>OX183130.1:6692446-7414946 GCA_945261195.1 Cryptosula pallasiana
TGGACTACTATAGGCCTATAGACAGAAGGATATACTGCATCTCTTCAGTTACTTACCAAACCAACAGTGTTACCTTTAATCTAGGCTTCATTTAGGACAGCAGATGGATCAGCTGATTCAGCTTTCCTATAGTATGTTGCTGTTTTTGGACTTTTCACGTACTCATTTATGGCTTATTGTCACTATATCATTGGCAACAGCTTCAATATCAGTTGGCACTGTTGAGTACTTTTAGAGGATGCCATTGCTTCATTTTCGTTGTGATATAAATATTAATCTCTGAACTTGACAGCTTGATGATTATTTGAATTCGTTAAAAAAAGTTTCGCTTCAGCAGTTTTAAGTTGAAACTGTAACAAGCCTTCTGAGCACAGAAAAAATCAAAATTTACATAAACAATTAATTTAATAGAATTTTTGTAAGAGGAACTACATACTGATGAATCCTTAGCACCCAGCAGCTGTTTGTAAATATACAACTATGTAAAACTTATGTAACCCACAAAACGGCGATGTACTATCACAGGATGTACTATTAAGCTCAGTGATAAACAATCTGACAGAGCAATCAAAGTATGGCCATAAAGTATGGCCATCAGCTGTAAGCTTTTGTTTATTGTTTCAGTTCTTTTAATTAATTTATAGCATTCTAAAGGATACAACTATCTACAATACCTAATTATATAAACCGATGATGCACGGCAAATTTTTTCTGATAAAAAATAGTTTTTAGCACTACATATTCCATTGTGTTGGGAAAGTTTTTTGTCTCATGCATCCCAGATTCCCAGTTTTAAATGTAGCTCACCAGTTTCCTGTGGCAGTCTCAACTTGAATAAATTAAAAGTTGAATTGCTTTACCTAGCAGTTAAATGAGATATAAACAGTTAAATAGTTTTACTAGTAAGGTCAGTCTAAAAATTCTTCTATACCGTTTAACAGAGTTGTCAATTTAGTAAAATTACAAAACTGTAAACAGCGGGGTATACAGCAACAAAGTATCCTTACTCACTTGTTTTCATCATTTGAAAACTACACGCTTTACATTACAACGTTACAAGTTAGTTGCATTCAACAATAATTTTTTAATCGCATTCGCATTTCTACTGGATCATAAAAAGAAAACAACTGGTAATTCCAGAATCCAACAGCAGCACTAGGATTGTAAGCTAGAAGCCTTGTACAAGCGGACAACTCTGTAATTTTACAGTAACTACTGCACAACTTCTCATGCTGATTTTCCACGTACGGTCTTTTTACTTTCAAAAACAGCCGCAAAAGTGTGTTTCAGATTGTTAATGTTGACTTAGTTCTCTGATCAATTAATCTATTGCCAACAAAAGATTAGTCCCTAAGACAAAATGTCACATTCACTTTTCATTATATAAAGTATAATATTTGCTCAGAAACTCAACATAGTTATATGATACTCTTTTATGATTAGATACTATAAAGAAAAGCTTAATTAACATTGTAAAATTGACTTCACTTATCTTGTTACAGTGTAACAATAGTAGCTACTGAAATAAAACAATGTGTCACCTTTGGTATTGCTCTGTGGAAAGTTTTAGCTAGTAAGGTCTAGCCATAAACTAAATGACTTCGCTAAACAGATGAGGGGGGAAGAGAGGAAAAAATTCTCCGCTGATAGATAGACTAAAATCCTGATTAAGTCAGTTCAACTAGAAAAAATTCATCCAATAGACTTAGCACAGTCCAATTGACGCCTTAAATATAAGACGAAGCTTTAGATCTGACTCTAGTTTGTGATTTATGCAAATGCAAAGCCAGATAAAACTATACAAAGAGATTTTGCAGTTTATATGATTAAAGTTATATTTTAATTTTCCCGTTACGTTTAAGGCTTTGTATCTCATTAGCTGCCAACAACCAAAGACAGTTTTATGTTATCATCATTGCTTCCTGCACAACCGTAGCACTCTCATAATTAATCTAAATTACTGACAACCAACTGTTGCTGAATTTACTTCAAAGACTAAGAACCTGCATCAATCTTGCCTAAACTGGACCTATAAACAGACAAACTATGCTGATGACAATAAAATACATGAAATATGAAAATACAAGTATTTATATAAAATACATGAGTGTACAAGAATAGCAAGACAGTAACAAAGCTCAGTCTATCAGTTAATAAAATAAGCTTTTTTATAAAAGTTGTTTGGCATAAATGCTTAACTGCTTCTAGGGCCTTGCCAGAAAGCATTTAAACTATCCAAATTGTTGCAGTGGTTGCTTCAGTGTTATTGACTCGCGAGCGGAATCGCTATAGACACAGTTATTATGATGATTCCAAGTACTGTTGTCGCAATATTTAGGCAGCGTGCTGTTTGACTTCTTCTCCTAGCCATTCTTATTTCTCCTGAAAAAAATAATTTACAAAGTTTTTAAATAATCAATGGTCGTTTTAATTGAACTCAGGTAGCAATCGACTCGGCTGTTTTTTAATTCAAGTCACTGGCAATGAAAACTATAAGTATGACTATTGATTAATTAATGAATGTTTGTGCCAAATTTTGAGATAACTGATGGTTACATGTGAAATATTACTAAAGGAATTCTGAACAGTTACACTGACCTGCATCTCTCAAAGAAGTCACCCTACAGGATACACTAATTGCAACCAGTCCCAGAATCAGACAACAGCACAAGCAGTTGAATATTGACCAACGCAAATATGACTCCACATGTTCTATTTGTGGCTTTGACTGAACAACTACCACTCGTTGGTTCTGAGCGTACTGAATCCGTGACTGGGGGTAGGTCCTGGTGTAGGTTGCTCTGGTTTGCTGAAAAGGAACTGAGCCTTCAGGATATGACCTTTGTGGACTTGATTCTGGTGGATACGATCCTTGTCCATATGAACCTTGTGGATGGGACCATTGCGAATGAGAGGCTTGTGGAGGTGGTCCAGGTGGATAAACACCTCGTGAATATGAACCTGGCGGAGAACTGGCTTGAAGGTAAGGCACCGGGTCAGGTTGTTGCCTTTCACTATACGGTGGAGGATGATTGGCGTAGGAAGGGTTTTGCTGAGGGACATCTGCATCTAAAATACAATAAACGTAGTGAAACATTTTTTGTGAGCTTTAAGACATTCCATATGTCGACAAATATCCATCCCGTAAATACGCAGGAAAGTCGATACCCCTAAAAGATTAAACAACAATAATACAAATATTGAATTTAATTACATACGCTGACCAGTTGAGGAATCCTGAGTTGGATAATGCGTGCCTAGATCTTCATAAAGCTCCATGTTAACTGTACTGTTGAAAGAGTGTTAGTGACATTATCTACATTTCTCTACCATTTTTTCCTGTTCATCTCTAACCATCCATGACCAATAACTTTTGAAGTTTTTTCCGTGATTAGCGTTTGACACCCTGCACACCAATAATACTGGTAGGGTTGTCACTCAGTTGAAGAGATGGTGCTTATATGCATGTAAATGGTTGAGCATGTTTATCTTTTGGCAGGTGAGTACTATCAGCTGCACTGCAATAATATCATTCAAGCTGTCTTCCAACTATCCGTTTCAATAAAGAATCAGACTTCACCCGAAAAATTGAACCCAGTGGGAAAGAAAAGTTGTACCATAACTGAAGGTTGATGAAACTGCATATGACTTAATCATAAATGTAACTTTAAGTTTTTAAAACAACAATCAAAGAAGATCTCCAACAGATTAGTGTTATCAGGTGAAGTTCTTTGTTTGGTGCTGACACTCTATTTGAGAAACGCAACAGTATGATTATACAAATACTGCTCGTCTTTGAAGCTCTCCTTTTAGCTGCAACAGTTGTATTGAAATGAACAACAAACTCTCAAGTCAAGGAAAGTATTATCACTAGTTTGAGAATATAAACGCACTGACACTGCTTAAGTATTACCTAAACAACGCTAACTAAAATCAAAATATAATTTTGTGACAAATTTTGTACTAGGAATTCATGGATTAGTCAAGCCTTTTGAATTAATTTATGTGTTTCCTCTCCAAAACATTCTTGCCAAAAATTTGCGTTACTTGGCCAGCTCAAAGTTAATTTGACAGACTATCATTTAGCTCATTTAGCTATAAAAGTTACTTTCAACAGTAATAAAAGCTTTTATTTCATTTTGTTTTAATATTTTTTTATACATTGCGGAGAAACCTATTTAATATATTACGTTTATCACCTCACTCCTCAAGTTAAATGAGAGTTGCGTTCCCTCTCTGTCTTGTCTGTAAAAAGATGAAAAATAGTTTTTAATTTACAAAGTTGCACAAGATCTGACGATTCTCCCATACAGATTCTCAGGGAATACAAAAGAGTCAAAAAAGGTGACCTGAATAATTGTTTATCTCTGGATACTTTCCCAGGCAATAGTTTCAATAAATGTTGTAAGATGGCCCGACTAGCTTAGCTATTAACACAACTTTGAGTGTACAAATAGAGAGCAATTGCCAGCTCTGAAGTTGTAGAGCAACATTGTGGGGCTGTTTGCTGAGGTTCAGAGGGTTATACCATATACAAATCACAGCTTATTGCGAAAATCAAAGTGGTTCTTTACACAACTGCCATTTGTAATTCAGTTGCTGGCTCTGTAACTACATGTCCTATTGTGGTCTATAAACTTAGTTCAAAGTTTTGCTTGGATAGAGTGACGGCTATGATAACAGAAACTTGGTGTTCACGTTTCCACTATACAACAGTTCTACTCATCAGTTGCAATAAATCGTTTAGATTCTGATGGTAAGTTGTGGAAATCATCGTCTAGCACAAGATTGTGCAATGTTGTTATTGATGTTGAACTGAATAATTGAGGTCACAAGCAAAGCTGTGATGTTTGGATACGGTCATCAATCATCCATCCCATCATCCTCTGATACTACTAATTAATACCGATATTGTCGATTAATATTATTAGCTCATTTTATTGTTTACTAATCAGTAGTTTTCACTTTATCATTGTTATTATTATTATGGTTATCGTTATCGTTACCGTTGCCGTTGCCGTTGCCGTTGCCGTTGCCGTTGCCGTTGCCGTTGCCGTTGCCGTTGCCGTTGCCGTTGCCGTTGCCGTTGCCGTTGCCGTTGCCGTTGCCGTTGCCGTTGCCGTTACCGTTACCGTTACCGTTACCGTTACCGTTACCGTTACCGTTACCGTTACCGTTACCATTATTATTATTATTATTATTATTATTATTATTATTATTATTATTATTATTATTATTATTATTATTATTATTATTATTATTATTATTATTATTATTATTATTATTATTATTATTATTATTATTATTATTATTATTATTATTATTATTATTATTATTATTATTATTATTATTATTATTATTATTATTATTATTATTATTATTATTATTATTATTATTATTATTATTATTATTATTATTATTATTATTATTATTATTATTATTATTATTATTATTATTATTATTATTATTATTATTATTATTATTATTATTATTATTATTATTATTATTATTATTATTATTATTATTATTATTATTATTATTATTATTATTATTATTATTATTATTATTATTATTATTATTATTATTATTATTATTATTATTATTATTATTATTATTATTATTATTATTATTATTATTATTATTATTATTATTATTATTATTATTATTATTATTATTATTATTATTATTATTATTATTATTATTATTATTATTATTATTATTATTATTATTATTATTATTATTATTATTATTATTATTATTATTATTATTATTATTATTATTATTATTATTATTATTATTATTATTATTATTATTATTATTATTATTATTATTATTATTATTATTATTATTATTATTATTATTATTATTATTATTATTATTATTATTATTATTATTATTATTATAAATGGCTAAATGATGATTATAACTTATCATAAAGTCTTCTTATTGTAATAAATATTCCTGTTACCATCGCTATTTTATTAGTTATTTATTTTTTTATCATTATAGTTAGAATATATATATATAACTATATTGTGGTAGATTTTGGTGTGAAGCCTTGTTAAAAAAAACCTTATTTACCCTTGGAGGTACCAACACCTGTGCACAAGAGAGGTTAAAATGCTGCCCTAGCACTAAAATGCAGCGTGGCTCTGGTGTAGACTCTACAGGGCCAATAATAAAGCCTACAGGGTTGGTAGTGACCGTTAAATGACTGGTAAAGGCATCTATGGTACATGCAGACACCCTACTGGTTGATACAAAACGGCAGCTGTAATAGAAGAACTCAAAAATAGCCTGAAGGTATCCACCAACCCATAACCTAGAGATGAGCCAAATCATCAACCACAGGCCAATTGGAGCCTCAAAACACTGTTTGAGGACAGGATTAGATACTGATTAGCACTTGAAACCCTATTTTATCCAATCCCTCATTGTGTTGTTGGTTGGTCTGTTATATTTATACTAATCATTATTGGTTGAATCACTCCCTGTAGGTATTGGAAATACTTCCTGTTGTCCAGCCTATATAAAGACCGGAGGTCACATTGATTTTTGCGTTTATTCTCTGGTGTATTGCTGTATACGCATGCCGCAACTCTAGGGGATTGCCTCCCTAGAACTGGCTATTATGTGAAAAAATGCTGTAATCAAGCTAAGGCTCTGTGTAGTTTATCTCAGCCGTGGGCTCTGAGCATGCAGACAGATCTGGCAGTAAATTGAGCATGTTTTCACTGTTAATCCCAGTGGTGTACCCTCTGGACAGAGCTATAATACTTGAGCTTATCAGTGTTTGGTGGCCAACAAAACCAAAATTCACTACAATATTAATAATAGTAATAGTTGTAATAATTAGAAGAATAAATTGTCAAGAGCTGGCTGAAGTGAAGTAGCCAAACAATAGAATGCAGTTTACATTTTCTCAATGGCTGATCACTTCAAATGCGATTCTGGAGCTTTCATGATCCTAATAGTCAGATATTTTCTTAGTCAGTGAAAAACTCCAGCACTGTTGGCGTTGGCCTCTTTTCTACTAATTTTAATGAATACCGAGCTGGTTTTTTTTATCTTGAGTCACAAAAGAAATCTTTAACATATGTCATGCTGCTGAGTTGATACCTCGATAGTTTAAGCTTGCAATCATAATGACAGTCATAATTGCTAAAGCGAAACTTGGATTAAAAAATTGCACCTCTAGTTGAGATGACACAACTTTCTCATTATATGGCTCTGGACTATTACATTGTTGTGTATGTATCTTCCATGTAACTAAGATGTAAATTGTTGTATCAATTTTTGGTAGAAGCATGCTTGTGGAGTATTTCTTTTTGTAATATAACTATATAAACTGGGGCTGCTTTTTAATAGTTGTCTACAGGTGCAGATATGAACCTTTTTGATTTTGTTTTATGTTTCAATAAAATAAGTCAAATAACTAGCATCTGTTGCTATATGTTAAAGAAGTCAAAATGAGTCAGTGGAAACTTTAGAACTCTGAGTCAGATATACTCAAAAAGGACTCGGAACAATGGGGAGTACTAGAAGTGTGTTGGATGTCGATATCTGTATGCTGCAGAAAGTTCAAGGTCACGCTAGTCTATATTGTTATATTGGTGTAATCGGGTTTACTGGTATTTGGCGACTGCGATCAAAGAGTGTGGGCTAATCTGGTGATGCATGGATGAGCCCACCGCCGAAGTCTTGGAGTTAAGATGGTGGTGAGTGGACGTACGATATTGTTGTTCTCTGTCAGCAATTCCTGTATCTAACAGAACGATCGGTAGTCAAAACAGGCAGCAGCTGTATTGGTCAAAGTATGCAAATTTCCTTCACAAATTCTGGTAATTATGCGGGTCATATCTTTGCGGTTAAGTGCAACAGGAATGTTGGAAATGCTAATCTACCCATAATCCTTTCACAGTCAACTTTTAAACACTCCGGTTTTAATCCTGAGCCAGTTTTAAACTTGTAATAACTATTTGATTGAAAATTTTCTGTAGTTTTAGCGATACGGCTGATAGCGTAAACAGGTCTGAACATAATAAAACTTGCACCATTCATACATTTAAAGTTGGAACCAAGTGAAAAGCTTCTAAAGAATCTAAACATAATTTAATTCCTAATTCTAATTCACTGGATGCTTCCGTGTAACATTTTTTCTACAAGATCTTTTCTGCCCATTTACCTGTCTTTTGTTGTAGACAAAGTGCTTACGCGGAAAACAGGAGTTATTTTGGTCTTTTCGCTTTACAACTAGCAATTTGGAATTATTTTATTTTTTATATTTCCAAAAAAATTATACAGTCAATACCACATAACTTCCTATTCATGAAACAGTTCATATTTTTTTTCATCAGTTCCAACCAAAACAAGTTGTAGCTTGCAGTGCCGATTTTGTATGAAACATTAAACGTTTACGTAAAAAGGTGTCTAAAAATAGCGTCAAAATGTCAAGCCAACATAATACATAAATATTTTAATACTTTAAAAAAAAAAACAGTACAAGCTCAAATGTGCTAAAGAACTTGTATAGCTCTTAACTGACATAAAAGTTTTTCAATTTTTTGGTAATCAAAGAAAAAAACTGGAATAAAACCTTATACTAATCATCCACACTTTGGGAAATTCTCAGTGAAAAATAAAATACTACTGCATTGAACTCATAAATGTAGCATGTGTGGAATATGAAAAATGACAACATAAACTCAGTTACAATAATTTAATTTTTTGAATAAATTTAAATGGTGTAGTTTTTAAAAGAAGTCATTACAAAATCCTTTGTAAATAAGCATTTCACTTTCTCCAAACTATTCCGGAGTTTTCCATTATCTATTAAAATTGATAGTGATAGCAACTTTCATCCACGCAAGTACAACTGAGACTAACACAGGTTGCACGACTGTTCTATTTATAACTCGCATGTGACTCGATTGGTAAATTAATTTAATCAGTCAATTTTGAGCGTTCAGTGTAAGATGATAAATGGTTCAAAAAAATGGGGCAATAGATTGTGTAAATAAATTTTTATGATCATTGGTAAACTTTTAAACTAAAGACCTGAATCTTAGTTTTTAGAGAGATGCAAAACTACTAACTGGGAACCATTTTGCTATAATGCTTAAATAATGGTTGCACCAATTAACTGCTCTGACCACAACATGCTTTGTTGACTTTTTGCCATTTCCTATTCACCAACACAGAGTTTAATACACTCGGTTCTCCTTGGTTAAAAATTGAATTTTATAGTTATTTGCCCACGAACTTGTTTTCATCACCTCTAGATTACGTACTTATTCATATAACAAACAAGATATCACCAAAAATGTGCTCTTGCCCAGCAATTGAGCCTAATTAGAAGAGCACCGAACAAAAAATCTGCTCAGCAAAAAAGTTTTAACAAATGAGAAACTAACCAACCTGAACAATGAGAAAAACAAACAAACAAACAAACAAACTAACGAACGAACTAACAAACGAACGAAAAAACAAACAATGTAAGCAAGCAAACAAACGAACAAACAAACACATATGGTAAACAAACATTATAAGTGCTATTTCTGCCAGAGCAAGCAGTTTCTTTGCTGTTATATCTGGGGCTAACTCCCTACTGTAACCTGCCAAGGGTGGCTATCCAGTTGATTAGGAAAGGAAGGAATAAAAACTTGGAGAAATCTCTCATGAGAATAGTTTTCTACCAACGTTGCTGTATAAAAGAAAGGTTATACGCAAAATATTATAAACAAAAGTTATGTATCATCAATTTAAAGACTTTTGAACCAGAGATATGTAATTAACAAAGGGCTAAAATCACACCTCTGTTGGGTGAATCTATACTCAAGTATTGGATAGATGACAGCAGTTTGTGAACAGCTGGCAAGATCTAACAACATTTCATCACCTTTGTAAATTTATTTACAACATCAATTACTCTCATCAATTCAGATTATTACTCTTTTTGACATATTTAAACAGCCGCTGTCATTGAGCTGGAGTAGTTTCAAGTATTTTAATTTATTTCCCCCTATGAAGTCTACTTACAAGGAACACCCATGCCCTTGCCGTTTTGCAAATTACATACTTTTGCAGAGCTTTCTTACAACTCTTAATATGGTAGATTTAGAGGACAAATAACATCATGAGTGAGACTTCCCTTGCGCTGGCCGAAGAGAAGCAGGTGAGATGAATCACCCATTACTAGCACCACCATCGCAATAAGCAGCTGTTGTTGAATTGGCACAGAGTGTATATGTGTATATATATATGTATATATATATATATATATATATATATATATATATATATATATATATATATATATATATATATATATATATATATATATATATATATATATATATATATATATATATATATATATATATATATATATATATATATATATATATATATATATATATATATATATATATATATATATATATATATATATATATATATATATATATATATATATATATATATATATATATATATATATATATGTATTACTTTATTGGCATCAATGTCATTTTATAAAAAAGGTTTCTCATAAAGTGCAACACTTATAAATGAGAGGGAAGGTGTAAGGTTTTATTTTTTTCCTATATATATATATAAGTTGGCTTAGGCCTGTTTAGTTCAACTCAGCCAGAAAAAACTTTTTTAAAATCGATTTAAAAATCCATTTAACCCTTCTCCGGTTTGCCAAAATAATTGGGATAAGCGGTTCATGTTTTGTAGCTTTTGAATTGACACTAATTTGTATTTTATAAAATTACAGAGCCTAAAAATAATAATCAAAGAAGGCTTGTATCAGCAATTATCAAAATTAAATTTTGTTCTTCCTTGCAGTTTCTCTCATAAGTTCATTTCTTTGTATCTCATTAATTACCTGAGGCCAAAGATTCCTACACATCTGTACAACCGATACCCTTACATCTAGGATCGATTACTGACAAGTAATTGTTGCTAAACCCACTTGGATTACCTCAACCATGGGTAAATTTGGCACAGTCGATCAACTTCGGCCAAAAGGAAGAAAACACCAATCCAGAACTGAGAATACTAAATGCTCAATAAAACAAATCTATAAAAAATCCGAGTTAACAAAAATAATAACTCACAATCACCTATAACCAAGCTTGGCATGGCAATGCCAAAACTCTACTTGGTTTCTAAAAAAAATTGCATTAACCCGGAACTTCAAAATTGTCTGGCATCCTTCAAACTATACAGAGCTTTTGCTATTGCTGATTCAATATTACATGATTAGGACTAGTGTTACCGATATAACTATAGACACTATTCCAAAAAGTGTGGTTGTCATGTTTAGGATTTGGGCTGCTTGACTTCGCTTCTTGGCTGCTTCTATCTCTCCTAAAAAAATAAGCTCTTCAAGTTTTTCAAAGATTAATGGACAACAATTTCGAAATGAGCTGGAAAAACAATTAGGTTATTTGTTATATTTAAAGAATGGCTCCGGTCATTTCTATATTTATCTGATATATCATTGACATGTCCTTATGAAGTGCTTCAAATGCCAGCTTTGTCAAAATTCAATTGATTTTTATATTTTCTTAACACAATTAATAATAAGCATATGATGAGTGTTGTTTCCCCTTTGAAGTATTCTGGGAAAACATATGACATATGCAAGTGTTTTAGCGAACGCTAAATTTTTGTTTCTACTAACTAAACTGCTAACTACTAACCACATGTGCCACTATTACTACTTACTAGTTATATCAATCAATGACCTCGGTCACTGTGCTGTTATTTGTTATGCTTCAGTGATTTCATGATCCAAAAATTGTCCAATCAAAATATAAAACAAAAGTTTAGCTTTTGCTAAAACACTTAAATAATAGGTTTTCCAAGAATATTTCAAACATGTTGGAATGGGGAGACAACACTCATCACATGCTTATTATTAATTGTGCTGATGAGAAAGAAAGTTACGGAAAGTGATTATCAATGAAAAAAATAAATATTTGTATAAACTTTTGGATAGCTGATACGTACACTTTAGATTTTACCAAGTAATTCTCAACAGCTACACTAAACTGCTTTTACTAAATTGATCACACAATGTGATACAAAAATGGCAGCCAGTCCTGGAATTAAACTGCAGAGCAAACAGTTGAATACCGACCAACACAAATATGACTCCACATATTCATCAGATGGCCTTGGTTGTGTAACTACAATCAGTTGGTTCGGTGTGTGTTGGATCTGTGACTGTGGATGGGGGCTGAAGTAAGGCATCCCTGATTGTTGAGAAGGAACTGAGACTTGTGGATGTGCGTCTTGAGTGGAAGTAGCTTGAAAGTAAAGTGCTGGACCAGGTTGCTGTCTTTCATGATGGAGCGGTAGAAGATAACTTGTGTAGACAAAGTATTGCTGGGGGACATTATCATCTAAAACCAGCAACAAAGTCTGAAAAAACTTCCTTGTGAGCTATTTGGAAATAATTACCACCTTAAAATGTCAAAAAGTAGTTGCCCAAGCAACACTTAACGCAATAATAATACAAAGATGAAACTTCACTAAACACACTTACCAGCAGATAAATCTTGGGCTGAGGAATACAAGCCTACATCTTTATATAACTGCATGTTAGCTGTACTAAAGTTCTACGTGTTACTAAAGGTATTGATATCTCTCCACCAGTTTTTCCTGTTCATCTCAAACCACCCATGACCAACTAATCTTGAGAGATTTACGTGTGTGGTAAGTAACATCACATTCCTCAAATATTGAATCCTATTTAACTGCAAGAGGATTCAGCTATGTGTAAATAAATATACATAAATTTTAAAAGTCTTCCTGGAACTGGAAGATGAAAATTCCTGATTTAAGCTGTCACAAAAACACCTGTTTTCCATTTTTTAGGATACGTATTTGATTAAAAAGTTAGAGCTAGTAGGGAAAGGGGTTATACCATGGCTGAAATCTGGAGTCCAACAGTAAGCTGCTCAAACAAGCATGTAATTGTCAGATTGGTAATAGTTATCACAGAATATCTACAACAAGCTGAGTTACGAGGTAAGACTGGTTGTCTAATGTCAGCTCTAGATATGGCAGATACAAAACAGTAGCTGTATAAGTACTACTGTATTCTTATAACTGTAATGGGTTTAGTAAAAAGTATACCACTGATTACGAACATCAAAAACACAGAGCTTACGGAAAGTGTTACTTTTAGGTTGAAAAGTCATCCACTGGTACCGCTGAAATCATTTAATTATGCATAAACTCTTGTGAGAGGAAATCCACCAAATGATAAAGCTTTTTCCATTTTCAATTTGTTTTCTTTTTGAGCAATCTCTGCCTCAAGATGGATCAAAAACCAGCTGAAATTACTCAAAAAATCTATGAATTAGCCCGCATTGTGTTTTCAAATACATTTAGAAATAGCATATAGTTTTCTTGTATGTTATTTAAATGTTTTGTTGAAGATTGCAAATATACTTAATGGTACACTTAACTAGTTACATCACTTTATGAGTTAACCAGACGTTACATTCCCTGTTTGTCCTTGGCAAACCATGAAAAAATGTAATTGCCAGTTTTAGGAGTATATACCAGAATGGTTTACGTAACAACTCATACATAATACAAGGTATATCAAATAATTAGACAAAATACAACCTTAATTTGGTTGACTTAAGGGTACACACCCAGGAAATACTCCCATAAACTTGTGTCAAATGGACTAGAAAAAAATTAGTAATTGTTAAAATTGGATAGTGACACGACTCCAATTTGATAGATGTAGTATAACTATCAGCTCAACAACTTTTAATCTTCACAGCAACTTCATGTAGTTGGACGGCGTATTGAAGAAAGAGTATTAACAATTCTGGAGGCAGCTGGATGATTATTAGAAAATCCTAGGAAACTTTTAGCTGCAACCCTTGGCAATGCTGGGCTCGTTTTGGACCTTGGCTCTGTATATTGATTGTGCCTCTGCAATTTTAAACTGGAATGCATTGTGTCTATAAATAGAACCATTTACCCCTATCTATAGTTCAATAGTACAGCCTTGCCAACCACATCTCCTTCTCCACAGATGCAAAGTTTATTGATAACTTAGTTAAACAATATCCCTTGCCCCCTCCCATTGAGACTTCTCCTCCCCCCCCCCACACCCTTGCCTCTCTAGTCAGTGAAATTACCTCCCCCTGGTGTAAATAGAAGTCCCCTATCGCCTGTCAAACATTGTTAGATGTTGCTATTACTTTACCAGACTTGTCTTTCCTCGGGAACACAACTCCCAAAAAATTAGAAGACACCCAGTACCGAACCCTAAACGCCCCGGACTGCTGTACTAGAGAGACCAAAACAAAGTATCCTTTACACACTGATGCATTAGAGGAAAGGAACGAGGCTGGTTACATTCTGCTTGCTGGTTAGAGAGCTAATGGAAGGACAAAAATTCAACCACTCTTGAAACTTGTAAATGAGAGTGTCATACCATCGTTGTTCAGTTGCTAGTTTACCATTCTAGCAGATAAATGTATATTGTACTTTGTGTATTGCCATGTATTGTTAAACTTGTATGTGCGTATCTATATGTACAGTGTCGATTGGCTGGTGGCCCTGTTGCATCTACTAATTGGTTGGTAGGTTGAGTCTAGGTAGAGTTTTGGTTGAGCCTTCATCGAGTAGAAGTCGAGAAGACATCAAGTCAAGGTCAAGTCGAGGTCGGTTCCAGGTTGAGAGCGTTAAAAGTCTGCTTATTGGCTTGCTAATTAAGTTAAGAGTGTTAAGCTTCATACAGTTAGCCGCTCAACCGTACATCATCCTCTTTCCCTTCCCAAAATACAGTAAACAACAGCTAGAAGTTCCTGCGAAACAATACAATGTTTGTGTTGCAAACTTCCAACTGTGACCAGCCAAGGAATTGGCATTCAAATGAAATGGAAAAAAAACAAAAAAAAACAATATAACCAACAACTCCTAATGGGAAATATTTTGCCAAGATCATATATTTGTAGGGTATGAAGAGGACTAGCCGAAGATAAACATTGCGACAGGCGTGCATTTTTAGTGTAAAGGTATATAAGAGGCGTGCCATTATAGAAGGGGAACAATCAGATTGTTTTTAAGTAACTCAGGTGTTGTTACACTGTGGTGGTAAGGGATTAGTGACCAGCTTGCAACGTCTGGCAACCTTCTATCACTGTGGCGATGTTACTAACAAAATCAATTACCATCATTAATTTAGAATGTGGTCCCTTTTGACACGTTTATATATTATTTGTCATTAAGCTGAACTACTTTTAACTCTTTTAGTTCATTTCCTTCTAACAATATTATTTAACCGGAACAATAATGTATTAGCGCTTGTGAGAGTTATTCAACTATAGTGAAGATTTCTTGGGAGTCCTTATCTGCCCTGGATTTTTTTTCAAATTACAAAAGTTGGTGGTTTTTCATGATAAGTCTCTTTGTATTTGCTTAAAACAGTCAAATGTATTTGATGATGATTTTAGCAGTAACTCTTTGGCCAGGGGGACTGTGTAAAAAGCCCAGCTTTTCAAAATCTTCAAAATCATGTGTAGTAGATTTTGGGGGCTTTCAATCCACTAAATGAGCGCTGTCAGTCCACTAAATGAGCGCTGTCAGTCCACTAAATGAGCGCTGTCAGTCCACTAAATGAGCGCTGTCAGTCCACTAAATGAGCGCTGTCAGTCCACTAAATGAGCGCTGTCACCAGCCGATCTCCATGTTTGCTGATGCAGTAAGTTAGTAGTATTCCGATGGTTTGCTGCCACCAATTACCTTTCATCTAGAGGTAACAACAGGTCGGTACTACACGGAAGCAGGAGTGGAGTAGTGTTCTCTACTCCACAACTAATATAGAGCTCTCGGCTCAGACGCATAGCTCAGAGCTTTAGAGTATAATGCATTTATTCGAGCAAGTGTAAGTCCAAAGACAATACAATACTGATTAGATATGGCAGGAAGTCAATCAGCAATAAAGCCGATTGCACAGAAGTAATGCACAATACAACAAATAGACAGGCAGATACAAATAAAGGCGGATGCTGTAAGGTATATAGGAGTAAATGTATATGTTGCCCAGAAATCGTGGGCGGAGTCGCAGGTTCACTGGCCAATCTTAGGCATTCTTACTTCCTGCTGTTGGTATATCAGTCTTTCTAGGCTTTGGTCGTTGGCTTTCGTGAATATATGGGTGGCCATCTTGCAGATATGGCCTTTGGTCTTCTCTAAAGCTATTTCCAGGTCCCAGGCTACAATGAATCACCTACAGGGTCAGGGTCAGTACAGGGTCAGTATAGTACCGATGCAGGGTCGATCGGTTCAGTATTTACTAAAACTGCTGTTCTGGTCATCCAAGTGATGCCGGAACAGTTGGTAGACATCTGCGAACATGTTGGTGCTGTGAAAATCTAGCACACGTTCAAATAAGGGAAATGTTATTATTCTTAATGCTTAATGATTAGTGTTAAGAGAGTTTACAGCAGCAAACACACTAATGCACTACACAGTTACTTGTGTAATGCTTTGGCTTCCACCCTACATATAAAGCAAAAGAGATACCAAAAATTAAACATTGACTTTATTTAATTTTGATCATTCATTTGAAGCCCAGTCAACTAACCTTTTTGACTTAACTATATTTTTTTAAAAGTCTTTGCTTTTTGCCAAACGAAAAAAAATATATATTGTTGCAAACAAATTTATAAGTTGTATCACAAAGTCTTTGAAATGATATGACATAATTATTCAGTATCAGGAGCCCATCAAAAATATCATATCGAACTTGGATTAGGCATGTCAGAAAAATTCTCAAAAAACGCAGGATTTTCTTATCTTGATAAAAAAGATAACTTTTGGACTTGGTACTCCTCAATGTTCACCTTATTTAACTAACTAAAGCAATAACGGGTGAGTAAAATAGCAAGTAAATGTATACCAGAAGTGAAGTGTTTTGTCAAGAGTGAGTATCTTAGAGATCTTGATTTATTCAAAGCGGTTTAGTTACTAACCATACATGAGAAGTCTGCTTGCACATTTAGCAAGTTTCTATGCTATCCCGATGTTGAGGCACAATTGTAACGATGAAAAAAGACTGCCTCAAGGAGAGAGGTGTACCATTGCTTCCCATATGATTATTCATAACTAGTGAGTATTGCCATGGAAAAGCAAGTTAAAGATCCTGCTTTTTGATTATCAAAAGTTAACAAATTTTGAATTATAACAACTTTGAAACTAGTTGTGCAGAAAAACTAGAATTAACACTAATAGTCGATGAGAGTTGATGTACAAAGAAATATTTATGAGTTGAAAAAAAATTGTTTTTTTTTTCTTTCAACTACATTTTATCATCATCTTCGGAGATGCTTATTGGTTAATGTTACTTGACTAAAATCTGCGATTGAAGGGCTATTGGAGATATTAAATTTAGACCGCTAGCCTTAGTGACACATAAAACCGATTAAAATTGCATCAGCGGCTCAGCATCACTGGAATGCTTTGAAATGGAAATTAACAAGTTGAGCTAATGGCAGGTTATTACTGACATTAAAAGAGCTGATGTAATCAAACACCGGCGAATAAAGTACATAATAAGACAAATTATCCAAGGGTCAACAAAGGTACAACCACAGTACAAGTTTGCACTCAAGGGAACCAGGAAAACTTTCAAAGATGTGTAAAACTATTTTCAGGAAACAAAGAAAAGTGTCATACTTTCTTGCATTCTACAATACATAGACTGTCTGGCTAAACTATAATATAGATAAATTAGGATTATTTATACTGCTGTTCTGTTTGCTGTTGCTATGAGTGCTGAAGCATAGCAAAATCTGTTTAATTCGATTGGTATTTTGCCAGCAAAACCAATGAACCACATCAATTTTTCATATTAATGCATTGTTCACTGTTGAACTAAATATAAGTTCCGGTGTAGATTCAAAATCAAAAAAAGGGTTTAGTTTCTGACAGTTACCAAACTAACGAGTTTGTCAAACAAAAACACCCTCAAAAAAGCTCAGCAATTGCTACCTTTTACACTTAAAAAGTGATGAATTGTATGAAAATATCCAGCCTCAAATGGACCGCAGTATGTGGAAGACACAAGGAAAATCAAGCAAGCTCTATGTAGGTTTATACTATCGATTTCAAAAAGTAAGTGATTGTGCTAACTCATTTAGCAGCTAAAGACATCAATAAGAACCCTTTTAATTCCCAAAGAGTTTGTATTAGGAAGCCCTTTTCCTTTGAGGACCAGGCTATACGTAGTGCAAACATTAGGTGTTTTCGGTGTGGTCAATGTTTACATTTAATCCCCAACGGCAGTTTTTTGTCGAGGGATTATCAGCCCCTTTACAGCAAGTTTTTTTCAACGTGCATCAACGCTCATTTTTGAGTTTTTCAACGAGTTTACAGTGCACGTTGGCCAGCAAACACCTATAAAAGTCAGCGTGTTGTTTTTGCAAAGGAGTCATCTTCTCACTAATTACGGCACTGTACCTTTTCGGGGCATTATAACAACAACGTGCTATCAAAAGTTCTGATTTTTTTTCTTGTTTTTAATGGATGTAATATTACTTATTATTAATGTCATAAATTATTATTTTTAGTACTGTCATTATTGTTGATGCTATCACTATTGCCAATAATAATATTATAATTTTCATTCATTCTTTTTTTATTATCTTTATCTGATAAAATATATTATTTTACAACAGTGAATCAGCACACCATTATTATTATTAATTAATAATTCATGTTTTTGCTTGTTGCTGTCGTTATTATTCATCATTGGCATTATTATTCTTATCACCATTATTATCAATATAAAAACAATTTTGTACTTGGTGGTTTGTTGAGTTTTAATAACACGGTGTATAAATAGCAGATGATGCAGTTGTTGTCAGGGCAACAAAAATCTCGCAATGAACGGCTACTTTTCAAATCAAGAATTTAGGCTAGCAAACTTACGATTGCGGGCTATATTTATCACTGAAGACACAGAAAAAGAAGACAACTGTTGCAAAATTTTGTAAAATGTACGCACTCGCCTACTACTATAAGTTATCGTTCGAGGGATAAACGCGTTGATCAAACTTTCTCAAACCAATGCGTTGAGACACCGAAAATGCCTATTGTGTAACATATTTTCACATAATGCAACCACTCATGTTGATAGTACACTCTAACTAGTGCTATATTACTTATCACAGACTGCGGATAAGTCACTGTTAAAATGAATATTGTGGTTCAGGTTGTTGAAATTGTTTTCCAACAGCCAAATAACATTAAGATGATTGCATGAAAAGCCAAAGAGCTAGTTTACAATAAGTACCACAAAAAACCAGTATTGGCGTTCTTTGTTCCAAAGGCTTTAACACTGATTTTGAGAAGCAAATATAAAATTTCTATAGGTAAACGTGATCTTAGGTTAAATCTAAGCTCAAGTGGTTTCAAATCCACAGAATCTAAAAAGGAAGGTACAAAAAATCTCTGCTAAGAAATTAAGTTATTGTCAAGTTTATGCGTTAGACGTAGCAGTTGACATTACACGATCATGGAATCTTATTAAAACAAAAACTTTTTCTGATTTGTTTAACATTATCAATAAAGACCCTATGTTATATAAATGGTAATTCCAACCAATATTAATATAACTCCAAGAGTAGTAGAAAGAATGTTTAAAGCCTCAGTTATCACACTTGATCTTTTAGCACTTTCCACATCTCCTACAAGCAAACACATGGAAAATAAAACAATGTAGTTGGGCTAGAGAAAAGTTCTTGTAAGCTTGCAAAGAATAGCTCTTAGTTTGGTGGCAAGGTTTGTGATAACTGGACTTTGTGAAACTGATGTAGTAAAGCTAGCTTTTAAATTTAATAATTGACAATCTCATGTAATTATACCAAAAAAGATTAGCAATTAAAAGTTTTTTCTACTCAAGTTTTCTTCTGCCACATTGCTGGGGAATTTTCTAGCCCTTTGTGCAGAGCTATTGTGGTTTTGAATAAAATTACAAGTACATATATCATAGTTCTGGCCATAGTTATTGAATGACAGTGGCTTCAACTAAACTAACTGTATCAATGCAATTATAGCAATTGCTCTGCATTCAGCTACGCTTGTTCTGTTTAGCAGTTTTCACATTAAAGTTGTTAAAATGTCGTTTATTTGTGAAAATTCCCCATAAGGGTCCTTGTTCACCACGACCAATGTTGATGAGCTGGCAAAAACGGCCTTAGGGTAGTTTTTTCGTTGTTCCAGTCAAACTCAAAGTAACAGATCAAAATAAAACAGCTGAAAAAGGACAAAATTTAATAACAACAAATAGTGAGTAATTATTGGTTACGAGTAACAATCAATAATAATAGACAACACAAAGGTGAAAAGTAAGAATTAGTGCTAAAGGTAAAAAAAATGGTTGTCTTTAAAATTAAAAATATGTAGAACAACTTTGCGGTGATTTTCTAGAGCATAAATAGAACAAATGGGATCAAGTGCTTTTTCTTAAAATAAAGCATAATATTGTGATAAATTTTACATAGAATGGCCACTGCCCCAGCAGCCTGCAAGTAGCACTTGCTCGTTGTGAGCATCACTCTAATTTGATGTACTATTGACTGGGTATTGACTGCACCAGAGGTGAGTCCATAGGGAAAACGTGCAGTCTGATAAAGTTTTCCAACAGTGGGGAAACCCCAATTAATTACGGGGATTTCCAGATTTTGTCCATTGTTTCATATATGCTCGCTATAATTATTTTTCTGGTTTCCCCGGTAATAAATTTTTTGCTCAGGTTGCGCGTTTTTTTCTATTGGCACGCTCTAGCTAAACTTGCTGGGCATGTTTGGTTGAAAGCACTATTTATTGACGACACCAGGGGAGCTGTAGAAGAAGAACCTGAGCTAAGGGAATTCCCTAATTACTAACGAATGGATAACGTTCAAATCTTAGTGTTGTGACTGACTATCAATGGCCAGCTTGTTCGTCCGCAATATAAGCCTGGTTCCCAATTGAGCAAAAATTGTACGATTTTTGGAGTCTTGCGACTCCTACAATTGTGCACTTGTTAATCTTGCATTATCTTGGGAGTCGTAAGAGTCGTGTGCCCCTGCGATCGTAGGAGTTTGGCACTGCCAAACTTTCACGACAGCTACGACTAAGATCTGACTAAGATTGTGGCTATTATTTTTTGGGAACCTAATCTTGCGATATCCTACGATCTGATTAACTTGACCTACAAACTATTACTACTACTATTATAATTATTATAATTAATAATAATTGGATTTTCCCTCACTTTACTACTATTGTTTTTAATCATTATTATTATAATAGTTGTTGTAATTATAAATAATAATTAACAATATTTTGAAGCAGCCAAATTGTATTATTATTTTATTAATAAAATTATTATTATTATACTAATATTATATTATTATTTATTATTATAATTAAAATCAAATTACTCAATGAGAAATTATTGTTATAATAAATACATAAATATATAATAATAATAATAATAATAATAATAATAATAATAATAATAATAATAATAATAATAATAATAATAATAATAATAATAATAATAATAATAATAATAATAATAATAATAATAATAATAATAATAATAATAATAATAATAATAATAATAATAATAATAACAATAATAATAACAATAACAATAACAATAACAATAACAATAACAATAACAATAACAATAACAATAACAATAACAATAACAATAACAATAACAATAACAATAACAATAACAATAACAATAACAATAACAATAACAATAACAATAACAATAACAATAACAATAACAATAACAATAACAATAACAATAACAATAACAATAACAATAACAATAACAATAACAATAACAATAACAATAACAATAACAATAACAATAACAATAACAATAACAATAACAATAACAACAACAACAACAACAACAACAACAACAACAACAACAACAACAACAACAACAACAACAACAACAACAACAACAACAACAACAACAACAACAACAACAACAACAACAACAACAACAACAACAACAACAACAACAACAACAACAACAACAACAACAACAACAACAACAACAACAACAACAACAACAACAACAACAACAACAACAACAACAACAACAACAACAACAACAACAACAACAACAACAACAACAACAACAACAACAACAACAACAACAACAACAACAACAACAACAACAACAACAACAACAACAACAACAACAACAACAACAACAACAACAACAACAACAACAACAACAACAACAACAACAACAACAACAACAACAACAACAACAACAACAACAACAACAACAACAACAACAACAACAACAACAACAACAACAACAACAACAACAACAACAACAACAACAACAACAACAACAACAACAACAACAACAACAACAACAACAACAACAACAACAACAACAACAACAACAACAACAACAACAACAACAACAACAACAACAACAACAACAACAACAACAACAACAACAACAACAACAACAACAACAACAACAACAACAACAACAACAACAACAACAACAACAACAACAACAACAACAACAACAACAACAACAACAACAACAACAACAACAACAACAACAACAACAACAACAACAACAACAACAACAACAACAACAACAACAACAACAACAACAACAACAACAACAACAACAACAACAACAACAACAACAACAACAACAACAACAACAACAACAACAACAACAACAACAACAACAACAACAACAACAACAACAACAACAACAACAACAACAACAACAACAACAACAACAACAACAACAACAACAACAACAACAACAACAACAACAACAACAACAACAACAACAACAACAACAACAACAACAACAACAATAACAATAACAATAACAATAACAATAACAATAACAATAACAATAACAATAACAATAACAATAACAATAACAATAACAATAACAATAACAATAACAATAACAATAACAATAACAATAACAATAACAATAACAATAACAATAACAATAACAATAACAATAACAATAACAATAACAATAACAATAACAATAACAATAACAATAACAATAACAATAACAATAATAATAATAAATAACCAAAATAAAAAAAATACATATAATAAAATTAATTATCATTAATAATTATGAGAGTGATTGATTTTGATTGGCTACTATCAACTGGTAGGTAAAGACATAAAGATAAACTAAACAATTGGGAACTACGGATCTTACCGGATCGTAGCAGCATAAGACAGCTAAGATTTCACTCAAGATGGAAAATCTTGGCAGATTTCTACAATTGTGCACTACACTAAGATCAGTGCCAAGATTTCTAAGATTAGATTCTTAGAGCCCTAAGATTGACAAGATTCAATTGGGAACCAGGCTTTACTATCTTATAACTCATCGGCTTATTCATGAGTGTTGTAATATGTTTTTGTATTAGCATGGACTGATTTTTAGCAGTCGATTGAATGTGCTAATTTTCAACTACCTTATTTACATGTATTTTATTATCAGTGCGCTGATATTAGCCCAGAGAGGCAGAGTTGTTTTGTAGTTTGTACAAGAAGGTTGCTTGTGCAAATACATGTACTGTTCCATAATAAAGTTATTGATACTTAAAACTATTCGTATTTAGTCTGGCTGGTTGCTTTGTTAACTTGTCTGGCTCTCCGGATCCGGCAGAAAACTATGTAGCCAATATATAAGTCTACTCTTGACCAGAGAGTGCTACTGCAAGTGTAGTTGATTCTGCTCAACCCGGTACAGCCCTGCATAGCGGTTACCCTACGTTGAGGAGTTGTTAGTAGAAAGATAATCTCATTTGTTGTCAGCTATTGCAACTGGGTATTTACTCCCTAGTAGTAGTTCCGTAAGGGCAAAGTGAAATCCTTTACAATGTGAAGCTGTATATTTCTCCAAAAGAGATTGACTCATGCTCACTAGGATTGGTTTTAATAAGACAGTAAAATGCTGTTTTGGTGATGCACTCTGGGAGTAAAAATAATGATAGCTTTTTACTGGACATTAATCCTGTGATATCAACATTGCTTGTCAATTTTCTGTGTAGATTGAGTCCTTTTTAGGTCAATACTGGCTAGTATTACAAAAATTAGACTACAAAACTCAATCGCTAGTTAACTGCTATATGTACACAAGTTTGAGGCTCAAGACACTCGACTCTTACCTCACAAAGATTTGTAGTGTTGAATGCTTTGATACAGCCATCGAGAATTTGTCAGGTAGTTATACTTACGTTTATTCAAATAATCTGTCTCTGTGCTTGATGCACGAACAGCTACCAGCCCCAACAAGAGACAGCAGCAGCAGCAAGAATTGAATACAGACCAACACATATACGACTCCACAAGTAGTGGTTGTTGCACCAATTCACCATAATAAGCTTTATTGCTAGCGAGTATCACTGGACTGCTTTGACTTGGAGAGCAGCCAATTGATTGGCAATATTAGAATATCACATAAAATCAAAGACATAAAGGTGTAACATACTTAACGACCCAAAGCATGAAGCGTCAGCATAAGTACAAGTTTGCACACAAGGAAATAAATGAAAAACTTGTTTAAAACATAGGTGCAAATATTTGTAGGGAACAAAGAAGTATCATACTTTCTTGCATTCTACAATATATGGACTGTCTTGCTAAACCATAATATAGATAAATTAGGATTATTTATACTGCGGCTCTGATTGATATTTCTATGAATGCTAAAGCATAGCTAAATCTGCTTAATGCCATTGGCATTTTGCCAGCAAAACCAATGAGCCACATCAATTTTCCTTATTAACGGATTGCTCACTGTTGAACTAAATATACTGAAGAATCAAAGTCTCACCAGGATCAAATTGGGTTGTGAAAGATCTCCTTGGTTAAATGAACATGTTTTTTAGTTTGTGATCAAGTATTTATTGACACAACAGAGAGTGTTTGTTAGGCAGTTTCAATCGCGTTAGAAAATAATGTGTTTTGGTAAACCGAAAAAAGTGATCCGTGAAAAGTATTTGTTGTTTGAAAGTGTACATTGTTGTGTTTACAGTGGACGCTTAACAAAAAGTGATTGCATAACTATTGAAAACCATTTGATTTCCAGGAGAACTAGTCAGTTTTCTGAAGAAAAGCGTCTGGAAAAGAACTCAGCACAAATCCCCTAAAAACACTCCAAGGAAAATCAATTGTACAAAAATTTTTAGCCGGAAATTGACTGCAGTACATGAGGGAAATTGACTGCAGTACATGAGGGAAAGAAAAAACGCAACCAGCTCTACGTTTGTTTAAAATTAGCAGTGTTTTTTTACACTCCAGCGACTTTGACCTCAAAAAGTAGCTACCCATGCAAAGTCATTTGGCAACCAAAAAACATCAACAAAATCCTCTGATTTCTGCGCATATTGCATGAGAAAGTTTTTTTCGGTGATCCTGACTAACTGCCAGTCTTGTTGATCAAATACTAATTGGTACTACACTACATATCACAGAATACGGGTAATTTTACTATTAAACTCTTTTTAAAACAACATTTGATCACAAGTGATTGTTGTCAGAAAAGTAGAGGTACATGCTAATACTATTGTCTGCAAAATGACATCTATTTGATCACATGACAGTTTCATAGATTTATATTCTGATGACTAAGTTCAGAAAATTTTATTCATAATAAAAACTCAAGAGCTAGTTCACCATACATAAGATAACAACCCTGGTAGTATTCATTGTGCTGAAGGCTTCAACAATGGTTGTTTTGAAGCAGCTATAGAAAACTTTGACAGTTAAAAGCAATTTGATTTTCTTCAACACTCTAGTTATCTTGCAATTGCTTAAACTAGTAGACTCTAAAAAAAGAAGGCACAAAGAGTACTTGATAAGAAATGAAAGTATTATCATACTGGTTTGTTAGATGTGACAGCTAGCATTCTGCCAGGGAGCATGTTTAAATTATAAACTTTTTTTCAATATTCTCAAAAATATGAAATGCAACTGTTTGTTGTACAAATGAATGTTCCCACTATTATTCCTAAAACTCCAAGACCAGTAGATAGACAATTTAAAGCCACAGCTATCTCGCTTGATCTTCTAGCTCTTCTGAAGTCTCCTATGAACAGACAAATAGAGCACACCATGTTGGTATCTTTTGAGAAATGTTATTTTAAATAATTGCGATGTGTAGTAGTAATTTGGTGGCAGCCCTAAAGTATTTCTGACAAAGTAAAACTGGTAGTGGGAGCTGAAGTAACTCTAGTTTTTAATACCGGAAAAGTTGGGTACAGATACTAAACATGTGTAGCCATTGACAAATTTCCTATTTCACTTTTTTTCTGTCCGGTTATTGAAGTACTTGCTAGCCTTTTATACAAGATTACTGACAGCTTTGATGAGAATTATTGATCCCACTAAAATTTTATAATCAACAAACAACTCTCGTCATAATTATTGAACAACAACAACAACAGCGGTTTGGGAAATGTTGACGGAGATTGATACAATGTAGCTTTAGCTATTGCTCAGCATTTAGCTTCCTTTGCTCAGTGCAACAAGTGATACTTAAAAGTCGCTGATGTGCTATATATCATGAAAATGCCAAATCAGGGTTTTTATCCATCAAAATCAATGTTGCTAAGCTGCTAAAAACTACCTTTGGGCTTTTAATTGTTATCCGTCTGCCAACCTCAGAGTCGACGATAAAATTAAACATCGAAAACATTGTAAAAAGAGTAATTGTTATTCACAAAATAACACTACACTGAAAATTTAAAAGGAACAATATAAAGCAGCATATTATTATTCAAACATTAATATCAACAAACAGCGATTGATTGCTGGTTATGGGTGACAATTGATAATAATAAACAATTATGAAAAAAATAATAATAAATGACAATTTTCAAAATGACAAAGGCTTAAAATGAATTTACTGTAGTGTCCCAGAGTATAAGTAAAATAAATAATATCATTAGCTTTTAAATAATCAATAATAAAAAAATTGCGTATTACTTTTATAAAAGAAGCGGTATTATACTAAATGGCATTAGTTTCCAATAAGATAATGAAGTCTTGCCTTGGCAATAGACTTTGAAAGTAGGAATCTTTAGAATTTTGTTAGTAGCAACTAATGGGGTTGTGACTGGGGTTATCCCCCCTTATAGGGGGCGCTGGTGTAAGTCCAACCGGAAAATGCCGAAATTTTTATATAGAGTACAATGCAGAAATACGGAGTTGAGATGTTAAACTAGAATAAACAGGCTATTGCAATGCGATTGATATAATTGAACAAGTCACGGAGCTCACAGGGCTATAGCAGATTACACGTACATAAGTTTTTAATCACACAAGTGTAGCTATGGAGCATAATAATCATTAAATATCCACGATGCGGTCCGCGATTATATACGATCGTTGGTACAGTAGTTAATAAATACGATGAAACACCAACGATAATTAACTTATTTAACGCAACGTTTATGTATAAATGGATTGTCTGGTATCTGTGCGGGAAATAATAATAATACAAATAATTAATCATTAGCATCTATCTATACCTCTATGAAACTATTATTATAAATGACAATGAGAATTTAATGTGGTGACAATTATTTATAATAATAAAATCAATTATTCATTTTTTTTATCATAATTGATTTATTAAAATAATAATTATAAATAATAATAGACTAATAATAATAAGTAAGTTGTTACTTACTACTATAATTATTATTTATTATTATAAAATTATAAGAAGCATCATTTATAATAATTATTATTATCTAATAACAATTCAATAATAACCTTAATAATTACAATAGCAATCATAAACATTAGAATCATAATTATTATAAATGATTATAATAAATAAAAAAAGATTTCACTAATAACTATATAAAAAATAGTTAGAATAATGATAACACGGGCATCATAGGCTTGACGAAAAGAGAAGGAAGACGATGGGCCGTTACTAAATGTGTTAGTAATAACCTAGCTTTTACGCTCAGTTTCAATGAATTGGGTTTGTGATATTGAACTTTTTGCAAGCAACCGGATATTGCTACGAATAGTTTTGATTACAGGACGCATCGTCTCTGTTATTTTTTTGGCAAGCCCCGGAGTTCCGTGGATAACAACTGTAATAAATAATAATTGAAAAAACTGTAAACAAAATATAAATCTTTGTTGTTGCAGGTAGATTTGATGCTGCTGTCTTTAAAAATAGTCTAAAGTGTTTTTAGCGACATGTCATTATAGTATACAATTGACAGCATGGAGGCTATCAGGGAAAAACTGTCACGAGTCTGCATGAAGTAACTATATTTTATACTACGGACAATGGTAACTTCCGGTTGGATGTAGAAAGTTCAAAGAGAGATAACTCTTAATGTCACAACCCCATTGTCTGTTATCAACATAAATTGTAAGTTTTCTTTGACGGTCATGTATTATTTTGGTAGACGCAGTATCGTAGCATAACATTGGTCACTATCGGCTTACTTAAAACCAAAGTATAAAAGATCAGATTGAAAAGCTCCCTAACTAGGTGGTTGCTATATGTACACAAAACTCAATTTTTCACCGAAAGCTTTCAACTTTTATCTCAAATAAGTTTGTACCATTGAATATTTTGATGCAGCCATAGAGTTTCAGCAAATAATTTCACTTACCTTTATCCAACCAAATGGTTACACTCCATGATGCGCCAAGAGCTGCCAGTCCTAATATGCAACCGCAAAGCAATATATTGAATATAGACCAACATATATAAGACTGGATAAGTTGAACTTGTGGTCCACTTTGCACAACTTGTGCTTGTTGAGTCGGCATTGCCCGAGAGCCTTGTAGAAAATATGGTGAATAGATGGAACTCCCACGGCTAGATGAACTGTTTTCTTCCTCTTGAGGTGGCAGGTTACTTATGAAGGAAAAATCTGGTGGCAGTACACTGGCATCTACAACATGTTTTTCTCACTGGAATTCACACTGAATATTTTTAACTAGCAGTCATGCAACATTGAGACGTGAATAAACTCATTTAGCTCTATTATTCAAAAATCTTATACAGACCTGCATTGTTATGTCGGTCAGCAGATGGATTTGAGTTCTCTGCCCCAGAAAACTGTATCGTTTGAGAATACTCGGGTTTTGGAGAATTTGGTCCATAGGTGATAGTATCAGGTTGAAATGAATTGTCCTCCTCATTTTCAGCAGGCGGGTTACTTATGAAGGCGAAATCAGGTGGCAGCAGTACACTGGCACCTACCAATAGATTCAACAAATAATTATTACCTGTATCAAAGGCGATTTTTGTCCCGATCCACATGAAATATTTCAAGAAGTGGTTTCTGAACACTAACAAAAAACGTCACTCAATTTTTGAACGATATAAGCTCAGACTAACAAACCTGCATTACAAGGTTGCTCAGCAGATGGTTTTGAACTCTTTGCCTCAGAAAGCTCCATGTTACCTTTACTGTATGCCAACTGAATGCATAATGAGAACATTACCTCTAGTAGGTCGCCTACTGTGTTTAACCATTTGTGACAGGATGTAACAATCCGTTTAGTTTAGCATCTGACCTGGTTTTAAACATCATCAAAAAGCAGTTGCAAAAAAAATCAGTACCAGACAGGGAGCAAAAGTATTTCCAAAATTATTGGAAGACAGATAAGTAGATAGATAGATAGATAGATAGATAGATAGATAGATAGATAGATAGATAGATAGATAGATAGATAGATAGATAGATAGATAGATAGATAGATAGATAGATAGATAGATAGATAGATAGATAGATAGATAGATAGATAGATAGATAAATAGATAGATAGATATGATATGGTCTACGCTTATGGAAGTTAATTACTAATATGATCAGCACATCTTACTGTGCAAGAGTTTTCTTTAAAGAACTAATGCGCAATAACTAACTGTGAGGCTTTTGGTGTTATAAGATAACCCATAAGAAGTTCTTATGGTCAGTCTTTGCTTAATGATTTTTCCATTGCATTTGATGTAGAAAACATACTGTAACTAACATATCCTATAACATCATAGCTAACCATTGAGCTGTTAGCTAATAAACGAACATGATATTTAACTGTAACTTTTGTTATCATATCACGCTTTACTCAGCATTATCTGCTCTCCACCACTGCCCAGCAAGCAGTCTGCTAGACTTTCTTGTCTGTTAAAGTTAATATGAAGCAGCGTGCTAGAATGCATTTCTAAAAAGTTAAACATGGCTGTAATACCATGCATCAAGCATCATGATATTGTTTGCAGATAATGCATGAACAACTGCCAATAGACCGAAATGCAGCTTACTGGTCATCGACGGACGCATTAGCACTGGAGCCAAGGCACTAAAACTGAGAGAGGAGCCTGACACACAACTTCCTTGCTTTTAGATAGATAAATAACTTTGGATACAACCTACTCACCACTTACTAGATTCCAAAGTTTGAATGATTCATTGCAATTTTTTTGTGTCGTAAATTAGTTAACAACTAGACTCGAACATAAATTTGACTTATTTAAACTATTATCTTTAGGAACTCTAGTTATTTGAAAGTTGTTAGTTTGCTTCATTACACATCTGATTTTTATGGCAATTTTTACATTAAAACGATTCAATTTCAAGTTACCATGGTAGCATTTCATTAATGTGTTATTGTAGCGTTACCAATGTCTGGTGCGCACTGGAGACGTAATCCGCAAAAAAACCACACTATGCCAAACTATTTTTTCTAGGGAGTGACATCAATAACAGTTAGTTGGCTTGGACTAAGTACAAGGAACTAAATCCCTGGGGAATTTACTAGCTGGTACTTTATGTGTACTAGCTTAGCATCACTTGGGCAAATGGTAACCAATTTATCTGCATGGTTGATCCAGAGTTGGTATCAAACAGTAAATTTGTGGTAAATATGTGATTGGATAATATAATTAACAATCTAGCTGTCATATATTCATAACCGTGATAGATTTTACATCGAGTGGCTACTGCACTGGTAGCCTTTAGTCTGCATTCGAGGTAAGTCACTGGAATGAGCTAGCTAAACATGCTTGGCATGTGAGGTTGAAAACTTTGTTGACTAGAGCAGGGGAGCCTTAGAGGAAGAAGCTTAGCCAAGGGAATTCCTCCCTTCCCCCACCCACTACTAGCAGATGATTGATGTTTGAATTTTAGAAGCTACTTAACTATTAATGCCTCGGCTTGTTTATGCATACACTAAGTATTTTTATAAAGCATCAGCTTACTCGAGCATGTTAAATTCTGTTTATGTGCTAATATGGGCTGATCTCTAATCTCTACGATCTCTCTCTAATATGTGTGTATTTTCAACTACTTTTTTTGCATATCTTTTTCTATAACCATACTCTTATCAGCCCAAAGAGGCGAAGCTATTTTGGAGTTTGTACAAGAAGGTTTCTTGTGCAAATGCATGTATTGTTCTACAATAAAATTATTGGTACTTAAAACTATGCGTATTTAGTCTGGCTGGTTGCTTTGCTAAACTTTCTGAGTCCTCCAGGATCCGGCAAAACCCTGTGTATCTCAATAAAAATTTAACTAATAGAGAAGTCTACTCTTACCTATAAAGCGCTACTGCAAGTGTAGTTGTTTTTACTCAACCCGGAACAACCTGTATAGCTGTCACCCCGCGTTGAGAGGTTGCCAATAGTAAAACAAGTTTATTGTCAACTATTGCAACTGGATATTTCCTCTCTAGTGGTAGTTCGATAACGGCACATTGAAATCCTTTACAATACTTTCCTTACTCTGTTAACCTGCTCTTAACCTCTGTTTGGCTGTGCACAACTCTACAGCATCATATTGAATTGTCTGATGCAGCAAACTCAGTGCAAATGTTGTGAGAATAGTGCATGCAGAAGATTAAAATCCGTGATGGATAGTATGACCAATAATACAGTAAGCTGGCCTAAATTAACTGTTATTCGTTACAGCATACTACAAGTTTACTAGAGAAATGCCTTACTGACCTAATTGTAAGTTGGTTGATTAGATGTTCAAATCCAGAGTAAGATGATTAATTGGCTTGAAACGTTGTTGCTGCTAATTCCATTTTATTAGTAATGGAAGAGCTAATATGTAGCTGTAGTAACTTGGATTCCTATCTTGTGATAGGTTATCGCTTAAAACCCCATCCGCATATTTATTTTCAGCAATAATATATAGTGTATCTAGATTGTGTTGTTAATTTTTGACAACTTCGGTTGTGGCTTGTAAATAACTGACTTGTGCTAGTAGGTCATTATAATATTGCCTTTGCTGGTAATTGTAAGCCCTAGAGCACTGATAGGCAATAAATCATTCATCATTGCTAGATCTATTGTTGTAAGTCCTGAAGGTTGCTTTTTAGGGGTGCTTTTAAATCGGAAAAGCTGCCGAAACTGATCTGAAACCAGGTTTTTAGGTTTCCTATTCAGAAGGTGCATCTTTCTCACTCAGGAAGTGTTAGAGTTGCAGATATGTACTTGAAAGACTGTTAGATTAGCTAGTCAGGTGCACAGGGAACTGAAAAGGTTAGAGTGGAAATAAATACAGCAAAAGTGAAGCCTTTTTAACTTCCTTAGAGGGCATTCAACAGTCCTCATAAGCTCTACAAGGGCGATTTCTAGAACTCTAGTTTGAATCCATGACAGATGGTCAAGTATGAATCTTCTACAGTATCACTAGTATGTCTACAGTTTGTACACACAATAACAAATTATTTCTGCGCTCAGAAATTTTTTTTCTTACCACGAGAATCCACTTATTATCTGATGTTTATAAGTCTCTGCATTTGTTATTAAAACAACTGTTTACAGCTACTGAATTGAAACAATCTGGAAACCTGGTATTTTTTGCTATTTAGTAAGATAGTTATGCTCTCAATTGCTGAGTAGTTTTTCAAGTATCTGGTGCTTCATGTGAAATACTTAATCGAGAAACGACTCTATAGAAACATGTCTGCAGTTAGCGACTAATCACATATATTTCTGCATCAACTACGTTGACAAGAAACTTTTGAGTTCTTCCGTGTCTTGAGCAAGCATTAAGGACGAAGTGTTACTCAGTAGTTGTCAAATCTGCTTAAGAGTGAAAGAGCTGCTTTTAAATGTTGAATTGGAAATGAAAATTCTATGCGCGATTAGATAAAAAATTTGCTTAGCAGAAAACGCCCATGGCGGTCTTTTAGTGTGAGATAAAATATGGTGTTCCATCGTGACATGTGACTTATCTACATAAAAACTGTCATGGTTGCATATTCATTAGAACTGTTCACCAGTTCTTTTGAAATGTTCGATCTTCTCAATGTATGCTTCACACCAATATAAATAGAATCGAGTGATGAATTTTTAAATGTTGATAATTCAACCATAATAAACAAATGAGTAAAAATGATATCGATATTGTATGTTATGATTACCAATAACACCAATAATAATAAATAATACTGTGTGACTTTTTAGCAACCTATTATTATAACCTATATTACGATGAATTGATGATATCGTAATGACAGCATTCACAGTGAGGTTGTAGAAAACAGTATGTAGGTGAATGCACAATAAAGAAAAAGCTATACTACCATAAAAAAGTACAATTGATTGATGATTGCCCTGAAAGGTGCCAAAAAGTAGCTAAAATTACAGAAGAAACATTGCAAATCCTAAGAATACGATGCTGCCAATATCAAATATTAGTGACATTCGCTACAAACAGCCACGGCCTCATGACAAATCAGTTCAGATTCACAACGGTATTGCATGGGTAGCTTATGAGCCGCAGTGAAGCTGATAATTTTTAAATTGCCTTAACAGCCACACAGCTACCAAGTGGTTACCATTGATGCATGGTTCACACTTGTGCAATCGCTGCTCACATGTTTGCTACATAGCAAACCCGATTGGGTGGAAACCAAGCTTTGGTTAGCTAAAGTTATATACAATAATATTGAATTGACCTTTCATCAGTTTTATATCAAAATTCATTTCTTACACCAGGTGTGGTTTTGCCAGGCTGTAGCATTATGAAGTTTCTCATCCTGACCTATTGCCATTCTGCAAAAATCATTGTTTTTATTAATCAGGAAAAGTTAGTTAAATAAAAATATTCCAAAAACATTGAAAAAAAAAACATACATTTGATGAACCTATGAATAACCTGTGCAAAAGTACTATGAGCGCAATATATTATATCCAAGATCTTACAAGATCGTACGAACTGGGCTTTTATCTTGGTATTTCTTGTTGATGTTTGATCTTGGTGTTTGGTATTTGTGTAGTGCGCACTTGCTAAAACCCTGACAAACGATGGAAACTTTGCCATAGTGATGTGATAAAATATTTTTTACACTCGGTTGTGAATTAAATTAGTTTCATATAAAACCTATACATATTGCAGGTCAACATCCAGGATATGACCTGTGACATGTTATGACAACATGTTATAGAAAAGGTGTTTACCTAAATATTACTGATGGATCATCCTAGAATCCTAGCGAATCAACCTAGATCAATTTTAAATTTAGTTATTTTGACTTTATTGTTGCTTTTAGTGACGTCTAGTCGTTAATGTTGAACTACTTAAAGCTGCAATTGATGGGTTATTTGAGTTTTAAGCTCTGACCACAGCCATTAATGAAGCATGACTACATGTTAATGAAGAAGTAGTGGTTGTTGCACCAACTCACCATAATAAACTTTACTGCTAGTGAGTATTACTTTGGCTTGGAGAGCAGTCAGTTGACTGGCAATAATAGAATACCACAGACAATCAAAGACATTGAGACCTAATGTAATCAGATAGATACATAAACGTGTAACATCCTTAATCGACCAAAAAAATTTTAGTACAATTTTGCACTCACGGGAGCAAATAAAATGTCTGTTTAAAGATATGTGCAGTTATTTATCATGAAACAGTGGAAAGTTTCAAATTTTCTTGGATCCTCTATTCTGTGGAATGCTTTGTTAAACTCTAATACAAATATGTAATGATTATCCATACTGCAATAGCGCTTGCTATATCTATCACTGCTCAAGCATTACAACATCTGTCTAAATCCAAAGGCATTTTGCCAATTAAATCCTTGAACTGTATCAAATTTCCTCAACGTTGAACTACACTAAGTTTCAATAAAAAGTCGAAGACTGAGCATTATGAAAGCACATTGTTAAACATCTCCTTAGCTAAATTAACAAGTATTTGATTGCAATAAACTAACACAGATTGTTGTGCAAGTTCAACTTTTTTACAACATAATGCGTCGTGGTAAACGATAAAAAGTGATCTGTGAAAAGTGTTTGTTACTGAAAAGTAAAACATTGTCATATTTAGAGTGACTGCATAAGAAGAAGCTGTGGCAGAACTAGTAAAAACGGTTAAGTTTTCAACAGTTACTAAACTTATGAGTTTGCTGAGTAAAGGCTTGTTTGAAAGAACTCATGAGTTTGCTGAGTAAAGGCTTGATTGAAAGAACTCATGAGTTTGCTGAGTAAAGGCTTGTTTGAAAGAACTCATGAGTTTGCTGAGTAAAGGCTTGTTTGAAAGAACTCATGAGTTTGCTGAGTAAAGGCTTGTTTGAAAGAACTCGAGGATAATCACCTAAAAGCTCACAAAATCTTATTATTTGTATGTATACATCCTGAAGTGGGTTGCAGTACATGCAGTTCAAAGGAAACACAGTCCAGTTCTATGTTTGCTTGAACTGATCTCCGCTTTTTCATTTACTACTGAGACTTTTCCTCGAAAAGTAACCGCCTGTGGTAAATCAATTGTCAACCAAAAGACATCAATAAACATATTTTGTCTCCTAAAAAGATTGTATGACAAATCAGTTTTCTCTTGATGGAATCATTATATTTAATATAAAACCTGTGTAGCTTCTTCCGAGATACTGACATACAGCCACTCTTGTTGGCTAGCGATATATTACTTGTCACAGACTGTGGATACTCCATCGATAGAATCCTTATTCAAACAACATCTAATGATTAATGACAGTTAACAGGAATGCAGTTGTTCATGTTGCTGGTATGTCTGCCAATTTTCAAATAACAGCGAATTGATAACATGAGAATTATACATGTATTTTGTTAACCAAACTCAAAAAATTATGTTGTTAATAAATGATCAATAGTTATTTTGCATCAATACCACCTAAAATATACCACATAAACACCGCATAAATACCGCATAGAAAACTTATATAATATTTAGTCTACAGAAAGTCTCAAAAATTATTTTTGGATATTGCTATTTATAACTTTGACATTAAAAAGGATCTGAATTTAAACAAAGCGCAATTTATTTTTGCAATTGTTTGAACCAGTAGACTCTAAAGGAAAGTAAAACCAACTATCTGATTATTTGCTTGTTAAATGTTGCACTGGGCACAGCATTACTCTGTCAAGAAATGTTTTTAAATCAAAAAAATCTTTCTTGTTTTTCCTAACTTTATCAAAAGGAATGAAATACTAACTTAAGGATGAGTGCAAACAATATAAATATAACTCCAAGGACAGTAGAAAGAATGTTCAAAGCTTGAGCTAGCCAGCTTACTCTTTTAGCTCCTTCCACGTCCCCTACAAACAAACCCATAGGGTAAAACCATGTTGTTAACTCAGAAAAATTTCCCTGTAAAATTAGTAGTATCTCATTGTTAGTTTTTGACAATCTAATTCGGTAAAACTGATGGTAGGAACTCAAACGTATAGAAAAAACAAGCTAGGTGTTTGACAACTTCTCTAACGCAGTTTTTTTTAGCAGGTTGTTGAAGCATTTGCTAATCTTTTATACAAAGTAGTTCTCAGGCTTAGGCAACTATTTAATGGTCTTTATAAAATCTCCAATTTAATTACTAACTCTGGGCATGATTATTGAACAACAGCGGTTTTTTTCTGATTTTGCAGAAGTTGATAGTTATAATAATTGCCCAGCATTTAGCTTTGTTTGTTGCATTTGGCAGGCAGCACCAAAAAGTAGCCAAAATGCTACATATCATGAAAAAAGCAGAATTTCTGCACCGGAAGAGCATAGTGGATGAGATGCTGAAAAACTACTCTTTCATAATGTTTCCGTTCCCTAGGCCAGCAAAGGATGAAAATGAAACAGCTGCAAAATTCTAAAATTGGTAACACTCACCACACAAAAATACTGTTAGCAATCTGCGAAGAACAATATAAAGCAAGGTATTATTGCTAAAACTAGTTTGATGCTGTTTAATATTGGCTGGCAGCAGACCAGTTGTCAATGAAATAGACAGCAAAATTCAATCACCAGGTGATTGCGGTATGTAAAAAAGCTCAACTCATAACTCCAGGCTTTAAACTATATCTCACAAAAATGTGCAATGCTGAGTATTTTAATAAAGCCATAGAGTTTCTGTGGGTAGTTTCACTTACCTTTTTTCATATAATCAGTTACAGACCATGATGCACCAACGGCTACCAGTCCCAGAAAGCAAATGCAGCAAAAGGCGTTGAATACAGACCAGTACATATATGTCTCCACATATTCAACTTCGACACTCTGGCTATCCGTGGACGGTATTGGCTGAGAGCCTTGTAGAAAATATGGTGAATAGATGGAACTGCCACGTCTAGTAGGACTGTTTTCTTCCTCTTGAGGTGGCAGGTTACTTATAAAGGAAAATTCTGGTGGCAGTACACTGGCATCTACAATATGCTTTCAAAACAACTATTTCTGGTATCAAATGTCTTTTTTGCTGCTATTCACATCGAATATTGTAAGTAGCGGTTTTTAAACATGAGAAAAAGTAAAACTCAATTACTTTTAGAAAATGTAAGCTCTACTGCAAAAAGAAAACACTGATAAACAAACCTGCATTGCCAGGTTGGTCAGCAGATGAATTTGAACTCTTTACCTCAGAAAGCTCCATGTTACCTGTACTCTATGCCAACCAAATACATAATGAGCACACAACCTCTCATCGGTTGCCTCTTCCACTGTGTTTAACCATCTGTGACTAACACTATGTTTAGTTCAGCATTGGATTTAGTTTCACTCAATAGCATGAAGCAGACCCTAAGAATCAGTAGTTCTGAACTAAGAGCAAAAATGTGCACATAATCTGTTGAATGCGGATACGGTCTACCTGAGTTCAGTGGAGCTGATGATGGATATTGTAAAGAGTTTTGTCGCCAACCTTTATTGACACTACTAGACAGATAAGCTCTTGCCAACAGAGTTTTTAATATTGGCTTCACAGCATTGTCCCACAGTGTTCAACTCAAACTCCGAGCTACATCGAGTCAGATCTGACCTCCTAAAGCTCCGTTGAAAGCAGTACTCTCTTTGCTATAAGCCAACAAGACTGGTAATTAAGTACCGATTACACAGCGCGACAATATTGAGACAGACTGTAAATACGTATATTTGCGTATTCTGATAAGACAACAGCACAATAGAAGAACAACAAGTTTCAGCCAGATCCCGATCAAGTTTGAGTTTACACAGGAAGTGCAGGTCTATTTATAGAAAGCAGTGCAGTTGAATTAATGTTGAGAATACAGATATGCTATACGCAGGATTGCCCAAACTGTTCAGACTCATGGGCCACTTTACAAAGAGTCTCAAACTCGAGGGCCAATATGTCTGGTGTTGATAGAATACATATACGCTAACTTTCCAGCTAGCATGTAATTACGAAACAAACAAAACGAACATATGACTGCATGTATGCTATATTTTTTTACTTACTGCAAGTATATGCATATATTTGATTACTAGCAGAATACAAAACTGTCGGCATTTTGCTGCATGGTGAACAACTAACATTGTTGAAGTGTTTTTCAACACCGCCAACTGTACAGGAGAAGTTCATATATCTAGCTAAGCCTAGTGAGAGGTATGAAACTGTTTTTTTCTTTGATATGATAACATCTATGTTGGGTTTTCTTTACTTGCTGCAACAACCAATAGTTGCTGCATATGTTCCTGTGAACGAGTGCTACGATATTTGCTATTGACAAATGTCAACTTTGAAAACAAACTTTCGCACAGGTATGTAGTTGCGAAGAAGGTAAGTATGCGTATCGCAACTTTTTGTAAATGTGGATACTTCACCTGTACAGCTGGTGTGATCAAGGTTCTGCCAGATTTTTATCAGAAAATTGCATTTTTAGAATTATGTCTACTGTCAAGTCGCACAACTCAAGCTCTATCGGCCCTATTTGCATTGGCACATCACCGAATATATCAACCTGGGTCTTCCAACGCTCTTGTAGCATGAATGGGGATGCAACTAACTCAATGATATGACTAATGCTCTTGAACGCTGAGAGACGTTTATGCATTTCTGTCGCAATTTCAGTTAGAAAAGAACGAGCTGATGTCAGGTGCACTTGATTATCTTGCAAGTTCATAGATTCTTTCAGAGTTGGAAAGTGATGCTGGTTGCCATTTAGATCAACTTGGAAACATTGCTGCTTACGTTGAAATGATTCTACTGTCTGCCAGAGGTGCACCACATTCCCATCCTCCCCCTGCAACTTCAAATTAAGGTCATTTAAGTGGCCTAAGATGTCTGTCAGGAAAGCCATATCTCGCATTGAACCCTTGGATCTCAGAACTTGTAAAAAGTCTTGGGCAGAATCTCCTCCAAAACCTTCAAGGAACTGTTCAATCTCATGTCTTACAGCCCATACTCTTGCCATTGTCCTCCTTTACTCAGCCACCTACATGAATTCAAAAAACATATCAATAGAATGGTAAGTCTGTCATTACAATATGAAATGGAAAATAGACACATTAAATATCAAGTGATCCATCAATTATCTTCTGTTTTCTCTATCTACCAGCCGTTTAGCCATTGTGCTTCTCACTGCAAAACCTGTCTTGAAATTACTCATATGCCTGCTTCTTTCGTACTTTAGCTTTAGCATGGGGCAGCTGAAAACTCCCTTTTATGAACCAATGAATTATTGGGGAAAATATAAATATCCCCTCCGTTGATCATTAGATCATGTCTGGTTTAGTCAATGAATGCGGAACCTGTCATCTACAGGCCCATACATCTAAAGATCACACAAAAACTAGAAATTTTCACAACAAGTTGTGGGCCTGATAAAATACAGCAAAGGGCCTGATCCGGCCCACGGGCCTGGGTTTGGGCGCCAATGTCTATAGACTAATCATAGCAGTTCCAAAAGAAACATGTGAGTGAACATAAACTGTCTGAGCAGAATGCTATACAAGAAAAAAACTCAAATAGGCAGGTGCATTAGCAGTTACTATCAGTTAATTCCGCTAATCAGGGGTCAATCACGGGTCAATCAGAGGCAAGCATCTGTCTCTAATAGAGGGGAAGACTGTTAAGTTTTTTCTACGCGCCAGCCGCCTTACTGGCAGCGCAGTTAATAGCTGGCTCCCAGCAAACAAGAGGTGTATTCGCGACCTGGATCGACGAACATATGCTATTAATCATATTTCGGGATCCACATCAGTTGGCGGCGAAGGCATCGATCCAGGCGTTTTAGTTTTTATTATATATTAAAACAAGAAATAATATCCATCGATGCGGATCAGGCCTGAAGGCATAAAATTTCCATGTGCATTGTAGTGAGCATAGTTATTTTCACACGTGTAAGCAATTCATCAGCGATGGTTATTGTGACGTTAATTCCTCATTGCTACTCATAGCACGATGCATCCGTAAGTAACAGACAGTGGTGGAGAGTCGAAGAATAAACAGCTTTACACTTGTCCGGTTGACAACGTTTATTTCGAAACAATTCATTCTTGATTAACTATAACATTTATATTTATTGTTTTACCAAAATAGCTCTGTTTTTCATTACTGTGATCAATCTCTTTCCAGTATATCAATATTGTACATGGAAATTTTAATAACTAATAATAATAAATAAATAAATAATAATTAATAATATATAGCAATAAGATAATACTAAATGATGCCGTGAGTGAACTGCTTTGAAAGAAACGTCACCCACGTGGGTATACATTAATTTTATGTCATGCATCGGTAGTGTTCGCGACCTATCAGTTGCTTCACAAATTAAAATTTTGTTGCTCGTGAGGATGGTATTTAGCAATCTATTAAAAATTTTGCTATTGACACATTCGCATTAAATAAATTGCGAAAATAATTATTTATTAAATTTATTGTACGGATCGATCCAGGTCGGGAATATATCTATTAGCAATCTGAGGGTAATCAACGTAAACACCAAGTTTGCTAACACAATCTAATAAAACACAGCTACTAGTGCCATTGGCTGACTCATCACTTTGGTTTATCCACAACTATTTTGTGGTAGAAAACATCCATAAATAAAAAAAAACTTACAGCTAATTGCCACACCGACAAATATATGCTGTAGATGCTACATGTAAATGGGTCAGATTTCCACCACTAAAATAGAGGTCATCCTAGGCAAACCCTCTACAATATTATCAGCACGGCTCATTGCATCAAAAGCTTTTTGACAGGAATAATGTGCAATAATTAACTATATGATTTTTGACATAATAAAACCCTAAAAATGACACAGATTTGGGTTTTTGTTAAATGATTTTCTTACTGCCTTTGATATAAAAAACATGACAGAAATATAATATTCAATAACGTGATAGCTAATTCATCAGCTATTTGTTAGCTAATAAACAGATATCACATTAAACTTTGACTGTTACTATCAGAATAGCATGCACATGGTATATTGTCTCTGCGCTTCAATCAATAAATCAGTCTTTTTTATGTTTTAAAATTCTTATGAAACAGTATGCTAGAACACATTTGCGACTGCGTAGCACAACATTGAATTTGCCTTCGTCAGCTACGTACAAACAATGTTCCTGTACCTCAGTGGCCGTGTAGTAACACAGGGAAGGTTTATTGATGATCGATGATTTGTTATGAGAGCTGTGAAGAAAAGTAAGGTGGTACCACCTCCTATTTTTCCTATAGGTGACCTGCATATCTGTTGTTTGTAGTATTTAAAAAAGTAAATCAGATAAAAATTGCAGCTAAACATAGCTTTAACGCCACCTCGAACTTGACAGCAATAAAAATTGGGAGAATTTAAAGTAAAGCATAAATTCAAACTACATATTATTAGTCATTGACAAAAACTTTAGTCCGAGAGCTAATGCGCAACAACTAAAGGAGCCTGACACATATCCTTCTTGTTTATTATTGAGTTGTATAAAAGAGAAACTACTCAGTTTTTACTAGCTATCAAAGTTGTAGCGATTTGATACAAAAATTTTATGTTTTTGATGGATACAATGGTTAGTAGTTAGAGTTAAACATTAATTTAACTTATTGGAATTATTACTTTGCTGAGCTTACAATATTAAAGTTTCAGTTTGCACCATTATACATCTACTTGTCTACTAAACATTACATAAAAAACATTAGATGCAGGTTACCATGGTTGCAGCATTGCTATTTTAGTGCTACCAGAGTCTGTTACACATCAGAGGTTTTGTTATTACCAAAAAAAACCAAAAGCCAAGTCAAACTATTAATCGACCGGGCAACATTAATAGCAGATAGTTGGCTGCTGGAAGATGAGTAAAGCCAACCAAGTACAAATACAACTTACAAGCTGGCACTTTGTATGTACTAACTATTTGGGCAAATGATAAACATATTAAGAGCTGGCATTCAACAATTTAGATGTGGTATGCATGTGATGGGGCGTTTAATTACATCTCTAGTTTTCATATGTAATTGATGTGCTGTTTAGTCCTGCTCAGTTGTGTAAAACTCTGCAACAAGATGTTGTGACATTTTTGTGAAGCAAATCCAGTGCAAATGTTGTAAAATTTTATCCAGAAGATAGAAACTGCTTTTCATGCTTTGAATTATGAAAGCTTTTATACGGTCAAATATTGACAGGCTGAATGGAAAGGTTTAGGTAATAGTTTATATAGTTTATAAAATGTGTAACCCTGATCCATTTTCTGTACAGAAAAAAATTGGAAGTCACTTCCTCTTCTTTCTTTAGACTAGCAGACCCTGAGAGTAAGCCAATCAGCAGGATGGCACCTCAGCCAACAAGAGCGTCTAACAACCTGACTCACTGGGACGCAAAGGCCTTCCACTACTGATCTTGTATTGTGCTGTTATACATAAAATGTGTGGTGATATACATAACAGCCGATGTAGGCCAGGCTACTGCACTAGTGGTCATACTAAGGCAAAACCATCGCATAGGTTGCTTCAGTTAGCAGCACTGCCTGTTTTACTAATTAAAAGAAGGAGAGGGAGACCACTAATCAAGCAGGTGCTAAGATAAGGAGAGGGGCGGAGTGATAACCTCTTAAGGAGATTGAGAAACTGCATACACGCTGTGTGGCAGGTAAATGGGTACACACAACTAATATGTCTTACACAGATTTGCACACACAACCTGCATGTCTGATTTTGAAATGCTCACAAAACTGTGTGACTGACAAAAGTGTACACAAAAAACCTGTGGCTAATAGAGGGGTACACAAAAAGCCGATTTATTGAAGGAGGGTTGCATGCAAGCTGTTTCACTGATGGAGGGGCCCACACAAAACTGTGTGACTTATGGAGGGGTACACACAAAACCATGCAATCAGTGGCAGGGTGAACAAAAAATCATGTGATTGACGGAGGATTGTGCACAAAACCATGAGACAGATAGAGGGGTTTATACAAAGCCTTGCGACTGACGGAGGGGTTTACATAAAACTGTGCGACTGACGGAGGAGTGGCAAAATAGGGAAAATAAGACAGGTAACTTAAAGCAGTACTCATTGTATCGTCAAAGCCCTCCTTGAGACAACCAACCTCTTTCTTCAGCTGCCCATCTTCTACTCGAACCTTGGCAATATCGCCCTTTGTTAAGGTGTCAGTCAACACTCTTGCTTTGAGAGCGTAAAACCACTGCTAAAGGCCAACTGTTCCCTCCCTGATAGCCTCTGCCGACTTTTCCTCAATTCCTGAAAATAGAGAAGGCAAATCTACTTCATCAGGGAGGATGTACGGTGACTGCAGGGGCAGGCACCAGAGGAGTGCTAGGGGCTGAGGGTGTAATAGGAGATATGAAACAGTAAGGGACACTGCCATAAGGACTTGGGCAGTAACATTAGCTGGACACATCTTCCTATATACCCTGTAACCTTCCAGAAGCAGAGCCATTAGAGGCATGAAAGTGGACTGTGAAGAGGAGGGACTGGCAGAGGGGGAAAAGCTACTATGGGGGTAGGTGAGCTAGGGGCACTCTTGTCTGGGTAGGCTGGTAGCAAAGAAAAGCTGCATAACTTTCTCTGTAGACAATACATATATCGCCGGTATGCTGGTGGAGATCCTCAGCTTCAGGGGTATATAACGCGTGCTAATAGCAGCACGCTATTGTAGCGGCTTTGACGGAAGTACTTTACAGCATGCTGCTGTATGTGGATGGAGAGTTGCCGCATACTCCAAGCTGACAAGTGGTACAGGGGACATGTAATCCTCTCAGAACTTTTTAACTGCCAATTAATAGCTTTATCAGTAGTGGCCAACTAAAGCAACCATCGAGCAGTGGGCTGCTTCTTTTTCTGTAGACCCGGGGCAGAAAACTGTACTTTAACATAAGGCTGTAAGAAATGTGTGGTTATTATCTCTACCACTGAATCACGGGGATGCAACTTTGGTCGAGGGATTCACCACAAAAAGTGTGGAAAAAGGGTGGGTGGAGGGTTGGAGGCAGGTACAGGGGTTAAAAGAGCAGCACACTTTTTCGAGAAAAAATGCAACTAAAGATGGTTTACTACCACCTGCCATGACAAGGGAAAGGTGTGGAGCAAGGGGTTCCATACACTGCTTGTGGTTCCCAACCAAGAAGTCAATTGCTCTTCTCATCAAGCAGCTACCCTTACCAGCGACTGCATACTGGCTTTAGAAACAGTAGTTGTCAGTCTAAGAGTGGCTAGTTAGTGTGAGGTGACTACAACAGAGCTCTGATTTGAATTTGGGTTAGTCTAAGTTGTGGGACTCTACTCTGAGTTGAGTTGAGGAGTTGGAAGGTCTGGTGATAGGGGTAGCAGCGTAGGGCCGGTGGTTGCTCCGACTTTAAATCAGGGTGTTCATAAGTTGAGGTACGAATCTAATGGAGGAAGGGAATGAAGAGAACAAGGGGAATGACCAATGACTCAAAAAGCCGCCATACCTGTGTTGGGGGCCACTCTTATACTCAATAATGCACTTGGACTCTAAAAGAAAGTCAATCCACCTCGCAACCTGGCTTGTGGCTTTCTGTGGCAATACCACCGCAGCTGGGAGGCCTGCTCTGGCCAAAGACAAAGTGCTAGCTGCAGATGTAGGGATGTAAATTTGTGACAGCCTTTATCACTGCCAACAGCTCTAAACTGGTCACACAATGGTTCTGCTCCTGAGGGCTGAGCAACTCACTTTCATTAAAAATTATTATTTTGTTTTTCACTGCCTTTTTGCATCCGTGACAGCACAATACCGGCATCGGCATTACTTGCATTTGTCCAAAGTGTAATAATTCTTAGAATCGGGATAACTCAAGATAGGGCACTGGTTATAACTTAAAGCAGTCTTTTGGGCTTAAAGCAACTCTCAGGAGGCACGTGCTTACTCATAAGCTGGGTTAAGAGCTGTGCTACAGTGGATATGTCTGGTATATAATGTATGTAGTTTCCAATGGAACTCAAAAAGACTGTAGTCTTTTCAATTCAGTATGTGATTGCCAATGGGCAATGGCGGTAACTTGCTCCAGGTCGGCGGCCACTCTTGCATCGCTCACTATTTGTCTTAAATATTGGACTTGAGGCTTGAACAACCCACACTTGCTTAGCTTGAGATTCTAACTTACCTGTTTTAAGTTCTCAAAGATTTCAGCCACATACTGGACGTGAGTGGGAAAGTGAGAATCTATGACAATAATGTTATCATGGTAGAGTAAGAGAGCCTTCCAATCAAGGCCTTGGAGAAATATCTCCATCAGGCACTGGAAGTGAGATATGGCTGAAGCAAAGCCAAGGGGTACGACTATCCACTCCCATAGATCAGAACAACTGATAAATGCAGAGCGCTCATTGGCCTTTTCATCAAAGGAGACCTGCGAGTACCCATTGACCAGATCGAGTGCTGAAAAACTTACTCCCTGACAGAGCATCTAAACTCTCGTGGTTGTGGTGGAGGGAAAGAATCCTGATGAATGACTGTGTTTAGCCACATGTAGTCTATACAAAACCTCCACGCATCATTTTTCTTCCTCACTAGTACCAAGGGAAAGCTCCATGCTCCTGATTCTTGCTCCCCAAGACCACACGCTAGCAATTGTTTCACCTCTTTGTCTGTCTTTTCTTCCTTTTCTAGACCCAGTCAATGAGGGTGGGGCAAGGGGCTGACCAACAGGTCTAGTACCTGGTAGGAGTGGATACTGTGTGTAGCTAGAGTAGTCTGTCAGATGTCGTGGTCTCCAGTGCTAAGCACCTAAGCATACTTGTGTAGTAGTCCTACTACCAGTTGGGCCTCTTGTCTGTTCTGACTGTGGAGTAGGACTGCTGAGAACAGTTAAGATACAAGAGAGATGATGGGAGGAGGGGAATTTCGACTGTGGGTGGAGGTGTGGGTCCTTCAGTAACCCTTGCCTTAAGCTCTCCAAACTGGGGGATTGGGTCCCTACATCTAATGAGTATATGCGTCTCTTACAGTCAGGATCGTGCCGACTAGTAGCTATGAAAATACCTGCGAGTCGTCAATGTACTAGCCCAAGGGGTAAGTAGATCAGTGTGGTAACATTACACAGAATAGTGTAATACATACCCAAGAAAAAATAAGCATTAATGGGCAAATTAATACCGTTCATCCACAACCTGCCATGCTTCTCTGTGCTCTTTTGAGTGGTTAGCCAGGATTTTATGACAATGTTTTTGCATTTATCGATCTGTTGTGAAAATCTTTTGTTTCTTACTGGAAGTCTTTCATAAATTCATTTTCCATTATATAGTGGAGAATGCAATAATTGTCATGGCCGTAACTTTAGGGGCGGCTGAGACGGCCTGGCCGTCTGAACTTTTGTAGGAAAAAAAAAATTTTTCTTTAATATTTCTTTGCCTGCCTGCAGTGAATATAGTGTGCAGGCAACTGTGACTGCGTTTATGCCTCACTTTTGGTTAGTAGATGGGGAATTCCCTTTCTTCATTGAGCTATACTGCAGTGTCAAGCATTGAACTATGCAAGCCTATGGCTATGTGCATGCAGTCAGCAGCAACTGGTTGTATGTAATTGGGCCTACTAAACTGTGCTCATAAAATGTACCTTGTAAAAATGTTTTCCTTATTTGAGCGCGCTTGTTGTTTTTAAGCCAAGTAAATAAAAGTTGTTGATTTTTTCTAAAGACATCAGTAATAATTATAATACCAGTGCTACCACCTTCTGTCAGTTTTAATCAGATTAAAATTCACTAATATATTTTTTAATCTTCAATTAATGTGTTAATTGTTTTTGGGCTGAACAATGTCTACTCCATTCTTCAACATACAGTTAAGTAGGAAGATCACTCTTGTAAGTTAAAAATATGGGCAGTTATTTTTTTCAACGATAGCTAAGTGTTTTTCTGCTGTGATTGTATTTGAGTAGAATATTACAACTAGCGTAAGCAGAACAACTTTTTTGAATAAAAACTTTCCCCATAGCATTGTTCATGATTTGTTTTTGGGCAAAGGTTTTCTGTTTGTGCAACCTTACATTATTATGACAGTCTTTTCCCTAAAAATACTGAAGCCGAAATAGTTTACTTATATGTATAAGAACTATGATAATATTATTTCGATAATGAGAGTGATTTTGCATAAAATTAAATAATGTCATAAAATAATCTTAATCCAAAAAGGTACTTTTTTATCTTTATCTAGAATAAAAGACAGCGCTAAATAAAATGGAACTCATCTTCATCAGTTATTGATGGTCAGCGAGTCAAGTATATTCAAAAGACCAATGTTATTATTTCTGGTGCTTTTCGGTTTTCCATCAGTGCGTTTTTAATAAAGCTTGTAATAAAGCTACTCTGTGTTCTTCAGTTAAAAACGTTGTCAGCCTACTTTCGCGCACCTAGTCTGTAAAATTTTCCGCTCGCGCGGGGCATTGCGGGAGGGGGGCTCCCGAGCCCCGTCCCCCTCCCGCACCCTCCCCCCACCCACCCAAGTTGGCCTCCTTAACATTTCTGTCAAAGTTACCCCCCTGTTGTTTTAGGCGCTGGTTGTCATTCATCCTGTGCACATAGCCAAGTCTTCTTAGGTTTTTCTTTACAGGGATCTGAGCCATGCAAGATCAAAAAGTCAATCTAACAAAAACATTGGCAAATAACTACTGCGAATGCTTAAAATTATTGTGAAGGCTATTTCAATTATGTTTTGTTGATATGAGATATGGTAAGTTTGCTGGAAAGAAAAGTAATGGCTTATTTGGTGATTTTTAGCAATTGTCACATAGGCCATTTCAAACAATGTTTGAGTTGGTTAGGGAGAAAACAGATGATGGAAATCCACAGATCCTAGCAAAAGTTACAAATAATAATGCTTAGACATCTTAAGCAATCGGTTTTACACATAGCCAGTCTAACTGTGCTCATCAGTGTATTAAAGTTAGTTACGTTAAATTGAAAAAATTAGCCTGTTCATCATTATACACAAACCAAAATCAAAACTTCTGGTGCAAACTACAAAGGAGAATCAAGAGTTTGCACTAGCACAAGAAAAACAGCAATTGTTTCATTCTAGTTTTGTTTAGCTGAATAATTCCGATCTATAAAGAACCTTTTTGTTTAGAAGATGTGGGTCAACCAAAAGTAGCTGATTGTTTACAAAACAATAACCAATGAGCATTTATTTAAATTATTTGTAGGTCGTGAATGTAACAGGGCACTAAATAAATTGTCATGAGAGAGTCAATTTTTTCTTTTCTTTCATAGACCAGTGTTATATTCTACTAACATTAACACAAACACTAACACTAGCACAAACACTTCTTGTATTTTTTCCTTTGTTTGATAAAAGCCTCGCAAACACTCTTAATGTTGTATTCTCATTGAGAAGCTTTTGTAGCTACAACCTTGATTTGAAGCCTTGCTCTAGTTATACAACCAGCTAAAGTGCAAAGTTAGCAACCAACTAGATGAAAAATAAAAATTTGTCTTTGCAACCTTTCTCGCTTGTGCAAAAACTCATAGAAATACCAAATGTACATGAATTGAAAGTAATAGTGCTGTAGAGAATAACTGTAAATTTTGTTTTTAATTGGAACTATTTTAGTAAAGCTATACACTCAGACAAAAAATAATAGAGAAATCAGACAACTTTCACAGTGGTTGTGGCAGCAAAACATTTTCTGCTTTGATCAAAAGTGTTTAAGTAACTGCAAATTCCTTGCACCATTGAAGTGCAAGTTCTATTGGAGCCATAAGTCTATGCCAAAAACGTCTGGCGGTAGGTTAACTATAATGCTTAATCTAATAGCTATTCCCATCATTTGAGACATAATTCTAAGTACGGTTGATGCTATGTTTAATTTTTGAGCAATTTGACTTTTTCTTTCAGCCTCCTCCAAGTTTCCTGCAATTGAAAACAAAATATAATTTTCTCTAATGAATATTTTTTATTTAGTTATATCATTTAATTAGGATGGTAAAATAATCTTGTGTGTTAGATAGTTGGAGACACAGTAGTGTGTACAATCAGGGTGGAAAGCAGCAATTAGTATATATCATTTGGGTTGTAAACATATTGTTGGGTATTTGCTAGTTGACGGGTTCAACACTATAAAGACATTTGGACTTGAGAGGTATTTTAACACACCTAACCATGCTGTAAGTACTTGTTTGTATCTCACAAAACAGAATTATGCTTTTTTCTGTTTTTATTTAGGTTTTGGAATTGAGCCATTTGGTGCTAAAAGCTTTTTTTAGAATTTAAACTAAAGAGATTTCAGCAGTACATTTAAGTTTGAGAATAGATCTCATATTATTTTCTGCTAGCCATAAATGGTATAGCTGAAAGTTTCACAAACCTTCTTTATTCAATTCCCTGATACAGAGTGAGAAACCAAAGGCAATATATGCAAGGATCTTATTGCAGAACAAGCAGTTAAACAATGACCATAACAAGTATGTCTTCGCATGCTCAGCTTGGGGTCTGAACTGTTCAGTCTCGACTTGTTCATTTTGCAAGATCTGATCTTCTGACGATGAGCCTGAGGTAGTTTCAGAACAGTTAGAACTCGATTCATCACTATCATCAGGTTTAGCAGATAAATTACCTAAAAAGTGAGACTTAATGATAACTCTGAGGCAAAAATGTAATGTGGGACCTGTTGAAGTTATAAATGAGAAATGATGAACTTAAAATTCGAATCGTTAACTTACATTATTATGATTATAAACAAACCTGCATCAGCTTCTTCTAAACTTTGTTCACTAGTAATCTCAATACCAACCTTCCTGACTCTCTGCTAGGTACTTACTGTGTGATCATTTTCTAATAGCTAGCCATTGCGTCTGTGCAAGCAACTGTAACAAATGAGAGACGAAAGGCATATCTGGTAAAGATTCATGGTTGAACTAGTGCAAAAATATTGTTCTGCACAGTATGAATGCATTTCGTGTTGAACATCAGTTGCAGGAGACTTTTTAAACTATTAATATTATTTCTAATAGAAATGGCATTGTGTTGTTTGGTTGGTCGGGAGTTGTTATACCTTAATCTAGATTCTAAACAATGTCAGGAAGGTTTTCTCCTTATGCAGCTATTCTATTGGAATTGTCTTTCCTTCATGTTAAAGAGTAATAAACTTTATAAACATTTTTACTGAAAATAATCGTATACTCACTCATATATATTTTTTATTTTATCTGAGTATGGGTTTTTTATTCACTTTTTATACTTCCCGGTTTTTTTTCATTCAGGTAAGGTGCAAAACAGGATTGAAAATTGTAATTTGTGGTTGATTACAACAAGGACACTGAAATTGAAAAGCTAAAACATTTTTCATCACAATTAAATTCTAAATTATGACAATTTGAAACTTTCTAAATTTTTTGTTTAGAAATATGTTGTCTCATCTGTAAAGTTGCTATAGGTTTTAATTCATTGGGCTTATTGGGTGCCAGTGTGTGCACGTTACAGTCAACAATCATAAATACTTTACCGTTGTTGCTATGATAGTAGCTAGAAATGGAAGCTGTGCCACATGTAGGTGCAAAATAAAATATGTTTGCATTTTTTTACATTCCCAATAAATCTAGCCTGGGATGCTCTCAATCCCGCCCCCCCCCCCCATTCTAGCCAGAGAAGCTCTCAATCCCCCCCCCCCCCCATTCTAGCCAGGGACGCTCTCAATCCCATCCATTCTAGCCAGGGACACTCTCAATCTCATCCATGCTAGCCAGGGATGCTCTCAATCCCGCCCATTCTAGCCAGAGAAGCTCTCAATCCCCCCCCCCCCCCATTCTAGCCAGGGACGCTCTCAATGTTGTCTATTCAGCCAGGGATGCTCTCAATTCCGTCCATTTACCAGATACATTTAAGCCAATTTATTTTATTTTTCCACTCTTGATTAAAATATTTGTGCTTTCAATATCAATTTGAATGTCCTTCATTGTCCAAATGCAGCTATGGTTCACCCAAATTTAGGTACGGCTGGAAAGTACGAACACAACAGTGATATATTACGGGAATCAGATGGTCCAGGTATGCGTTTATTTTGTCAAGGAGTTTTCAATTTGTTAATTTGAAAGCATACGATTGCATAGATTGCCTAGTCATCATCATAAAAAGCTTTTACAATGATAGATACCAAAATTTCTAGTTTTGTAATTGCATTTTGGGTCTCCATAGCCCGATGTCATTTGCTTTTCCTACTTCAACTGTTATTTGAATAAGTATTGAAATGGTTGGCCATAGGTGAATAAAAGTTGATTCAGAAACTACACAGAACCATTTTATGAACAGTCATCATATCAATGATGCCCCCTTGTAGCTGCTTTCTTTATATATTTGTATAAATAAGAGTTTAAACTAATGAAATAGTTATAGTGAACAAAGAAAAGGGATACTGGTAGACTACAAAAGGTTTCATGTGTTTAAAAAACGTTGGATCAATTAAAAAATGCAGTTGTCAGTTTTTTACTGTCTAGACAAGAAAATAAGTCTATGGTAATAGAGTTATGCCCGGCTGAAGGTTACTAAAATTCCAGCAGGTGGGGACAACTTCATTCCTGCTCTTAAGGAATGACAACTCTGGATGGAAAATAATTATGAATTTCTCAACTGTCTAAAGATGGAATTTCTTTTCAGCAAAGGACTTCGCTAAAACATGGGATGAAATTCTCTGCATGAAGTTAAAGTGGGTGGATATGAGTCTTGGAGTGGCCAAATATGTTTGCTCAGGTCGGTAGAATTTCTTTTTCTGGCTATATTAGAAGATATTTTATGGCTTCTCCATCTGGTTTTAAAGTCTCCATCAATTAGGCCCACATATGTTTCTGCAGGATTGTTAGATGTCACGGTATTTAGCTCTTGTAGTTAGGCAATCAACTCTCAAAGGACACACAGCTTTATTCCAGCAGTTGCACTTGTTAGCAGGGGTGTAACTAGTATTATCTAGCTTATATTTTATTTTGCCTTTAGATTACAGCTTTGATGTTTGGCATACACCCGTAGCTTGAGCTTGACAGCATTTTAATTAGAAATTTAACCAAAGGTTGTCTCTGGCAGATACTGTTCAACTCAGTTAAAGAATTCCTGGCCGATATTGGTGGAAATGTTGAGGTTGAAGGGGGATTGTACCAAGTGATATTGTGGGAGATTTGTGTAACATCAGTGACCCCAGCCCCTTCCTTCCCCCTCAACCCCCCCCCCCCCCTACCCTGCACCCTTGCCACCCCAGAAGAGTGTAATAGAACCCATTCCCCTTGCACAGCTTAGGTGTTTTTATGGATGCTTCTAGATCAAGCTGTGCAACTACTAACTTACAATGCATGCCCAGCCACCCACTACACTGATGAGTCATTCGGAGATTCACTCGGTCATATATGGCCGCCATTCGGAGATTAGCCGGGCATATATGGCCGTCAAAGGATAAGCCTCAGTGAACAAGGAATCTAAACAGCCTAATGGAGCTATACAAGAAGAGGGGTAGCAAAGTAGGAACCAAGCTTACAGAGGAGGAGCCTAGGAGCTACTAAGACAGTCAACTAAAATAGTGCATGCATTTATGTCTTAATTATTATTATTTGTTAGTGACTTGTAAGAAACTATTGTATTGGTTTACCCTAATAAGGGAGTGTGCCTTCCTGGTCTCTCCTATAAAAGGAATTGTTGGAGATCAGGAGGGCAGAAGTTATTGTGGATTATTGTGGAGTCGTTATGTATGACTTGCAGTAATCATTGTATCTTGCTAAATAGAATGTTAATAATAAAGTATCATTATTAACAAGCAACACTCTTGTCGATTGTCTGGACATTATTAGCATAATCAAGGAGTACATGGAAGCCGTTGTGTCGGTGGTGTAAAAGAAGATAGAAAAACACTACAATATTTCTATGCCTGTGTCTTTGATGTTGTGTGGTTGACTGGGCAGGTTTAAAATTGGGATTGTAAATTATACCTGCTATTGTTCAAGAAGCTTTGCTGGGTAACTTTAGCGGTGTTAAGCAAAATAACAAAAGTCTCTTTATCAGAGAACAATTCAGTCAGTCGTTTACTTATGCTTTCAGATATGTTGAGTATGATGGAGAGGAGGGGAGTGTAGTTTGACTATTTATAGACATACATGCAGAAAAATATGTAGCCCTAACTAAAAGAGAATTAGATACACAAACAATAAAACTTGTTTCAATGATGAAATTAATTTAATAGGAGCAGTCTGCATCAAACACAGACCTGCCAAAATACCAAAACTTTCTGTTAAATTTGTTGGATTGTGTACAGACCTGTCATACATGTATTTGGTAGTTTTTAAATAATTTTTTTTTTCAAATAATATGCATCTGCATAAGAAAACAAACCTGTTAACACATTACATTGTTGTTTTTTGGTATGAATATTTTTACAGACCTGTTACAGTATACTTATATAGAAATGTATATGTATGTTTAAAAGGTAATGTAAATGATAGTTGACATTTGCACAGACTTGCAAGATATTTATTGACTTGTTAATTTATTATGCCGGCAGTTTTCCTCCAGGTTTACATCCCACTGATCAGTTCCCTTTGTTTTTTGACTTGTTTGTTTCGGTAGCAGGTTGTGGTTACTTTATTAAAATGGTGGATATAATAGCGAACGCAATAGAGTATATGATAATAGCGCAAGAAGCATAGGTAAAATGGATAACTTTTGGAATAGAAATTAAAAAAAAGTAGCTTATAATGAATAAGCATTGATTAAATGAAATGTTTGTTTGTTGATGAATAGCTCAGGTATTGTTGCTTGTAGCAGGCTATTACTGAGTCTTGGATGATAATAGTGTAATCTTTTTTAATCCCTTGAGAAATTTCATCGTTTTATACGTAAAACAAAAATATTGCTTGGTAAATAAATTATTGTAACTAAATTGAGATGAAACATTAAATTACATTTGATGAAAGATTATACAGTATAGAAAAACGAGATTACTCATCAAGCTGTAACGGTTGTCTTGAACTCATCGACTGCAATGCTTGTCTTGTAGATTAGGATATTCCAACTGGGCAGAAACGGTATTTCCTGTTGAAAGCACCAGAACGTTGTCCTCGACAATTTCATCTGCAGCAAAGTTTTGCAAATTCTCGGACTCGACTGGTTTGTTGGTCATATTTTGCACTTCTTCCAATGCCTGCAGTGGTGTGAATACTATAATGTTGTGTCAAGTGTGACCGAATCCCCTAACTTCTTTATTTCGTAAAAGGATAATGCCGGTTTAAACTATTTTTATGCCAGCAGCGTGTTTCTCGGGTATATACAAAGACCCCATCACCAATCTGTAATATTTCAAGCATCTGTAGCTCACTACCAGAGCGTTCATCACCACCTCTCCATTCGTTAAATTTAAATGATGCACTGCTTTAGGACCATCAAAACTGATCATGCTGCCTACGGAAAATTGAGACAGAGTTGCGATACGGATCATCTTTAGCAACTGGTTGGTGGTTTGGTTTCACATAAACCTAATTATTCACTTGGCGTCTTCAATGGTTATATCAGCAGGAAACCTATTGGATGAGGGAGCGGTTGTTTTTCATCATCAAATCCCAAGAACACCACCAGCTTTCGCACATCAAGTTGCGATGGTCCTAAGTTGTCAGTCTCCTTTATTTTCGTGAAAAATCTGACTCGACGCTTGTTACCAAATGTTTTGACCACGTAGTGGATAACAGATAAGTCTTCATAGACCTCTTTGGGTGGCGTTTCAATGGCAGTTATCTCCAATCATCATTTTTTCATTTAATTGACAAGAGTTTCACCAAGCAAGAAATATTTGAATTATATGGACTTTTTAAAGCAAACACGAATTCGTATGTTTTACTTTTATCTCAACTCCATGGTTTTGGTCTAATCTTTCTCAATCTGTTTTCATCACAGACAACTAAGGTGGAAGGTTTTCTTTCTCATTGGAATACGGTTTGAATGCAAGGAGTTTGTTTGATGTGCTGTCATTGATCTTGGCCATCCCGCTGAATGAGAAGCTGAACTAAAAACAACCAAAAAAACGGGTAGATAATAGTAGATCTCTGGGTTAATAGATATTAGGTGTAGGAAAACTGTTAGCTACATAGATAATCCTAGCCGATAATCATGATCTAATTGGCTCTCAGTGAAAAAAAATTTTTTTATCATCAAAAAATGACAACCCAGTCTTGAGGGAGTCAAATAGTTATATTTTAGGAGTGTACCTTCTCCACAGGGCGAAGTCCGTAAGTAAAATTAATACTAAATAATTAACGCCACGTCGCTGTCTCTCTGACAGAAAAATCAATTTTGTCAACATAAAAACTTTGTAGTCGTGAGAGCAAACCAACTAGGCTCTAGGAGAACACCTCCACAGCACGAGCTACGTAAGCACAATTAATAACAATTAATTTGAACCCAACTTTTCTCCCTGACAAAAAAGACAATTCGTGTCAACACCAAAGACTCTGCAGTCTTGAGAGCAAACCAGCTAGGCTCTAGGAGTACACTTTCACTACACTACAACTAGTTGAGTTCTTCCACTAGTGTTAAATGATTATTTATTAATTCTAACCTCGTTGCTGAGAGTCCTAGTAGTTAGTAGTAGATGTTTTTCCTTCAGTCACTTTTGCCGGAGTGGATGCGTTTTGTGAATTTATAGAATTCTTAAATAGGCCAAGTTGCATCTCTTCAGCCAAGCCAATGAAAATGCTGGAACAAAATGTGCTTTTTAATGCATAAAAATTTTGCGCGACCAAAAAGCATTTTTTGAGCAAAAAGCAATTTATATAATACGCAAAAACTTTTAGGCAACTAAATATTTTTTTGCTCAAACAAACACACTATGTTATATAAGGACTTTTGCGTGAACATTCTCATTGGCTGTAAGGTTGGGTAAATAAGTGCAACTTTGATTGTTTTTACACAAAAAAAAACAACATTTACTCCAGCAACAGTGACTAAAGGAACAACACCTAATGCAATTAATAGGAATCTCAGCAATAAGGTAAAAATTAATAAATAATTACTTTACACTAGTGTACGAACTCAGCTAGTTGCTCTGTGTAGGAGGTGTGCTCCTGGAGGCTAGCCGGTTTACTCTCAAGACTGTATAGTTTTTGGCGTTGAAAAAGTTGTGTTTTTGTTAGAAAGACAACAAATGGGTTCTAATTATTTTATATGAATTGCACTTAAATAGTTCGCGCTGTGGAGAAGGTGTACACCTAGAACCTAGCCGGTTTGCTCTCAATACTGCAGAAACTTTGATGTTGACAAAATTGCTTTTTGCCAGAAAGACATCACCTGGGCTTAATTATTTCTATTAGTTGTACATAGATATTTTGCGATGTGAAGGTGTACTACTAGAGCCTAGCTGATTTGCTCTCAGGACTGCAGAGTCTTTGGCATTGGAAAAATTGCCTTTTTTGGTCAGAGAGACAAAAGCTGAGCTCTAAGTATTTATTATTAGTTGTATTTGGCTATTCCTGACATGAAGTAGTACTCCTGGAGCCTAGCTGGTTTGCTATCAGGGCTGCAAAGTCTTTGGAGCTGATAAAATTGGGTATTCTTTATCAGAGAGACAACAACTAGGCTCTACTTTTTTTATTATAAATTGTATTGAAGTAGCTCGTTGAGTTTTAATAAAAAATATCTATTTACTTGCAAATACGAAAACTCGACATCTTTACAATCGAAAGTTATCCAATCTCCTATCACCCAAAGATTCCTAAAAGTATTCAACAATACGCAAGTTTTTAAAATTAATTGTTCACAGTGTAGATGTAAAAGAAGTATGTTGATATATATTATTTATTTAGTAATAAATCAGAAACATAGTCTTTGCTAATACGTTTTTATTATTTTATTTTAAATTATTAATGAGATATTACTTTTTACTTCTTTTGGAATCGTTTTATAATCAACAAATATATGTGACATTTACCTAGGACAAAAGAAAACCTTCATTGATAACACAAATCTTTATAACCTATTAACTGTGGTCTATTCGAATATGTGTCAAACAAAACAGTTTATATTATATTTCTGTTTTTCGCAGTATTAATTTTTTTATTTAAGATTATCAACCTGGAATCACATTTGATTAAAAAATGACAGTCGAATCATAAACAAATTTTTGATTGAGCATTTACTATCAAACATGAAACGAAAAATTCAATTAACATCATCGATTTTCCTTCGAGCAATATCTGACGAATCAAAACTTGTTGTTTTGTACACAACTCAAAAATAATTTAATACCAAATAAAAACATGTGTCGCTCATGCTATCTACAACAAAAATGTGGGTAGCCAAATAAAATTGAAAACGCGTTTGATAACTCTAAAAATCCTATTCGACAGTTCTTTTTTCTAATTTTTTGGTTATTTGGAATGGTCAACCAAGATTTTAGATCAATACCTTCGCATTTCTTTTTCAATTTGAAAAATCTTTACTTTTGACTAAAAGTCGTTCGGTATTCCTTTTTCCGTCACATAGCTGGGAATATAGGGATGGAGTTGGAAGACTAGTGTGAAGTAAAATTGATGTAATAAAAATATTTGCAATTTGTTCATCGAACGAAAAACAAAAAATGATAGGTGTTCGTAATTCAATATTCCACTTATGAAACGCAACGTTAGTTTATGACATCATCATTTTTCACTAAGTTCGTATAGATTACCAAACAAATCATAAAGAAGAAAACTCCCAATTGTTAAATAATCAAGAAAAAAACAAGAATGCCACCATTACAAGCGACGGTATATGTAAAGTTGCCCTTTTTATCTAATATAATTTCAGCGATGGTAATGATTTTGCAATATTTCTAGGGCAACAGGACCGGTATATGAAAATATACAAATTAGACTTGCTTGTTATGATTCATTTATTGTTTAGTTTCATTCGCGACCTACGAACAATATTAACAACTGCTCGTTGATTATTATTTTTATTCAGCGAGCTACTTTTTGTTGATCCACGAGTTCCGAACAAAATGATTATTTACTGGTTAAGTTTGTCAGCTATATGAATATTTTTATTGCATTTCTTTGAGAAAATAGGTTGCCAATGCTCTTAACGTTCAATTTACAAGCAATTTGAATCGTTTTTAGCCTCTGCCACGTTTCTTGAAAGCAAGATTTTAACAAAATGGTTTATTTGTGTTTTAGGAGATTTGCAAACACAGCTGTGTACGCAAATTAGAGTCAAAAACCAAATACCAGGGTGGAAATTGACAGCGCGAAAATTAATTCAGGTTGTAAATGATAATTACTTGCTTATTTGCTCAATAGTATGAAATCAAGACTGCTAAAAAATAGCATATTATATCTAACCAAAATGAAAGCGTCTTTTCATACTTCTCAGGTGAACCATATTTGAGTTGTTCAATCAATTAATTTACTTGAATAGTTTGGTCTTAAATACTTGCTTTATAATATTTCTACTGACTCACCACTACCTACTTACTGTGACACTACATTTTAATAGCTAGCCATTTCAACTGAAGAAACAGCCATAACAAACAAGAAACGCAGTTCACTTAATTTTAAGCATTGAAGAAAAATTTGCACACAATGATATGCTGAATTGGAACAAAAAGTTGAGGCAGACGCCTATCTTTTCGAAGAGCCTTCCGTTTGCCAACATAAAGGTCTAAAGGTGAAGGAATGGTCAAATCATCATCACAGAAATGAAAAATAACCTCATCTAGTCTCCAAGTTGTTTCAAAACTTTGGATTAATATAATAGAGCACCCATGAGAGAGGTGTCTTCCAAAAATCCAGTGCGCTAGTGAAAGGCTCATACATTGTTACATAAGAAACTTCCTAGTTGCCTGATTACATTTCTCGATGTCCCTATCCTTATATCAATTACATCTCCTAACTTCACTGCTTAGTCAAATGCTGGTAAAATGACTGGAGGTATGTGAGAAAAAGCTCAGTAAGAAACTAAACGGTGCCATTTTGTGGCCATTCACAACATCAATCATGCCTTCTTAGAGCTGCCCCCTTGGAGCTAACCCCTTGGAGCTGCCCCCTTGGATCTGCCCTCTTGGAGCTGCTCCCTTGGAGCTAACCCCTTGGAGCTGCCCCCTTGGAGCGAATCCCTTGGAGCTGCCTCCTCAGAGCTAACCCCTTGGAGCCGCCACCTTGCTGCTACGTTGGAGTTGCCCTCTTGGAGCTGTTCTTTTAGTGCTGTCCTCATGGGAGCTACTCCCTGGAGCTGCCGCTTTAGATCTGCCTTCTTTGGAGCTGCCGGCTTGGAGTTAGACGCTTATTGAGGAGAGGCCGCTTATCCAGTTGTTCTGAACGTTTTTTGAGGTGAAAATTTTATACTTAAGTGAACGTCAGCTGTACGCACACTGTATTATTAGTATTGGTAACATACTTTTCAGTATTTTTACTGTGGTAAGTTAATGCAATATTACATATACACAGCTCATAAAATGATGAGTAAATGTAATGGTTTTTATCACGTGTTCATACATCATTGAGTTGTTTAGCTTTAAAGTCTAATATCTCAAAAAAAAATACTTGCAAGGGAACACTCATCCTTCAGCGATGCTTTGAAATGCTTACACATACCTGTAGCTATCTTCTCCATACTTCAGCAACGATTCAGCTGGTGGAAAGAACAATGGGAATATAACACTTTACTGTCCAGTGTTTTTTGCTGAGAGGTTAACCAGCAATTTTATATCACAGGGCAGCTCATGTTAGCTGCAGCAATGTCAGATTGACATTTTGTCAGCTTTATGCAAAACTTATTTCTAACATTATCTCAGTTTTTCTTGTTATGCCATTCACTTACACGAATTCAGCTGACCTGCCTGTAGAAAATATATTATGCAGATATGTAAAAAATGATTTATTTTCCTATTTCTTGGCATTATCTGTGGTTCTGTCAGTCAAAACTGAAAAATCTATATCTTCTTGATTCATCATGAAAAAAATTACAATTTTTGTCACTCATAGTTGCATGGTGTTGTTTTAGGTAGTTTGACTAGTACAACAGTGATGCGTGAACATTCTTTTATGTTCTTCAATGCCATGAAATAATTTGTTAGCGTTACCTCAATCTCCAACAACTCGGTAATGCTCTTCATATCGATACCGCGATCAGATATGGAACCATACAGATGGCCAAGTACTACAATATCTGTGTGTTTGATTAATGTCATTGCTCATTTAGATGATTGTTACAAGTATGTCCAAGGTTACTACATGAAAATAACAAAATTAGTAACTAGTAAATGAATGTTACTGTTCAAAGAATGTTTTTGTGAATATGTTACAACAGTGACAGTTTAAGATAACGGAAAGTATCTCAATGTTTTTTAAGGCGCGCAGTGGGTTTGTTGAAGACTAAAGATCAGGTAATCAAAAGTAATGCTTTATGACTTAGTACTCCAACAAGCAAAATCCTCCAATTTGAAAGAATTAGGCAATAGCTTATTATTTTCAAGCAGATATCTGGGGTTGAATCACTTTAAACTTGAGGCATGGTACACAGAAAAAATCTGAGTTGCACTGATTTTAAACATGTTTCATTGCAATTTAATCAAACAACTTTACATATGGTGATAGTTTTTATTGCTCCTGCTGTTGGAACAAACACTTTACTATACGCTGTTTAACTTTTTGCGCATACTTTGTGATCAGTTTAAGCAGGATGACTCTAGCAAAAAACTTTGAATACTTCCTCCACTACAGCATTGGTTAGGCAATTGTGTTGGTGAAGCAAAACTCAAAGTAGCTTAAATGTTTTTAAAATAAATTTATTTAGATTATTCAAATCGATGAAACGTTTTCAAACCCAACTTTGTAAGTAACTTACTGAAATTCTTTAATAAATGTGTGAAAAACAAAATATCCTGCTAAAACATAGTAAAATATTTAACTTAACAGTTCACATGAAGATATAAACTACATTAAAAAAAACACAAAAGCCATATAAGCATTGGGAGTTATTGCTCCATGGCTATCTTGAAAAACTGTTTTTCTGTGTTAGACTAACTAAAACCCGTGGTGTTTCCAACTTTCAGCATTGCGATGATATAGATACATAAAATTGAGGCAGCAACAATGTTAGAATACAGTGCACTTTGACTCAATCGCTTGGCTCTCTCAGTCTCTCCTAAAAAGGAGGAAAACAGCATAAATGTAAATATGAAACTATTCATTGATTTTTCTGACAAAAACCTCAACATTTTAGCACGTGACCCACAACTCCGTTCATTCTGTTTTAATCACTCAACCATTGTGAAGAGAACACGCTATTTGTATATGCAGCAGTGAAATATCAGTTCAGTGTGTTGGCTTCAGAATAACATGTTTTCTTATGTATCACTGGACTAATAGTGCCACCTTTAGATCAAAAACACCTACTGAAAAAATCGCTCGCATTTTTTCCTTATGAGGTTGAGGAATTAAATGATTATTTTCATCATAAGCCTGATTAATTAGGTTATAAGCCTTCTGAACTGAGCACTTGCTTAACGTTTGTGAATAAACACTTTGTTTATAAACGAAACTTGCTTTTGTGAATTGCTTCTGATTTGAAGTGTCAGTTCTGCTTTCTGTTGTGATCAATTAAAATTGTACATTGTTAAAAAAACAGCAAGTTGGAAAAAAATATCGACCCAGTTTGATGAACAAAACATACTCAGTTATGTGATCAGTCCTCTATTGTCCTTCAGCACAAAAGGTTACAAAAAATTAACTAGACTTTCTTACCTCTCTGAATCGCATAAATTGCTTGTATTGAAAAGCAAAAGGCGACCACACCAATGGGCAATAGGCAGATTAAGCTGAATATAGACCAAATGATGAAGGTTTTCACTTTTTTTTCCGCAGTCCAAGGACTTCTCTGCACAACTACTATTTGCTGGTCAAATTGGTACAGCTGTTGCTCATTAGTGTTGGGCGTACTGTCAAGCGTCTTAAGCTCCAACTGGATTGGAGGCTTTTGTAACTCTGAGAATAAACAAAGATGGCTTTGAGTCTAAAAATTATTTGTAATGCAAGCTGCGTAAGGCTGTAACAAAGTGGACAATATTGAAAACTAGAGAATTTTATCTTTCTCCACTTTTTATGACAGTTATTTCGGCATACCTGTATTTGTAAGTATCATATCAGACTTATTTGGCTCCATTTCACTTCTGAGCTAAAACTCCGATCCTACTACTGTGCTGGTAAAATCACGTACTATAGATTGTAGTCACACCGCATGCAGAAGTGTACGTGACAATTTGATTTGCTTGAATGAGCAACCTTGCATGTCAGTATCTCACATTTTAGTAATAAATTCTTTGCGCTTGCTAAATCTCAAAAAATTTCCTCAAGTAAAGCATAAATCATCCTGACATTCAAAAGCCATACTTGCTAAAAAGTTTTTAGTAGACTATGCTTTATCAGCTTCAAAATAAACTAAGCAAAAAACTGGTTTGTTTGTTTCTGAGCATTGAAGTTCACAGGACGCATTTTTAAATGCTGCAGTGGATTAGGAGGGAGACCTGTGCTGGCGCAGTGTCCTTCTGGCAGATCTCAACCTCACTCCCAGAGGTTACTTAACATTGGTAGAGGCTGAGGGTGCTGTGGATGAATCTCCCTCATCTCCACAACTAGGATGATTCTGGGGACCAGACTCCAGACTCTCTGCTCCAGCATTCTATACACTTTCTATTTTTGAAACTTCTTCGTAAAAGTAGTAAATGGTGAAGTATGTCCCTAACTAGGCAAGTACACAAGTAGAATGCTGATCCGATACAATATTACCTCACAAAACCTCGGTGTTTTATATGCAGATGAACAAGAACTAATTGCCCTAAATGCACAAAATACCAATAGCATATCACTAATAAATACTAACAAAAATTAGCAAGGAGACTATTGATATCAACCAATCGTATACAATGAATGGGTTAAAGATCTGATCTGGCCAAATCTGATATAAATTCGCCCACCAAGTTTACCAAACTCTAGGAAGTTTCTAGACCCTTAGATTATTTGATAGGTTTTACTTTTCTGGGTCAGGAGACAACTTTTTGGCTGAATTGACGAATCCCAAGAAGTTACCGAGTTCACTCTGAAACTACATTCCGTTGGATTTAACGAAATGCCAAGCACTTCCAGTCTATTTAAAAGGGCTCATAGTTACATGTTCCGCAACTGAACCCGCATGCAATATTATGTCATCTACTTTTCTTTGAACTCCTTCAAAGCCTGCTAGGGCTTTCTGGATGATGTGTTGAAAACCATCTGCTTCAGCATTAACTCTCGTTATTAACCCTTTGTATCTGAATAGGGCGTGAGATGTTGAAAATGTTCTGGTGGCCCTGGAATCATTGACCAATTCCACTTGAAAGAACTCTTGATTCTTGTCTAGGTATGAGAATATTTGATGCTTTCCACCTGGGTTAACATAAATTTGGTAGTTGGCAGAGAGTGGCATTTACACGATATTGCCCTGTAAGGTTGTCGCAAGTCAACCGTCTGTCAAATTCCACTATCGTCTTTCAAATTACACTAAAGTGGACTCACCCACTCCAAGCCAACCCACACTCACTACTTAATTACTGCGCATTCCACTAGACTGTCTGATTCAGACTTAGCAACTCCTTCCTTTTCATTCACTTCACATATTTTCAAAACCAACCTTTCAATCGCTTTTAAAAAAATTTGAACTTTTTCAGACGCTGATTAAAAATCATATACACATGAAATAATAATAAACTTAACTTCATATGATTTTGCATTCTCTCTTCTCTAAGTAAATGTAACAGTCTTTTGATTTTGCCCATCTAAAGTGAATTTATTACTTTTTTTAGCTGACCACACTTTTTTTAGTAGTGACCCTCACATGTCATTTAATAACAGTGAAAATATTGGTCTAAACAAGAAAATGATAACACAGCTGAACAGAGAAAAAATTCTAAAAAAGCAAGCAAAGTTTGAAGCAAAAGTACCCAATCAGGAGTTAGAACACAGAAAAAACAACCTCCCACTGACTGCACAGAATGCCGAAATTTTCTGAAACTCTTTGTGGAGAAAAAAATTATTTATTTTGTTATTATTTAAGATCATAGCCTGTGTCTCTCATCTTCACTCACCCTCGTACCATCATAGCATGTCTCTATTGCAAAAGTCCTGCCCCGCAGTCTTTTTAAAAAGTGGCTCCATCCTATGTAATGTGAAAAGGTGATGAAGTGCATGCTCGGGGTCGCCGTTTGAGAGATAGAAAGGGTTCTCCTGGGGTCTGAAATGGGTGACTTTTGATTAAAAAGTAGCTGCCCATCACACCAGGTCTGCAGTTAATCCAAGTTTCCAGCATCTATCCATAGACAAGGGGGTAGGGAGGAAAAGAGCTGCTTTTTGAGACCTCGAGTTTCTTGCCACTCTTGGATTGGATTGCCACTGTATAACAGAAGATAGTTGGCTCTTGTTGTAGGAGGAAAGAGACACTGGGAGTTGGGGGAATGAGGATATGTGTACAAGGGGAGGGGTTGGGAAGGGGGTAGAGATCTAAGGGGGGGAGGTGTAGGTAGAACGCATTAAATTTCTCCGCAATAGTGAACTGGGTTTGGTACGATGAGTATAAAATTTGATGTGTTTTAACACCAAGAGTTACCAGACTATCCAAAGTGTTTATTATGACTTACTGCTGAAAGAAAAGGTAAATCGGAGAACTATTATAGTTTATTGTTTCTGGTTTTTGCCTTTGACCGGAAGTTCTCAAAACCTCTCATTCACACCATCCAAGCCAAAAAATTGATGTAGAAAAAAATCTTCCATATATAATTGGCACTGGTTTGATCTGCTATGTGTTCCATAAAGCTTTGGTGAGCTGCTTTTATATGGTGCAACTTCCCATTAATGTTTGCTGATGCAACTTGTCACCAATTCGAGTGATCTTTGAGGAAGCCTGTTAGTTTAGCAGAATGAGTTTCACCAACCCAGCAGCGCACCGACGGCTGAAGTTTTAAACTGTAGTGGTTTCCTAACCCTGAGATGCATTTGAACCAGTTGTAGTGTTTGATGAAGCATGTTTACTATATAATTTTATTCAAGCATAGATGTAATAAATGTGACAAACTACTGATATACTATCAGGGTACTACTATTACATCAGTATTTAACCCGCTGCCAGTGAAAAAGTTTTAACAAAACCTGAGCTAATTCATAAAAACAACTAAGAGATTATTAATTGTAGTTATTAGTTTAGACAGACATTATGATTATCATCATTTGCATCCTGCATTTCAAATTGATTGCGAACTTTTCTTGATGAAACTAGCTTGAAACTTGAGGAAATTGAGGTAAACAAAAACACCAGTTCTTCATAGACTAGGATTGACTGAGGTGTTAATAAAAACATTTCATCGGAAGTAGTGTCCGCCTCAGCATGAGATTTTGAAAAGTATTGTTTCAACCAAATGCTAGACTAGTTACTTGCTGCACATAAAATGTTTTACAATTATCAAGCTCAATCAGCGTCATTACCTCACCTAACGAGTCAGAGTTTGCTGCTTGAACCATTGTACTGTAGTCAACATAACCTTTTGAACTTGTGTGCAGAAACTCTAAACCACAACTTATGTTTTATCATGACCACAATAAGTCTATAACACTTCTAAGAAACCATGCTCTTTATTTAATAGCTGTAACCAGTAATGTGCCAGTGATAACAAACATTGTAAACAAGTTTCACGTTATAAAAAGGTTTGTCAGTCAGATGGTAAGTTGTTGTAATGGAGTTCTTATATGATATGTCTATTTTAGACGTCAAACAGAGAGCAAACAAGAGGGAAAATCATAGAGAGAACACATAATGCAGCCACAATAATATTCATTACATGAGAGATTTCACCGTATCTTTTAGCCTCCTGCTCATTTCCTACAACATCACACAGACGACAATGTAATGTAAGGAAAGCATGTAATCTGATAGCGGAATAACATATGTTTGGTAGATGTTATTGCAATACAATTATTTTATATACAGAATGTTACATATTCAGAGTATACCCAGCAATGATTTACTTTGCAAAATGGTTTAATTTTCAAAAGATATAACTTTTTCTTCAATGAATATTCGTATTACCTCAGAAGAGTTGCATAGCAAAGCGCATACAAGTACTGGATGGTTAGTTTTTGTTCAACCAACTGCTAGTTCATATATTTTAGTCTGACTTAGTCAGCAAAATATCTTTTCTTCTAAGCTAAGGTTACGCCACTTATTCTAACTTTATGCAGTAACTCTAATTAATATCTCAATCAACAGCTGTTCAGTTCAGTTTTATTGTAGCAACACCGCTGAAGTTTTATTTCCATTAGCATTAAAAAGCATTCATATTTGCTTTAGTCATGCATGATTGCGTTTAATGCAGAAGCTGGTGTTTTTGGTTTGTCACATTTAACGTTTATGGCGAAATTATTGTATATTTATTGAAACTTTTTTGTAGCTCTTGCTTACAGTGAGAAAAATATAGCTAAAGAAATTACATGAAAGGTACAGTGGGCTAACGGACTTACCACGCTTGTTTGCTGAATAAGCAACGCAGGAAAATATGAGGGCCAGGAGTGGGAAAGGGAAGAAACAGAAGCAGAATATACAACTGAACATGGAATTGTCGATGTATCTATCATATTGTTCGGTCTCTTCCAATGGTGGCTCTGGCTGCCTCACTACCACTCTTTTACTTTTTATCGTTGAACGTTGAGCCTCCAGTTGAGCATCGCTGTTAGCGGCCTCAAGTGATTGTGGTACCAGCTTTAAAGTTTCATCTTGTAGATCTTCAGGTTTATCCAATGCTTGATATGCAATGGACAAGTTTTGGGTAAAGTAGATTTCTAAAATATAAGTTGACAACTTTATGATATTACTTTGATGCTTGAAAATTTGAAACAATGAAGTGGTAGCTGACCATGATGCAGCCCTCCCTCCTCTTTTCTGCTTCATCTTTTCCCCACCCTTAGTATTATTGCCCACCCTGCCTATACTTACTACAACCAAATTTTGTGCTAAATAGATTCTTTACTAAGCCCCGAGTTGAAGTACCAATGGAATTAAGAGAGACATCGCATATTACCTCTATTTTCAATCTTCCAACCTTTTCTCTCTGTTTTCCTCTTTACCATCTGGTGTGATGATATTGATAAACCATTAGATGTTTAAATGCTAAAGTGACTAAGATAAAGCCACAAAACACAATGTACAGTTTGAAGAAAGTTAAATAGAGCAAAGGGTGACTCATCTCAGGCTCATCGAGCCTATCTTAAAGCAGATTCAAGACCTAAATGGACATAAGATAACTTTGCAACCGAACAATGACTCTTTAAAAAGCAAAGATGTATTTGGAAGCAACTACCATAAGATGCATGGAAAGATTTTCATTTGCCAGAAATGGTAACGAGCAAAAAAAATTCAGCGACCTAAGAGTAACCAACTTGCATCATCATATGAAGTGAGTGACCATAATCAATTGAGAAGATTGGCAAAAGTGGACACATTCCTTAATTATTGCTGCAACAGGTTTGTTATCACCCATGTTTTGTTCACACGCTTTAAATGATGAATGATGAAATCTTTTACACATTCTTTCGCAATCCAACAATCGTGTTTCAGCGAGCTGCCTCTGTCTGAATGATTGCTTCAACATCACTGGTCTATTGGTATGCTGGAAAGAACTAGTAACCAAATTACTCACACTCCAAGTCGCTCAGATTTACTAGAATGTTGTAAAAGTTTTGCGGGCTGGCGACACCAACCAGTTTCTTTCACCTCACCGCTATGTCTAGCATACCTCCAGTACTGGTGTAGTTTCAGTAAAACAGAGGAGTGTAAATTTCTAGTAAAAACTACGCGAGTAAATATTGAATTATTATTTTGCCGATGTTATTGTAATAGTAAACGAGAAAATTCTGTATCAATTTATGGTTTTTAGATTGTCATTCTATGATGCTGCAGAGGGTTCAATGTCACAATTCTTTTTTAAGAATGAGTAGTTGGCTCATTGGATAAAGTGACTGGCTGGTAGGCTAAGCAGTGTTGCTGTGGAGTCTTTGGCTCTAACTGGCACAGCCAGGTAAATCGTATTTTTCTACTGTTGTAGAAACACTCATTCCTTATTAGCTATGAATTACAAAAAAAATCATCGTAAAAACTCACGACCAAAAAATATCACATGATTAAATATGCAAGTTTGATTGAAAACATCAATCTCAATGGCTTGTATAAAAACTGCATGTTATTGTGAGACGATGAAAGACTTAAATGGAAAATGACATGGAGAGAAACTATGAAATGCGTAATGATAAAATAATAGTTTTTTGGTTGATTAGAGCTATGATCACAAAAAACTGCTTGCACACTCTAGTATCTGTGGCAGTGTCACCTCTGTAAATGAACAAGAGTCTTGTGAGTGACACCCTGATACATGTGGCCAGCCTTTTAGATAGAAAAAATGGACAAAAAGTTGTGGTACCAGCTTTGGTTTTAACTGGGTTGAGGTACAGTTGCTGTATTTGTGTTGGTTGAAGCTAAATGAGATCTGCAAGTAAGGCAATTGGTGTTACAGCAGAACTAGATATGTTTGCCAAAATAGCAGCAATGCTTCACAACCATATTTTGCTTTAAAGAATCTGCAAAACACTAAACAAAGATGTTCTAGCATTCAGCAATTAATAACAGACCTGGTTCGGCTTTGTCAGTTTTCAAGTCTTTCCCTTCTACTGCAAACGGCTTCATCCTGTTTGTTCTTCTCTCGCTAGTTGTAACTAAAGGTATATGTGTGATGAGATTAAAATATTAGCATTGGTTTTGTATAAATCTTTTGTTGCTTTGGAAGGCAAAAACAGCCCCTCCAACTTTATTGTTGTACACTTCAGGCTCTCCAACTCAGTTTATGGTTGAGTGCTTTCCAGGAAAAATGGTTCAAATAAATCATGCTTAGAAGTAATGTGCTTGGGAGCAACACAGCTAAAACCGCTACGAAATTTGAGATGATATTAGAGATGGAACGACAAGAAAAAAGCGAGATCAAATCAAATACGGGTATTTGAATAAAAGCCAACATCGGGTCGGGTTAACAACGCGCGCACACTGTTCTATTTCTCAGTTTTCCTCATTACTAAGATCATATTTTTTTGTTTCCTTTTTACAAAAATTGTATATATTTTCAGTTGATTTTGAATTCAAATTACATGTTATTGAATGAATACTGAATGAGAACTGTTGTTTGTTTATCACTTTTACTGAATTGTAGAAATGTCACACTTTCAAACATACTACATGTACATAGCAAAAGCTAGTTAGTTATCAAATATAAGCTAGTTGGTAAGTGTCCAAATGCTGGAAGGTTTTTATTCAGGAATATAATTCTGTTGACATTTGGCAGAGTGTGTTTGCGCTGTGAGAGTACTGGAAGCGTCTGGATGCTTTCTCTGACAATGCTTAATTAATTATGAGGTTTAGCCATTTTTATATGCCAGTGTAACATCGCATATAGTGCACACAGCCTTGTCTTTCTCCCTTTTTTAAAATATTGCCACACTTTAGCACTAATGGTGATGGAAATCTGTGAACACCCGGACTGCTTTTATGCACTCAAAAGATCAGCCAATGGATTGTGTGCTATTTGTTTACCAACAGCGACATGCTTTACAGCTAATGCGCTGGAGAGTGAGGCTCATTCATTGGGTAATACAAAATAGCTGGGAACCAAAGATGTTGCAATCTGTGATGCAGTTCAATGAGCACGCCCCGCAAAGAAACAATGACATATTGATAACAAAGGCCAATCAGACTATCCATGAGTTCAGTACAGAGCGAATGCCTAGTAGTGGTTACTACCGCTAGTTGTTGATAGTTTGTGGTTGGTTTTAATTATTATAATGTATATTTTATCAGATGTTCAGCACTGCCTCAGGACTATGCATTATTAGCCGCAATAATTGTTATGAAGGTCTGTTGCCACAAAGCTTGAGTATACTCTAGCTGTCTGCTATTTGTGATAGATAGTGTATAAATAATAAAAAATCGTTGCTTTGATAGATGAATTACCCGATTTGACTCGACGTCTACCCATGATGAAGTACCCGCGGATCAACATCGGGTCAAATTACCCGTTCCACCTCTAGATGATATGAGGAGTTGTCTGCGCTAGATAAAATGATCAGACAGCTACAGAATCAACATAACAAGAAATTGGGGTGGTAAGCAGAATTAATCAACAGTTAACTTTACATCACAGTCTAGAGCGAAAGCAATTTTGCAGAATGATTTATGAGATTTCTAAGAGTACTGCTGGCTAGTCTTGGTGAGTTTCATTACCAATTACCATTGCAAGATTTTTAATGGCTTTTGAAAAAAATTATCAATTCTCACTCTCGCTTTAATAGATGCTTCATCTGACTTTCAAGTAGCATAAACAGAATGATAGTTTCAAGCAGGTAATCAAAAGAAAAAAAGTAAAATCTCTGGTTTAATGGTAACTCACACATCTGTAACACTAGTTGATATGAATGCTTTACTGTATTATTCAACAAATGTAACCATCAATGCCGAGGGTGTTTGCATTTCGATTTCACTTTGTACAATTGTATAAAACTTCAGAATAATCATTTATAATCCAACTGTAATATTTCTTTTATTTTCTGTGTGTTGTCCCGCAACTTTTTCAAAACGCGCAACGTAAATTCTCTATCACATTTATTACAAGTGACAAAACCTGCTTTTTGGAACACTTTTAAACTTGCGCTCCTTTAAAATAGTTTATAATATCGTAATGCGTACACAAAAAATTTATAAAAGAACAATTTCAATTCCATGTCACAGAAAAATCATACTGTTTGACTATTTTGTCAGATTTCGAAGCAGGTGATCATTATTATGGTTAAGAATATAATCAAATTTTTTACTCTTTGTTTTCTTTTAATCATGCACTCGTTGGTCTACAATTAAATGGCATTTATAATTGACTTGGAAAATTTAAAACACAAATGTTCCTTGTTATATTGCATTGACCGAGTTGCAGTTCATAAATGAAAAAATAGCTTGAAAAATGACACATTCATAATAAATTTCAAACATAAGTTGAATTGACATTAAAAAGTGACTGATTCCGTTTGATAACGGTTTAATGTTTGGTTGAAGTTAAAATGTGGTAAAAATCCACAAGTATCACAGTGTTGCATTTAATTTCAGAACTTCCTTAGATTTTTTTTCGGTTTGAAAAATATTAAAAACTGTTTTGTGCAGCTAAACTGGAAACAATCACAAGTATTGTGGTAAGTGTGAACTCGAGAAAATAAAATTGAATGTCTTTTAAGTAACAACTTACAAAAAAATGAAGTTCCGTTGCTCGATGAACGATTGCTAGTGTTTACTTATTTATAACATGCATACGTATATAGTAGAGATTAAAGTAACTTGGCTCCGTTATTTGCTTTTGGGAAATATAAGGAAAGTTTAGGTTAGATGCTGCATTGCAGGATACAACTGTATGCTAAGTTCAATGCAAGATACAATTGCCAAGCCACCAAACTATTTGAGCATATCTGTCAGCTTTATTGAAGACAACGATGTGGGAGATCATCACATGCTGCAAATGTTGCAATACAATTACTGAGGGTTGCGTTTCATTATCAAACAAATTTTCGTGGAACAACATTTTGTTTGCCAAAAGTGTGTCGCAATTGGCACAAATGATTGATCTATGTTATTGTGTTATAATGTTTTGTAATGAAATTTCTAAATAAGATGTCAGTAAATTTTCCCGTTCATTCTTAGAATTCTTAATAAGTAACTCAAAAGTCAAAGGTAGTAACTTATTGAAAATGCTTCTGAATGCACAAAAAACTACCAACTGATGTAAAATCATTAGTAATTAAATCACAATTAATCAACCCAATTGCATAAGTAGGAACTCACACTAGCTATAATGGTTAGCTAAAACCAACGATGGTAAACTCAAAAGTTGTATGCCAGAATTGTGTAAGAGGCAACCTGGAAATGCGTGTGTGACCACCAATTTGACGTGGATGCAGTCATGATAATAGTGTTATCTCAAAGACAAAAAGACTGAGATAACATTTATTTTCTCTAAAATCAAAAAATAATGATAGAACAAGCCCCTGAATGTTTCTACTGCCGCAGCCTGATAGTAAATTTTTATTATTGAAAGAACTTTTACCTTTTTATCAAAATGATAGATTGAATGTACAACATTTAATAGTAACTAGTACAGTCACTTGCAACAAAATGATTCACAATTGCAATTAAAAAAGTTAGTTGATACTGTTATTCACTCAGCAAGCACTAGTATAAAACAACTTTATCGCTAATCATGATTGTTCTTTGAGTTGTCTTCTCATGTTTCTATTAAAAATGTTGAATCCTTTATGTACAAGGTTGCTGTCTAGTAAACCTGTGTAACCTGGTAATGCATGAATATCTGCGGACACTTATAGATAGTTGGGTCAGCCCTGCAACAGTTAATACATTTAATCTCTTCTTTAACAACAATCAACTCTGATAATGTTTTGTATTGTGGTAGATTTTGGTGAATGTCATTGGTAAACTGGTCCTTTATCACTCAAACATGCACATCAGTGCTCTGGGATTCCACCCACAGCCATCATAAATATGTTGTATTAGTGAAATGACGTACTGTGCCGGTGGCACAGCATGCAGGGCCAGTATTGAATCCTTACCGACCGCCATAGTTGAAGATCCTTAAAACCACCTAGGAACTTACTTCGGTCTAGGAACCGAAAGTACCCTTCCGCGGAATGGCAGATATGATGACCACAAGCTAAATATAGCTTTGGAGCCCTGCAGAGCTTATGATTGGATAATGGGTCAGGACTCCGCACTTAAACCACTTGGCAGCATTTACCTTTAACTCTTATTCCTCGCATGATCTGTTCACTATTTATATATTTGTTCTAATTGGTTCATTTACTTCCTGCACATTTAATCTTATATATATCATGCAAATAGGCTCCTGTAACCCTGGCCACACACACGACTTTTCGTCGGAAATGGCGCCCGGCGCGACGAATTGTCGCATCAGCAAATCCATGCCGCTCGTCGTCCAAGTTAACCAGCGCCGCACTACACCGTTGAACATGCTCAAGTTTTTTACTTTTCCGACGCCACGACTATAATGTGATTGGCTAATCTTTGTCCGCACTGGGTCAAGGTTAATTTAAAAAAGTTTGCCGCCAACAATACTTGTACTAAATCGTTGACATAAATATAACTGTTGCTTATTATTATGATAAATGGTAAGAAAAAAACACGATGATAATCACTATCACAATTGTTTGTTTTTATTGTGACAGGTTATTGGTGCAATGAATATAATAATAAGCAAAGTAAAATAATAGTTATTATTATTATCCATGAAAAATTTATTCATGATGATTGATAATTAATTAATTATAAATGATATTTACTTTACTAAACACCGAGTAGCAAATAAAAAATAAGTAATAATAATAAATTTCTGTTATTGAAAATAATTATTATAAATTACTGATCATTATGATTATATTTATCGTAATATTATTGTGAATTATTAGTTTTATTATTACTTGTCTTTCTTTGCACCAAAGGTGCTGAAGTCACAATTGCCATCAGCCAGTGTGGCCTGCAGAAACCGTTTCCTGTGATCAGTTCAGGCGCCGTGTCGAGCTATGAGTGTCGCCGGAACAGAAAAAAGTCGTGTGTGTGGCCAGACCATATGAAAGGGCTGAATCTGTTCATATTCATTGCATTCATTGTGTCTTGCCAATCACCCTAGTGGATAGCCAACCCTAGGACTTTGATTTCTGATGAATAAAGCCATTATTCAAACAGCACTCTGTGCAGTTTGTCTGAGCCGTGGGCTCTGTGCTTGCCAACTGATCCGGTGGTAACTGACCGTAGTTGCCACAGTCATACCGGCGCAGTATCTCCTCTGGGGAGAGGTAGAATACTTGTGATCAGTGGAATTTTGTGGAAACCAAACCGAAATCCATTACAGTATCATCAATAGTAGAAGGTTGGAGTTGTTTCAACAGCAAATTTATTTGTCAATGACTTGCTGTCTTTTGTTGTGCTGTTAATGCTATCACACAATGCAATATCACTATAGGAAGAATGAATTTAACTTATTGCACTGAGATTAATGACAAACAAATGTTTCTATCATCTCATTGAACTGTTTTGTTAGCTAAAAACATGTTGATATTTTTCCGTGATTCATGATAGTTAGTAAAGCCACATGTGTTGCATAAGACAGGATAATTGTACACTTCATTCCTTAGAGTTATTACATAATTGTGTTCTCATTCATTACTAGTATTACATATCACATTACTTTATGAAATTCTCAGGTTAATCAATAATATGAGTTTCAGATGACTGGCGTCACAGTATAAGGTTTTCATGTTTTTTGCCTGTGTGAAAGTTTCGAGGAAGTTTAGTGGTTGAGATAAGTGCTTTGGAATAAAAGTGCTGGGATGGCCAAATTTTATTTGTTGTAATATCTTGTGATGATTTCACTCTGCGTACCTGTAAACACCTGTTAAGGTGGTTGGATGAGATCAAACTAAAAAATGTCCATTTAAATATTTATTTAAGTATCTAAAGTAGGGTGTTTTAATCAGGAACAAGTTCCTCATTCATTCTCTTGCTACCTACTCTTCACCCGGTACCCCACCCCTCCCCAACTTCTCACACTGTATAACTACTGATAGCAAGCAGTATACAGTAGGAAATACAACTAAACTGAAGTTGTATATACTAGTACCTAGATGAGACTCGAGTGAAAAATATTTCATACATTTTGCTAAATGTTTGTCTTTTTGCAGTAAATAGGGCTGTACATTGATCTACTTTTAGCAAAGTGATTTGAAGAGCTATATTGAACAGGCATGGAGTTATGGTCAAAAAAAAAAGTTCATTGCGTAAAAGTACCAAAAAAATCACAATCATTTAGAGCTGGTATAGCACAGCAGTCGTATTACCCACAAATTTAGGTTTTCCTGTTAAGCAAAAGTTTTATCAAACAAGAAAAAAATTCTGAATCAATTGCGCCTGTGGTGAAATAAAGCCATACCTGCTATGACACAAATTTAAAATACAAAAGGCTTCAACCAGGTAGTAATGTGTAATTACTGTAAACTTGTTTTTGCTTTCTACAACTACCTTAATCTTTTGCATAATTGTTCGGAGTATTACTGAATTGAAAAAATGTTTGGGAAGTTATTTTGACACCATAATCAGTATTTATCTCTGATACTAGTTTTAGTTGCCTTTGGTGAAAGCAAATCCTGTGGTTTCCCTTGACCCTTCGTTTTACCAAAAGCTGTCACCTACATTTCTTTTGTTAAATAACCCAGGAACTATTTTATATTTATAATTAAACAATTTTACCTTAGACTTCGAACACCAAGTTTGGTTTGCTGAATAAAAAAATCAAGCAATCTAACTTGATTTAACAAAAATGTTCGAAGTTATTTATTACGTTTCCTTGAATGCCATCAATCCAAAACCTAGCCAAGTTGGAACCAGTTCTTTTGCTAAACTAATCTAAAAAAAACCATTTATATGCCGATGGGTCACATCAGCAATATGGAAATTTTAAGCAAATAATATGTTGTATCATCGAAAAAACTCTATGAAACGACTCTATGAAATAACTTTACCAAAATGCTGGAAAATTAAACCATAAAATAAGGTGTCAGCTTTTCTGCTTTCATTTTACAAAAACATGTCTTACTAATTGTTAGTTAGTCCATTTAATAGTTTGGAACTTTTCAACTACTCGCTTACCAATTATTTTGATTGATATAGCTTTGACTTCATAATCAGTTGTTTAAACTCATTCCAAAAAGTACTTTAGACTTTCTGTTGAATAATTTTTGCCCTTGATGGCCTTTCTATGACGGAAAAGTCACAATTATCTAGTTTTATAAATGTTCTCAGCAAAACTTTCTTAATACAACAACTTGTTTGGGTTTTAAAGTTTCCGGCCAATAAGGATAAATGAAAGCATATTATATCCTACGGACAGGAAATCGCAAAACAATCACAATGTCGAATTGTCTTTTTATTTATGCTGGGAAGCTTTTAAATATAAGAATGTTAAAAATAAACTTTTTGTGAACTGCCACCTGTAATGTAAAAAATTACCAAATACAATGGTATGTTAAATTGATAGAAAAAAGCCTCATTAACTTGAAATGTATAATGGTAAAAACTTTTATATAGACGCTAATTCTGAGTAACAAATTTGATAGCTCTGGTCCAGCATTATATACCTCATCGCAAGTTCGGCTGCAGATCAGATTGTCTTCCAACAATTGCAAAAATTTTGGATAAATTAAGTCAGTTGTCAAAACGACGGTAGCAGAAAATGAAAAGGCTTTATAAATACTTGACTGTTGCGCAAGCCTGTAATTTATTGATTTGAAAATTTGTTTGGTTTTTGCAGAGAGATTGAATAAATGATTGAAAACAGGTGAATACATACTTTGAATGCAAGCAAATTGCACTATAAAGCATTAACAATTAGATATATATTAATGTAATCAATCAAAGCATTCACTATCGAAAAGTGACCAATGACAAATGTCTGCCGTCTCACTAATGCAAATGATTACGAGATATAAACCCTTATTAGAAGAACTACTACTGCAAGTAGAAGGCAGACTCCAAACAGTTGTGCCAGGATGCTGCACACTCGAGCTCTTCTGGCATATCTCTTAGCCGTTTTGTTGTCTCCTGCAACATAGAATTTACTTTACAAGTATCAGGAACCTTGGCTAACCATAGAGTAATTCATTTGAGAAGCTTAGCTGGACATAGATAATTTTGACTAGAACCAAAATGATATATTGATGAATGGTATTTGGCCCTGATGGAACGAAAGGTTGTCAGCATGAGCGAAACCTGGCGCGGAATAAGCTATTTCTGTTAGATATTTTTGAATCATGTGATGAAATGACTCAACTAAGCTGAACAAAAGCATGTAAACTTTTCCCTAGCTTTTTTACATAAGCTTTTTTTCATTTTATTTTTTCTGTCAATGGTAGATCTATTGATAAAGTCAATAACTGCGGCTTAAAGTGAAAGCAAAGATTTTACATAAATTCTGGAAAGTCAGTGTAAAAAACTAGAATACAAAAATATGAATAACTTTTATAAAACATTAGAAAAACCAGCAAATTATTATAAATTTGTGAAAACTTGTAGAAATATAATCTCACTTAAAAACCATTGTTTTTTGCTAGGAAATGTTCATGATTAATGAAGTGATGACCAAAAATTATAAAATTAGTACTGTATGTCAAATGATTCTCGTAAAAAATCTGTAAGAATTTATTTTGAAGAACTTGACTCATTTCAAAAATGACTAATAACCAACATTCAGAGCTTTAATCTCGCAATTATTATTCATTGCCATTAGAATCATCATATGAATTCCAAGCATTTGTCAAAGCTTGCTTTGTGGTTTTCGAGTGAGAAACAAAAAAAATTGCATCATTGCTGAAAATCTCTTAGCTATAAAGTTCTAAGAAATACTGCAGGATTTTGACATTAAGATATCAAAAGTAAAACAAAATTTTGCTGGCACTGCCCAAACGTTGAATCTAATGAAATTTTACAGATTGCTTTCATATATAAAAAAGCCAATTATGACACGTCAAAAACTTGGTTGCTTCACCAGCCAATGACTCTCTCCAGTCGTTGTTTGTTGTTTTAGGCGTTAGTATCTCATTCTGATTTTTGTCGGATAAAAAAATTTGGTCAAAGTCATTTTGAGAAATGTTTTAATAACAGCAGAGTTTAAACTATGAAAAAATTTTTGTTTTAGTTGCTTGACTATTTATTCTTTTCAAAGTGTATATTGCGCAGTTGATACAAAAATTGATTCATGCTGATCTCAATCAAATTTAATCAGTTGTTCTCATAGAAGAAAATGAAATAAAATAATATTTCACACTTACCGCGATCAATTGCTTTGCTTGAAATGCAGGAATACATGATGGCAAAAAGACTGAATGGTAGGCAGCAACAGATGATACTGGCTATAGATCGGCCGATATACGTATCTACTGGTTTTGATTCAACTGCTGGTTTTGGCTGCTCAATCATGTTGATGTGAATTTGAATTTTTGGAACTTCAGCCTCTGGTTTGGGTGTGGAGGTAGTATACTCTGATTGGAGCAAAGGGTATAATCTTTGTTGTTCCGAGATGGCACTGGGTTTTTCTTGCTGCAGGGAGTTCAAATTAGGCAGAGAAATAACGCAATTAGAGTTTCCTTGCTCTAAAGGAGGGCATGTGGCCTGTACATAGAAACTATGGCTAGACAACCCTTGCTGCAAAGAGGGAGATGGCTGACGTTTTTCGATGCTGGCATTAAATGGCACTGACTGCACAGGGATTGAACGTTGTGCAGAGGCAGCGCTGTACAACACCTTTTGCTCCAGAGGCGGACATGTGGCTTGTTGGTGAGAACTTCTACTAGACGGTTCTTGCTGGAAAGATGGAAATGACTGATGTCCCTCGAGCATGCAGTTAAATTTCTTTGGCTGCTGACGGTGTGAATCACGCATAGAAATGGTTCTCTCTGTTGATTCTTGATGGAAAGGAGGACATATGGCCTGTACATAAACATTACGGCTAGATGGTTCCGGCTCAAAAGAGGGCGACAACTGTGTTTTTTTAGGGGTGCAAGTCAGTTGTTTTGACTGCTGAGCATCTGGGTTCAGCATAGAAATGGCTCTACCTGGTGATTCTTGCTCCAGATGAGGACATGTGGTCTGTGCATAAGCATTACCACGAGACACCTCTGGCTGGGAAGACGGCGACAACTGTATTTTTTCGGGAGTATAGTCTGAGAGTTTTTGCTGATGAACAGCTAAATTAAGAATAGAAGTAACTTCTTCAGATGATTCTGGGTGTAGAGGAGGACATTTAGCCTGTACATAACCATGGCAACTAGATGGTTCTGGCTCCAAGGAGGGAAACAATTGTGGTTTTTTGGGGTTGCAAGTCAGTTGTTTTACTGCTGAGCATCTGGATCCAGCATAGAAATGGCTCTACTTGGTGAATCTTGCTCCAGAGGAGGACATGTGGTCTGTACGTAAGCGTTGCAACTAGAGATTTCTGGCTCGAAAGAGGGAGAAAACTGTGGCGTTTTGAGGATGCAAGTCAGTGGTTTTGACTGCTGAGCATTTGGATCCAGCATAGAAATGGCTCTACCTGGTGACTCTTGTTCCAGAGGAGGACATGTGGTCTGTACGTAAGCGTTGCCACTAGAGGGTTCTGGCTCAAAAGAGGGAGACAATTGAGGTTCTTTGGGGGTGCAAGTCAGTGGTTTTGGCTGCTGAACATCTGAATCCAGCATAGAAATGTGTCTACCTGATGATTCTTGCTCCAGACAAGGACATGTGGTCTGTACGTAGGCGTTGCAACTAGAGAGTTTTGGCTCGAAAGAGGGGGACAACTGTGTGTTTTTTGGGGTGCAAGTCAGTTGTTTTGAATGCTGAGCGTCTGAATCCAGCATAAAAATTGTTTTATCTGATGATTCTTGCTCCAGTGGAGGACATGTGTTCTGTATATATGCATTGCAACTAGATGGTTCCGGCTCGAAAGAGAGAAGCAACTCTTGTTTGTTGGGGGTGCAACTCATTTGTTTTGTCTGCTGAGAGTCTGAATCAGGCATGGAGATGTTTTTGTCGGACAATTCTGGTTTCAGAGGAGGACATATGGTCTGCGAATAAGCATTGCAACTAGAAACCTCTGGCTGGGAAGACGGGGACAACTGTGTTTTCTCGGGAGTGCAGTCTGAGAGTTTTTGCTGATGAGCCTCTAAATTAGGCATAGAAGTAATTTCTTCAGATGATTCTGGCTCTTGAGGAGAACAGGTAGCCTGTACACAAGCATTGCAACTAGATGGTTCCGCCTCGAAAGAGGGAGACAACTGTGGTTTTTTGGGGTCGCAAGTCAGTTTTTTTGACTGCTGAGCGTCTGAATCCTGCATCGAAATGGTTTCGCCTGACGATTCTGGCTCCCGAGGAGGCCTTGTTGTCTGTACATAAGTATTGCAACCAGACGGTTTTGGCGGAGAAGAGGGTGATGACTGATGTTTTTCAGGGGTGCCACTCAATTTTTCTGGATGATGAGGGTCTAACTCTGGCATAGCAATGGTACAGTCCACTGATTCTGGCCCATGAGGAGGGCACGTGGCTTGTGCATAAGGGTTGCAGTTAAACTGTTCTGGCTCAGAGCTTGGATAAAACTGATGTTGCTCTGGAACGTACGTAAAAGTGCCTGATCTTGGGGGAGTGTTTGATTCATGTGAATAAAGTGAATACCTTAACGGTTCGGGCTTGTAGAGGAGATATGAATCTTGAAGGCCTGGTGCATAGTTGGATAACTCTGGTTGACTGATGGAGTGTATCTTGGGGGCTTTCACTTGTGTGCAGTCCTCCTCTAACCATAACCAGTTTGAAGGCAACTTTCTTGTATCTAAAGCGCAAACAAACAATGTTTCTTTTTCTGGAAAACAAGTTGAAAATAAATTAAAGGTTTCATGATAAATAACTAAGGTATCAAATGTGCGATAAAGTTGAACCAATATTTTTTCTAATTAAAGTTTCTTACTGAAACGAGTTTTCCGCTTTGTTCTTTTTTTATTCGTAAAGTCTCCATACAGCTCCATCCTTAATGTAGAAGTACCCTTTTACACAAAAAAACTGCTTGGACCCCACCGGCCAGCCTGCAAATCAAGGAGCACAATAGTAACAAAACCTTTTAGCTGTGGATAGCAGGCAAACCGTTTTACATTGGCATTTAACATAAACGCCCAGTTGATGTATCGTTTTACATCTAGTCTACGTGGCATCTCAGCAGCTGTGTATTCAGTGGGCTTTGAGCTAGGAGTCTCCCGGTAAATTTCATTTGATGCAACTATTGTCTGATACGCTTGAAGTGAAGCTTTAGTACACTGAGCTTACATGAATCTGCCAGCCAATCAAAACCTTAGAATCTTAGAAATCTTAGAACTTTTAGCGGAAATCAGATCGGATCTTATCCAAGTGAATAGAGTTGCTTTTAAGCATGATTTGGTTACAATGCAGTAAATATAGAAATTCTAACAATAAGCACTGGCCCACGCCTACTGGGTACTCTAGTGACATGTTATGTCATCTATTATTACTACTGCCAGTAATCAAATACAAGCTTCAGGAATTAAGAGCATTATTACAAAAAAAGTGAATATGCAAACTTAGAATGCGTACAACAAAAAATGAGTTGGTATTATTACATGAATCATTATAAGGACAATCCATCCGTCATCAGCCAATTGTAAACTGTCATCTATCTGTAACAAGTTTCATTATAAAAGTATAGAAAAACTCACATTGGCAAACCATACTAACTGCTTTAGACTTTTTGCTGAAAAAAGTGCTTTACCGTAGTTGTACCCGGAGAGGATAACTCTAAATAATTGAAATCTTTACTCACAGATAGCATTATAAAATGAGCTCTGGTATCCTTCAAATTTAGATAATTCAAATTTAGACAACTTACCGGTCATCACTCACACTCAGTTCAGTGTGTTGATACACGCTGGGATTCAATGAGTAACCAACAGTACTCTAATGTTGCATACTTGTCTTAGTACTCCACCACAGCATCACTTGGTTCTAAGGAAAACACAAAACATCAAGGAACAAAAACTGATTTGTAAGAAGCACACATAAGTTTGGGATGTCTACATACATGTGTAAAAATCCTGAGTAAAAAGCTATAAAAGATCAGTTGGGTCTGGTTACACATAGTAACCAATGAGTGCTGTGCGGCTTATTTGAGTGAACAAGCTGCGTTAGCATTTTACGCCCTATAATTACATGCTCTAAGGGATACTCACATTTCACTGCAAAAATATCCATTGGCTACAAACAACCCAACTGTCAGTGAGAATACAACTTCTGGAGAAATGTTTATACAGACACTTTATACCGCGCTTGTAGAATTATAATTTGACTCACTGAAAACTCTAAATAGCATTGATTTTGTCTTTGTGGATTGTGAATTAGCCGACTTGAAGGTTGTACTCAAAAACAGTGCCAGCTATTGCATTAACCAAACAACATTCTATATCCATCCCAATGACTTTAGGCCTCTCCATATGCACAAAAAAGATTTCTCCGAACGATAAAAGTTTAATTGTGATAACATTTACATTCGATGATTCAAAGCATGCGTACAACATGCTGCGCTGAAGCGGAACTAAGTTTGTGATTGCTATGCAATGTAATTTTACCAAAAGTAATACCAATGTATGTTTATAAAAAGCTAGCGAAATCATAGGGTAGTAATATCTTGAGAGTTCGTGCTGCAAATATGCCAATTTTTATTTCATTAACTCCTTTAGAAACTCCTTCTTTCTGACTGTCCAATCACCAGCGAGTTTGGAATCTTGAAAGAAAGAAAGAGGCGACCCACTTGGGTGATAGTTAAATACCTTGTGTTGCATGTAAATGAGTTTGTTGTGATGTGAAGAAATGTAGATTTGGAGACTTGAGGCAATTCAGGAAGCGGCTGTTTATTGAATGCTCAACAACAGCTAGTGTGATACGCTCACTCAAACATGAACCACACTAAAGGTACAAATTATTTGGACAATAATAATCATTAGAAAAACTTCATCATCTACCCACAGAAACGGTTTTACTGACAAACTGAGGCAAGGCAGCAACTGCAACTTACAAAAACACTACCCCAAGAAACGGAGAGCAGAAACAGTATGACGTATTTATCACCGAATATTATATTGTAATGGATTCCGGTCTGTTACCACGGACATCCACTAGTCTCGAGTATTCTACCTCTCTCCAGAGGGGACACTGTACTGACCGACAGTGACAACTGTATAGGGCAACCGAATTACCCGGTAAGGCAAGAGCCCATGGCTCAGACAAACAGTACCGAGTAGTGTTTGCTATAGTGGCTTTATTACAAAGCAGTCCTGAGGGTAATTATTCCTCTAGGTGGTTAGCAATATAAGAATACATGCTATGGCTCATTGTAATGAATGCACTGATTATCAGTAGGAGCTCTCCTTTTATAGGAGAGCTAAGGAACACAAAACATATAAGAGACAATGCACAGGAAGTAATGCAACCAATGACATCAATTATATAAATACTTAACCAATCACAATGCAATGCAAGATAATACAAGGAGGTGCCAAGTGGCTAAAGGCGGAGTCTTTTCTCCCAACTGTCCAATGACATCTCCTACAGGGTCCACAGGCTGTATATAGAATCAGGTCCACTAAGTTGGTACTTTAGGGGTAGTCACTTCCTGTTTACGACCTTGACTAAGTTCCTGAACATCTTTACAGATCCTCGTCTAAGGCGGCCATCTTGTGCCGGCCCAGTACAGCTGTACCGGGTCGGTAGAGGTCACTACCGACCCTGCAGGGGTCAATACCGGCCCTGCTTACCATGCTACCGGCACAGTATGACTTCCTACCCAACAGCTATTAACCAAATGCTGTGGGCAGAAGCCTCGCGCATTGCTTCACAAGGTTCCTAGTGTAAACTACCCGTTTACCACTAGAGTGCACTGAAATCTACCACATACCTCTCTCCATTAAAGTCATAGCCTGGCTTTAATAATAAAATATTAAGAGTAGATATGTGTGGGGGGTAACACTTGTACCCAGGTTATATATTTGATTACGTAACAGATATATATATAACAGAACAAGAGTATATATTTAATAGCATATATACAATGTCTAGCGTCTCATTTAGTAGAGAGCGCCCCTGAGGCTGGTGGCTTGCTGGCGCAACCGCCCAACCTCGGTAGTGACAAGCCGCGCTTCGGCTTTAGCCACAGTCGTCTGTTCCTCCGACAGAGTCTGGCTGATCAGCAGCCTCCGCAGCTCTCCTAGCTGCTTCTCCAGAGTAGTGACGTGATCCTCTATCTGGGTGGCTAGACGGTCACTGTGTTGCAGGAAGTGCAGTGATGGTCTGGGTACGTCCACCTCTCCTGGCTCAGTGCTGGCAACTTCTGGCTCTGGTAGGCAAGTTGCGCTAGGCGGACTAGCCGTCCGTTTGGGTATTCTATACCCGGTGAGGGTTGGCGTGAGCTTGCCTCTCTTGTCATCCTTCCTCTTCGGAGCTTCCCTTTGTACTGGAGAGCCCAGTCGCTTCTTCACAGGCACCTTGGGAGTTGGTTCCCCTTGATGTGTGGGCTGGCATCGCCTGAACTTAGATGCGTTGCTCCATCTAACAAACTCACAGAAGCGGGAGTAGCTCGGCCGATCTACAGTGTATATGATCCCCGTCTTCTGGTAGTGCATATCATTTCCTGGTGCATCGAACTTGCTCTGATGCGAGTATACCGCGTCGCGGCTCTCGCTCGCATAGTGGCACCGACAGTAATGCCGTAGATAGTGCTGTAGGGTGTGCACCCTGAGCTGCCGCATGTTCCTGGCCTGGTAGTTGCACTTGGTGCACGTATAGTCCACGGCCTCCTGTAACAGGTGCTCCACCCGCTCCTCCGTCTCCGAGGTGACCCAGCGCAGCATGCGCCATCTTGTAGGGTTTCGTCTCCCATCCTCCTTCCATGAGGTGGTTGGCTCATCGTCCAACGTAGGGGTGACTGGGGCCGGCACCTTCTCCTCGGTCTCCTCTGCCTTCTCCTCTGCAGTAGGGCTAGGCGCTTGCACCAACCGGATGGTGAGCCTCGGTGTCACGTCCACTTGGGAGCGTGAATCTACAACACAAGGTGCATGATAGACTTTATGCAATGTGTTAATGGGCTGCCTATATTGCAGCGGAGCTTGCTCTACCATAGTGTCATGTATGGGAGAGAGCAGTGGCCCTGGAAGTTCTAGCGCCGACAGAACCTTCCGTATCTTACTCCTAGGAGAACGCCGTTCCTTATTTAAGGAAAGCCAGCGCCGTTTCTCCTCTTCCCACTGTACCGTGGGGGTGCAAGCAACATCCCGTGCCGGGGTGTGGTGCACTGTGCTGTGTGGCACTAAGGTTGGTGGTGAAGACGTCGTGGGACGCTCACCCTTAGCTGCCACCACAGGCTTCTTCCTTCGGTAGGCTCTACAAGGGTAATTACTGCCTTGTAACCTCTCAGTCCCTCCTGACTGAATCTCTGGAGGACCCCGGGCCGGTACAGGGTTGCCCCGGGCCGGCATAGAGGTGCTCCGGGCCGGTAGGGAGTCATCCCGGGCCGGCAGGCAGGCAGCATCAAGTGGTGGGCACTTGATCTCCCGCTCTTTTTTATCTACTGCCCTTCTGAGGGTGTCAGCAGTCCCAACTCGTGGGAGAGCGCATTCTCTACTGTCACCAGCGCATGGTAAGTCTAGAGGTACAGGTTTAGCATAGCCAGGTGGGCTGCCACTCCGTAGTGCTAACGGATCTCGTGGCGTGCAGTTTTCAAACAACCATTTCGAAAACGCTGCGTTTAATTGCTCACCTTCTGTTTCTTTCTTGGCCAGCTGGATCTCCTTCTCCTCAGCTTTTCCTTGGTCAGGCTTGGTGAACAGCTCTGCCGTGGGCATGGTCTCCAGCTCTTTCTGGGTAGGTGGGTAGTCGTCTAAGTCCAGTAGCAGATCCTCTGCGTCACTTAGTTCTAGACAGTGGTTGGACATCTTGTGAGCAAGTGTTACTCTGTCGACGACTTTCGCGGGTATGAGTGGCTTCTTGGAGCTGCAGTGTTGTTCACAACTCTGACTCACTCTGACGGGCTCCACAGGAAGTGTTTGGGTACTGGGGGTTTTTGGCCGCTTCTCCAACTTCTTCCGACGGTCTGCTACAGTGATTCTGTTCACTGGAGGTTGTCGGGGAGCTCCTGGGGATTCTTTTGAAACCAAGCGTGATGTGGTCCGCACCTCCCTTGCAGCCTTTTTGGGTCTGTTTACTGCTTTCCTTGCCTTTCCTCTAGGCGGGTGGTGGGAATTCCCATCTATGCACAGTTGAGCGCTCTCATAGCCTGCTTCTGTGTGGTGCTGGTTTGCTTCATCTCTGCATCTTTTAACAGAGGGTCGATAGTCAAAGGGCAGCTGCCTCTCTCCAGCAGCAGGGCTCCCTTCTCCCCAGCGCAGGGGCGTAGCCAGCGGGGGGGAAAACACTGTTTGGCCTATAGCTTCTACAGTTGTTGTCCGATCCGGCTCAAATCTTCTGCCATCTACCTGTGGCGGGGGGCTCTTCACAGCCTGATACATTCCACCTGTAGTTCTCTCTACAGTGGATGGTTGTGTGGGGACGTCCTCTTCTTCAGGGGTGTAAGGGGTGTTCACCGTCAGCTCTGCCTGTGTTAGACGGACACTATCATCAAGTGGCCGCCCGTGCTTGTCTGTGCAAGGCAACACATGTCCGTCGATGATGACATGGGAGTCTGGAAACCTTAGGGCACACTCGTGTAAGGTGAGAAACGGCATGCCAATTATGGCATCTTCATTGATGTCACTAATGACGAAGTTTACGCTCGTTCTCAGTTTACGAAGCTGCAAGCTTACTTGCAGGGTACCGTAAAAGGGAATCCTCGACCCGTCAGCCATGAGTCCATGTGCCTTGCTGCGTTGCAGCGTGTCTTTCACTGACTGTGGCAATTGCTGGTACAGATGTCTCGACAGCAAGTTGGTTGTGCAGCCTGTGTCAATCAACAGGGAGGCTGGTCTACCGGCTAACCTTCCAGCCAGGAAGTAGCTGGCCTGGTAAGGTCGCTCCAGCGGTGGCGCTGCCATTTGTGTTCTCCTGGGGGGTTGTCCACTCTTCTTCAGAGTTCCAGGACTGTAAGGGGGTTGACGAGCAATCCGGCTACTGTCAGTCTGTGTTCTCCTGGGGGGTTGTCCACTCTTCTGCAGAGTTACAGGACTAATGGGGGCTTGTCGAGCTGTCCGGCTGTCCTCAGCAGGCGTCTGTGCTCTCTTGGGGGGTTGTCCACTCTTCTTCAGAGTTCCAGGACTGTATGGGGTGTCAGGAGTTGTCCAGCTGCAGTCAGCGGGTATTGATGCTCTCTTGGGGGGTTGTCCACTCTTCTTCAGAGTTCCAGGACTGTACGGGGCATCAGGAGTTGTTTGGCTTGTCCAGCTGTGGTTGGTTGCTGTCGGTTGTATCTTGGGAGGTTGTCCACCCTTCTGCAGAGTTCCAGGACTATAAGGGGTTGTGGGTGTGGTCCGGCTTGCCCAGCTGCAGTCAGCTGCCGGTGGCGCTACTGCGGGCGCCGGCCGTTTCCCGTCTGTCTGGGGTTGTTTGTGAAGTGAGCTGCGCGCTGAGTTCGGGGGCAGGTACTCATCATGTGACCTGGTTGTCCGCAGCCCCAGCAGCGTGTTGCAGGCTCTGCCTCCAACTGTGGAGCGGGAGCCGCCTGTCTGGCCACTCTCAGCGACCGTAGCTCTTCTGTTAGTAGCTTTAGACTGTCCATGACTGTTGTCATAGGATCCGGTATGGCAGGTGTAGGGGTGTGGTGTGTCTGCTGTACGGCAGTAGCGGCGGAGACACGTTGAGACGGGCCCTTGGCAACCGTCCTCATCCATTCCCCTTCCTCTTCGTCGGCATCCTCTTCCAACATCCGTACATGAGCCTGGCGCTCCTCAAACGGTGTCTTTATCTGCATATACTCGTTGCCGGCCCTGACTGCTTCTGTAATGTCAATGGGCTGCATGGCCAACAAGTGCCTTTGCAGGTAAGCATTTCCAACCGTGGTGCTGAAGATATCCAGCATCATCCTCTGCATGGGTCGGTGAGGTAGATCTGCATACGCAACGCGCACTAGGCGCTCTACCTCACTTGCATGCTCTTGGAGCGACGTCTTGTGTTGGCGGCGTAGGCTGGTCAGCCGGGACATAGCTTCCCTGGGTGTTAGCCCAAAACGTGCTCGTAGTGCAGCAAAGATACCCTGCAGTTGTGGAGGCTTTCCACAGTCCAATGCTTTACCTCGTAATGCATCCCTTAGGTATAACATGGCCGTGTTCTCTGGCCACTCATTCATTTCGGCTACCTCAATGAATCGGCTGATGAAGTACTCGACGTCTCCTTCGCCGTCGAACTTCGGGGCCTTTAGTCTAGCTGGTGCATTGTCTTGGTTGGGCCTCATCATAGCCGTCAATGCTTCGGTCAATCTATCAATGGCTGTAGCTTCTGGGTTGCCAGCGGGTGCTCGACCAGCGCTGCGTGCTCTCTGGGTGGCCATTCTTTGCAGATAGAGGAGTGATCTCAACTCAAATCTAAGAAATGGTCAGTACAACTGGATCCCGGGCCGGTATGGGTTAGATCCGGGTCGGTAGCTGTGTTTCCAGTGGCTCTAGCAGATCTAGGGGTTGGTCCAATGGATACTGTGGCAGTATCTGGCACTCCGTCGCTTGTAACAACCGTTACGAAACTTCTTGTACTGCTGCAGGGCGGAGCGAAGCTCTACGGGCCTACATGCAGTAGTGTAGTGACACTGTAAATGGATACAGTGCCGGGGTCACTGTTACCAGCTGAGTAACACTCCAAGCTGAGTAACCTCTGGTAGCTGAGTCTGTATAGCTGATACACGACTCTCTCTTCTTTTCGCACAGTGCCGGTATCTCTATGTCCAGGTCGGAGCGAACTCTACGAGCCTGTAGGAGATACTGTAGCGTCTGTACTGGACTGCTGCAAACGGAGCAAGCTCTACGGTTGATGCAGACAGCCTTTAGTAGTGGATACTGTGCCGGGATAGCTGCTGCAGTTCGGAGCGCACTCAAACGAACCTGCAGAGAAATCCGGTAGTATCTTGCGTCAATTGCTCTTCCGATCTACTACTTCGGTAGATCAGTTTCTCCTCCTCTCTCTCCAGATCTACACCCGGTAGATCACTTCTCCTTCATCAGTGGTAGCTGGCCTGCAGTGCATTCGCAGGGCCAGAGGGTAGCGTGAAAGAGCACAGCGTGGGAAGGTACCGTTTATCCCACCGCTGCCACCAATGTAATGGATTCCGGTCTGTTACCACGGACATCCACTAGTCTCGAGTATTCTACCTCTCTCCAGAGGGGACACTGTACTGACCGACAGTGACAACTGTATAGGGCAACCGAATTACCCGGTAAGGCAAGAGCCCATGGCTCAGACAAACAGTACCGAGTAGTGTTTGCTATAGTGGCTTTATTACAAAGCAGTCCTGAGGGTAATTATTCCTCTAGGTGGTTAGCAATATAAGAATACATGCTATGGCTCATTGTAATGAATGCACTGATTATCAGTAGGAGCTCTCCTTTTATAGGAGAGCTAAGGAACACAAAACATATAAGAGACAATGCACAGGAAGTAATGCAACCAATGACATCAATTATATAAATACTTAACCAATCACAATGCAATGCAAGATAATACAAGGAGGTGCCAAGTGGCTAAAGGCGGAGTCTTTTCTCCCAACTGTCCAATGACATCTCCTACAGGGTCCACAGGCTGTATATAGAATCAGGTCCACTAAGTTGGTACTTTAGGGGTAGTCACTTCCTGTTTACGACCTTGACTAAGTTCCTGAACATCTTTACAGATCCTCGTCTAAGGCGGCCATCTTGTGCCGGCCCAGTACAGCTGTACCGGGTCGGTAGAGGTCACTACCGATCCTGCAGGGGTCAATACCGGCCCTGCTTACCATGCTACCGGCACAGTATGACTTCCTACCCAACAGCTATTAACCAAATGCTGTGGGCAGAAGCCTCGCGCATTGCTTCACAAGGTTCCTAGTGTAAACTACCCGTTTACCACTAGAGTGCACTGAAATCTACCACAATATTGATGGTAAACAAAAGGTTGAGGCTACAATTTATGAAACTCATAATGAATTTAACTATTTGAGCAATCAACTCAACACACATGTATGTACACTTATCTTTTGCAGTCGTTGTGATTACTGCATCCGTGATTTGAATTTAGCTAGCTTCTGTTAATAATCAATTATTTCAACATTTATCATACATAATTATTTATGCCAGCAGTTTGCTGTTTCTGGTTCACACTCAGCTAATTCTAATAAAATCGGATCAGTTCAAGTGAGAGAACTTGAGATGTGGTAGTGAATGAAAGTTTTAGAAAAACACACAAAAAATTGACAAATTTACATTCTATTGTACAGTGGTAGATTGAAGGCTTCCTTGTTCGGCATTTATAGACCACAAAGTTCATGTTGAAGCTCTTCTGTGAAGTAGAAAATGTTCCACAGCATTTGATTCCATGTTATAAATTTTAATAATATTTACTGAGAGGATTTACTGTAAATGCATTGCCAACAAGGACCTACACCAAATGTTGTGCTATCTATTGGTTGAAATGTTCGACAACTTACCATAATCAACAATGTGATATTCAATTTTAAACATGCCTACCTTTAAGAAGAATATGCAACTTTCCCGTAAAAAAAATATTTTGGCTTAAAGGGCCTATGACGCCTAATTTGAAGAGGATTTGATTTAATTTAAACTTTCTGAGGTTGAAATGTGTTTAGAAAAATTATCTGGAGTTGCCCTCTCACCAGTAAGACGATTCCTATAGACGCAGTCAGCACTTGCCAAGACGCCTTTTTTTCTCGAAGACGCACCAAGTTATATAGAGCTATAAAGCGAGTTTTCAAAAATTTGGCTTGTTTGCATAGAAATAGGACGTCCTAGATATTAGTTTTGTGCAGACACTCTTTTGATTGCAAAAAAATGATATTGCAACAAATTTTAATTTTTTTGGAGCTGTTTTTCTCAAGTCAGCAATTTATTTTATCTTTGGTAAGCTCGCTATTATGTATTCACTGGCGTTCACGTGATAGTGTTTGTCATCAAAATCAAAAGAAATAATGAAATTTTTTTATCAAATTAATAATTTTCATGTGAAAAATTAATCAAACAATAAGATTAGTATACTTTCATGATAATACTAGGTGAAAAAAAAACATTGCCGAAATTGTATTTCCGGCGTTGTTTTTTTTTACAACAACGATAATAATTAAATCTGAAATACCGGCTATATATCCAAGAAAAAACTTCAAAAGCACTAAATAATAATAATTAAGATTTTTGATAAGTAGTTTGGGAACTGAAAAAGTAACAAAAATGGTACAAACTACTTGCTGTAATATACTATATAATATCATAATGCGGATAATCCCTTCTGCCGAACGCATTGTCATAGACCTCCATAGACCTCTACATGATACCTATTGGTGTTTTGTTGACGCGAGTGAGTTTTCTCAATATTTTTACAATGCTTGATGAGAAAACAACTCTACACACAAAGTGCGTCTTGAAAAGCCCGTCCTAAGCCCTTTAAAGCAAGAGGCATTATTAAATTGTCCATTGCAATCAATCTGTTTCCCTTCTAACAATTATTGGAGTTGTGCGCTCTTTCAGATATCATTGACGTGTTGCTCTGCGTAGTGGCTCTGACGCTGTGCCTTAATATAGTGCACTCACAATAGAGATAACATCTACAGTGTATAGTTTCATTTGTACAACTATTAACATAGAAAGAAGTTTTTTTTGAAGAGTGTCACAGAACTCAGTTTTACAGCCCTCCATCACTGTCTATGGCTGCAACAGTTGCCCTTAACCATGTTTTCAATCGGCCACCATCTCCTTATTGCATAGTATGCATTATTGTTCTGCTATGTTATAGAGACATTTATAGTTATGCGTGGATGGCGTCTTGTGGATTTTGGCACATTTTATAATCCAGTAATATAGCCACATAATCTTAGAGTTATCTCCACTTGTGCTACCCATCAACTCCAGGCTGTTCTGACATCCCAAACCTAGTTGGCGTAACTCCAGCTTAGTAAAATCATCTTAGTCGTCCTTTTTTCATAGGGAAAATTTTCTAGATCTAGGTGAACATGGAGGAGGCCTATTTTTTGCATTGGATAAAAAAATTGTTTATTTTTATAGTGTGCCCAGTCTAGCTGGATATAGGTTAAATATAAAACTGAGTATAGCTAGATTGCACTCTTCACATCACATAAAAAGTCATGCTAGTAGATAATCACCCTTCTTCTTTTTGTTTAAGTGAATGATTTAACAGCTGACATCGGTATAGGATACTGCTCACAGAAGCTAGCAGCTTATGGAGCCCATTTTTAGGGTTGCCTTTGAAGCACATAAAAACGCGTGAAATCAGGCAAAAATCAACTCTGAAAGGAGAGCTGCTTGGAAAGCAAGCGCCATATCATTGGGTTAAATGTGAATTTAAGCATCGAGTACCGCATCTTAATAGAAATCAGCACATTTTATGCCACAAAGTTTTCTCATTAAAACGATTCATTTTGTGACCACACGAGCAGCCATAAGCCGATCTTTATAAACTATTATTTACTTTTATTGTAAGAAAAATATACTAACTGCAATTAGCTCAAACAAAATCCCAAACATTCAAATATGACTTTCTTGCTCAAACAACTAAATATATTGTATTTTAAAAATACTAATAACAAAAAATACTGTCGTGGCTACCTTGAACTGTGAGGTATAATAGTGAAATAATAACTAAGCATGAAATATTTTTTTTTCATTGTTTTAAATATTCTCTTAACTTTTTTAATGCAAAGCTGAAAGATTTGACAAGGATAGTGTAACAAGCAATCTCTTATATATAATTGAATACAGGACATTGGAAACATAACGAAGTAGTAAAGAAAAATCAACGGTTACTTCTGCAGCAGGAAGCTGAACTGGGTGTGTGCTTTCTACACGCTTTACCACAATACAAAATTATTAGAAACATATAAAGAGAAGAAAACTCTCCAAAATTCACATAAATGCACAGATCGTTTTTAATTGCTGTGCCATGATATATGTTCAAGAGCTGGAAAATTGGTCATATCAGCAACTTGGGAAACTAAAGCCTGTAGAGAGCTTTTACTGAGCAAAAGGAAAGAAGTTATTGATTTTCCTAAAAAAAAACTTGATCTTGAAAGCGCTGCACTAGTGTAACATTGTGTTCACAGCGGACTGCTCATTGTGACTCACTGCGTAGGAATAAATGTACAAATGTGTAAAATCTGGTTTTTCCATGGTAATTATGCTACAAATTTATGGCTGGTTATCTGATTTTATTCAAACTTATAAATATAAAAATGGGAAAAAGATTTTTGAGCAAGTGAGTCTTGCCAAGAATTTGACATGCAAAGTGTTTAATCTTCAACTACCACCATTTATCACAATCTGTCCCAGCAATGTTCATTATATTTCCTATATTTTAGGATTATAAACTATTATTTATGTTCAGTAATGTACAGCCTATAATTTTATACGTTGTTCATTTTGGGAGTTTTCTACTTGGTTATTTGTATTTGAACACAGAGCACCAAAGAAACTGACTTGAGTGAATGTGCACTGTTGTCTGTACCTTCACGGGGTTGTTTGCTCTCTTTAGTAAGAGGCCGGTTCTCCCGACTGCAGTTAGATGCCGGTGGGCCTACCGGGGGTGCCGGTCGTCCCGCCTGTGCATTGTGAGGAGGTTTGGCAGTCCGTTGAGTGTGTGGGTAAGTACCCAACATTTGCCCAAGCCCACCATAACCCCAACATCGAGGTGTTGGTGTAGTTTCCATTAGAGGGTGGGAGTGCAAGGCTCCTCCATTGGTGGATAACATCTATCTTCTCTGCCAGAGCTTGTACGGCTGCCATAAATGCAGCAACGGGGTCTTCAGCAGGGGTCGGTGGTGCTTGCACTGTACACTTGTTGACGGGAGTGTCGTAAGGAGCTGTTTGAAGTGGGCTTTTAGTGGTAGATCCTCTCCACTCTTCTCTGTTGTCTGTTTGGAAATCGATAGTTTTCACTTGAGCAGAGCTCTCCTCATGAGTTGTTCTGACGTCAACATAGTCATTGCTTGCTCTTACAGCATCTGCTTGGTCAACAGGTTGCATGTCTAGGATATCAATATTTATGCACAAGGGCTTTAATCACTAACGAATTATTTTGTTCGGAGCTCGAGGGTCAACCAAGAGTTACTCACTGAATAACAAGAATAGTCCATGAGAAATTACCTATATCGGTTGTAAGTCGCTAATGAATCAGAACACTAAATAAATGATAAGGAGCAAGTCTTATTTGCTAATTTTAATAGACCGGTTGTATATCCTCAAAAGCTTGATGAAATAACTAAATTTGTTAAAAATATGCCATACAAATTGGCCACTCTACATTTTGCCATAGTTGAAGGCAATATGGCTGTAATTTTCCTTGATTATTCTGAAAACTGGGAGTTATCTTCTTTTTGATTTCTTTGGCAATCCAAAAAATTTTTCTGAGTAACTGTAATGCTTTAAACTAGCCTTCCATTCCATACGCGATGCATTAGCTCAGGAAAACCTCTTATCTTTTATTCTTTTTTTTAAACGCACATCGCAAATACTCTTTATGACTACCCACAATGAATTATATTGCTGAACGATGACTAACAAATTTTTTTTCGATTACACATTAAATGGCATTGCCACTGTGCTTTGTCAGACATTGATGGTTTTTTCTTTGGCCGCAGCACTGAAAATTGGCAAAACTTAATGAAAATAAACCATTTCTTTACTTGACACATCAGTCTGTACCTTTCAGCTAACCATCTCTGTGTATCATGCCAGTTCTGATGGCTAAAAACTTGCAAAGTGAAAAAGAAAGGATGTAAGAAACCTTGGTGAACTATTTTCCAATGGCTACAGTTAAATTCCACAAACTTTTTGTTGGTCTTCTGCCGGTTTGCACTACTGAGTGTGTTGATCACTCGTTGGCTTTTCATTCAGTACAGAAATAAGGCAAACAAGTTTATGGGCGGTTAACTACTGAAATGTATTTACATTACAACCACATCAATGGCACTGAGAAGAAAGCATATATATCACCATAATGTAAAGGAGCATGAATGATTATAAAATGACTGAAAATGGATGGAAAAAACTCCTAGTCGCTGAAAATATTTCAAATCAGATGATAATAGTGTTGGATTGTACAGATAAAACATTGTAATACAAGAAAATAAAAAATTGGTTACCATATTTGTATATAATAGAAAAAAGTATTTGGTATTATAAGTAAGTTATCACAAAATGCGCTTTATCATCATGTTGATAGATATCGTGGAGGTACAAGAAAAATCTTTAAACAACAATGTAAGATTCTACTTACATTAATAGTGAACAAGTAACTTTGTGCTATACTACCCGGTTCAATAGTACGGAGATCATTTCATCTTATTTTAGTAATCAAAGGCACCAGAAGTTACCTCAATTGCTATTACTACAGCAATTAGAATAAGACCAATAATGGTTGATGCTACGTTCATGCAGCAGGCTTGAGAACTTTTCTTTTGAGCCTCTTCTGCTTCTCCTAAAGAAAGCAATGAATATAATTTGACATATAAATTGCTGTTTCATTTTTCTAATGAAACGAAGCTAAAAGCTTTCTCTGTTTAATCCAACTCAAGCATATAGATAAATGTTCATTTTTTTGTATGCTAGTCATTTTGAAGGGAATCTTCCACTTCTATAAAATAAAATTTCTACTGGAAGAATAATTACATGAAATGAACTTAGCGTTCTGTAACACTGGCACCAGTAAGCAATTATATACACTAGTATAGTAACAAACAGTTTTACTGGTAAATGATAATCAAACACTAGGTATGAAGTCTTTGTTGACAGTTCCACTCACCTTGATTCTTCAAACTTCTGACTTTATAAGAACAATACCAGGCTACTGCTCCCAAAATCCAACAGCAGCACATAGTATTGAAGACACCTTGATAATAAGGATATGTGTGAGGTTGTGCTGTCTGCTCATATTGAGGTGGAAAGTTACCGGCATAGGAGAAGCTCTGTGGTGGTACATCAACATCTAAAATGAACAAGTGCCATTGCTTTATGTGAGAAAATAAAAATAGAGACCACTGAATAAACAACCATCTTGACTAAAAAATACCACCAAAATTTACTTGGTAAAGCAAGTGAAACAATATCTGTACAGAGATTCAGAAACATGTACTTACCAGAAGACAAATCTTTCTTTGAAGATTTCACGTTTATATCACCGTAGAGCTCCATGTTTACTGAATTGCTTGATGGTAAACAGCTACATTTATAAGGATTGACATTCAAGTTCTTTCGTTCAGCTCCAACCAAGCGCGACCGGTTGTCTTTCCAAAATGGTCTAGTGGTAGGCATATGACGTCACAAAGCGTGCTTGTACTGTTATTGCTAACAATACTTGATCATTCACGCTTGATCAACTTGTAAAATCATGAAACCTTTAGTGTCAACGGTTCCGCATCCGATTACAGTCAGTGACAAACACTTTGCTGTATCTAAACTTGCAATATTGTGCAACACTGATTCAGACTGTTTAGAGAAAAAAAATTTTTTCCTGCAAATGTCTGTGAACTTGCATGAACTTCCGATAAGGAAACTGGGTCATTGCTAGTAATGATACCATGAACTTAATATTTCATCAATCACTATCACACATCTGGAGTATCAAAGAACTTTTGAGTCAACTCTAGGGCAATCTACAGCCAATCACATTTCTAAAAGAAGAGATCCGAAAAGAAATGCATATTGAAAGAATACAGCCCACTTTCACTCTCAAATTTTTTCACAAAGATATAGAGTATTAAAAACTTCAAGGTTGTTATTTTTAAATGAAAACTGCTGTGGTGTTGTGCTTAAAGATTTGACTGCCAAAGACAGTTCCTTGTTACCATGACTTTGTAAGCTGAGCTGTTCCACTTGGACTCAATTAAGGAACAACGTTCCAAGCAAATTGTTTTTGTACCAATATCTGGCCCGTTCTTCCTTTCTCGTGTTGCTTCAGCTTTATTTTAACACCAAATGCTACATTGCCCCTCCACAAAACTTACAATAATCTTAGCTCATTGTTCATAAACATGACAAGGTAATCAACCAGCTTTTTAACTTGAAGAGACGGAAATTAAGTCTGTGACAAAATTGTATGGCTTTGCCACCTTCAAAGACTAAAATGATTTTTCTTCCTCCAAAAATACTTCCAGCTCTTAATCATCAAAAAATAGTTCGCTTGTTGGCTGATTAGCAATAAAAGGCAATCAACAAATAATTTCAATACAAATTATGGGTGCATTTCTTTTCAACCTTTTGAAACATTTTACTGTAAGTTTAGGTGTAATTAGGTGCCCTGCTACCAGCACCGGCTCATAATTACATCTAAAGGTGCCTCCGGTGACTTACCTAACACCGGACCAACCTCTTTAGGTGCTGGCATGAGATAACTCAGTGACACAAGTCACCCAATAATATTACTTTAGATGACAAGATTTACGGATCCTGCACTGTAAAAAGACCGAGGGCTTATAAAGAGCCTTGGAGCCAGTTACTTGTACATTAAGCTTGTAACTCCAACTCTTTGCCACAAGGCAGCTCACCGCTTTATTTCCATTTAGTTACGTTATTAATTGCTACTTATATATATGTAATGTATTGACTCTTTTGTTTTCCTGTGTGTTATTGATGACATCTATAGTTGGGTCAACTATTTCCTGAGCCAGATTATGGTTAGCCACACTTCTCTCTTGTGGATAGCTTCCGTGGAGATGGTTGGAGTAGATAGAATGATATCATATCAACAACACTGAGTGGTTTGTATGAGACGAGGGCTCCTATTGCGTTCCACTAGTTATGTGAAACTTGTCACTGGCCATGCCCGTACAGCGTCCTCTCTGGGAGAGGTATACTACTTGAGTTTAATGGAAAATCATAGAAACAGTAGTTCAATTTGCTGCAGAATAACTGTTTATGAAACTTGACCTTCAACTTTTGAAATAACTATTTTATGATTCCAAACGTCACAAATAGAGATGTTTGGAAGTGGTGAATAGACCACTATTGGCAAATAAAGTTAAGCGGGTGGTAACTAGCGCTAACAGGTAGCGCAATCGTGATCTGGGGACCTTGTGCAATCCAGCAACCACAAATTTTACATGATCTGTATGATGAATTGGTTTTTAACTCTGAACTATGAAGTTCCTGTTCACGCTTAGTTAACCCATATACAGCATTGAATAAGCTCAATCACTTTAAAGGGCTTAGGACGGGCTTTTCAAGACGCACTTTGTGTGTAGAGTTGTTTCTCATCAAGCATTGTAAAACTGTTGAGAAAACTCACTCGCGTCAACAAAACACCAATAGGTATCATGTAGAGGTCTATGGAGGTCTATGACAATGCGTTCGGCAGAAGGGACTATCTGCATTATGATATTATATAGTATATTACAGCAAGTAGTTTGTACCATTTTTGTTACTTTTTCAGTTCCAAACTACTTTTCAAAAATCTTAATTATTATTATTTAGTGCTTTTGAAGTTTTTTCTTGGAAGGATAGCCGGTATTTCAGATTTAATTATTATTGTTGTTGTAAAAAAAACAACGCCGGAAATACAATTTCGGCAATGTTTTTTTTTTCACCTAGTATTATCGTGAAAGTATACTTATGTTTATTGTTTGATTAATTTTTCACATGAAAATTATTATTTTGATAAAAAAATTTCATTTTTTCTTTTGATTTTGATCACAAACACTATCACGTGAACGCCAGTGTATACATAACAGCGGGCTTACCAAAGATAAAGCAAATTGCTGACTTGAGAAAAACAGCTCCAAAAAAATTAAAATTTGTTGCAATATCATTTTTTTGCAATCAAAAGAGTCTCTTCACAAAACTAATATCTAGGACGCCCTATTTCTATGCGAACAAGCCAAATTTTTGAAAACTCGCTTTATAGCTCTATATAACTTGGTGCGTCTTCGAGAAAAAAAGGCGTCTTGGCAAGTGCTGACTGCGTCTATAGGAATCGTCTTACTGGTGAGAGGGCAACTCCAGATAATTTTTCTGAACACACTTAAACTTCAGATAGTTTAAATTAAATCAAATCATCTTCAAATTAGGCGTCATAGGCCCTTTAAGAAGTCACTCAGAACGTTGAAGCCACCAACAATCAATGTAGCTTGGATTCATGCAAAAAAATAGTTTTCGGATTATGAAAACTGCTAAAAACAGCAATAGCAACTTAGCATGTCAATTTTGCTAAATACTTGTAACTTGGCCTTCGCGATACGATTCAGTTTATTCAAAAGAAGTATGATGTCGTAATTTCTGTACGTACATTCGCTAAAATTCTGTGTTAACTCATTCACTGCAACACTGAGTAATCAATTGATGTTCCTAGCAGTTATAACTTGTTCAAAGCTACTTTGTAATCTCTGATGACAATGTTTGCCAGTACGGCAAACATTTGACACAATGCATAGGTAGAGGAATATGTTACAATGACACGCTTCTAGATAGTAGTGAGCTTCTTCAGTTGCCTTTAACAACGATTAATTGATACTGCGATTACTAAGGGGGTTTTTGGTTACGCATTGCGAATATATTGATTTGCAAAAAGGGCTGAGAGAGATATTTGGCAACTCATCAGTGATTTTGATATATGGTTAACTATTTCTATGCCACTATCTGAGCAGAGCAGAGCGGAGCATGCAATACAGCATTTGGGAGTTATCTTTCACTCTTTAACAAACTTTGGTAGAGCAATTTGTTTTCTTTACCAAAAGTATGATGCAATGGGCATGATGCACTTATGGTTTTTTTCCTGTTAAAGGTGCATTGTCGGAGATTTCATATACAATCATCTTGTAGAGCTGTCTTTTCTTAGTGTCAAATACTGCTAAATGGATTCAACAAACTTACTAAAAATAATCAGAGACTAACTCATATTTATTTTCTTAGTCTACTTGAAAATGATTTTTTGTTTAAATGTTATATTGTTTGATGTTTTTTTTTGTCAGCCAAAGATTACGCAATTCAAGTTTGAAAATAATCCTTGTTGTTTGTTGATTACAAGACTGACAAAGATGAAAATGCAAGCTTGACAGCTTGTTTTCACAAACAATTTCCAAGTTAAGTTGACCTGAGTCTTTTGATATTATTTGATTTAAAAGTTATTTTTTCAACTGTAACAATACATTTTTAGCTTTCAAGATATTGGCCAGTTAAGATATCATGTGGCCACCAGACCTTATATGAGTTATTGCATACCAAAGAGAGAACTGTGTACAAGTCAGCATCTACTGACTCAGACTATGGAGAGAACTAACAAGATCAGAATTGCACAAAAAGTGTTTTTTTGAAGTGAAATTTCTTGAAAAAGAAAAACTAAACTGAATTCAGTCAAAAAGCTGTCACATAGCACTTTTAGTCAGTTTTGAGAAAATTCCTGAAATAATGGAGGTGAATCATTGCTCAAGTAATCAAGATTGATGTTGTGGGAGATTTTGGCAGCAATCAGTATGTTTACCTCCTGATCTCTAGGGCTCTGTCACCTGACTTCTTTCTTCTGTTTACCCTCTTGTCCAATAACCATGATTCACTACACCGCTGTCACTGGACCCTCTGTCCATTATATGCCCTGGGTAAAGCAAAGAGACAAATAACATTCATAGAAGGTAGTACGCAAAACTCATCGATAGTTATATCTGACCCTACATCCAACTCGAAGTCTCTAGATAGAGTTTAATAATAGCAATACCAGCGTTGTACCACACACAGGGCTATATTCTCATATAGCTTGGTCTAGTGACCAACTTAGAGAAACTCCATAGCATAGAAACAATGAGTCAGACAGCCAATCTATAGGATATAAAGAAAGAAGAGAAGTTGAGTGAGGACAGAAGCTAAGGAAGTTGATAATTCTAATAAAGGAAGTAAAGTTATACGGACTGTGATTGGACAATATGTGCAAAACAGAAACCGCGATGAGTAGATATTGAGTAGAGTAATCTATATTGCATCGTTGGATCTGATACTATTGGTAAAATACGTGTATTTTATTATATGATCAGTCTACTCCTAATAAAAGGGTAAGAATTATCTTTACCTTCTATAGAATGAGTGACTGTGCTGATTCAGAGCAGAAGTTACTGGGATAGTCAACTGTTTATACCTTATGTCTTGCTGAGTAGATTTGGGTTGTAATGAATTAGTTTATATCAACAACTCTACATAGTCCTTCTGAGTCTTCGGTAGTCTGTTGTCTGTGGAAGAATGGACCCCATGGTTTAGTGAGACCCTGTCAGAGTTTGAGATAGAGTGGACTTTATGGTGATTGTGGAGGACTTCAAACTAGTGCTCACGGGGTGGACTCTATGAGAGGGAAGGAGACAGCAAATGCGGGAAGTGTTTGCTCAATTTAGGCACTGTTGTGTCAGCAGTAATGTGTAAATCTGTTTTAATATTGTAATGATTTTATATACGGCTATCCACCCCCCCCCCTCCCCCTCTTTCTACACTCTCACCACCTCTATGTATAACCAGAAAGAAGCATAGAGAGCAGTTGAAGAGAAGCCACCTTGAACAAAACGCGAACCTGGACCTTTGAGTTGTCCAGTGGGCAAACTATTACCTTCGGTGAGAGAGATGCTTAGTAGTTGCCATTTACAAATATGCTTAGCAGTAGCCAATTAAAGAAAACATAGAAGTGGTTCGTCAGATAAAAAGATGAAGTGCTAGCATCATTACTTGAAGGCACTACCGACAGAGAAGTTGATTGGCCAAGGACAAGCTGATGAATTAAGAACAGACAACCAGGTGCCTTGACTTGTTTACAAATTAGTTTTCTGATGACTGGGCTTGTTTTTTGGTGGAAAAAAATTGGCTAAGAAGCTGGTTAATTAATTTGAGGTTGACAATAACAGTGTATTAGGCATTGGTGTGCCTTGTTAGTTGTCTGTAATTATGATTGACTGGTGTTGTTATTACTAAGGATATCTTGGTTTCTTGTTTCATCCAGGATGCTTTGGTGTGCACTGAGCAGATGAGAGAAGTGTTTGCAACCCATTAGATAGTTAAATTTCTGTCTCATATTATGATATCCAGAATCTACGGTGCATGCAATACAGTTATTGAAAGCTACACTTCACTCTCAAATGAGCTTGAGTGATGCAATTATTTTCCCGGTCAAAAGTGTCATAAACTAGCATAGTTCATCTTCGCTTCTACTTAATTACTTATTTATGATGAAATGGTAACAACACGGAGGGTGAATCAATACTCAGATAATGAAAGTTGATAGATAGTATAAATTATTGTTTACATCTTGTCAGTGGATGCTTGTTGACCGCATCTAATGTCTAATCCCACCACTTAATTGGCCTATTGCTGGTCTCCACCGCTTTGCTGTGTAAATTACTTTTAAACTTTAGACAGTTTTTATGCGCTTGTAGATATCTTGCAAGTTTACTACTTTTACTATGTTGTTTAAGAGGGAGAAAAAGCTTTTATGGCTGCTTCAAAACAAAATCTCCATTAGGATTACTACTTCTGGTTGTGCTCATCTTACTGCTAAGGAAAGATCCCCATTCAGTCTTTTGTTACAGAAAATGATAGCTCTTCTGCTAATCATTTAACATTTTAATCTTAGAAACACACACACACAGAAAAAAGTGGAACATTTGGGATTAAACAGGTGATTAAACACTGTAATGATTAATATAAGAGTACAATCCGGCATCATTAGGGGTGATATCTGGTATTTCAGTAGAAAATTTGGGAGTGTTTGCTGGAAGGAGTAATTAAGGATTAAAATCAGACAACAACTTTGCCAGAAATTGTGGGTAGGTCAATAAATCACTCTCAGGGGATTAAACTCTGGTTTTAATCAGCTAGTAAGAACTTTACTCCTCAAGCGATTACAATGTGGTTCCACAGTGTTGTTATTCTACAAGTCCTTAATTGTTAGCTTTACTGACCCAGTAAGAACTTTAATCCCGAAATGATTGAACTCTGGCTCTTATTTTCAAGTTGGATTTTACTCCTGATATGATTAAAATGGAGAAAAGCCTTGGCATTTATAGTATGATTACCTAATAGCAAGTGGGGGTATCAATGATCGCCTAAGCATACAGTCTTATTGTCCCTGAATAGGCTATTATTTTCCCGCTTCAATCACTAACAAAGAGAGCACACGAGGATGATGAAGGCTTACACAGCTGTCTCAAAATTCTAAGTTAATGATGACACAGAAGCAGGTAAATAAGATATACTATGAATACACAATTGTTTTTGTATTGATTAGTAACTAAGTTAAAATACTAAACTGAACAGATGATGTTGAATGTTTTTTAGTAACTAATTGATTGTTTTCTTTTTTGTCACATTCAAAACTTTTGAACTTGAAGTGGCTGCAAATAAAAGTTGCTACTATATCCATAATTCTGCATTTTAGAACAGTCGCCAACTATAGATGTCTTTCTTTAAACGAAAATTGAATATACATGAAGTCAAGAGCTCACAGGTGATGAACAAACAGCTGTGATGTTGCCCAATCTTCATTCTCAACTTCTGAAGGTTTGTTATGTTCGGTTTATTTTTTATTTTGGGATACCTTCTTATTGTAAAATGTGCCTAATGATATCATTCTTATTTTAGGAGCTTGAAGATCAAAATCAGCCATCATCTCTCAGTTTCAACTTGGAATCTATTGCATGTACGCGGAGTGTACCCCAGTGGATCTATGTCCTAATAGACTATACTATACTAATCATCATTCAATCGAGCCAGTTATTTTTAACGATTTCTTTTCTATCTTCTTAGTTGGTTTTATGTTGTAATCGCTGTGTTTGCTTTTTAATGGTGTTGTACTGATCTAAGTTTCCTTGTTCAATACAAGTTGCCATTACATTCTGAAATAAGCTTTGTCATTTTCTATCAGCTAGATTCAATACAAAAGAATTACCTCCAATTCAAATCGCTTCCAATATTTAACCGCTCTCAAACAAAAACCGTACAGAAATAGCACTCAAGGAAGATTAATATTGATCCTAACTTTAATCAATGACTGGACTAGCAATGCTCCAAATACAATCATCATGCGATTAACAATATGCATATACAGTGATCAGAAATGCTCTTGTTTTTAACCCTTAGGAGACTAACTCAATCCAAATTTTAATCCTAAAGAGATTGAATACGGACCATTAACCAGTGCATTGGCAGTGGTAATAAATCACTCCCTGTTCAATCACATTTCAATCGCTCAGGTGATTACGTTCGTGGATAGTAAGAATTGATTGAAATAGGATTAAAACTCCTCCCCGTTTTTCTGTGTGTGCACCGGCATGTTTTTAGCAGTCAATAAAAATTTATTATATAACTGTTTCTACAAAGATAATGATGTGGCATATCTTGGTAAATTCCATCAGTAAACAAAGCGTTTGATACTAAATCAGAGATGCTCTGGAATTTTACCCCCAGCCCTATAAAAAGTGTTGTGCCGGTGGAATAACTCGCTGGGCCAGTAGCAAAGCCTGCAGGGCTAGTCTAGACCCCTGTTGGGCCAACATTGACTTCTGGCTGACCCAATATGCTGATATTGGGCCGGCACAAGATGGCCGCCTTAGCCAATGGTCTTCAAAACCACCTAAGATCTTACACTAACTCTGGAGCTGTAAGTATCCTTCCTTGGATCGCCAGAATTATCAAACAAAGGCTAGGTACAGCTTCAGAATCCTGGAGAGTCCCTAATTGGACTATGGAGACAAGACCGATCCACCCTTTAGCCACTTGGCACCATATCTATTTAATTGTATTGCGCTACATGATTTTTCAACTACTCATATCTTGTGTGTCATTGGTTCAATTACTTCTGGTCAATGTATGTCTATCTGCATTATGCTAATTAATTCCTGTCAGACTGCTTAGTCTGATTTTGTTCATACCCATTGCATTCATTCATGTACTGCCAACCACCCTAGATGACTGCCAGCCTAGGAATTTTTGTCTATGATTAAAGCCACTATTCAAGCTAACACGCTGTGTATTTTGTCTGAGCCACGAGCTCTGCGTTTGCCAACTCATCCGGCAGTAAATGATCACTATCTATCATCGTCATACCGGTACAGTGTCCCCTCTGGAGAGAGGTATAATACTCGAGGCTAATGGAATTTCATGGAAAAACAGACCGAAATCCATAACAATAGTAATCCCTTCACACAAAATCCCCTGAATCGGGTTCGGAAACTGTAAACATAATCATAGAACATGTTTTTTTTATTTGTAAGTTTGAGGTTTGATACTAATGACAAGAGTCACAAGACGTAGCTAGAGTTGACTCGGCTGGAATCATCATAATTTTTTCTTGCACAGGCACTGCCTATTGCTCAAACAGGGAAGTATTTGCAATTGCAGCAGGGTGAAACAACTCTTAAGTGCCTATTAGGTCTCCGATACCATATTTCTACGTATATAATAATGGTGGCCAGTGTATATATAGGTACATTTGTACTACAACTATAGCGATTAAATGTTGATATGTAATTGCTAGAACTCATTTATGTAAGACATGCATACAAAGTGTTGACATAGAGCATGATAAAGAATGCTGGCATAGATCTGGGTAAATGTTTGTCAAGCTAGCGCCCACCAGTACTCACTCTCCCCTCTCTACTTCTCCCCTCTCTACTCCTCTCTCTTCTTCTCTCCCAGTTCCATACACCCTCCGCCCACTCTCCCCTCTCTACCCCTCCCTCTTCTTCTCTCCCAGTTCCACACACCTTCCTCCCATTCTCCCCTTCTCTGCCTCAGCCTTCTTTGATATAGCTTTTGTTTGTCCGGGTGTATGCCTCTTTGCAGTCACTAAAAATCAATAGTTTATCTATCTAACAAGTCTCTGTTATGGTTTACTTGCCTTGATATTTATTTTGTTTACATACATTACTGACTATTTTTCTTACTACTTGCAAATCTCGATCTGAGAAGATGCCGAGAAATTTCTACCTTCAATCTATTTTCTTCTTTTTTTTCATGTTTTTTTTAATATGCCTCATATCATCACCAGATTGGTGATCGCGTTTGCGTACTCACACTTTGTGCACCATCATCTCTTCTTTCAGGCAGTTCTGGCTGGGAAAACTCATTTTCCCAGAGCTGTTACAGTGAGATAAACTTTTGTTAACTTTATAAATGCAGGCATTTCTCTTTGAAAGATCATAAATAAGTACATAAAGATTCCAATACAAACGTTTTCATTTAAGGGCAGAAATATGTTGAAGTTCACTCCCATTCAGCAAACAGCCTTTGGAGTTGACTAGGTGGTTGCTGAAAATCGAAACCGACTTTACAGTTTCCATTCTTGTTGAGGAAGCATAAGAGCTTGATCAAAACTGTTTTTCCACAAATGTGGATGAAATGCATGTAATACTAGTCGTGTTAACAATATTTGCAACCATAACATTATCGAAAACTATAAAAAAATGTAGCAGTGATAAAATAAAGTAAAGTAAATGGATAGTTCCATCAACTTGACGGTCAGCTATTAATATGCAGTATATAAGTAATAATTAAAATAACGTTTCACAATTTCTATCAATAATGAAGAAGTTATGGCATAAAAAACTAAAACCTACTGCTTATAGCTCACAAGGAATGATGACCAAAATATATGTCAAATTTTGAATGTGTTTTACTTGAAAGATACTCCTGATTTTTTCTTTGGCTGCAGCACTAAAAACTGGTATCAACCATCCAAGATAACTAGTAGTATCCTTAGATGAAACACTAATTAGTAGATTACCAGATAGCTGCCTCCATATTTCTTGTCATCTTTGGCAGCTACACAAAAAGAGTTGGTTGGAACAAAATGTGTCTGACCAAACCATGGTATTTGTGCTTTCTATCGGATGGAGTTAGTTTTCTTAATCCACTTTTGAGTTTTTCATCAGTTGGTATTGCTGAATGCGTTGCATATTTCTTGTCTGCCTCTTAATGCACCAAAACGATCAGTGATAGCTGCTGAATTTTTCCTTCAGATAATTGTAATGTTGTTTAACCAAAACATTTCAAATGTATAAAAAAGCAAGTAAACGGAAGTAGAAAATGTATAAACCAAGAAATTAGTAACATGGACAGGGTGTAGGTTTAAAAACAGACATAACAGTATGTAGTTTGTATTGATGGTGATAGCTTGATCAGACTGACGACACAAAACTATTGACAGGTATGCAACAGGTTGCTTAGCACCTGTCATAGATAATATTGTTGTAATAAAAGTTATAGGTTATAGGTTCGTTGAGCACAAAGCAGAGAAAATTAGTTGAAAACTGCAATGACTGAAAAGATTTCGTGTTTAATATAAAATTGTAGTGCTAAGTATCTATAAATGAGCTACATTACTGTAGTTCTATATATATATATAGCTAAAATACTGTAATATCTAGCTGACATTTTTTTTCTATACCTACCAGGTTAAACAGTATTACAAGACATTTTTTACTTTAACAGTTAAAAAATCCAAACTACCTACGAAATGACTTTTTAAAGGGCATACGAAATTACTTGACGAGTTAGTGTCATACAAAGTAGAATAACTCCAAAAGTTATGTACATGATGTTTATGTTGAAATAATTTTCTATAGAGCGAATCTTGCGCCACAAAATGCTAGGTGTGCAATAATTATTACAAATAACGGAAAAGATAGTAGAAATAATAGCGTAAGCAACAGCAATATTAAGAAAATAACAGCAATAATGTGAATGAAGTAAGCAATAGTCAAACAGATTGTATCTGTATGACAAATGATTTCAAAGACTGATGAGGCAGTATTTACATTACGAGCAATCATACTGTATTTGTTTCTTTAGCCTCCTTTACTTTTCCTACAAAAACAAAAGACACAAATGTAGAAACGCAGTGAATATAAATTAGATGAAGCTATATTTTTTAATAACAGCTTAATTAGCCAAGTATGTTTGCAATGTTACTGGTTTGTGCTGTTAGAAGTTACAATTTGTTCTGTTAACAAATTGCAACATGAATAACTTTGTTATACCAGCAGTGCTGCATGTTCAACAATAATGACACTGCTAACCAATAAGCACATGCATATTAAAACAGAAAATGTTTACAATAGAACTTCTAGTAAGTGATGTGATAACATGAGGTTAAGGAGCTATTGTTGACAGGTTCACTTACTTTCATTGATCAAATCGTGTACATTACAGGAAAAAATTTCGGCTATGAATCCCAAAGTACGACAGCAGCACAATGTGTTGAAAATAGACCAAACCATGTATGTAGAGATATCATTAAACGGAAGCCTATTCTGTACAGTTTCCGCTCGGTAATTATGGGCTTGCAGGGTTTCTTACAGAGTTGGATATGGTGCCCTAGCCTGCTGAGGAGTGGATGAGCCTGGAGAAAGAGGAAGTGTGAGTATGTTTTTGGTTCACATTTACTAAGTTACTATGTCATGTCAAAGAAACGCCGAATTTTTTGTGGTTTGGTGGTGCTAATCATTAATGACAATGGTATGCATTTCCATAACTGAAAATTTTATTGGCCAAAGGTACTTTAGAAAAGAAAATACCACCAGACTGACATTGCTGACTGTTGTTACTTTTATTATTAAAACTGTTACTTTAGTTTCTCATTTTTTCTAAACATGTTAAGAGTGAATGAATAAAAAATTATAATCAAGTTGGCTGCTGGCAGGGAAATCTGCGTGATGACAAGGGATTTGTATAGCGCATTTGTTGTTATCATTAAATTAATAATGAGGATAATAATAATAGTAGGAAACAAATACAAAAAATTCTTGACAATAATAATAATTATAAATAAAAAATGATTATAATTATTATAATAAATTATCCAAGTTTAGGATGAAATACTATTAATTATTAGTTTTATTAAACTTTGACCATTTGTTATCAGCAGCAAAAGTTAATTAGTTACAATTCAGTTGTATTGCGCCATAAACACTTATATAACAAACCACAAATGATCATAATTGGAGTTATCCCCACACAGCTTGCTGCCATGTGCTTACCACTAATGGATAATTAGCGACTTCCTACTTGATCACACATACCTAGTTTTATTGACTGAGCAATAAAATCTTGGCACTTCACTTGTTGCCAAACAAGTCGCTAAACCTTAGTGATAAGTCCTATCGTTAAAATTTGGCTATTAGCTTGACGACAAGAGTGTTCCCATGAAAAGTTTCCTTTGGCGCCACAATTATTGCTAAAGTTTTTGTGACATAGAAACATACTAATTGAGGCAGAAAATTATTGGCATATGAGAAGTCTTGCTGTGGTTTATTCGCTACCAAAGTGAACAATGAGTTCCAATACTTCTTGTGAACAATAAAAATGAACAACATAAAATAGGTAATATTGTGATGCCCTATTGTTGGCGACACCACAAAAATCAATAGTTCAAAGCTTAAACTTCTTAAATTAACTTTATTACTCTCATAGTAACCACATAGCTCACTCTTACATCTGACTGAGTAACTCAATACTAACTCAATAGCTGATTAACTGACTGAAAAGCAAAATAGTCCATATATATAACGGAATCAAAATGTTTCGCCAAAGAAGGGTGGCATCTAATTCATTAATTATGTAAGCAGTATGATTAGCTAGGAAAGGCTGCTGCTTTAAATATTAAGTATATGATAATCTAAAACAAATCAAAACCAGCTGTAATTATATTTAATATTATTCCAATTTCTATTGTAGACGCATTTCACCAGATGTAGCAATGGATGAAGAAGTGACAAGGGTGGAATGACAAAATCCTGAATTAGACCAGCTGGCATCACTGAGAGACGGCAGCTCTCTGGATGAATGTTAACGTTGGCTGGGGATGAAGTCAGTTGATAAATCAGTGAAAGTCACTTGGCGATTGGACTGTCTCACAATATTATTGGCTAAAATCATCTTGAAAAAGATATTCAGTAGAAGAAGGCTGAAATAATATCTACGAGATTTAGTCCAACTGTTAACTATAAATATGCACATAACAGCAGGCAGATTGGTAGTTAAAGATGTTGTTCTGCGATTACCAAAGAGCTTCATGTTGACTATACTGCAAAATGGAAAACATACAGCAATATTTATATGAACAGAAATTATGTTCTTCTGTTGAGCTCCAACCAAACGCAACCAGTTGTGTCTCATTAATGGTATGGCAGTAACCATGTGACATCACACAGTGCCAATTCACCTGTACTGTTATTGATAACAATCAATTACTATGTTTCCACATCATGACAAAATATCGCCAAATCTCTGTGGTTTGCTAACACAAATAATTAGCGACAAGGGCATATATTTCCACGACTCAAAGTTTATCGCCATTGGTTAAACCACGCCCACAGAGGCAGTTGCAGTGAGTGTGCTGTTGAGTGCAATTTAGCCGACTAGCGTTGCAGGCTGTTTTTATTATTATTTTCCTCTATTGTGAAATATATGAGTAAAACATCACTGAGTTGTTGGCTAGCTAAGGAAGCTGTGTGGTGACAAAGAATTTTGGTAGCACACCGGCTATGATTCAATAAATTATAATATTTATTATTATTATTAGTTAGTAATAAATAAATAATAATAATTATAATAAAGAATCAAGTGGATTTTTGCTAAAAAAATACTACCATTTGTTTTTCACCACTGCAATAATTAATTACCAGCAGCTAAGATTGATTCGTTTCAAATCAGTTGTATTGTTTCTTTCATAAATAACTGTGTAATAAACCACAAACGATCCTTGTTAGTTAAATATAAACACACACTAGCTAACGATGCCATGCGGTTACAATGGATAATTTGTGGCTTCCTGTTTTATTACGCATGTCTGGTTTTATCGCCTTTGGCGACATTAGCGTTTCCAATAGCAATAAACATCTGGAATTCTGCTTATCGCCAATTTTTCGCTTTCAGAGAGCGACAAATGTTTGTCGACAAGTCTCACGACAAATTTGTCGACAATGGTGTTTCCAATTGGAATTTCCCTTTATCGCCGGCAGTATCGCCAATTTGTCATGATGTGGAAACGTAGTAATTAATCATTCACAGCAATCAAACTTTTAAAATTATGAAATCTGTCTTGCCAACGATTCAGCATCGGATTACATCCAAGAGCAAGCATTTCTGTGTGACCACCCACCCAGCTATATCTAAACTTGCAATAGTGCGCAACAGTAGTTCAAACTTTAGAGAGGAAATAGTCTTCTTTTTGCAAATTCCTACAAACTTGTGCCAACTTATGATAAGGAAACCGGGCTATTGCTAGCGACGATAATCTATTCGTATTTTAGTATCGAATATGTTTTTGGTCAACTCCCAGTCTGTCTACAGAGTATCTGAACTTTAGAAGTAGATATCGGAAAAAATATGAGCTTTGAAGAACTACTGCCCAATTTCACTCCCGGTTCTTAGTAGCATAAAACAGAATAACCAACTATTGTAGTCATGATCGAGAAGTTGCGATGATATCGCAAGTATAGACGGATGGACTGTTAAAGACAGTCTCTAGTTACAATATAAACCCTTGACATCTCAGCCATGACTTTGTAAACTTAGGGTCTTCACTTAGTCTCAGTTACGAAACAGCCTTCTTACCAAACTTTTATTGTGCCAATGTTCGCTTTCAATTTTTATTTTTGCAATGTACTTCGGGTTAAGATTTATATCGAGTACTACATTTTTCTCTCCCGAAAATTCACGATCACCTTATTTTATTGATAATTCATAACTTGGATGGATGGAGACACAAACTACAAAGCTTTGCTTCATTGCTTAGAGAAACAGAGTGACTTGAAACGTTTCCAGAAGTCGATTATCATTTTCAGAAATTAGTTTGCTGGGTGATAGATCAGCAATGAGAATCAACCTTTGAATACTGGCAATGCAAACGATAAACGCATCCTTTTTAACCTCCAAACATGACTGTAATGAAACTGGAACTTTATGTTTTCCTTACGTTTACAACCATCCCAAATACGTAAATGGTTAGAGGTGGTTGATAGCTCACTACTGACTAATGAAATTAAAAGGGGTGGTAACTTGCACATAGAATCAGTGCAGTTATGCAATTCACCCATAATTAACTTTTGCATCATTTATATGATGGATTGAACTCTCAAACAAGGAAGTTGTCTTTCACGATTGGCTATGCCACTCCCAGCATTGAATAAGCTCCACCAAGTTGTGAGGTGACTCATGTACCCGAAAGCATACAATCATCAGTTTAGCTTGTGCTCATTCAAGTAAAGACAAAATGGATGTGGAAGCTTCTGCCCTAGAACAACAACTTGAAAAAAATGCTAAACAGTAGATGGATTAGTTAATGAAATAGCAAAAACATCACAAGCGGATTAAAGTCCTATATTTAAAATGTTGTAGCCATCAAACCCTCTGTCATGCATGCATGTGATGTGATGGGGCGTGACGTGATGTGATGATCACAAGCTAGATATGAGTCTCTTATCGGCAACTATATTTACTTTGTTCAACGATTTCTGCACACTGCAATTGGCAAAAATAACCCTCAGGCCCAGAATTTGACTGCATTACAAAGCATTGAAAACAATCTAATCCATGTACACTGGCACATTTTCAATGTGTGAAGTCGTCTGCATGGTAATTTTATTGTGCAGGATTTCTGATTGAGGGCTGGTTGTAGAATAAGGGCTTCCCCCTTGTTGAGGAGTATTTGAGCCTGTAGATTTATGGTTTATGTTAAGTTGTGGTTTCTGCTCATATTGAGGTTGCAAGTTATTTGTCTCAGAGAAACTTTGCTAGTTGTATACCAGCATTTTAAACTTGACTGAGGCACATAAGTATTGCTTTGTAAAGGTTTTGGTTAATAATTAAAGGTCTCGTTTATAAGCAAAGGAAACATCGCCAGATTGAAATATTTGAAATTGATATTTTTTAACAACAACTCTGAGCATTATCTATGCAGAGGCTTGGTTCGACTGATATTTTTTTACGCACCTACCAGAAAGCAGCTTTTTTGATTACAAATTCCACTCCACACTGGGATTACCACTGCTAGTTTCTGAGGCCACTAATTCATTACTGTGAACTATCAGATGGAGCTCTAATCCTGCATGCGTACCTGTGAGCTTTTCAAACTTTTTTGTCGGATAATCACTTACCTTTATAGGGCATTATCGCTCTCACTCTTCCTCTTTTCATCCTGATGTTTATCTACCTTGTAAACTCATCAAAACTGCTATTGCCAGCTATTCAGCATTTTTTTGCAAGTATTTGTGACTTCTTCTTACCCAATTTAATTTTAAAACGAATTAAGATATATCAATGAATAATCTTTTTTTAGGAACTCGAGGGTGGGAATGTAATTACATTGACTGTTGGTCATGAATGAAGTTGAACACTAAATGAATTATAACAAACTAATCAATGTTTTTTTATTTGGAAAAGTCTGTTTCATACCCTCTATACCATAGTATCTACTTTAAAAACCGCTACAAAAAGTACATCTTTACACACTATGTTTGACGAGGATGTTTCTACTTTTTCTTCAATACTGAGGAAATCGAAAGTTACTTTCGTTATGACTTGGTCAGCAATGTATAAGAGTTTTTTAACTGATTGAAATGTTCTAACCTGATTTACTGCTCCATGCATGACGTATTGACTTCTGAATATTTAAATTTTTTTGATTTTTATCTGACAAACACGTCGCTAATACTCTTATTACTTGCAAACAACTAAATGTGTCAAACTCCATGTATCAAAGTATCCAATAATTTTAGACACTTTGATACATGTGAGGACATGTGGGATCATTTATTAAAGCAGTTGAAACGAGAATTGGCTATTTCCTTCCTCTTTCCTCAAATGTCTACAAACTGGCACTGACTTCCTATCATATCATACGCTTACTAGTCTATCAACGACATTCACATGTCCAAAGTTTTTCGTTCCCTTTGTGCCAATTTCTTATTCATCTAGTCTATAGCCAACACAACATGCGGAAATATGCCGTGGAACAATTTGGGTAGGGAAAAGTATTGTCTTTTTGAATTTTTTTTATGGAATGGAAATGGAAATCAGCCCCAAACAAAAGGAAAACCTATTAATTAGGAGTTTGTTATGGAGCAGTTTCCTCGTGGAATTAAGAACTACAAATCGCTTTTTGATACCTCAGCTCCAACTCTTCAAGTTATACATAATGTGTAGTAAATGAGGTCAGGTTTTCCATTAGCACAACTTTTACCGAAATAAAATTTTCCCATGCGTAATGTATGAATACCGCTAAAGCAAACTTTGGAAAATATTTTAGATTTTAAATCGTTTTTTTTTTTTAAAACAGTCCGAGCTCACTAATATGTTTCTACACAAATCTGCAAGGCCTTTGAAAACATTGAATCGATTAAGGAAGTGCCATTATGACAACTTGCTTGTCTACAAAAAAAAAAAAAAATCCTCAAGTATTGCGTCTTTGGTATTAACTACTGCTCAGTGGCTAGCAAGTTGATTAGGCATTATGGCTTTGCATGCTTGAGCGATCGTGTTAACTGACTGCTTTTATCATAGGGGCGGGAAACTTTGCATGTCAGTGGGAGTTGCCTGCTCCCTGTTCTGGTAAACTTAAAGCGAACATGCTCAGGTACATGTGATGAAATCATATATGCTTCATAGATTGATTATCTTCCCAGCTATTTAAAAAAACCTATTATTTTTCTACGCACTGCTCATTCCTTTAAAACTACAGCTTACACATAGTAATGTGCAGAGTTTCAGCATGATCTCAGGCTATTTAAACCACCTGCTAAGGAGAAGGTTGCGCTACATAGTGGAAAGTGATTGGTCCTTAAAGCTTGTAATAAATATTTGCTTCCATTGCTGATAGAGGGCTTTTTAAACAACTCTACATATACTGGACCTTGAGTCAAGCTACAAATTGATCACCAGATACAACCACTGCCTTGGCCATACACACTAGCATGTAATAAAAAATAAAATCTAATATATAAATGTAAGTCGGTTTTTGCGATGTTAGCTTAAAACTCCGGCACTAATGAATCAATCTTAATAAAAAATACATATTCAGAGTCGTCATTACATTCTCTAGGTTATAAAACTCTTGAATTTCTATTTTGCTAGAGGATCGCAGCAATCTTTCCAATAGAAACCTCATTCTCATCAGTTATGCCAAGTTATATCTGGCCATATTTTTCTGCCTTTCATAACATGTTCGGTTTATTTTGATTATATTCCGACATGCTGCAGCCTTTTGATTGGTCAGCAGTGCTACAGCGAATCAAGTATTGATATGTGTACGCCAAACAGAATAGTTTTGCTAGCTTTTTTGGTCTTATAATTGCTTCTCCACCGACTCACCTATCAATTGTACTTGCCTTTCACATTCCAACAACATAGTTTCATTGCTTATGCCTGGCTGATATTGTTGTTTAGCAATTTTCTTGGGGCCCGTGGCTATATTATTAAAATGATTAATATAATGATAACAAGAATAATATATAACAACAATAAATAATTGTTAGTTTTAATAATAATCAAAATAATAATTAATAAATACCATCTCCTCCTGCATTGTTATTTTTATGCTTGAGTAACTGTTATTAATTTTTTTTATTGTTATCAGTATAATTTTTTTTATTACTTCTATTATTATTTTCATTATTAATATTTTTAATATTATTTTTATTGTTTTATGAATGGTTATTTTTTTGTTGTTTTCATTTCTTTTATTAATTATTATTATGACTATATAGAGTAATAATAAAAGTAAAAATAATAACAAAAGTATTTCTTATTTATTTAGTAAAATTAAAAGTGACAAAAATATTAATTGTTAGTCATTGATTATTATTAATGTTATTATTATTACTGTTATTACTATTTTTATTAATATTATTTTTATCATTGTTGCATAAAAGTAGTTGTTTTTCTTTTTGTTTAAAAATCAGTTTTAGTTAATAACACTGTGGTTGAATACTGCTCATTATCATTAGTACTGCTATATACTCTCATCTCTTCCATATCATTATATTCCTCAATTTAAACACAAACAGCTTTGATACAAATAAATATCATAAGAATTGAAACTTATGAACAAAAACCATGGTGTACCATAACAATAATAACAACAATGAATGAGCAATACTGGTAATGCATACAAAATGACGATAAACGCCACAATAAAAAGAAAAGTAATCAAAAGGAACCCAATGTATCAGAGTTGTTCTCAATTTCTCTGGCTTTGTTCAGCAGTAGTACTATTTCTTATTTGTTTTTTTTTGCTTTTTCATGTTGTTTACCATGACAAAAAATACTTGATAATTATGAGTAGGTCTACAACAGCAGCGCAAAGCGAGTCTAGGTTTAAAGACTTGCAATATTTTCGGCTAAAGGCTTATAATTAATTTTCATTATTATTACTACTCTTGCCGTTAATAATAATTAATCAACCTGTCTCTCCACAACATTGGCAATAATCATCATAGTTGAAATATCGATGGTAAACGGTTGATAAAAGGTACAAAGTATTATACAATATTATACAAAAATTGCATAAAAAGAGTGACAAAAATAGTCATTTGAGGAACTTAATTCGTAATTTGTGCAAAATTTGTACACATTTTGTTTATTTTAATGATATTTGACTTTACCTGCTGCTCAGCATGTCATAAAAAAGAACTGGCGCAATTATTCCAAACAGCTTTTCTCCAACTCCACAAGGTTTACAAAAATTCAGAGAAAATAAAAATTATTGTGAGTTTTTGTTACAATTGCGTTGTGATTGCCACACTGTGAACAGCGCATGTTTAGCTGATTTACTTGCACAGTTGATGCAGCATTCTAAAATACGTTTTCGAATTATTGACCAATGGGTTGCACAATGCACAGTGTGATATTACTCAGACTGACTGCCTTGACTAATATCCCCAAACCATTCCCGCCACCCAACAGACATTAAATAGTGAACTTGTGTTTTCATTCAGTTTAGTTTGTCATGTTGCTCACACCCTTTTTATATTCTTTTATTGCTTCATTCTTATTTGTATTGTAGACAGCCATGGTGACGGGTTTCATTACGCTATGCTATGTTGTTACTAATCCAATAAACAAAGACTAACCTATGAACATTCTCACTCACGTATAATCAACCCCATCACTTACATACATCATAAACTTGACAATACTTCATGGTGTCAGAGCTTTTAGTCTGGACCCCGCCACACAACAATGGAGGGATTGAGGAGGCCGAAGGAACTATCATTTGAAGGGAACACTGCTGAGAATTGGAGGGTATTTGAGACGGAGTATGAGATATACATCGAGGCTGGTTTCTCAGACAAAACTCCCAAAGTGAAGTCTATGATCCTATTGAATCTTGCTGGACCTGAGGCAATAGAGAAATCCAGGTCATTCACGTACCTTCCAGTTCGACCAGACCCTGGTGGTGGTGATAACCTACCTGCCGAAACAAGGGATGACCCAGAGGTATTGAAACAGAAATTCAAAGAACTTTGCAGCCCAATCACTAACGTAATATTGGAACGACATAAATTCAACATTCGATTCCAATCAGAGTCTGAACCCTTCACACAGTTCTACACAGACCTGCGGAACAAGATTAGCCAGTGTGCTTATGGTGACCTCACAGATGAGCTCCTACGTGATCGCATAGTGGCAGGAATACATGACAACGCTGTTCGCAAGCAGCTCCTGAAGACATCAGACCTCACACTCACCAAGGCAGTACAGATTTGTCAGATTAACGAAGCAGCTGAGAGTGGAGTGTCTGCATTCAAATCTGGAGCCGCCAATAGCACTTCTCACGCCATAGATGCAGTCCATACCCAGCACAAGCCATCGGAGCAGCGTCGGTCCAACCAACCAAGATGTGGTAACTGTGGCTTTGAGAATCACAGGGGAAGTGTATGTCCTGCCAGAGGAAAGAAATGTACGGCATGCAATAAGATGAACCACTTCAGGAAAGTATGCAGATCCACCCAGAACTCAGCCACTGTGAGGGAAGTAGACCATATATCAGATGAAATTGCTGATGACTTGTTGATTGAAGAGATAAACTGCTTAAGTAATATAATACCATCTAGTGCAATAGCTGATGTTGATGTAGTTTTATCAGACAATACCCTAAAAAAACTTGTTTTGAAATGTGATACCGGTGCTAGAGCCAATGTTATGTCGGATAAGACTGCATACAAATATGTGAGCCCCAGTTGTGTTGATAGCACCAAGAGCAGACCACTTGTAGGGTTTAATGGAAGTGTTACTAGGTCACTAGGCACTATTGAACTGTTATGTATCAAGGGTGATGAGCATTTTACTGTTGTTTTTCATGTAGTTCCCAATTGTGATAACTCTCTGTTATGTTTACAAGATTGTGTTAGGTTAGGTTTTGTGACCCTCTCCCCAGATGTGCATGAGGTCACCGAAATAACAACCCCACAACTCCCAGACAACATTCTCAGTGCGTATAGCGAGCTATTTGATGAGAAACTAGGAACACTGCCAGTTAAATACCGCATCAAACTTGATGAAAATGTTGACCCTGTCATACGCCCAGTGAGGTCAGTCGCCCATGCCTTTAAAGAGAGAGTGAGACAGGAGCTGGCAAATATGGTGAAACGAGGTATCATAGCCCCAGTTTCTGAGCCTACTGACCGGGTATCAGCAATGGTCATTCAACAGAAGAAGGGCACAGATAAGATACGAGTATGTATCGATCCTGGTGACCTGAACAAGGCAATCAAACGTCCCCATCACCCAACCAGAACTATAGAACAGATTGCAGCTGATATCCCAGGAGCTGAATATTTCACTGTCATAGATGCCCGCGATGCATACTATCACATTAAGCTGGACACCCTATCGTCTTATCTTACCACATTCAACACTCCTTACGGCCGTTACAGATATCTTCGTATGCCAATGGGACTGTGCTCTTCTAGCGATGTATATCAACGTGCTATTGAACAGTTATTGGAGGGCCTTCCATGCCATGTGGTTGTAGATGACATACTGGTTAGTGGCACAACTGAAGCTGAACACGATGACAACCTGGATAAGGTTCTGAAGCGGCTCCAAGAGATAAACCTGAAACTTTCGGCTCGGAAATGTGTTTACAAGAGATCCAGTGTAGTGTATATTGGGCATACCCTCTCGAATCAAGGACTACAGCCTGACCCAGCCAAGGTCAAAGCCATCACTGAGCTACCAGAACCAGCTAACAAAGAAGAGCTTTTAAGATTCCTGGGAATGGCCAAATATCTTGCAAAGTTCATAGAGAATCTGAGTGAGATAGCCTCTCCACTCAACCAACTCCTAAAGAAACAGATTGACTGGAATTGGACAGATACGCACAGAACAGCATTTAACCTTCTGAAGCAGAAGCTAGGTGAAGCAGCATCGCTTACATATTTTGATGTCAAGAAACCCGTCACTCTAACATGCGATGCATCTAAGGCCGGTCTAGGAGCCGCCTGTGTGCAAGAGAATCAACCTGTGAGCTATGCCAGCCGTGCGATGACAGACACAGAAACCCACTATTCACAGATCGAGAAGGAGCTGTTGGCTGTTGTATTTGCCTGCCATAGGTTTCGAGATTACATTCTCGGCAACAAACAGGTCACTGTGGAAACAGATCACCAACCACTAGTGTCCATAGTGAAGAAACCCTTGTCGGCTGCACCAGCCCGACTTCAAAGAATGCTCATGAGACTTCAGAGCTTTGACATCAAGCTTGTGTACAAGAAAGGCAAGGATATGCTGATAGCTGATACTTTGTCCCGAGCCTATCTCCCTGACTGTTCTGTGTCCGAACTTGAGGCAGATGACTGTGTTATAATCTCATCAGTTTCCATTACAGATTCCAAGTACTCCGAGCTGCAACGTATATGTGCCTCTGATAATGTCACTAGGAAGCTGATTGACTTTTGCAATGCCGGCTGGCCAAAGTCTGATTCAAACGTCGATCCTCTGTTACGACCATACTTTGCAATACGTGATGAAGTTGGACATGATGCTTGTGTCCCCTATAGAGGGACTCGTATTATTGTACCAGAAGCTTTACGGGATAACTACCTGTCTATACTGCATCAGGAACACCAAGGAATAGAGTCTACCAGAAGTAGGGCCCGTGAGATTATGTACTGGCCGAACATGTCCGAGGATATAGAGAACTATATTCAGAACTGTGAACACTGCCAGAGGGCTAGAAACCACCAGCAGAAGACACCAGTTAATAATTACCCTATCCCCAGTCAACCATTTGCCATAGTGGCCACAGATCTCTTTGAGTGGCGCAACAAGACTTACCTGGTTACTGTGGACTCCTTCTCCAGTTGGATTGAGGTAGACCTCCTCTTTACGGCGACCTCTGTGGCTGTTATCAACAAGCTGAAGGCCATTTTGCTCGGTTTGGGTCACCTGTACAGCTGATCTCAGACAATGGTCCTCAGTATTCATCGAACGAATTCAAACAATTCATGAGTAGCTGGGACATAGACCACATTACAAGTGCACCCAGACATAGCCAGGCCAATGGCCTTGCGGAAAGAGCTGTGCAGACTGTAAAGAGATTGATGGAGAAAAATTTTCAGGAAGGGGGAGATATATACTTGGCATTGCTCAATCTGAGGAACACCCCAAAGAATGAACTCGGCTCTTCAGCACAGAGGAACATTAGCAGAAGGGCTAGACCTCCTTTACCCATCTCGCGAGATCTTTTGAAACCTGTTGTTATAGACAATGAAAAAGTTCAGCATCTGCTAGCCGAGAGTCGAAACAGACAGTCATTATATTCCAACAGGTGTAGGAAGCCTTTGGATAATCTGCAAGCTGGAGACATAGTCAGAGTGCAGGCTGATAAGGGCTATGGAGATCTATCAAAAGTTATAGCCCAGGGTCCTACACATAGTTCTTATATCATCAAGACTAGCAATGGAAACAACCTCAGGAGGACACGAGAACAACTGCTCAAAGTTCCTTCAACCCCTACATCTGGTACACAATCAATGCCAGACCCGGTTGTAACGCAACATGATATACCTGTGCCATCCCAGCCTACGACGGAAACTGCTGTGACTCATCCACAGGTAAATTCTCCTCCCCAGCTAAACACACCAGCCAAAAGTCCTATTACCGCCTCACCAGATCCAAGGCTAGCACACTCTACCAGAGGAAGTCCTACCCCAACCACACAAGGTGTGCCCTAGTCAACTCGCTCTGGCAGAGTATCAGTCCACCCATCTACCAGACCAAACAATCCATTTGTTTACAATTAGAAAGGGGAGGATGTGATATTACTCAGACTGACTGCCTTGACTAATATCCCCAAACCATTCCCGCCACCCAACAGACATTAAATAGTGAACTTGTGTTTTCATTCAGTTTAGTTTGTCATGTTGCTCACACCCTTTTTATATTCTTTTATTGCTTCATTCTTATTTGTATTGTAGACAGCCATGGTGACGGGTTTCATTACGCTATGCTATGTTGTTACTAATCCAATAAACAAAGACTAACCTATGAACATTCTCACTCACGTATAATCAACCCCATCACTTACATAAATCATAAACTTGACAATACTACACGCAGTCACTAAGCCTATGCTTTGATATGGAAATTTAAAATACAAATACTTGAATATCCACCAGATTCTTTGAGTTGGTTTTTCACTAAATGTGAAACTACAGCAAAGCCTTGAGTTGACTTTTTGCAAATTTAATCCATGCTTTATGACGATCTCCTTTGGTGGGAAAATAAACTTAAAAAGATGCTTTTCACCCCCTGGAATATCTAGACTTGAGCTATTACGAAAGAGTTGCAAGCTCAACTCTTCAAAAAGAAAAGTCCACGTTTTTGCAAGTTGTTGTTATCGGTGGTGCTGTGCAATAGGGAGAGCAATCTGTTGCATGGAACAACCGTTACACTTCTTCAGATGTTGTGTGATTATGTTCAAAGATTCAATTATGTTATGAAACAAGAGGGAAGTTGGCACACCCATGCGGCTATAAAGTTATAATTAGTGCAGACAAAAATTTTCCAAGACCTATTAGATGCTCTGACAGCACAATTTGTAAAATATATAACCAGTTACATAACAATTGAAACATGTAGACAAATTGAGCATCCTCAAGCCAGCTGGCAAGTCAAAACTGAAGACAAACTCCATAACACTGGCCTTTCATGATCTCCCTAACATCGTTTTCACACTATTTATGTAATCTCCACGGGCAACGCCGGGTATTTCTGCTAGTACGTTTATATAAGTTTGAATGACACAAAAAAGTATAATGTATAGAAAACTCTTTTACTCCTCACAGCTAACAATCTACAAACAACAATAATAAGTCTTCCTATATTTATGAAGTTAGGGTGAAATTGAAATACTAGTCTCTGATTGGATCACTGAATACAGACACATTTGAAAATCTTTGTTTTCCTTTCCTAAAGCGTCGTGTACATCTACTGATCGCTTGGCGATTAGCTTAGCGATTGCGTGATTTTCAGCCTGTTTGTCACAAAAAATTGCTTAGCAATCACTTGCATGTTATTTGAGGTTATCGCCAGGTTTTGATGCGGACCAAAAAATTGCTAAAACTTTTCTTGCTCAACCAATAACAGTGCACAAATGCTTTACCCACATTTCCAATGGTTCCTTTTCATCTGCATACCCCAATATTTTAAAACAAACTTAAAATAGCTTGTAGCCAGTGATGTTGATAGAAATCACTGAACGATCGATAACAGCAAAATCTCCGGTCGTTTTTTTGTGAGCTTCTGCAATCGCTAAGGAAAGTCGATAAGCGATCAGTAGGTGTAAACAAGGATTAGTACCTCAACTTTTCTGGGACTGTTGTAGCAGTTCTCTGTCAATGAATTTGACCTTGACATCTAAGTCTCACTAGAGAGAATCCAAGTAGAAGGTCAAAAGGAAACTTGGCGCTGGGATGACATCTATCAGTTTTAAGAAATCTCTAAGCTTTCCTACTTATCTTCAAATAACTCCCATGTACACTTGATGAAATCTCATTGTCCAATAAAAACAAAACATTTTAATCAGCGGTTAAACAAACATGGAATTTTAATTGTTCTAAAATTGTCAAATGAAAATAGTGAGTGAAAGCGAAAAACTTAAACGGAAAATCTTAACGGTTTTAACAAAATTCCCCAAAAGCTTTTGTGACCAAACGGTGTCATTCCAAAACTGGAAGCTTCTGTTTACACTGGGAGCTGAAACTCAACTGACTAGAACGGGAAGGTGAGTGTGCAGACTGTGCTAGTTTCGATAGGCGATGGTGGGGTGAGGTCTCAAGGAAGGAAGGGGTAAGGCAATACTCATTAAGGGTATAGGTTACAAAAACAGTTAAGGAAGGGGAAGGAGACTTACTGGGTCTGGGGTGAGGATGGCTAGGGAATGGGGAGGCGATAACAAGATGTAACAGGAGAAGGGCAGCAGGGTTTGATACAGGGAGTCGGGGTGGATTAAAAATCTAATTGTTCGTGCCAGTTTACTACAATCAGACTCCATGAGAAGTAGATCAATTGAGACAAAACAAATGCTAATATTATCTGGAGCTCCGCAATAAGTGTCCATACTTATTTGCTGAAGTATGCATGAATGCAAAGCAGTAAAATCACTCATTTTGTTCTACTATCAACTCTTGAAGCATGAGTTAAAAATTCGATTGTAGTAAATTAGCAGAAAGAGTGGGAATTAAAGTTTGGTTGATATGGCAGCAACGGAAGTGCCTGAAACTAACTTCTCATTCAATCAAGCCAAAAGTCTGACGTTTTAAATTGGACAAAAAAATGAACCAAGGTTGCATTGCTGCAACTCTTCCCTCAACCAGTAGGAAACTAGTAGCGGTAGACTTTTTTTATTATTAACCAAACAAGGTAAATGATATTATTCACACTCTTTTCAAGCATTACTAATAAAACTTTGTTGTTATTCTCGTTGAGCACATATTTAACCATAACTTACAAATAAAACGCTGACTATTTAATAATTTTGAATCATTATTATATAATAATTGAGTCTCGCTTTAGCTCAAACAACACCACCTGAAGTCCAAAACTAGATTCTATATCCAGATCTGAAGATATTTACAGATCACCAAAAGAAGAACATAGCTTTCAAAGAACAAATTTCACAACATAGAAGCATATCAAAGAGCAAAGAAATATGCATGAGCAGCTGGTGCCTTTGGTGAGGATAAATGAAACTAATGGGAAGGGTTATGTTGCCACCTTAAGTACTAGCATGTGATTGGACCATTTTTAATTTCATGCTATTTCTAAATTGGGTTACATAGTTTTTGTCAAGAATTTGTGTTGTGAAAATTTGTGTTTACGGTTTAGCACTACAGTCCTTAAAGCTCTCTGAGAACATCGAGTTGGCAGTTCAGCAGCTAGCTAATACAACGTTATTGTTAGATTGGTTGATTTGGTGGTGAAAGAAGTTAATCAGCAGGTAAACTCTGTGAGTAACTGGAATGAGACTCTGAAGTGAGTGTACAATGTTTTATAGCCCTGCATACTTCTTGAGTACAAATACAGTGGCTACACTGCAATGTCTTAGCTGGAAAGTTTATATGGACTGCCTAGTAGACTAACGCTTTAAGTATAGCGCCCCTCCCCCTTTCCCCTCAGTCAAGTTTTGTTTATCTAAAAGTATTGGCAAACCTCTTTGAAAAGTTTCACTATAACAATTAGCTTAAAAGCAAAAGACTTGGACCATCAGCTCAATAATGGCAGTAGCAGGAGCTGAAACTTGATGAACAGGAAAGTGAAAAATGTTTTTCATTGTTTTGGTAGTCAATATTTTGGATTTCAGAAAATGGGCAAAGAAATAAAGCGGGTTTGAAACCACCTATTGTTATAGACAGGAAAAACTTTAAAAATGAATATAATACCAATATTTTATGGGTTTCAATGACAAATAGCATAACTGCTCTGAGGAAAGAATTTTTTCCACAACAGTGCACCATTGTTTTTTGTTCTAGCGCTCACCAGGTTCATTGAACTTCAAATAAATGTCAGAAGTTGTTGACTACAGCTATTTTATGTTTTATGTAAAAGGGAAGCACAGATTTGCTGTAAAAAGGTGCATTGTTGTGCTGTATGTATATAGCAATCTCGACCGTGGACTTTGAAAAATTCTAATAATTTTGCCTGGGGCTATTGATGCTGCTAAGCTCCAAGCAAAATAAAAAAGTGACTCTCCATCAGAATGAGTATAGTGCAGGCACAACGACACAAGATCACCCATTACAAAAAAATTAACCTCGAACAATAATAATAGATCACTATACCCAATGAGTTTATTTGTTCTGTTTTGTTTATAAGCTGCCTTGATCTTTGTGGTTTTGATCCACTCTGAATTGCTAATCAGTGCAGATATTATGCTGATGTGTAACTGTAAAATTGAGTGGATGGTACTGATATAGAAATGGATCCTTACAAGTGTGTGGATTACCTTGAGTAGTCTGAATAAGCACTCAGTATTAATAGTTAAGTTGCATGACGGTAATCATGAAAAGTCATTTTCTTGTGTGCATCCTAAATTTTTACTGTATTAAGTTTGCCAAAAAACTTTCGGGCTACATTTTTTGCGAGAACAAAACTTTACGAAACTAGAAGCCATCTTTACATTGTTTAATGAAACATGGTTTGATGTGTAAATCAATGAAACTATGATGCGTGTTAAGTCAGCATGCAGCTGCATCAGTATTTTTAAAGCTCTTTATGTGGTAACTATCTGACATACATTTTATTCTACTCTGCAATAAATTCAGGAAACAGTGAGCGAACTATGTATGATTTTAAATCACTCTCTATGTTAGTAGTTGTCTTCTCTTTAAGCTGTTTGCAAGGGTTCCATTTATTCTTTTCATAGAGAGCTGCATTTGATTGTTTTCTGGTAAACTATAATATTTCAAGTTTCTAAAACCAAACGTCAAAAGCCTTGTGTCTGAAGTATTATAAAATCATTATTTCTGAAATAGTATGCCATACGGAAAGTGAAGAAAGGACAAATATAAATTCATTTGGATTTCATTGTTGTCTCTTCTGCCTTGGCTGATTGTGCCTATTAAACCAATATGATAAGGTGTTTGTGGTTAGATTGAAACTATAATTGTTTGTTAAGAATTTATAATTGGTACAAACCAATTTGGAAAATTAATTATACTTGCAAATCCAAATAACAAAGCACATTTGGCAAGCCTATTAGAATAAAATTTAGCTTGCCGAAAATCTGGGTAACTCAAATAGAATCCGAATGTTTGAAAATCATGATACATTAGTCATCATAGTTTCTTGAAGGCATATTTTAGCTATATATACTTGGTTAAACAGCACAGGAAGCAGTTCTTTCCATAACAAAAGCATCTAAGGCATCTGAAACCGTTGAGCTCCAACAGCAGTGCTAATGACTACTACCAAAATAATCACGACCAAAATAACTCCAAAGGTCGTAGCTACGATATTCAATTTACGAACTACAAGACTTGTCTTTTTAGCCTCCTCTACTCTCCCTAAAAAACAAAAATTGGATTCAATTTAACAAGACAAATAAAATAAGTTAGTAAGTTTCAGCTGAAATCTCAAATACGTAAAACAGCTTGTTTTTATTTTAATTGAAGTACGATGCTCCTGTGTTATGTAAATTAGATTTTCATTTGCTACTAAATTTTAGTATACAACTTTTGTTCAACTCGCGGAGCTACATGTTCAATAATATTGAGATTGGCAGACAAGAATGCACTTGTAAAAATAAAGAATATTGACTAGTAAACTGCTCATACATTACTACTAATGTTGATTAGTAAAATGCTCCTACATTACTACTAGTGTTGACTAGTAAACTTGGAGTAGGCAATATGATAATCACACACTAAATAATAGTTTGCTGTTGAGAGGTTTACTTACCATCATCCATCAAAGCTTTCACATTATAAGACAAAAACATGGCAATCAATCCCAGTAATAAAAAGCAGCACACTGCGTTGCAAATAGACCAAAGCATGTAAGTCTTGACATTTTCAGCTGGTGGCCCATCTTGATGAGTTACTGCCTGGTAATCCTGGTTCACACCTTACTGAGGAGTGTTTGAGTCTGGAGAATAAGGAACTTGTTAGGCAGTGTTTTCTGTTTATATTGATATGGCAAATTGTTTTTGTTTGGAAGCGTTTTGCTGTGACACTTCGACATTTATAATAGGCATTTTCGGATCGAGAAAGTTCATGCCAAAACGGGAAAATTTTTGTTTTTCAGCGAGAACAAAACCTGATGTTTGGAACTCTATACTGAACGGTGGTTTTGCCGTACAGGGGTTGTTCGTTCAGGTTACTCCGAATACGTACAGTTCTGCTATAATAAATATTTTTGCATAATTTGAGCCCTTTAACGGCAGCTACCATTTTCGCTTAGATGCAACACATAAATATATTAATTATAATTGTTAATTATTATTTTTATCATTATGGATGGTAATAAAAATTATTTCTTATTTATTGAAGTATTATTATTGTTATTGTTTATTATTGTAATAATTATTTATCACTGTTATCTTCAGTTTTTATTTAGTAAAACTTGACGTCCTCTGAGAGCGGCCATATTTTTATTTGTTTAAGGATTTTTGCGACTAGCTGACAACAAAAGAACACAACTCCGGATATAGAAATTTGCATTTTTGAATGTTCAACTCACAGATGTTACGCCAAGAACGAACGTCAAAGTTGCATTCGGATGCACTTTCCGGTACCAACTTTTTCAAGGTATGGGTGTTCTTGATCCGAAAATGCCTAATATGATTGAGACACTAAAATACTTTCTGCGCAGTTCTCCCAATTGGTATCTTTTTGATTTGTAACTAAATAAAATAGTTGGTTTGTAATACAAAAGCTGTCATTTTGCAGCAAAAACTTAAAACACCATCTATCTAGAGACTTGAATCAATTGATGACTGTTTTAATAGCACACTCACCAGGAATCAGTTTTTCTGTTAGGCATTCCGGCTTCATACTTGGATTACTGCACAACACTGCTGCTAAATTGCTCAGCCACTAATTCATAAGCGTGAACCTTCAAGTTTTGCTGTTGAGCTCAAGTGATGCATGACTGGTGACCTTTTAGAGTCATCAGTTTGATACATAGATAGACTACACCCTCACTATCATTGCTGTCATTGCTCATTCACTCACCCTAAATGACCCTGTCAAATAACAATTTTTATTGCCAGCTATTGAAGACTTGATTACTGTGAAAAGGAAATGTTCCTGTATAAACTGACAGCCAGCTGCGTCAAAGTCTATAAAAGGTCTGAACATTGATTTAAGCTCTTTCAGAAATGAGACTTTTTCCCACCCAAATGCCTAAAAGCTGGCAATGACACCCAAGTAAAAAGTATGTCGTTGCTGCTAGTGATGATCTCATGTAGTTATCAATCACATCCACATATCCAAAGTTTCCTGGTACGATTGTGTAAGTTTTTAGTTCAGATAATTTAAAGTCATCACGACTGGTGGCAGTCTACGCAGTGGAGCGAAATGGATATAAAAAAGATTATCTTTCTCAATCTTACATTTACACAATGTAATGGAAGTTAACTCCAAACACGGGGAAAGCCATTTAACAAGGGCACCGTTAAGGTGTAGTTTTTTAATATACTTTAGAGCTGAAGATATACCTACATTTGCATGTATCTATCTACCTTGACATCTGAAGTTATAAATGTGAGGTCGATCAGGTCAATTTTTTCATCTCTACTCAGTCATGGAACAATTTTTGAATAAAACGTCATCGTACTCATAACTGGTCTCAACTGTCCTTTCCACATCAACTGATGTCTACTCTGCCTACACACATCATGATATCCATATATGGTACAGCAGGATACTGATTTATTGAATAATTGCTCCCCAGCTCAGGGGTTATTATGTCATTTTATAAAATAACTCAAAATTGGACTATCATAAGAGATTGAGCACTTTACCTAGTCCCCAGACACATTTATATGGATTTTTTAAGGAGTAATGTCATTGCTTGCCTTTTTAAAAAAGACAACAATTTGTAAGTGACTGGGTCTTCACTTTTAATCGAGACTGTGATCGTATTTCTTAAAAGTCCTTGGCACCTGGAAGCAACTCAAAAACTTTTGTGGTACTATTGAATATCTGTAAAATGATGGTTTGGTGTTATTACATTGAACAGCAATATTTACCAATGAGCTTATGAAAAAAAAGAAGATAAAATTAAATTTGAAACGGCGATCACAAAATTCAAACAGCAAACTTTTTGTCATAGGAAACTTTTTTATACTTTTACAACTCTAGACGTTCTTACTAATTATTTAATTTTTACCACTAACAATTGTAGGTTTTTACAAGTTTTACAAGTTTTTACAGTGAAATCATTCACTCCAGCGGCATCTACATAGCAACTACTACGATTACTTGAAGCGCTGAAAAGACTCTCAGTAATAAGGTGAGAACTAACTAATAATTATTCAACGTATATTGGTAAAAATCAACTAGTTTCATTGTGATGTGCCACAAGGTTAAGTTTAGGATTTCAGTTGATTATTTTAAAAAAAATTCACATTGAACAATCTGTCAGATCAAAACTTTTCTATTATCTAGTTTTTTTTGTTTCCAGTTCAACTTCTCACTCAATACTATGAATATGGATGAAGACCATAGATCCAAAAACCTTCCAACATTCGAACCATATCCTGATGAGAAAGAAAACATCCAACCTAATTTGTCTATAACAAGGAAGAGACTAAAAGAATTTGACCGAAACCATAAAATTTCGATAGAAATAAAACAATCGACTATGGATTGACTTTGAGAGAACCATCTAATTCAAATCTTTCCTGCTTATAGAAAAATGCCGCTAGTATGCTCAACTCTTGCCATATCAATGAAAGAGTAAATATTGGGAGGTTTCAACCGCTTCAATTAAATCCGATACCATCGCTTTTGGAGATAACTCACATTGAAACACCAGCTGAGGATGTCTATAAAAACTTATCCATTATCCACTGCAATGTCGAAACATTTGGACAAAGACAACAAGTCAGATCTATTGTGAGAAATGAAGAATATGACAAATTAGCTCCATTAGGACTCCATGTACCAAGACTGGTGATCTTCATGGGATTCAATCAGGAAAAACATCCGATCTTTCATCCAATCAGATTTCCACCTAATATTTCCATTGAACACGCTAAACAAGTAACTAGGATAATCAGAAACAAAACACCTAGTCAGTTGCTCAGCCTGGTTTGTATCGCAACTCTCCCTCAGTTTTCTGTAGGTAGTGTACTCAGTTTTGAATCTCCTCAAGTAACTCATCATTTAACATTACCTAATGGGGAAACGGTAATGAATGCGCTGCTGGTGAATTACAGATGTTTGCGATACAACGGATTGATGATGGGGGTTCTATACATACCTGAAAAACACCCTGCTGACATAAAACGAATTGGAACAGGAGTTATCCTTCTACGAAATTGAGAAGTTAGTGGATTCGGTCATCTTTGTCATGATATCATCACCTTCAAACCAATGCACGCAATGGAAGTAGCTCAAAATACATCCGACAAACTCCTCGATGAATCTGAACAGATGAAATACTTTTCTCCGAATGAGATCGCCGAAAACAAAGACTTACTGCTTTCATTAGGAAATGTTACTTCTACCATTTTGAAAGAAACCAAGTACGAGACAGAAATTATGCTCAAAGAGTTCAAGGCGGACAATTCAACTCTGGGAGTGATTTCTCTTTTCTATTTAGTATAATCTTACCATTGTAACTAATACTTCAACTCAAATTAGATGAAATAACTTATACCACAAGTAATTTTTTGTTTTAGATATCCAAAGATAGAGCTGATCAGGAGAACAAAATAAAACATTCTATTATCAACGAAGATTCAGTAAGAATCCTACTATAAAAACATTGTATCAATTAATGAAAGGTATTACTCAAACTCTTTACTAACAAACAAATACATTACTTTCTATTGCAAATATTTCCCAAATATCAAATACTGTCAATTTTAACAAATATCTATGTGTTTTCTTATGTATATACGTTTAGTTTGTAAGGTGGTTGAGATGATGGCTTAGCTATATTTAATGAAACACCACGCAAGATAGAAATCATTAAAAAAAACATCTGCAAGATCTTTAACAAATACAACCTCAAGGTCACCATCGAAGCCAATAAAAAAGTAGTGGAATTTTTAGATGTCACCCTAGACCTAAACACCGGCAAACATCGCCCATATAATAAACCTAATAACATCCCCCAATATGTCCACAAACTATCATCAAACCATCAAACCCTCCATCATTCGCAACATACCTATAAGCATAAATAAAAGACTTTCCGAACTATTGTCTGACAAAGAGATCTTCGACAATGCCAAAGTTCTATACCAAAACGCCTTGCATAAAAGTGGGTACAACTACAACCTTTCTTATAAACCCGCCCAAACCACCTTACATACTAAACGAAAAAGGCGCAGAAACATCACCTGGTATAACCCTCCTTTCGACCTCAATGTGTCCACCAACATCGGGCATGAGTTTCTTAAAGCAGTTGAAGAGTGTTTCCCCAGCAACCATCCTTTGGGCCATATTTTTAACAAAAACACCATCAAACTCAGTTATAGCTGCATGCCCAATATCAAAACAATCATACAAGGGCACAACAATAAGATCTCTAACAACACCAACAATACCCCCACTAATAAATGCAACTGTAGAAACAAAGCTGAGTGTCCCCTTGAAGGCAACTGCCAGATTAAAAGTGTCATTTACCAGGCTACAGTCACAGCTAATAACAAAGTCGAAACATATGTTGGCCTAACCGAAGGAGAATTTAAAACTAGATATAGAAACCACAAAACATCTTTTAATACTGCCAGCAAAAGAAACTGCACTGAGCTGAGCAAGCATATCTGGTTACTTAAAGAGTCATGCACCCAATTTAACATCAAATGGAGAATTTTATCCCATGCCAGAGCGTATTCTAACACTGATAAGAAATGTCACCTTTGTACGGCTGAAAAATTCTATATCATCTTTCAACCAGAGTTGTCTTCCCTCAACAGCAGGAGTGAAGTTGTCACCACCTGCCGACACTCTAATAAATTTACTCTCAGCCAGGCGTAGCTCTATGCCCTTAGCCACCTTTGACGCCCGTGCACCCTTAACAACATATTAACTATACGATCCTTGTGCACTTAATACTTTCGGTCTGAACTAACTGTTTCCTGTTCCACCATTTTTAACAGCTGAGAGCCGACCTGATGATTGTGTCTAGAATTATTTTCTTTTTCCATCTTTTTTTCTAGCACATGAAACAACTTGTAGTCAGCCAATAGTTTTAACATCTTTTACTATTTTACCTTTTAGTATATATATATATATATATATATATATATATATATATATATATATATATATATATATATATATATATATATATATATATATATATATAAGTAAAAGTATGACTGGGGCACAAGATGTGCACAGGGGCTTAGACTAAATAGAAACAATCAAATAAATAAATAATAAATAATTAATTATTAATATTAGTTGCCCGAGAGATGTAAAAACCAGTCAAGACTGGAGCAAGTAAAACAGTGCTCAACAAGAAAAAATCGAGGAGCTAGATACTAAAAGGTAAAATACTTCTACTTCTACTTCTACTTATACTTCTACTATTTTACCTTTTAGTATATATATATATATATATATATATATATATATATATATATATATATATATATATATATATATATATATATATATATATATATATATATATATATATATATATATATATATATATATATATATATATATATATATATATATATATATAAAAACAACCAAAACCACTTACCACTGTCTGTGAACTGTTTGTTTTGAAAAATTAAAAAATGACTCTCTGAAAGGGGTATTTGATTAGGAGTAGTCTGAACTGCGTTTTTGCAGCTGAAGTTGTCTTCTCATTGCACATTTAAAATGAAATGTGAGATAATTCTCGTCCAAGCAATAAAAACCATTTACAGTTCATAACCAACAAAAACTTTACCTCTACGGCATCGGTTTTGGCTCCAAGTGGTGTATAGGTGATCACAATTGAACATAAACCAGAAAAAAGCCTGCCTGTATGTATGCCTGTATGGATATCTGTGTGTCCATCTGTGTGTGCATTTGTCTGTCATTCCTCGGTGAATGGAAAACTATGCAACCATACAAAGAGAATTAAAAATTGCTGTAAAATTTTTCCATTGTATGAGGGGTGGATGGTATGTGTGACCTGAGGGGTGGGTGGTATGTGTGACCTGAGGGGTGGGTGGTATGTGTGGCCTGAAGGGTGGATGGTATGTGTGGCCTGGGGGGTGGGTGGTATGTGTGACCTGAGGGGTGGATGGTATGTGTGACCTGAGGGGTGGATGGTATGTGTGGCCTGAGGGGTGGGTGGTATGTGTGACCTGAGGGGTGGGTGGTATGTGTGACCTGAGGTGTGGGTGGTATGTGTGACCTGAGGGGTGGGTGGTATGTGTGGCCTGAGGGGTGGGTGGTTTGTGTGACCTGAGGGGTGGGTGGTATGTGTGACCTGAGGGGTGGGTGGTTTGTGTGACCTGAGGGGTGGGTGGTTTGTGTGGCCTGAAGGGTGGATGGTATGTGTGGCCTGGGGGGTGGGTGGTATGTGTGACCTGAGGGGTGGGTGGTATGTGTGACCTGAGGTGTGGGTGGTATGTGTGGCCTGAGGGGTGGGTGGTTTGTGTGACCTGAGGGGTGGGTGGTATGTGTGACCTGAGGGGTGGGTGGTTTGTGTGACCTGAGGGGTGGGTGGTTTGTGTGGCCTGAGGGGTGGATGGTATGTGTGACCTGAGGGGTGGGTGGTATGTGTGACCTGAGGTGTGGGTGGTATGTGTGACCTGAGGGGTGGGTGGTATGTGTGGCCTGAGGGGTGGGTGGTTTGTGTGACCTGAGGGGTGGGTGGTATGTGTGACCTGAGGGGTGGGTGGTTTGTGTGACCTGAGGGGTGGGTGGTTTGTGTGGCCTGAAGGGTGGATGGTATGTGTGGCCTGAGGGGTGGGTGGTATGTGTGACCTGAGGGGTGGGTGGTATCTGTGACCTGAGGGGTGGGTGGTTTGTGTGGCCTGAGGGGTGGGTGGTATGTGTGGCCTGAGGGGTGGGTGGTATGTGTGACCTGAGGGGTGGGTGGTTTGTGTGGCCTGAGGGGTGGGTGGTATGTGTGACCTGAGGGGTGGGTGGTATGTGTGACCTGAGGGGTGGGTGGCATGTATGACCTGAGGGGTGGGTGGTATGTGTGACCTGAGGGGTGGGTGGTATGTGTGGCCTGAGGGGTGGGTGGTATGTGTGACCTGAGGGGTGGGTGGTTTGTGTGACCTGAGGGGTGGGTGGTTTGTGTGGCCTGAGGGGTGGATGGTATGTGTGGCCTGGGGGGTGGGTGGTATGTGTGACCTGAGGGGTGGGTGGTATGTGTGACCTGAGGGGTGGGTGGTATGTGTGGCCTGAGGGGTGGGTGGTATGTGTGACCTGAGGGGTGGGTAGTATGTGTGACCTGAGGGGTGGATGGTATGTGTGGCCTGGGGGGTGGGTGGTATGTGTGACCTGAGGGGTGGGTGGTATGTGTGACCTGAGGGGTGGGTGGTATGTGTGGCCTGAGGGGTGGGTGGTATGTGTGACCTGAGGGGTGGGTGGTTTGTGTGACCTGAGGGGTGGGTGGTTTGTGTGGCCTGAGGGGTGGATGGTATGTGTGGCCTGGGGGGTGGGTGGTATGTGTGACCTGAGGGGTGGGTGGTATGTGTGACCTGAGGGGTGGGTGGTATGTGTGACCTGAGGGGTGGATGGTATGTGTGGCCTGAGGGGTGGGTGGTTTGTGTGACCTGAGGGGTGGGTGGTATGTGTGGCCTGAGGGGTGGGTGGTATGTGTGGCCTGAGGGGTGGGTGGTATCTGTGACCTGAGGGGTGGGTGGTATGTGTGGCCTGAGGGGTGGGTGGTTTGTGTGACCTGAGGGGTGGGTGGTATGTGTGGCCTGAGGGGTGGGTGGTTTGTGTGACCTGAGGGGTGGGTGGTATGTGTGGCCTGAGGGGTGGGTGGTATGTGTGGCCTGAGGGGTGGGTGGTATCTGTGACCTGAGGGGTGGGTGGTATGTGTGGCCTGAGGGGTGGGTGGTTTGTGTGACCTGAGGGGTGGGTGGTATGTGTGGCTTGAGGGGAAGGTGGTATGTGTGACCTGAGGGGGGGGGGGTGGTATGTGTCGCCTGAGGGGGTGGGTGGTATGTGTGACCTGAGGGGTGGGTGGCATGTATGACCTGAGGGGTGGGTGGTATGTGTGACCTGAGGGGTGGGTGGTATATGTGACCTGAGGGGTGGGTGGTATGTGCGGCCTGAGGGGTGGGTGGTATATGTGACCTGAGGGGTGGGTGATATGTGTGACCTGAGGGGTGGGTGGTATGTGTGGCCTGAGGGGTGGGTGGTATGTGTGGCCTGAGGGGTGGGTGGTATGTGTGGCCTGAGGGGTGGGTGGTATGTGTGGCCTGAGGGGTGGGTGGTATGTGTGGCCTGAGGGGTGGGTGGTATGTGTGGCCTGAGGGGTGGGTGGTATGTGTGGCCTGAGGGGTGGGTGGTATGTGTGACCTGAGGGGTGGGTGGTATGTGTGACCTGAGGGGTGGGTGGTATATGTGACCTGAGGGGTGGGTGGTATGTGTGACCTGAGGGGTGGGTGGTATGTGTGGCCTGAGGGGTGGGTGGTATGTGTGACCTGAGGGGTGGGTGGTATGTGTGACCTGAGGGGTGGGTGGTATGTGTGGCCTGAGGGGTGGATGGTATGTGTGACCTGAGGGGTGGGTGGTTTGTGTGGCCTGAGGGGTGGATGGTATGTGTGGCCTGGGGGGTGGGTGGTATGTGTGACCTGAGGGGTGGGTGGTATGTGTGACCTGAGGGGTGGATGGTATGTGTGACCTGAGGGGTGGGTGGTATGTGTGACCTGAGGGGTGGGTGGTATGTGTGACCTGAGGGGTGGGTGGTATGTGTGACCTGAGGGGTGGGTGGTATGTGTGGCCTGAGGGGTGGGTGGTATGTGTGACCTGAGGGGTGGATGGTATGTGTGACCTGAGGGGTGGGTGGTATGTGTGACCTGAGGGGTGGGTGGTATGTGTGGCCTGAGGGGTGGGTGGTATGTGTGGCCTGAGGGGTGGGTGGTATGTGTGGCCTGAGGGGTGGATGGTATGTGTGACCTGAGGGGTGGGTGGTATGTGTGGCCTGAGGGGTGGGTGGTATGTGTGGCCTGAGGGGTGGGTGGTATGTGTGACCTGAGGGGTGGATGGTATGTGTGACCTGAGGGGTGGGTGGTATGTGTGACCTGAGGGGTGGGTGGTATGTGTGACCTGAGGGGTGGGTGGTATGTGTGACCTGAGGGGTGGGTGGTATGTGTGGCCTGAGGGGTGGGTGGTTTGTGTGACCTGAGGGGTGGATGGTATGTGTGACCTGAGGGGTGGGTGGTATGTGTGACCTGAGGGGTGGGTGGTATGTGTGACCTGAGGGGTGGGTGGTATGTGTGGCCTGAGGGGTGGGTGGTTTAACTTCCCACTTGTTTTTAATCTGGAGATATTTTTAAAGTTATATATTTTTCGATTACCTACATCAAACTGAATCACAGGAAGTCACATTTCTCTCCTACAAAACAATAAATCAAGCTTTCAAATGGGTATATATGTATAAACCAGATCAAAATGAAAGCTGCTGTAGAACCAGTCTGTTTAACCATTTTAATGGATTGGTGGGGGTTTTAAAATTCATGTTTGGTCTCAAACAAAATATATTTTCAACTTTGAAGAGTTTTTAATGATGTAGGTGGAGACGATTGGTCTGGTTTTATCCAAAGCCCTATATTTACATAATGTTGTAAGTATACAAATGTAACTTATCATCAATCACTAGATTCCTGTGCTATCAACAGTGATCTTTTTTGGACCATGGAATTATCTTTATATGTTGGACAGGAAACAAGCCTTAGAGATCCTTGCTACAAATCACTAATGAAATCTCCACAACCGTAGGCTATATAGCTACATCTACATCTATTGATTACTTAACGATTTGCCCCTACGATTTCTCTCTCTACTCGCCATTCTCAAGCAGTACCCGGTTACACTCGCTGTGTTTGTTGTCGTAGTTAGCCATAAAATGCTCGGAAACAAGAAAGACCAGAGGCTTAAGAAATACTCTTTTTTACATAAAAATTGAGCTTAAGAAATATTTTTATTGGAAACCCTGTAACTGCAAGCAGTGATATGATTGGTGAAATCACAAAATGTCTATTAGTTTTTATTTGCATTACAACCTGCCGATTACCTAAAATTGCAAGCTCTGGATTGCTTAGCGATTTATCCAGAAAAAGAGGCTTAAAAGTCAAGCAATTGGTAAGGCATATCATTAGATGCACATGGGGTTTAAGGTCATCAGAAGTCACTATCCAATAGAAAGTAAATATAGAAGTTGTTGTCCCCCCCCCCCTGCTTTGATAAAGCGCTTGAATTAGAATTGCAACCATTGAAACATGATAAAAAATTAAACATCACAGTATGACATCACAAACAAAGCACTTTACCGCATAGCAATGATCACGATAATTTTGGTTGCAATGTAAGATTGAACCACTTTTATCTATGAATTAAGTCAACAATTATAAAAAAAACTAATGCCGCCATCAAAGAAATCAAGTTCATTCACCCCAAAAAATGCAACATTACTGCTTGAATGCAGTTTATCTTTAAACTGCGCACTTCACTTTTGCTCCAGAGTCTTTCATAACCTCTTTTTTTAAAACTTTGAATTCTGTTGGAAACACTTTCTCTCTTTCTTGACATATATACTTTAGTTGTGATACTGTTGTGGATTTTAGTGTTATCTACTTTTGCGCACACTGTACTTACACTCTGGCAGCCTTGTATTAGCCACTAGACGGCCAGAATGGTCTAAATCAATCATACCGATTTGACTGACCCTGCGTATAAATCAGTACTGACCCTGTATAGGGCAGTGCCGACCCCGTAGGAAGCTATACCGACCCGATATGAGTCATTACCGGCCCTGCAGGGTCAACAGGAAGTGACTCGGACTAGACTGAGAGTTGCAAAGTAGCCTGGGAAAAGCTGAAGGACATATCTGGGAGATAACCAACCATAAACTGCACAAAGAGACAAGATCAAAGGCTGATAAAAAAAGAAGCCAGGAACAGAAAGTGGCTAGAACTATGATTGGCTATATAGCTTATAACTCCACCTACCCTGACATGGTGCCGTATTTATTTAACCACATACTAGCCACTTGACTTGTTATCTATTCATATGTGTTTGTTCATTTGCTCATTGTGCTTTATTCTTGTATGATCGGTTACTATTGAGAATCACTTCCTGTCACTTCCTGTAAATGGCCTATAAAAGGCAAAACTTGTGCCTTGACAGTTCATTTGTAATGTGCCTTTTACTACTCATTTTATTCTGAATGAATAAATGCATAGATACTCAACAGCACTGAGTTATGCGTCTGAGCCGAGGGCTCCTTACTAGTTGTAGAGTTGGGAATACTCTTTCACACATCTCTCGGTACCATACCGACCTGTTGTTGTCACAGGTTAAACAACAACTGGTGGCAGCTTATCGGTCAAATCACTACCGACTCTAGTTAGTGGCTTTTAAGCCCCCAAAATTCACTACAATACAAGGATGAATGTGTATATCTATTGACAAGCTGTTTACGCAAAGATGCACACGTCCACACTATTCGTCATCGTATTATCGTCTGCCACATATGCTACAGTTTGTTAGTATATCTGCCTAACCACTCTTCATGCTATCTACGATATTGGTTGACGTCAATGAGATAAGGATTTTATTGTATACCTACTCAATATTAACTTTGACCTGATAGGAACTGTGATAGGAAAGGGGAGGTTTATTTACCCACAAGGCCTTGTTACTCCATATCCTGTGCGTTACATTGTTTCATAAAGAGAGTTATTATTTCAGTAAGCAATGACGTAAGTACAGCAAACCCAAGTCATAGCAAAAATATCTCAACCACTTCAAGTACAGGTAAGTTGTCGTGTTTTACTTAAGCCATTACTTGTTGTTGTTTTTGGATTCTTATGTTTGACAATTAATTTTTTACCAAATACATTAAAAGTTGACTTGTTATCAGCTACATCCGTTAGGTGTGTAGATGTCGACCAAATGTGTATGATTTAGCTTCTAATATTTACCTATCATACTTGCAGTAGCCACCGTTTCCTTTGTTTTACAGTTTGCTCTAAACAAATTACTTGTTTGTCATTTCAGTTGTGTTGTGAAGAAAAACTATAACTTAAACGGTAGACTGTAGAAATCTGTACTGGAGAAACCACACTAACAAATGCAGGGTATGTAAGAAACATATTAGAGAGGATATTGTTATATATCGTATATTTGATGGGAGGGATCCTGTACTAAATACAATATATTATTTGTTGTTTCAGGTTACGATCTGAATGGAAGATTATAACTGAAATATACCACAGAAATCTTTGCTTTAGTGGACACTGCTTATGCATACACAAGGTGGGCATGTTTACTTGAATGTGATATGTAGTTGTGTTATATATTACATGTAATGTACACTAAATATACATTATCTCTAATAACTATGTATTGTAATACATTTCAAAAACATTGTACATTTATTTTCTGTCATTTTTTAAAAATATGATCAGTGAACAGAGAGATACTCAGTCATATATACATGTAAGTCTTAAACAGTCATTCACTGCATGAGCAGATAGCTTCAATATCATATTGATTTTAATAACTTTAGATATCCCAGACACCTGCTGACATCTGTTAAATATGGGGGATTTCCCTTTTGTTGGTTGGTTAGCCAGAGAGTATCAGAGGAAGGAATCATCAGGATGTTGGTCAGACTACCTGAAGGTAAATTGATTTGATTGTTGATACTTGCGTGAAAAGCGAAAAGCTAAAAAATATCCCATAAAGTTTTATGAATAAAGTTTCACCATGTTTCAACCACAAATTTTTAAGCTGAATTTTTTTTGTAGAAATCCACAACTTATCTCTGGTACACAACTATATTCCCTCTACCTAGTAAAACAGCTCTATAAGATATTGTAGAGGTTTTCGGGAAATCTCCAATTGTGTTGCAGTGTGTTAGGGAGGATAATTGAGTCACTGTACAGTTGAGATATTGTAAAGGATTTTGTCGCACCTTTACCTAATAGCTACTAGAGAAGTGTACTTGGTTAGCAATGTAACAATCACTGGCTTTCCATGATGTGCATTGATAAATGCGCATCATGCGAAGTCCGGGAGTTGTCTGTTCTCTAATTTGCATTTCCATGAACGGATTTGGAATGCGCATTGAGGCCAATAATAGAAGATAAATAAATGGTATAGCTAAAATTGCTAAAAATCTGAAATAATTTCAGTTTGGGGGTATTTGTATTCCCCATAGAATAAAATGATCGGATGTATGAAATACAACACCCCTTTATGTGAGTTATTTCAGTAGTGAAATTCAAAGTGACAGCATGGACAACCAAAATTTAGATATTCTTTCTGCTAATATTCGTATTAGACTGGCAGTGATAGTGATATGTATTGCACTTATGTTGGTGCATAGAAACAACATGTTGTTCCTACAGTTTGCACAAATTAATAACAGATGGGAGCAGGAAGAGTTACTGATTAGAGCTCAGATGAGACAAAGAAAAGCTAGAAAGAGAAAAGCTCCTAAAGAGTGGCAATCCATGCAGTGTGTAAGTATGCTTACTGTAAATGGCATAGTTACCTAAAATTGGTTATTGATAGAATAAAATATAGAGACTGATAATTGAATGTGGTAGTTTCAAGTTTGTGTTATATAATTTTTGCTTTACTTAAGAGTTAACTCAAACTGTTAAGTCAATGATTAATGATTAATCATTAATGTAAATGTTAATTTTAAATTATTTATTTAATTTAGTCAAGCCACCACATTTAGTTTTAAAATTGTATTATTATTTATTTCTACAATTATTATTAGGCCAGCAGCAGCATAGCAAAAAGTTGTCAAGTCGTGGAGAAAAGTAGATGGACAAATAATTTTTACAAAATCTTGAAATATAATTTATTATGATTGAGAATTTACTACCCTACCTTGACAAATTGGTCATGGTTGATTTTAATTTTAATGAAATAATAAATCAGCTGCAGAAAAACAATTCTGCACGAGCGGCCATGCCTATAAATTGGATCAGCCAATCATAATTGTGTATTAGCATTATTAGCCAATAGCGGCTAGCTTCCTGTGCAATGAAGCTAGTGTAGAGCCCGATATGGAATCAGAAAATAGGGATTCTTGCATAATTCATTTTACTGGAAGTAATTCAAGTAAGCAAGTGGAACAAACTCTTGCCAAGCATCAGCTAAGAACAGCGCTTATCAGGGCTTATCAATGGACACTTGTAATTAAGGAGCCAAAACACTGACTATAGCTTTGTCAGTACTTGAAAGAAATAATAGTAGTAGTAGTTGTTTGCTGTCAGCTGCTGCAGTTGATGATGATGAAAATGTGCATGAGACAGGCTCCACAGCAAGAACATTAACATTTTTCAAAGCTCACATTAGCTGTTATTTAAGGTTTGTCAGCTTGACAAAGCTTCAAAGAGCCCAGAAAAGAAAAGTAAGTTGTGATATTTCACAAAAAAAAATTTTAGACCACTTTTTAGCAGGCTGCTGCTGGCCTAAATCACTCTTACGTTTTGACTCTGAGGCTCACTGATTTCTAAACAGATAACTACTATCATTTCAAAAAAAATTTTAATTATCAGTAGACTTCAAAAAAAAAAGTAAATTTTAATTTTAAATTCAAAATTGAGTCAATTACCATTTTTTTTCTTAACAACCGCATACATGAGCCATTAGCATTGTTATTATACACTAAAAAAGTTACAATTTATTCATGCATTGAAATAATTTGTATTTGTTTTTAGAGGGTGCCTTCATGGTATGACAATGTACTGAAAAATGCTAATTCAGATGTTTGGATTCATCAATTTCGTATGCCACAGACATTAGTAGACCAGCTCTGTGAAATGGTTAAAGATGAGATGACTCCATCTGATGCCTGTGTAAGAGAACCCATACCATTGAAAAAGAGAGTGTGCATAGCCCTATACAAATTGGCAAGCTGTGCCGAGTATACAAAGGTTGCAACGACATTTGGTGTTAGTGTGACTTCAGTGCACAGATATGTTTACGCATTTTGCAACACTATGGCTGCAAGAAAAGGCCAACTGATAAAATGGTATGATAATGAGGATGCTGCTGGGATGGCGGATATATTTCGAGCTAACTACAAGTACCCGCAATGTATTGGAGCCATTGATGGGACTCACATTGAAGTTACTCCGCCAGCAGATGGTATGGCAGATTATATATGCAGAAAACAGTATCCAAGCATTGTTTTACAAGCTGTTGCTGATGCGCAATACATATTTCGTGATACATATGCCAACACACCAGGCAGTGCACATGATGCCGCTGTTTACAGAAGATCGCCTTTGAGTAACACTCTGTCAACAATTATGCCATCCAGAGACATTGTGCTTGATGGAGAAACCATACCGTTACACATTCTTGGCGATCCTGCATACCCAATGGCAGAACAAATTTTTAAAGGGTATGTAGGAAGAAATTTAACAGCTGAGCAAGAATCATTCAATGTATACTTGAGTAAGGCTAGGATGTGTATTGAAATCGCATTTGGACGACTAAAATCTCGTTGGCGGATACTTCGCAAACGTGTAGATGTCCACGATGCAATGGCACCTATTGTGATCACAACTTGTTGCATGCTACATAATTTTGTTGAGTCCAACAAAATTAATATACCCCAGCACCTACTCCAGCAGCACGATGCCAATGAACGGGAGCAACCACAACCTGTAGCTAACATTGAGATTGATCGAACTGCAGTTAACAAACGGGATGCTATAGCTCGTTATTTGGCAACAACTGAGCCATTACTAAGACCATTTCATGCTTAACATATAATTAGACATATACATCCATGACTTTGTAATACTTGCATTTATATAAAATATTTATCGTTAGATATTCCAAATACACCCATGTTATACTACAGTTATACCATAATGCTACTGCTTAATATTCTATTGAAATTGTTTGCAATTAATTGTATAAAAATATTGTACATTTGATTTTTATCGTTTTATTTATATATATTTATGTATATATATAATATATATTGCAAATACAATAAACGCAATAATTAAAACATGATTTTGTGAAATGTGATGAGCTAAGTAATAATTGTTCAAAATATAGTAATTGTAATTAAATAAGTGATAGTATAAAACGAAGTTGATTATATGAAAGTGTTAAATATAACTAAATGTTAGTGTAAGGTGAAGGCTAACCCTAGCTGATATATGCATGTACATAATTATCAATAATCATCGGGGATATTGTACGGAGTAAATGAATTATTGGTGAATTCAGAGTTGCGATGTTGTCGTGTTGTTGGCGTTTGAAAAATTGATGATGCAGGTGAGGAATGATTGGGAAGTTCTGCAGAAGGGCGGCGTGAGCGTGATGCATCAGGTGGGCAGTGTTGGAGAGACTGTGTGTGAGATGGAGTTTGTGAATAAGATTGTGTAGGAGGTGGCGATTGTGAAAAACATGAAGTTGATGGGCGATTAGAGGATGGCTGGGAGAAAGATGGTGGTCCTTGTGTAGAACGAGGCATGCTATGAGAGGGGAATGAATAGTTTGATGGCTGATGATTAACGGTGGAGTTGCCCTGCGAACCCAAAAGCTGGCTTATGATACCAGAGAGACCTTGCATTATGTCTCTGTTGGACCTTTCTATCATCTGGGACATCGCAGCCATGTCCTCTCGCCTTTGACGTCTTATCTCTTCCCAGAGAGCATTGTCACCGGAGTCCAAGCGCCTTTTACGAGAACTTGTGGTTGCTGCTTCCTGTCCCAGCTCAAGAGAACTACTAGTGGATGGCCGAGACACTTCATCCACTGTAGGAGTCGGAGTCTCACTTGCTATTAAAATGCAACATATAAAATTTTTTATTGAAATTGAAACAACACTCATAAGTCAGCTAAATCTGCACTAGAAATCATTTTGCTGACTTATATTTCTAAACAGTTCAACATGGCATACATCAAACTTCAAATGAAACAAATAATTGTATGCATTTTTTAACCTTCTACAACAAATATGCAGACTTAAGCAAACTTGTTAATTTATCATGTCTTTTAATAAATGTATTTTCAATATAATAATAAAATATTTACCTTGGCCATCTATTTCAGCCATTTGATCGCTTACATTATTGGCACAGGGCCTGTGTCCCATCACATCCTGCATCTTTGAGTAAAACCTCCAGGTTGAAGCGGCTGCACCTAATTTGGCATTTAATAAGATGTGAGATGAACAAGCAAAAATATATAATAGTAATTCCTGTTCAGCGAATGGAATATAACCGGTATTTTAAAATGTAAAATTCTTAAGGTGATGAATGTTACTGAAACTACACACAACAGTATCAAGATGGAAATTAACTGACATTTTAAAATATACAATTATTAAGGTAATGAATGTTATTGAGACTTAACAGGATCAAACGTGAACCATTTAATTGTTAAAACACATTTCTATACTTAACGCAGTGAATATAAGAACAGCAAATGAAATGATATCATAGCAACTGAAAGTTAATTCCAAAACAATTATTAATAAATACCATCTCACCTGACTTGGAGGCATCCGCTTTTTCTTGCAGATACTTTGCCTTCAAGGCCTTCCATTTTACCCTTAGTTGCTGGCCAGTCTTGGCTTGCCAGGTGCTGTTCTCATACAGCCGGTTGGCTAACGTATCAAAAACCTACAAAAAGTTTCAAATTCAAAATATTGTAAATTGTATAAAATAACATTGAATACCTATTATCAACATAATAATGCTATAAGTATAATAAACAATCAAATATAGAAAAATGGCAGTGACTTTTCAAATGAAAACTTGAAAGCTAAACTCAACACATCAGTTAATAATTCAATATCCCATAAAATAAATTATAATTAATAACAGTGGAGTTCGCTTCAATGCTCTAATCTAATATACGTCTTATTCTACACTATTTATTTTAATGTTTCATTCAATATTATTATATATACAAGGTAAAAGAGTAATCATGTTGAATTATTGATCACCATAATTCTATAATTATTAAAACTTTGGTGGACAACCATAAATAATTAGATTACTAGATAATAATTGTTATCAATTCACAGGTACAAGTTTATAACATGATATTCTACAATTGAATAGCAAGTCAATTAAGTTTGTATTAATATTAAATTCAGTAGTCAATGTGATGTTTGAATAAATTTACAAAATCTGATATATTATAATTATGCATGAATTATATTATATATATTTATGTACATATATTATTATATAAACTAAATAACATATTATATAATAATATATACCATAAAAGTATAAAATTTATTATACAATATACATTGCATAGCATAGGCTAATATATTTGATTTTGATAATTTTAATTATTATTACAATTTACATATAACAATAATAATATAATTACGATTAACTAACAATTACAATAATAAATAATAATTATTTATTATTATAATAATAATTATATTATTTATTATGATAATTATAATTATTATTTATTATTATACCAATATTTATACAATAATACTGTACAGTGTACTTGTAGTTATACTTATAATAGCTATACAATATATATTATATATTTATATATATGTATATAATAATTATATATTAATATTTATTTAAAAATAAATAATTATCATTATGTTACGTATAAGGTTATAGTATAATTATAACATAATTATTATTTTAAATTTACATTAAATTAGTCCTTCTAATGAACTCAATACTTATATAATAAATATATACATTATTAAATAATATTTATATTATATATAATTATCATTATATTATAAATATATATCTTATATATATTATTATATAATATATATATTGACTATTGAGTTTGTTATTATAATATAAATATAATAATTATTAAATTATTATTATTATATAATAATATATTTGGAACTGGAAGGCATTTGTTGTTTGTGTTTCAACTTCAAAATTAAATTTGCATCCTGCAGGCATGTATATTCATTAGACATTAACATGGGCTCGGGATATACTAATTACTTAACTTAGTTAACTACTATTACTATAACTTTTACCTAATACTTATACTTGACTTAACAGTTGACAGTTAATTTAACTTACCTCCTGGTTTCTTTGTGTTTTCCCATCTATCTTCTGAAAACAATTCGTATCATTGATTAGTTCCAATAAACTAATTATTTCTTCATCAAGATACGTACAAGGCATAGCTGGCTATTATACAATGTAAATGAAGTAAGCTAAATAGAAAATATAGGAGTGGAAATGATAAATTAAAGATAATATATATATAAAAAATTGTAGCAAGTTGCATGAAATGAATGGTACAACAAGCGTAAATGAATGCAGAAAGTAGTCCTCGACTTTATTCCCTCCTAATATAAAGATTGAGCATGCGCATCATGCGCATTAACCTTTTCTATGCTGCGAATGCAGGGTGAATGCGATGCCAAACTTCGCAGTGATATCAATGCGCAGGGACCTTTTTCCATACTGCGCATGCATCATATAATGCGCATCATGCGCATCATGGAAAGCCAGTGAATAATTGCTAATGAGTGCTACTTGTTTAATAGTAGTGGCTCTATTTATAGATGAGCTATGAGTCAATAAGCTCCGTGTTTGTGCCGTGTGCGAGTATACTAATACTATTTGGCTACCTGCCAACTGAATACACCGGGTTACAACAATTAATACTTTATTGCTTCCAGAGACAAAAGCTTACTCAGAGTTCCTCTCTTTGTAAGCGCACAATCCAATCTGCCTACTGGGCCACATGTCACTACAGTTGCGCACTTTGATATGCAAACAAGCAATCCAAATATAATACACATGATTGGTCTATAATAATAATAATCAGGTCATACAAAAATAGCAGACAAACAGGCGCAATGAAAACATATATATATACAATAGGCAACAACAATAACGCGCCAGTCAATAGCTTTAGTAAGGCGGGAAATCCCCTGCTTGAGTTCCTTGTCTTCTATAAGTAGGCACTGCGGCACGCATGTGTACTTGTGCTGAGGGCAGTCAGGTGTAGCTAAGTCCATCTTCTTAGGCGTGTGCGGCTAATGCATTGTACAAACACACACTGGCTAGTATAGCATCAATGAGAGGCCACCTATGTTGAAATCCATCACATAGGCCGCTTCAACTATTAAGTATCGCCGTACTCATAGTTAACTAATCATGAGGTGGCCACGAATCACAGGGGCCAAATCAGGTGTTTTGGGGGGGAGAGATCACGCCCTGCATAGTTGGCAGAGGGAGTGAAAGGGGGCCCACAACAAGTGGGCTAATAAAAAGGGGTGAGTAGGATAGCACATCATCCGGGTGGTTAATAAGGTAGAAGGTGCACACAACCAGTGTGACCGACTAAGGGAGGAGAGGGTTGCACACAACCAGTGTGACTGACGGAGGGAGGGGTGCACACAACCAGTGTGACTGACGAAGGGAGGGGAGGAACACCTTTCCTAGAACAGTTGGCCTCGCACTGTCTGTGCGGTTTGCTTTAGCTCAACTATCTCTCCCTTCAGGAGTTCTGCTTGCGCCTTGAGCCTGGCGACTTCCATCTCAGAGAGGGTGCCCGTGACCACCTTCATCCGAAGGCCCTGCAACTGGGAGTCCAGCTCAGCGGCGCCCTGCTCAATCGCAGCAGCCCATCGCGACCTGTTCTGCATAAACCGTACTGGCAGAACACTGGGTGCTGAGGGCCGGTATACTGCAAGGGGAGCAGGGGGTGGAGAAGAAGGGGGCCCGGGGGAGACAATCATGGCTTCAGGACTTGGTACAACAACTGTGCTCGGCTTCTTCGGTATCTTGTACCCGGTTAGGGGTAAAGCCATCAGAGGCACAATGCCAGGTGGTGTAGAAGACGGTCCTGGGAGGGGGGGGGGGAGCCGTGACTGCATCACACCACAAAAGTGCTGTGGGAGGAGACTGGATCTTTCCAGTCTGGGTGGGTCGGCAGGTACCGAAAGGCGCTGGATTAGTCCATTTCTGGTACCTGCAGAAAGCTAAGTAACTCGCTCGGTCTACAGCATAAATATAGCCAAGGCGCTAGTGGTGATCAGGGTCTTCTGGACCTCCACGCGCCCTCTGGTGACAGTATATGCTGTCTCTGCTGCTACTCGATTATCTACAGCGGCAAAAGTAGCGTACGTGGTGCTGGTGGACGTGCACCGACAGTTGTCTCATGTTCTTTGCTGCGAACTTACAACTTGGGCAGGTACTGCGTCGTGCCCTTTTCAAATCTCTCTGGATGGCTTTCTCCATATTGGGGGCAACCCACTGCAAGAGCCGCCGGGCAATAGGAGATTTCCTTCCTACCAGGTGAGGAGCTACCACCTCTTCCTCTACGGTTGGTGAGGAAGGTCGAGAGGCAGCAATGTCAACTAGCTTGACTACAGGCGTAGACACCGAAAGAGGTGGTTCGTCTAATGGCAAAGAGGAGGTGGGTACAGGTGCTGGGGGCACAGCAGGGGTCCTCGCCTTCCTCCGTGTGGGAGTCAGGTCGAGGAGTGGGATCTCTGGACGCCGTGCGGCCAAGCGAGGTGGAAACGGCTCTCACGGTCAGTGGAGAAGAAACTAACGTAGAGGAGGGGGTGGCTGTAAGGGGGGATTACCCCGCTTAGAGGGTCCAGCCAAGAGCTCTGCTCCTCTCCTCTTACTAGGGATGATCTTCCCCAGCATCTGCATATGCTCTCTGGTGACCGTGTGAGGCAGTCTAGTACCTACAGGTGGCTTTTGCTGTACCACTACTGTACTCAGACTCAGCCCCGGTTCATCTCGGGTCGGGGGTGAAGTGTTCAACACCTGGGAGGGGGTGGGGGCCCACTGGAGGGGGGAGAAATGGCAGAAAGTTTCGCAACACTGTGGCTATAGGTGAGAGTGTTTGCTGCCGGCACCGTGGGTACACTGGAGGGTGGGGAGGCAGTGGGGAGTGGTGGAAACTCCGTGGGCTGCCACTGAAGAGGAGGTGTCTGCTTGAGCGCCAAGGGGTCACAGGAGGAGCTATGGCGACGAACCCAATTGTCCATCCGCTCAGTTTGACTAGTGACTCCTAAGAGCTCGTTCTCTCTCTTTATCTCCTCTGTACAGGGTACCCGGTGGGTAGCAACAATCATTTGTGAAGAAGGGGTGGACTGAGAAGTGGGACAGTCCCGTGAAGAAGGAGGGGGGGGGGGTGGCTGTACAGCAGCAAAGGTGATATCGTCCTCGAACTCTTCTTCGACTAGTAGTTGAAGGTATTCATCTCCTTCCTGAGGCAAAACACTGGTAGAGGAATCCATGTAGTGGTTGGCACGTCCAGTCACTTTGGATACTTGTTTAGAAATGCCTGTTCCTGCGCGAGGCAGGCCTGTTTGATCTTGACTAGAAGCAGTGTAAACAACAAGCAGGGGTGGATGCGCAAAGGCTGACTGGTGGTTCAACTCAGATTTTGACCGGCCGTAGTTCTCTGGTGGAGAAGAATATTTTCCTGGATTTTTTCTGGCATCTTTGCTAGAGTGTCCCCTTTCCAACAACACTCAGTATGGGGGGGGGGTGGCTACATTCTGTCCGGAGCTATTCTTCTTTCCGGGCAGCACTAACCGTTTTTGTAAATCATCACCCCTAGGTGGAAAACGGGTCAACTTTGGGGCCTCAGCGCTTGATGAGTTTTTTTTCCAGCAATCTAAATCTTGGCAGACAGCAGTGCTAGAACCTGGGCTTTCTACACATACCCAGTTTGTGGGGGTTTCTGTAAAAACTCCATCCAGGAGAGCCGTTTTAATCTTTGGCATTTTGGCAATTTCGGACAATCTATCCACTTCTTTTGCAGTTGCAATCAGATGGCATAGTGGCTGTCCATAGCGCATGGGTGGGCCGGTTTTCCTTCGTGGCCGTTGTGATGACACAAGTGGTGGTTGGCTCTAGGTCTGTGCAGGGGGTGAGGGTGTCTCAGCTACTGGGGGAGACAACTCCTGCATGTTTTGGCTATTTCTAGCTGAACCGCTTGTCCGATTTGCACCAGATTCGCCGTCAACAACTGGGGAGTGGCAAGCCTTCTTGCAATTGGCCGCTCCAAATTTGGCACTTTCCTTTCTGGCGGAAGAGGCAAATTAGTCTCTAATGGCGGTGGTTCAAACAGAGGGGACGCAGGCAGGGGACATAGGGGTGGAGAAGATTGAACAGGAGGGGTGGAAACGGGCATGGCAACCGCCTCGGTCTGCTCAACCTCTTCAGGGCTAGCTCCTCTGTAGTGGCCTCCCGTGTTTCCCGCATTCAGTTCTACTGGCTGAGCAGTCGGGTTCATACATCTCACTAATACATGTCCTTTGCTATCTGGCTCGTTCAGACTAGCAGCAATTGGAGGACCTCCGTTTCGGGGCTCTACTAACCAAAGGAGTAGGTAACTCCGTGTGGTGTCCTTACACAGGGTGGTAGATTCCATGCCTGGGGGTAGCTGTGTGGTACGAAGGACCTGAACATTGTTCATTAGCAGTGTACCGTCCTTGTTAGTACAGCGCATCTCCTTTCCTGCTACGACAATGGCACACTCACTAAACCTCATTCGGCAATCATGGTCGGTGAGGAAGGGCATCCCCAAGATAGCGTCCTCGCTTATGTGACTGACAACAAATGTGGCTTCAGTTTTCACATCACGGAGATGGAGGGCAGCTCTCACCATGCCATAGAAAGGGATCTGGGTACCGTCGGCTAGGATACATGTGACTCACTTTCCTGTACTGACTGTCTAACTGACTCAGGTAACTGGTTAAAGACGTGCTTGGATAGGAGATTTGTGGTGCAGCCGGTATCGACTAGAAGGGTGACTGACTTCCCTTCAAGTTTCCCCGGAAGGAAGTAGCTTGCCCGGTATGGCCGTTCTATCTCAGTGTTAGACAGGTGGGTAGGTTGAACCTTTGCAGCTCGGGAGGGGGGAGGCGACGCTCCATTTCTAGGGCGTGAAGGGCACTCCACTGACAAGCTGACTGGTGCAACTACTGGCTTATGTCTCTGAGCTGGGGCAGGCTGATTCTTCAGGGGACCTAAAGGCTCCAAATGAGATAGGTCGAGTAAGGAGTGTATGGCGGCAGAGGTTCCATAAGGCTTTGTGCTGTCTGCGTTATCTGGTGGCACTGCATACCGGTTAGAGGTTGCCAGCTGCCACTTAGGTGGAGAAGGCGACGCATTCTTTCTGTGCGGTGGTCCAGAGGGCCCGGGTGAAGGGGTTGGAGACACAGGGTTGTGTTTCTTTACCCTTTCCAGTTCTTTCCTTGGTGCCCTGTTACAGCTAGTCAAAGGGGTGACTACTGCGGGCGCTGGTCGTTTCCCGACACGGGCTTTGCTCTGGGTACGGCGGTTGTCTTAGGTTTAGACGGACAACCTCTACTATAGTGGCCTGTCTGTCCACAGCCCCAACACTGAGGGGGAACCAACTGCATCGTAGCAGGCTGTGACACCATGTGTGGAGAGTTCTGTTCCATGACAGGGACGACAGGTGTAGCCGGTGAAAGGTTGTGCACCACATTAGGAGTGTAGTGGGGAACCCGGTAGGAGGTTGCATCACTGCGAGAGCAGGGTACACACCAACAGGGGGTGTATACATCACAGAAGAAGGGGTGTGTCCCACAGGAAGGGAACCCGGGGACACTGAAGGGGGTGTATGCACCGGTTGTGGCCACTGCTCCATTTGTTGCAACTCTATAGCCATGTTCTGCACTGTCTGGAGTAGATGAGTCATCTCGTCTCCCGACACGGATGCTGGCTGCTGGGGTGGAGGGGAGTAGCTCACTGTGGGATAGTTGTTAGTAACTGGACACGGGTGAGCCTTCTTTCCTGGAGCCTGCGACACCATGGCAGCAGTCTGATAATGATGGAATGGGTGCATGGAAGGTTTGCAGGATTCTTCTTCTTCTTCATCACTTTCTACAACCCGCACCGTGGATGGTTTCGAGTCAGGGACTGCCTTGATATGGAGGAACTTGCTTCCAGCACGAACTGCGTCTTCCAGACTCTGTGGATCCACTGCTAACAAATGGCGTTGCAGATATGGGTGACCCAGGGTAGAGGTGAACGTCCTAATATCATTCGTTCTATGTGTCTGTCTGGTATATCTTCATAGGCTATTCGAACTAGTCTTTCTACCTCGCTGGCATGTTCTTGGAGGGAAGTCTTTGATGCCTTCTTCAAGAGCACTACACTCTGTAGCGCCTCTCGGCGTGTAAGGCCAAAGCGAGCACGGAGTGCTGTGAACACCGCTTGCAGGGTGTTGGGTCTACCACATTTCAGTGCTTCATCACGGAGTGCCTCTCTCACATGGAGCAGGGTTCGGTGGGCATTCCACTCATTGGCTTCAGCAATCTCTAGAAACCGTGTGATGAAATACTCTACATCACCTTGTCCATTGAACTTAGGAGGTTTGAAGTTCTGTGTAGGAGCAGGGGGAGGTGCAGGGTGTTACAACACTCCTCGCAGGGTCTATGTGAGTCTGTCTAATGCCTCAGCTTCTGCCGTGCCCGCTGGCAACCGCCCAGCGCTCCTGGCTCTCTGTGCGGCCATCAATGTAGAGTATAGCCTTCACAATCAGCAGGGTCTGTCAGCACGGGAGGAAACAACTCCGTGTGTGAAATGAACAGTGGAAGACTGACAGAGCACTGTGTCAATGCCGTGTCAACACTGGGTGCGAAACTCTGGCCATATATAGGCAGGACAGTTTCTAAATTACTCGGTACAGCTTCTGCAGGGTACACTGCAGAGCTGAGAGGGGTACCCTGCGTGGAGAGGGGTACCCAGGGTTCGAAAGAGATGCCTGTACGATCTCGTGTGAGCAGTACAGCGACTACCGAGTTCACCTCGCAGGGTGACTGTCTTTCTCTTCTCAAACACAGCAAGGAGAGGGGGGTGTTCTGCCGGGTGGGGAGGTACCATCGGGTCAGAGCAAGGGGTGTAACACTGTCCGTGGGGTGGTAGTTTGGCTGCTACCAGGCAACTGTTACATTATAGGAAACACCAATACACGGGGAAAGGGAGGAATGAGTAGAGGTGGTGTTTGGCCGTGTACAGCTTCTCTAGTAGTGTCTGTCGTTCGCTGACTATCCCACTGCTGCCACCAATGTAAAGGATTTTGTCGCACCTTTACCTAACAGCTACTAGAGAAGTGTACTTGGTTAGCAATGTAACAATAATTGCTAATGAGAGTTACTTGTTTAATAGTAGTGGCTCTATTTATAGATGAGCTATGGTCAATAAGCTCCGTGTTGTGTTGTTCCGTGTGCAAGTATACTAATACTATTTGGCTACCAGCCAACTGACCACACCAGGTTGCAATAGTTAATACTTTATTGCTTCCAGAGACAAAAGCTTACTCAGAGTTCCTCTCTTTGTAAGCGCACAATCCAATCTGCCCACTGGGCCACATATCACTACAGTTACGCACTTTGATATGCAAACAAGCAATCCAAATATAATAAACGATGATTGGTCTATAATAATAATCAGGTCATACAAAAATAGCAGACAAACAGGCGCAATGAAAACATATATATATACAATAGGCAACAACAATAACGCGCCAGTCAATAGCTTTAGTAAGGCGGGAAATCCCCTGCTTGAGTTCCTTGGTCTTCTATAAGTAGGCACTGCGGCACGCATGTGAACTTGTGCTGAGGGCAGTCAGGTGTAGCTAAGTCTATCTTCTTAGGCGTGTGTGGCTAATGCATTGTACAAACACACACTGGCTAGTATAGCATCAATGAGAGGCCACCTATGTTGAAATCTGTTACAATATTGATAATTTGATAAATAACAACAAGTACTCTATCCTCTATATAGTAGGATGGTCTTTACAACATTCAACCTAGAATTAACTTTTACTCGACTTCAACTTGACCTCAACTCAATCGCAAAACTCGAACAAGGCTCGACCTCGACTTGACCTTGACTCAAGCTCCAGGCGACTTATCAACCAACTACAAGATACAATAAAGGCACGTGACCAAACAAAGCCAGCAACAGTTATTCATGAATGTATAAATACATTTGATGCCTATGAAAGATACCAAAGTACGAAGTAAAGTACATAAAACAATGCAGCTCTCAATCTACTCAGTATAATAATGATTGCTTCTTCATTTAAAAAATCATAGGTTTGTGAAATTATGGTTTTTTCCTTGGTCCATCAAGAACAGGTGTATTACTACCCACCAACACCTTCCACCACAGCGCAGGCTTATACAGGTTTCAAATCCACAGGCAACTTGAGTACATCTGTCTTCACCGATTGGATCCCAGTACAGTCAGTTCATCTGCTTCTTAGGGTGTTTCGTCTCAGTCGGGGGCCACAAGGGCAGACGACCCGGCCATAATTGTGTAGGTAGGGAGAAAAGGGACTTGCTCTAGAGGGCTATAATTTGGAGTGAAGGTGGAACAAAGAAAGGCGCCTGAACTGAGAAGTTTAACAGGATAGCGTTTTGAGGGGAGGGGCCAATGGAAAGGGAAGGAGGGAGAGGGCTTATAGGAAATTGTTGGGAACTAATTTTTGCCGCACTCTGCAATTATGTATGTCACTCAAGGTCACTCGGAAGCCAGTGCTATACACTGCACAACTTTGTGTTAGTTCTCTCCTTTGTTCAATTCCTTGACTGCCTCTAACCTTTTAACTGGGCCAAATTAAACAATTTCAGTCTCAAGTTAACCATTTTCACCAACATAACGACTTCTGACAGGCCGAGTGTTGGACTCAAAGCTGTATCACAGGTTATTCATTAGCTGTGTAATACTTGGTAGATTTCCTTACACGACCTTCTAAAGTAACTCTATTTACAACAATTACACACTATCACAGGTATAGCCACACAAGAGATGATAAACAAACCATCAGCTGGCTGACTCTGCCTCTGCATTTATTTATCACCAAAAGGGGCATTCTGGTTCCTATTATGTAATCTGACATTTGTGATCTATATTTAGTTCCAGTTTACTCCTACATTATCAGCACACTTGGGTGTCGAAAGCTTTATGGTGCTTGCTGTGCACCTTATCAAAAGGAACTTCCTTTTTTATCTGGAAATATTCTCTGGTTCAGGTACACCCAACTGATATAAACTCTTTTATAACATGTATAATATTTATGGCTAGCTATTACCACACTTAAGGCTGCTCCACACGGCGACGAAACGAGGACGAAACGAACTGACCGAAACGAAAAGTTTTTCGTTTCGGTGCATTGTTAACGAAATTTGCTTCACACGCTAACGAAACTGCATGTAGCCGATCAACGACAAACAACTGCCAGCCAATGACAATACACGAATTGTAATAACAACTGCCGCCAATCATAATAATAGTAGTATTCAATACTAGTAGTTCTTCTACTAGTTCTTCTGTACGGATAGCTTCCAGATATTCGCATTTAGTTAATTTATTGGTGAGTAAACTTAATTATTTATCAACTGGTTATCATTATTACTCACTCACCGGGCTAGTAATTTTATAAGTGCTAGGTTCTTTTTAATTCCTAATAATAATCATAAATAATGATGATGAATCATTTGTTATTATAATTATTATTTTGTTGCAGTAGGCCCAATTTTTATTAAAATTGTACTGTAATAATAATTACTTTAATAATTCTAATACTTTTTATTATAATAATAACATCATGATCATTAGGCAAATTTAATAACAATAATAATAAACAACTGCCAGCCAATGGTAGTATATAATATAATACTACTAGTAGTAGTAATAATAATTATTAAAATTATTATAATAATAAATTTTAGTAACATGTGCTGTGTTTAGCGCCACTAAGGCAACATGGACCAATGAAGTTACGCCTTGTGTGGCCAATAGCAAAATGCAGAAAAGACTTTTGACCAATGATCGACTAATGAAAAAATGCCAACCAAGCACTGCTAGGTCTGGACGAAACGTCACCGCAACGCCACCGAAGTGCCGGTAGGGCTTTCGTTGGGCAAATTTATTTTCGTTACGAAATTAATTTGACGTTTCGTCCTCGTTTCGTCGCCGTGTGGAGCAGCCTTTAGGGTAGCTTTGTGATGTGATAGCATCAAAAAGTCACCGGCCAAGTCAGGCTGTCCCTACAAGGTCTCAGATATTCACATCTTGATTGACTGAACCAAGGATTAGTTCAAGATTTCTTTTTGTCTCTAGTAACATACCATCTCTTCCATATTGTGACAATAAAACGTTTATACTTTGATTTTTTCGTGTTTAGAGTTAAAAATAAACTATACCAACATAGTTTTCTGACACCACAAGTACACAAAAACTGGAAGCGTGCAGTTACATGTATGAATGGTATCTGTGGAACAAAGATCAAAGTACATGTTTCATATAACAATTGGCTGAAATAATATAACAACTGATAATTTTATGTTATTTAATAACTGATTGGTTGGTTTGTGTTGTGTAAGCACAGGTGTTAGCAGTGAAGCTTTGAAGACAAGCTTGACGATATGCACTGTGGGTGTAGATTTGCACTCAGATTGAGATTGCAAACCTATTACAAAAATGTGCGTACAGAGTGGCAGCTTTGTAGAAACTCCAAAAAACTTGTTCATTCAAATAAAACAGCTCCAAAAAATTAAGATTGGTTGTACCAATAATTTTTCGCATTCACGAAGCTCTGTGCATAACATCATCATCTGGCAAACCCTGATTCGACGAAAGCGAAATATTTCAGAACTGGCTCCGTTGCTGCATATAACCTGTGGCGCCTCGCGGAAAAGGTTACGCTCAGAGAAAACAACTCTAATAAGATTTTTAAACTTTCTTTAACTTGAATACTTTAAATTGACCTACATCTACTCAAAGTGACCTAGATCTATTAAAATTGGTAAACGTTACAGAAAGCAGCTACTCCTACCAAATTATGTCATTGATTCAGAAAGTTGTTGTGTGTTTTGGTTTTTACTGAATAGTGGCAATCCCTACAGCTAGTAGTTACTTGACTGCACTAACAATAATATATACCAGTTAGTATCTTTCTTACATATGGCTTGAGTTCAACACTTGTCTCCTAAATAATCAAGAAACAGCAAGAATAAGGTAGTGTGGAGGGGTAGATGGCTTCTGATTATGAATCTTTGTTGTTAAATGAGAGAAGTATGACAGTTTACCATATCTATTACTATACACACCGAGTGATGTGATTTTGTTGTAGGCGCATGGGCTAGCGAACTATTGTGTAGCCTTAGATCCTACAGATAAAAGAAGTCAGCTAGTCTACGACATAGAAGAGAGTTGGTATAAAGGTAACCACCCCCTCACATACAGCCAACATAGAGATCTCACAGAAAGACACAAAGATATCCTAAAGAGGTACAGAAATAACATTGAGAGAGAGTTTGTTGGACTGTCCAAGTATGAAAGGTCATTGACCTCCAAGGCCATATTCAGTGAATCAAACATGAAGTGCTTGCAGCAGTTTACACATGATGTCTTCAAAGTCAGTGAGTTGTGTAGTAATGAGTTTGTACTAGTTTGTAGAGAAATTATCTCCTCATGTGTGGAAAGTCTTAAACTTGTTGGTTTGGTGGCTCCCTGTAACTTTACAGTGTTAGGTTTGGGTTCCGTAGCTAAAAAGGAGGCAACTCCTTACTCTGATCTAGAGTATGCATTCATAGTAGAGTGTGAGGATGAATACTTCACCAGTTTAGCTGTAGAGAGTTACTTTAGAATAGGTAATCTCTGTGAATCTGCATTAGAGGGATTTGATATTGTTGAGTTGAAAGACAAAAGTCTCCCTCTAACAGGCCTACCAACTACAGGGTTTAGGATAGATGGTATTAAACCAAAGGCAGGTAACATACCTACAGGTAGGGTGGGAGGTCAAAAACTGATATTGACCGTTGATGGGTTTATGGAGTTGTACAAGACATCAGCTATGACTCCATTTGATGGTGTAGCAGGAGATCTAGCTGACATGCTTTCTTCTTCCACACAAATCTATAGCAGTGAGGGGGATAGCAGTGTGCTATATGAGTCATTGCATCAGCAGATAATGCAGTATGAGACATCTGTGTCAAAACCTGCTTTTGTAAACAGAAAAAGGTTGCATTCATTTCTATATGATGTTGAGAGTTATCACTACCTGCCAGAGCAGTCATTGACACACCAAGCCTCAGGTGTTGGTATATTAGTGAAGCCTCACATATTTCGTTATCCTACACTTCTTGCCAACAACCTACGTCTGAGCATGTCCTTTGGTTGTTGTCCTCCATGGGAGACATTTGAGAAGCTGACCTCACTAGCAATGCTTTCAGAGTCAAACAAAGGCCATATACAAATAGCCCTGGCATTGTCAATATACATCAGGACTAAGGCTTACATTGCTATGAAATCTCAGGCTAAAGTTGTTTCTCTCTACACAAGTTCTGTACATGATGAGAGCATGTATCACGTACCACAAGTTTTGTTTGTTACTTTGGGTTGTCTTCTCATTCCTATCAAACATTGCGTAAGAAACCAGCTGAGAGGATGCTTTCACTCATTAGACAATGGAGCTGATATTCAACACATTGTTGGATTGTTGACTAGAAACTTTAGAGTTGATGAAGCAGACTACATGTTGAAGGCTGAGTTGTTTCTCTTTGTTGATGACTTGACTGATGCCTTGGAAGTGCTTGATCTATGCGTTGGTGGTAGTGTTGAGAGTGCTGGTTGTGAGAAGTTTCTAGAAGTAATCCGTAGTAAGTACCATACAACAAAGTCTGATCCCAGAGAGTTCAAGTACCTTCAGCTTGCTTCTGCTGTTTTATGCTACAGTCGTAGGTTTGCAGCAGCCATTGATTTCTATAGTTGGTTGATGAGATACCTGTCTACACAGGAAGGAATAGCTCATTGTAAACTTATGATTGCTCAATGCATGTACCGACTAGATAACCCTAAAGGTTGCAAGTCTCTGTGTAACCAAGCTATAAGATCTTGTAGACAAGCTCTGGGTTTAGTACAAGAACAAGACTTGCTGCAGTATCTGTCAGATAGAATGCACAAAGGAGATATATCTGATCATACATTGAATATCTATAGACTTGTGATGAAGGCATATTACACTATAGGGGAAGCTTGTATTGATGGGCAGCTATCTCAGTTTGATGAGGCACTTCAATCACTCAACACTTCACTCTCTCTATGTCAGCTCTTGTTGTGTTGTCATACCAGGTCAGTAGATGAGTTGAAGGAATTGTCTGATCCTGAAATGGCTAGATATTGGCAAGTATTGGTGAGAGATGTGGCAGCTTGTTCTGTAGATGTGCGTTTTCTTCTCCGTCGTCTATATGAAATCACATATTGGTTTTGCGGAGTATATCTAAATATGGGTAATCTAAGGAGCTCTCTAGACTTTGGTACTAAATTGTTGGATATAGTAACTGCTTTGTTTGGTGAGAATACAAACAGTGAGTCAATGTATAACTGCATGCTGTTGCTAGGTGAAGTGAATAGTCAGTGTGGTAATCATTTTGCTGCTTTAAAATACCACATGAGATGTTTAGATATAGCTATTGCCTTGTGTAGTACAAATACCAATCGTGTGAATGTCTGGGTACCATACAGTCACCTTGCTGATACACACAGATTGCTTGGCAACCTTAACACTGCATTAAACTTTGGCTTGAAAGAATTATCAGAGAGCAAAGCCATACAAAATGCTGATAATAATGAGAGGCCCTTAGCATTGTGTTATGGTGATCTAGCTGGCATATACCTTGACATGGGTGAACATGATACAGCATTAGAATACAGTACTAAAGCATTGGATATGATGAAAGTACTATATGGTGCTCACTGTACACATCCTGATATAGCTGACATCTACAATATAATTGGTAGAGTATACCATGCCATGTATAACTGTACTTCAGCATTGTTATATTTGAATTCTGCTCTCAGTATGAGACAAGCTCTACATGGAGATGTCAACCATCCTGATATAGCAGAGATCTACTATAACTTTGCTAGGGTACATAGCTCTATGGAAGACTATCATATAGCATTGAGATACCAGGTTAAGTCTCTGGCTATGATGAAGGTTGTGTATGGGAACGATTCCACACACATAAACATAGCTAAATGTTACAGAGATATTGGTCTCTCTCACATACACCTTGGCAATCATCTTGACTCCTTTGAATCATTTCTCAAATCATTGGAAATAGCAAAATCCCAGTCTACCTCCAATGCTATCCACCAAGTGATTGCTAGCTGCTACCTACATCTAGCATGTCTGTATAATGTGGTAAATAGACATGTCCATGCCTCTGAATGTTGTACTCAAGCTCTGGTTGTCTCTGTGAAAATCAGCAATTCTGTTCTGACATCTCAATCATTGCTTGAACTCTCCAATATACAGCCCCATCAGCTCTCCTACAAACATAAGATACAATTTCTGCAGATTGCACTCAAGAAAGCTGACACAGATAAGGTGTTACAAACAGAAATATTACATCACATGGGTAGTTGTTATATACAAGTACAAAGATGGAGAAAAGCTTGGTTGTGTTCGTATAAAGCTTTGAGTAATTGTCAATCATTCACTTTTAGTAGACGCTCATTGCTTGCACAAGTTCATCTCTCTATTGGTCAGTTGTTGTTACATCTTGGGTACACATCACAGTCTCTAGAACATTCCCAACTAGTAGTAGATATTACTAGTACATACAGTAGACTAACTAAGAGTGACATTACATTGTACAAAACACTAAATAGAGATGCTAGATTACTTATAGATAGTATACAACTTGTCAAGTCTTGTCAACTACAGTTCTGTGAGTCTGTGAGGTCATCAGGGTTTGTGTAGTTGTGATGGGTTTGTGATGTCATCAGAGCCTGTGTAGTCATGATAGGTTTGTGATGTCATCAGAGTCTGTGTAGTTGTGATAGGTTTGTGATGTCATCAGAGTCTGTGTAGTTGTGATAGGTTTGTGATGTCATCAGAGTCTGTGTAGTTGTGATAGGTTTGTGATGTCATCAGAGTCTGTGTAGTCATGATAGGTTTGTGATGTCATCAGAGTCTGTGTAGTTGTGATAGGTTTGTGATGTCATCAGAGTCTGTGTAGTTGTGATAGGTTTGTGATGTCATCAGAGTCTGTGTAGTTGTGATAGGTTTGTGATGTCATCAGAGTCTGTGTAGTTGTGATAGGTTTGTGATGTCATCAGAATCTGTGTAGTTGTGATAGGTTTGTGATGTCATCAGAGTCTGTGTAGTTGTGATAGGTTTGTGATGTCATCAGAGTCTGTGTAGTTGTGATAGGTTTGTGATGTCATCAGAGTCTGTGTAGTTGTGATAGGTTTGTGATGTCATCAGAGTCTGTGTAGTTGTGATAGGTTTGTGATGTCATCAGAGTCTGTGTAGTTGTGATAGGTTTGTGATGTCATCAGAGTCTGTGTAGTTGTGATAGGTTTGTGATGTCATCAGAGTCTGTGTAGTTGTGATAGGTTTGTGATGTCATCAGAGTCTGTGTAGTTGTGATAGGTTTGTTATGTCATCAGTTTGTGCAGTTGTAGTTGTCCTATGTTGTACATAAGCATTCCAAGCTTTTATAATTTTTGTTTAAATAAAACATTGTACAATACCAACTTTTTTATAGTTTTGTCAAACTTTTGTTTTATTGCTTTATGTCTTTTTTCAATTATATGTTTTCAATAAAATTTACGTATTTATCCATTGAAATAATTAATGTTTCACCTTGTGCTCAAAGACTCAGTTTGTTTTTGTGTATTTAGTTCTGTATGTGATTGAAGTTTTTAAAACTATTTTCAGGAACTCCAAGTCGTTACAGGTAAACTTAGCTAAAACTCCACCTTTAAAATATGTTGATGAGAAAAAATTCTCTAATAAAAAAAGCGCAATTAGACAACCATGTTCAAAATTCCATTCACCAGAGACTTCATTGATGAAATAAATTTGGGTGTGAAGTTCCGCAACGCAACGTAAAATATTCAGATCTTTAGCATGTTTGCATTTTTACTTACAGTGATTATTATTACTAGAAATGTTGGTAGCTTGCACTTCTCTAAAGTAGTAGTTGCCTTCTCAATATCTAATGAGCACATAACTCCAAAGAAAAAATTTGATAAAAATTAAGGTTGCCCTCAGCGCATAGGAGACAAAAATGAGACATCTGTCTGTAAATCCCTGCCCACAATATAAGCTCCACCCATAATGCGACATCGCCTGGATGAGTGAATGAGTACATATTGATATCCTTGATTATATATGTAAAATATAGATTATAAATATATATAAAATGTATTTTATATATTATACATATTATAATAATCCATGATATCCGAAGGACATCCCATTTAGACGTTGGGCTCGAAACTTTGATGTATAAATGACTGCACAATCTATTGCATGTAATTGTATTATTGTGTTTTATTGCAGTTGTCTGCCCATTTCTTATGGGCACATAACTCCAATATGCAATACTTGTTATAGCTTATCATGCATGGGAGACATAGTAGTTATATTATTGATCTCTGTAAGTGTATAATGGTGGAGAAATCTGCCCTGCTCTATGGATACAACGACTTATCCACCATTGGGGAGGTTTTGCTCACTCGGCCTCGGAGCACTATTCTGCTCTCTCCCTAAGTGTTAGTAGTAATGCCCCTCCAAACATTAGCCACAGAGCTGTAAGAACTGTCAGCTCTTGTAGGTCTTGTAACTCGTGTTGTAGCGTATCTTGAAAATGTCCAAATAATTCCTGTTCACATAGCATCTGCCTAGAAGCGCAAATGCTTGGCCTTTTTTATACAGAAGATAGATACTTAACATGTAAACAATATCAAAGATGACCAAAAGTTAATAATAGCAAACCAATAGTGCCTAACAATGCTGTTTATATACATGATCACATGGTGGATTGTCCAATGAGAATTTAGCCTCTAAGTGGTGGGGCTTGACTTCCATTCAGCTGACTGATGCTATGCCATTAGCCTGTGCCCACAACAGTCACACATAATGGGGTTCTGGCCTAGTAGTTTCACTTTAGCGATGCAACAGGAAGTAGCTCAGTTGAATGTATCATTGGAAATCACGACTTAATTGAGTATTTTACTGATTTGAGAAAATTTGAGGAGATGATATAACAGAATGATGTTTTATGAGAAAGCTCAAGGGATCAATAAAGCTTTTGAAGTTTTTTCTTGAGAAGATATTGATTGATTCATTTTGAAAACAAATAGTTAAACATCAGGCTCATAATATATGTTAGAGTTTTATTACATTTGCTGAGATGAATAATTGAAGGTGTGTCCTTGTCTTAGCCTGGTTACACAGTTCAGACATACTGAGGTGCTTTATATAAATGATGCATATCTGTTGTCATACACTCCTTACCTATCTGCTGGTCTTGAATTGTTGATTGCGGATTCTATAAATCTAAATAAAAAAATATAAAATTTTGTTAATATTAAAAATATTTTAGCATTGTAACATCATAGCAAGCTGACTCTCGGTATCTTCACTACTGGTGCTCCCTATAAACTGCCTGGACCCCATTATATCAGGCTACATAGGTAGTACTTGAACGGTATCCCTAGCCCTCTGCTAGTCACTTCCTACTAATCATCTCTTTAGGCAGCGCTAATAGATTGTACCAAGTAGCTTCTTATGTAACTTCTCTTTCATTCAATTGATGACCCAACAATGTCACTTACCTGGATGAGGAAGCAATTAATTCATTCATGCTATACCTTTATAATTGACAACTACTATAGTACTTACAAGTATTGCCTTTTAAGAAGGCCTAAGCTGTTGCTTAACTCAGTAGTTCCCCTCTGATCACTAATTTTAAGAGAATCTCCTCTAAGGATTTGATAGCAAGCGTAGCAATACACTTCTGCCAAATTCCTCCACAAAATGTTGTATGAGTGTTTGTATATTCTATCTATGGCTGCCAGGAGTAAAGACTTACCTACACACATTAATCCTAGGACTAAATCGACGTCACATCAACAGTTCAGCTGAATAATATGGTATCGGTAAGCTCAGCTGGTTGATGCTGATTGGCTAGGAAATGATTTTAGAACAGTCCACTTGTACGATGTAAAGTTGATCCATTATTTATAACTAAATATTGATGTAATTTTGCCACCCAACAAACACAGGTATGACTGCCTGAATCCGGCCACCGATACACATCTAAAATTGAAAGTTTGCCAACAAATATGGAAATTTTATAATTCTGCTGTTATGAAACTTGAAAAAAAATCAGTGTGTAAATGCATATTGCAAACACAAATTACAGTTGAAAAATAATGAGAGTTTTTAAATAACTTGCAAAAAGCCGCCTCCTCCACAAAAAAGCTGAAACAAATGCATATTCAACAACACGAACAACTCCAATAATTCTAATGAATGCGCATCCCTAACGGATACTTGTTTAGGACTCAAGTTGAACAAGTACAAACGAACCCGAACCAACTTGTACGAGTCTTTATTCTCATGAACCAAATAGACAATTTATAAGATTAACTGGTACGAATTTAAGCTACGGGAACATGGTGATTGAAAGATATGAAAAGGAGTTTGTTTGTAACTAAATTGATATCAAGACTTCTAATAACACTTTAAACTGAAAGCATTTTGATATCATTTTTATTGTTATTAAAAACGTAAATAAAACATTGTACAAATATATGTTTGTTAACGTTACCAATCATAAGAAATAATTCAAATTAAATTGAGAAAGTAATTCATCAGTAAAACTGTTCTATGCATCATTCTATGATTCTATAAGTCACATTTCGAATTGGTCTTTATCATTTGAAAGTCGTCTTCACAATAAGCAAACAACTCCAATGAAACTTTGAGATGAAATGAAAAAGCGATTTACGTAAAAAATTGTAACTAACTTTTTGTTTTGTTATCGAGTTTATTGTTTGTTTGATTTCAAATAATACTTAGTTTGACTCACTAATTTAACCGGTCTATCCATATAAAAACTACCGTTTATGTTTCGTGACCCTTTTATTCTACTTTTCCTTGCTGTACACATTTCACAAGCAAGTGTAAATATTCTTGACCTCCATGTATGTTATATTTTTTTGACTACAAGTTTATTGAAGAATTATTCAAACAAGTGAGTAAGCAAACAGTAGTTGGAATTAGCTGGTGTTTTCACTATGCTGTTAGGAGTGAAATGTGACCCTCCCCTACCCTTATTATGTGAACTAAGCCTAACATTCTTTTCCAGTTTTTTACAGGATGATAACAATGCCTAAGGTTAACTATTTAAATACAGAGTGTCAGACTTTTAAAACACCCCAGTTACTGTGCACATATCCAAGTTAATGTTGATTTGAAAGAAAAGACATTGGTAAGATTAGGTGGTGGAAAACACCAGTTGATCTGCTGCAAGCCAGCAGCATGAACTCGCAGCATGAAATAGCATTTAATGTGCTTTTTGGTTGACAATGAGAATTATATATATCAAAACTGTAATCAAGTTGTTTTCTTTTTTAGATTTAATATTTCTATATTTTTATTGAAGCAGATAGTTCTAGAAAAATCTTTGCATCTGAGAATCTTGGCCAAAAATTGGTTGGCTGTCACTGGCTAAAAAGTTGACTTTATATCAAAGCAAAAACATAGAGAGACGAGAATCTAAAACCAACATGCCAATCATTGAAAAGTTTAATGCGCAGTACCAAATGATTAATGCTAAACTTTTTCAAAACCTTTGGTTTGAAAATCTGCAACGTTGCTTCTTGTATACTAAATTTACACTTGTTATGAGCAAATTTCACAAAAATGGGAGTTGCCCTCTCTTTAAAACTGTTACTTATTGCAACTTTACCACGATGACTGCAAAAGCAAACAGTAAGCCAGTCATAGTGATAAATACATTTATAGCTCATGGCTTTCTTAACGGTGCACTTTGTTTAGCTTGCAAACTCTTCCGTGCAGGTAATAAATTGCATCGAACAAGGCCATATATTAGCAATGGAATGTGTAATTAACAGTTACCTGACACACTTTACTCAATACAAAACTGAACTTTTACCGTGTTACATAATTAAAAGTATTTCTTAGGAAAAGCAGTTGATATGCCATGATGAGTCTGGCACATTGCCAACAATAATAAGCTACAGGGCATTGCTACAGGAAAAAAAAACACCAAGAAAGCAGTGAAGCAAAGACCAAACCATGTTTGTAGAGGTTGCTTTCTGACATAAAAAGTTGAACATTTCTGTGACTAGAGTAAAACTTATCTGTTAGTTTGTGACATCAGCCCTTCTTCATTTGATTTAAACATTGTTTGACTGCTTGTGGGTGTATCTTTGATGCCAAACATAGGTATCTAAACGTAAACTTAATTCACCCTATGTTATTGTAGGTTTTGCACAAAGTTGCTGTAGTGAAAGTACTTTGATATAAGCTATAAGATTCATCAAAAACTTTAATAATATGAAAACCATACTCAGCTTGAAACCCAGAAGAGTGAGGAAATCAGAGAAGAGAGAACAATCGAACACAACAAATGACTAACACTAGATTTCCATGCGTCGAAGTTTCGAAGGAGTTTTGAACAACAGATTGTTGAAAACTTCGAAGTTTTGATTTGCCGAACTTCCATTATACGAATTTTTGAAAGAATTATGCAGAGTTGTCTACACCAAGAAAGGATAACTACGCAATGGGAGTATGAGTGATTTGGCAGCTTCAGCGTCATGGTATTGTTGCCGCGAGAGATGAGCAGTTTCTATTGAAACGATAACATCATTGTGAGAGAAATATTGTTTTCACAAGTGTGTGTTGTCACCAAATTGCTTACATTTCAAATCTTGTGGTCTAAAATTAATTACTAACACAGATGATGATTGTTTTATGACTTGTCAACCGGTGTATGTATGACTATTCAAAGCCAACTGAACCTTATAATAAATAAGTAGTCGTAAGTTGTCTAACTCTGATATAAATAATAAATAATTATTATTATTACTTATTATTATTACTTACTAATATTGCAATGCCATTGATTATTACTTTTTTTATTATTTATTAACATGATGCTGAGGACCTTTTATTTTCTCAATATTATTTTCATGAAGGAAGAACATTCAGATTAAACATAAATAATAATTTATTTTTTCTGGTGATTCTCACTAATGTTGTTAATTAAATAGTTTATTATCACGAAAACTACGAAGTTTTCAACTTCCATGATCATATCGTCAAAATTTCGCAGTTTTGAATCCTCGAACAGTTGAAAAATTCCACAATCGAGATCGGCGCAATGAAACGTGCGAAGTTTTGAAAACTTCGAACTTTTCAACTACTTCCACCCTTCGAAGATTTTAAAAATCCAAAAATCCGTCAAAACTTTGACGCATGGAAATCTAGTGTAAGAGAGAGTACTCTACAGCCAGAGAGCGTTTCAAATCCATGATATAACAGCTGCTACTCCTACCTTCATTCTACCTGCTACAGCTAAACTTCCTTGTAATGTAGGACTGGTATTGGAACTCATCAAACCAGTTATTGCCAATTTGTATTATGGAGTGCTTTGCGAACTTGTTTTCTCTCTGCGAAGCACTTAGATTAATGAGTGATACCTGCAAAACTTTATGTTTCAATGAGATCAGCCGTTTAAGGTAAAAGTATACATTTTATTGTGGTAAGTAGAAAATAACCAAGACATATAGAATATTCTAAATGTTTATTTCAAAAGAGCCATAATTGGACAAACTAAGACTAGATAAAAACTAGTAGAAAATATTTTTTGTATAAAATGATGCTCAATCTGGATTGTAAAAGGAGAGACAAACAGAGATTAAGAATAGTATTAAAACAGATCAGTATGGGAAAGGAAACCAAAGTGTCAAATCAAACAGCAATGTTAGACTTGATGCTTAGTTTGATGACTAACAACAAAGACAATAGAAAAAAGATAATAGTAATAATGCAGTCGATTGCTTGGTACAGCTGTCATTACTATTCTTGTAGCAAAAACAGGTTCATCAAACACATAGCAGATAGGAATGGTTGAAAACTACCACCCATTGTATGTTTTATATCAACATTGAAGTGCAAAGTATGTATGAACGGGCTGCATTACCATAGTTATCACATATGAATCTACACTATAAAATCTAGCAAAAGTTTCTGTTCTTTAATATCAAGTTGAAGAGAACTAGAACAGGGATTTTCTCATTATTCTTGTTCCTTATTCTTACTTCTAACTGTTAACTAACTAGATAATCGAATGCACCAGAAGTTATTTGATAGGCTAGTACCACCCCAAGTAGGGTAACTCCAAATATGGTGGCTGCTTTTCTTTTTAGCCTCCCCTACTTTTCCTACAGGAAGCAAAGAATAGATTTGGTGGCGCGTTTTGTGAACATTGTTCTATTTTTAAATAAAATGAAGGTCTTTTGTCTATCAGCCTCATTAAGAGTATTCCCGACCTGTTCGTCGAACAAAATACAAAACAATAATAGGTGTTCGTAATTCACTATGTCGCGTATGCAACAAACATTAGTTTAGAACCACATAATATTCAATGAAATGTTATAGGTTACCGAACAAATCATAAAGAAGATAACTCACAATTTTCAAAATGCTCACAAAAATAATAAAATTTGAACTGCTACAAACTGGATTAGTTTGTCAAGATACCCTTCAATTTAGTAAATATTTAACGCTTGCAATTATTTTGAATTAGTTTTCAAGGATATAAAACCAGTCTATGAAAATGAAAAAAATCAACTCGCTTAATATTATTTATTTAGTGTTCAGTTTTATTCGCGACCTATGAACAATATAAATAAATAGTTGCTGATTATTTTTTTATTCAGTGAGTTACTTTTTGTGGACCCACGAGTTCCGAACAAAATGATTATTTATTAATTGAATTTATTGCCGGTCTGATTATTTTTATTGCTATGTGTTCGGCGAACAGAGGTCGCAAATACTCTTATTACCTACGTGTTTGCACATTTCTAACCTAAATTCAAAATTTGGGCCATTGGACAAACCAAAGGATTTTAACATTAGAAGAATTGCAGCCATGATATATCGGTTTTGTTAGCAGACTGAGCAGTGATGGTTCAAGGACAGGCCAAATACTTATGCTCAATTAGAAAAAAAAAAACTACTATCAAACTTGTAGTGGGTGAGGCAGTAACCACAGCGTAGATTAGGAGCTACTGTTGACGGCTTCACTTACCTTCGTTTGTCAAACTGTTCACACTACGAGATGAAATAATGGCTATCAATCCCAGAACCCAACAGCAGCACAAAGCGTTAAAGATCGACCAACCCAAGTACGTTGGCACATTCTCTGTTGGTGGAATTGTTTTTACCATTACGGCATGATGATTTTGAACTTGCAGGTTGTCTGATTATGGGTTAGGTGTAGGGTAGGGGCTCCCATCCATTTGAGGAGTGTATGGGCCTTGAGAATGAGGGAAGGTGTTAGGCTGTGGTGTCCGCCCATATTGAGGTAGCAAAGCACTGCCATAGGAGAAGCTCTGTGGTGGTACATCAACACCTGAAGAATGATATAAAGATAGTCAGTTGCGTCTTTTGACTTTCTGGCAATGATATATATTACTATTTGTAAGAATCAAAAATATCCATTAGAATAAGGTATTGAAAAGTAGCGTAGAGTAGGGAGAAATTGGTGCAGATACTTTGTTAAACTATCACTTGTACACACTTACCAGTAGGCTGTTCTGTAGCTGAGGATTTCATGCTTTGGTTACGCTTGAACTCCGTGTCATCTGTTCTGCTTAATCTCAAGGTGCTTGTTTTATATGAGTTGAACGGTCAACATTTCCTGCTAAGCTTTAACCATGCGTGACAAGTGTTATTTTGTAACTTTTTTTGATGACTATTGCCTGAAGTCATAAAACATACCTCAAGTGTTATTGCGCTAGTTCTTTTGTAAAATCATGGAATTGTGATTGCAAGCTATTCAACATCCTACCACTTTCAAGATATGGTAAGAAATGATTCAAGTTTCAGAGAAAAGAAACCGTCTTTTCCCCTAAAAATCTACAAGCTGACACCAACACCTGATGCAAAAGGTGTGTTATTGCTAGCGAAGACATCATATAATGATTGATCTAGCAACCAAATTTACACTTCTAAAGTATCTGGCTACTTTTTGGTTAATATTTTGGTCCCATAGTCTACAAGGTATAAAAAAGACGGGTTTGCCTCAGCCTTTGCTTCCACACAACACATGGTAGAGTGACACCAAACATTGGGTAAAAATTTCCATTTAGAAACACACTTTAGAATTTCAAGTTAAATCCTATCTCTGCCAATACTGTTCGACTTATACATATACATAACGTAGAGTGGTGGTAAAACTTTTCAGTTTACTACTACAGTAAAATATGCTTTCAATTTCCCAACTTGTAATTAAGGTGTATACTTAAACGTTTATGACTAATATCTAATGCTGCATGAGCTTTTCACACAATATAGGATAAGCATATTATGTCAATTCATAGACATCACTAATCGACTATTTAACCAAATCTGCTTATTTGACTACCAAGCAAAGCCCATTATATTATTTTAAACAGCTACTGTGTTCAAACCAAGAACTATGATATTTGTAACCTAATATTGCTACTTATACAAAACAACCAGTTGGCATACAGATAACAATGGAATGGGCACATTCTAGTAATATCAATACCAATTATATATGGCCTCTATATTATATATTATCAACCTCTGAGCAACATTTAACAAAATCAACTCTCTAAAGTTTGGAGAAAAACATCTGGTTTTGCTGTATCCCCACAAGTTTTTAGGGGCAATCAGTTCTTCCCAGGTTGTTAATGAAACTTAAGCTGGTAGTAACAGGCACTGACAGGTAGCACAAAGACGACCCTGGAAGTTTGAGCAGTCCAATCATAGATAATCTTTACACACTTTTATGATTATACAGTTGAAAAGGGTATTCCCCTTTCACACCTGGTCAACCCAACCACGGCACTGAACAAGTTCACTATGGTTTCAAGTGATTAATGTATTTGAAACACTTTTATTCTTTTCCCATATGACATTCATAGAAATTGATGTGTAACTCTCATTCTCACTGTAAAATAATAGGATTACCATAGGCTTACTACAAAATACCCATGATCCTTAAGTCATGCATGAGTAAGGAAGACTTGCAAGTTTGAGTACTTCCTATTAGCTAACTCCCACTGTTTAGAACTAGTTTATAAATATTATCTGGTCTGGCCACTGGTGGCTTCTGGCCTGGTTGTGGGAGAGAATATGTAACAATGAGTGAAAAGGTAAGACATTCCAAATTCCAATAAAATCAGATGTTTGGTGTTATGTCTAAATCATCATTTACTCTTTCACAAATGTTTCTGTACACTAATATTCAACGAAAAATTGTGTTTTTACTTTGTAGGTTGTCTCGACGCTGTATATGTTCAACCTGTAACTCAAACTCCATGTTTTAAATAATTAACAATTTACCCAGATGTTTTTGTCTGTAAAGCACAGCATTTTTCTTCAAAATGAACAATAATGGGAGTGTTAAAAACAGTTAGCGCACTCTGATTTGCCAATTTCAAATAATATGTTTCATAGAATATGAACCAAAATTGTATGGAGATGTGATATTAAACCCATTCTATTATGAAATCATTTAACATGGATATATTCCTTTGGCTTATCTTACTGTGCTGCAATTGGCTCTCTAGAGAGTATATCTACTGATATTTCTTCAGCTGGTAGTGTGCCTCAAGGAGGCACATTCCAGACCATTTTTTTTTTAAAGTAATTATGTTTTTTACATCACTGGTAGGTGAGCAAGTAGACTAGTAGTTGTTACTGGTAGCATTTTATTTGTCGGTGAGACCTGAGGGCAACTCTTTACTATTTGACAGTCGGCAAGTCTGGTCACAATTGAGTGGAAAAAGAGCTAACAGTGGTGGCTGTTACATCTTTCTCTTTTGGAGTGTCTTATCTTCTTTCTTTCTTATCTATACATTCAAATCCACTCACCACCAGTCTAGTAGATTGGAGTTTTAATGTCTCTTGCTTGCGTTTTGCTTAAAGTGATATAAACCACCTGTTAAAAACAGTTAAATCAGCAAAATGAATTATGCAAACTCATCAAAGGAGTGGAAATGCTAAATAGCAACTACTAAACCAATTATATCATGAAATATGTGTATATTATGGAGTGGTATAGGAGTTGCCTCATCAATGTTTAGAGAGAGGAAGGAGGGCTAACTTCCTATCAAATCCCCAACATGAAGTGGTCGCCAAAAGGAGAAGATAATAATAGCAGTTATATATACATTAAGTGTCAAAAATAACTGTTGTAGGAGTAAAATTGCTTTGCACCTTAAATCCAGTTCATTGGTTAGGGCTGGTAAAACCTTCAATGCTGTTCTTATGCCCAATTTATTACTACAGTAAAAAGTGAAGCAAATAAAAATTAATGCCAAAGAAGGATTAAGAGAGCTGGGAGTGGTGGAGTGAGGATGGGATTGGTCTGTGTTTCCTATATCTTGTAACAAACTACTGTAATAGCTGCATAATATTGTGATGCAATTTGATCTGCTTTCCACAAATCTCAAGTATTACACCTTTTCAAAAGACCCATTGTGCCGGTATGACAGCGACAACTGATGATCTTCTGCTACTGGATCAGTTGGCAAGCACAGAACCCATGGTTCACACAAACTACACAGAGTGTTAGCTTGAATAGTGGCTTTATTCATAGATATCAATTCCTCAGGTAGCAATCCTCTAGGGTGGTTGGCAGTACACGAATGAATGCAAAGAGTACGAAAAAAATCAGCCTTTATACAGGCAGACTGACAGGAAGTAATTATCATAATACATATAAGAATATATTGCCAGGAAGTGAATGACCAATAACATACAATATATGAATAAATGAGAAATCATGCAACCCGATTTTATTAAATTAAAATAGTGCCAAGTAGCTGAAAGACGGGGCCATTTTTCCATAGTCCAATCGTAGACTCTCCAGTGGTTCCTAGGCTGTAACTAGCATTGGCAGGATAGTTCTGGCAATCTGAGGTAGGATACTTTTGACTCCAGAGTTGGTGCAAGATCTGAGGCTGTTTCGAAAATCATCTGTTAAGGTGACCATGTTGGGCCAGGCTAGTATTAGCATACCTGCCCAGCAAGGTGTCACTACCGGCCCAGCAGGGGTCAAGATCGGCCCTGCAAGCTGTCCTAAAGGCACAGCAAGTTGTTATACCAGTACAGCACCTTATGTTGGGCTGGGTGTTGTGCATCTCTAAATGGTGTTCCAGTGGTAAGTGTGCTTTTTAACAGTGCGATTCATCAACATCTACCGCAATATTGAGAACTAATCTTAGCAAGTAGCCCAGTCGTTAATTCTAGAAAAACTTTGTTTTACAATAAACTTGCGCTTTGCATATTATTTTAACTTTATACGTGTATATAATCGCTCATTAAACCAAAGTTGACACCTGATAGTGTAATGATTCATACAAAGTTACTCATAACAGCTCTATTTACCTTCATCTGTCAAGTCATTCACTCTGTATGAAATTAAAATTGCCACCAATCCAAGAATCTGACAGTAGCACAAACAGTTGAAGATGAAGTGCCGCATGTTCAACTTGGTGGTCTTTGCTAAACCATTACTACTTGGTCAGAATTTTTGCAATGGTTTTGTAGCTTTAGACTTGATGACTTTACCTGAGAAGTTGGGACAGTTTGGCATTTTGCCAGCATTAGAAAGAACACTTTATTTTAAGTTATGTAATAAAAGTCTGTAACGAAACCTCCAATATTTTTGTGGCAGCATTGGACACTCTTTCATTGATTTTCTGAATATTCAGATCTCAAGCAGCAGTTTTATGTATTGAATAACCATCTAGGGCTAATCAGTGCTGATTTACAAGCCTGTAAAATACCCCTCTACCAGAATTGCTAACCAAAGTTTTACACTGCATAAAATTGATGTCATCTTCGAATCGTAAGTATATTTATTTTTTTGCGTACCTTATTTATTAGGCCGGTCAGATTTGCTCTACCCATTCACTACTGTCTATTTTTCTATGTATACCATTCATTGTTCCCTAACGCACCAAAACAAGCGCAAGTTTTTTTTTTTATTCTTTTGAGGAAACCAGGATTAGATGACCCTTGTGATTGTGATCAAATTGACCACCTGGCAAATTGTGCACTATTCTTTCGTTGCTACTTCACATATGAAAATTGTTTAATAAACAAGCGTTGACTTTATTTACCACCAATGTTGATTTTATGTGTGCACCGTGCAAATTCACGCCAGATGAAGCATGGGGCGTAATAGTAAAGTACACAATGAAATCTTGGAGCCAAATTTTGATGGGGTGTCTCCATAGGGATTCTTTATTCCTGCTGCAATAGCTTTGAGTAGACCTAAGACTAAATGAGTGGCCCATCAGGTTTCACTTCAAACAAAGATGATGTAACTTCAATTGTATAAATTCTCTATAACTTATAATATATTGACAACGCCCACAACCCGAAGATGATGTATCGGCAATCAATGAAAGTTATAGTGAACCATATTTCAGCTGATGTGACAAGCTTTTGAGGCCAATGATTTGTTGGCAAGCTTGTAAATCAAGACTGAGTTGGCCTACAAAGTCATCCAACACGTCAATATGCAGCTTAGGATCTGAACATCCAGAAAATTGATTAAAAAGGTGTTCTATGCTGGTATGCTTCAAATCAAATTGCTTCCCAGACACGGCTACTCCATATGTGGAACAAACTATTCACTTGCTGTAAATGAATAGAAATTGAAATCATTCAACAGAAAAAAATGTATTTGCCTTAAATATAAAGTAATAACAGTAAAAAGGAAGCTTCATACCAACACTCGACTTTAGTTGAGCAAGCTAAGTCACTCAAATTTTGATCACCGAAGAGTACCATTGTTGGAACATTAATGCTTACTAATGAATTAATGCCTTTCTCTTAACTGTTTCATCATAGCATGGTTGTGTCTAAAAATTTTAGCCAAATGTGAAAAACTATTCAAAATTGATTTAAGTAACAAAGGTGACAGTGAATGAGTGTGAAGTTTCCATGTTTGGAGGAAAAACACTTTTTAAGTACAGAACTAAACTAAATCTAATGACAAACATTAATTGAGATCTATAAATGCAATATTTTATGTGCAGTTTTGCTCAAGTTGAGTCTTTTGAAAATAAATACTCGATTACACGGCTGAGCTGCTTTGATGCACTGGACTCAAACCATTATTGAGGAGTTGTCTTCTACTGTAATGTTTTGCCATTTCTGTAAAAAATTGATACATTCAAGTATGCAGGACTTTTCCCAAATAAAAAACATTATTTTTGGCATGAATGAAAAGGATTAATTAAGCTGTGTACAATAACAGATCTACATCTCCATTTGAAAGGTTATTGGAGTTATGCTCTCTCCCAGGTATTGGTGATATGATGCTGTACGCTAGCCTGTATGTACCTCACATGATGGCACACTCATAATATAAATAGCTTTCATGTCTGATCATTTTTGGTATAAACTGAACAGCAAAAATTTTTCTTTTAATTCCGGACCTCTGCAGAGGCTCGGTTTTTCCCTTCCTCCGTTCCTGTCAATGGCTGTGATATTTGCCATTAATGGTCTTACATTGATGGCTATGTTTCTATTACATATGATGAACGTTTTCACCATTAAATACATCTATATTTATGTTCATGTGTGGTGGGTAGCTTGTAGATTTCAGCCAATTTATATAATTTAATTAACGGTGCATGACCCTTGACAAATAACGGTTAATCATTACTCCGAGTTAAGAATTTCAAACTGGAGTCAACTAGCAGAGACGGAGGAGTTTTTCTAGCCGACGCAGCAATCAGTACATGTCAGATAGCTGCTTCCATTCATCATGCCAACTGTGAGAATTAATAAAGAAACTTTTGTGGACATAAGAAATGAAACAACCTTTTGTACTTTATCAGAATAAATCGGCTTCCATTAATAATTATAGGGTTCATTGTCAGTTTTTATTTTGAAGTGTTTCGCAAACTTGTTTTTGCTTTGCTAAGAGCTTAGATTAATCAGGGATACCAGCCAAGTTATTTTTTATGAGATCAGTCGTTTATCGCATAGACGTATATTTTATTTTATTAAGTAGAAAAAACAGAAGCACTTAAATATTAATGTCAAAAGAACCCTAATAAGACAACATAAGACAAGATAGAAAATGGTAGAAAACTTGTTTTTATAAAACGATAGTCCATTTGTATTGTGAGAGGAGAGACAAACAAACAGAGATTGAAAAAAAGTATTAAGACAATTCAGTATGCAAAAGAAGACAAAAGCGCCAAATCAAACAGCAAGATTAGGTTGGATGTTTACTTTGATGACCAGCAAGAATACACAATAAAAAAAATAATCATAATATTACAGTAGACTACTTAGTACAGCTGTCATTGCCTTTCTCATAGCCAAAACAGGTTAGTCAAACACATAGCAGGTAGAAATGGTTGAAAGTTACCGCCGGTTGTATGTTTTATATCAAACGTTTGGTGCGGAGCGTATATGAAGAGGCTGTATAACCATAGTTATCATTCATATGAGCTGATACTATAACATCCAGCAGAAGTTTCTGTTCTTTAATATCACGTTGAAAAGTATTGGAGCAGGTATTCCATATTATTCTTGTTCGTATTCTTACTTCCAACTGTTAACTAATTATACAATCGAAAGCACCAGAAGCTATCTGATAGGCTAGTACCACCCCAAGTAGGATAACCCCAAGTACAGTGGCTGTAATGTTTAACTTACGAACTGTAAAACTTTTTTTTTTAGCCTCCTTTACTTTTCCTAAAAGAAGCAAGGAATAAATTTATTAGTGCATTTTGTGAATATTGTTCTATTTCTAAATAAAATGAAGCTCTTTTGTCTATCAGCCTCGTTACCTACGTTTGTTTGCACATTTATAACTTAAATACAAAATTTGAGCCATTTGACAAACCAAAAGTTTTTAACGCTAAAGGAACTGCAGCATGCTATATCGGTTTTGCTAGCAGGCTGAGCAGCGATCGTACAAGGACAGCCAAACACTTATGCTCATTTAGAAAATAAATACTACTATCAAACTTGTAGTAGGTGAGGCAGTAACTACATAGTAGATTTAGGAGCTGCTGTTGACGGCTTCACTTACCTTTGTTTGTCAAACTGTTCACACTACGAGATGAAATAATAGCTATCAATCCCAGAATCCAACAGCAGCAGAAAGTGTTAAAGATCGACCAACCCAAATAAGTTGGCACATTCTCTGTGGGTGGTATTCTTTCTACTATTACGGCCTGAAACTCTCGAAGTTGCAGGTTATGTGATTGTGGGTGGGGCGTAGGGTAGGGGCTCCCCTTCTGTTGAGGAGTGTATGAGCCTTGAGAATGAGGGAAGGTGTTATGCTGTGATGTCTGCTCATATGGAGGTGGAGAATTATGGGCATAGGAGACCCTCTGCTGTGGTACATCAACACCTGAAGAATGATATGAAAATGGTCAGTTGAGTTTTGTGAGTTTCTGGCTATGATAAACTTTACTATTTGTAAAAATCGAAAATATCCATTAGAATGCAATACTGAAAAGTATCGCACAGTAAATAGAAATTGGTGCAGATACTTTGTTAAACTATCACTTGTACACACTTACCAGTGGGCTGTTCTATAGCTGAGGGTTTCATGCTTTGGTTACGCTGGAGCTCCATGTCATCTGTTCTGCTTAATCTCAAGGTTCTTATTTTATATGCGTTGAACGGTCAAGGTTTCCTGCTAAGTTTTAACCATGCATGACCAGTCTTCTTTCATAACTTTTTTGGCAATTGCCTGACGTCATATGGCATACCTTTAGTATTATTCTGCTAGTTCTTTTGTAAAGTTATACAATTGCTATTGCAAGCTATTCAACATCCTACCACGAAGTTGGCATTCGGCTCTAATATGGTAATAAGTTATTCAAACTTGGGAGAAAGAAAAATTTTTTCCCTGAATATCTACAAGCTGACGCCAACATCCAATGCAAAAGGTGTGTTATTGCTAGCGAAGACATCATATAATGATTGGTCTAGCAACCAAACTTACACATCCAAAGTATCCGGGTACTTTTGGGTTAATATTTTGGTCTCATAGTCTACATGGTATAAAAAAGACTGGTTTGCCTTAGCTTTTACTTCTACGCAACATATTGTAGAGTGACACCAAACATTGGGTAAAAATTTCAATTAAGAACTAGTTATGGTGCAGTTTTTTTGTCGACTTTAAAGTTCAATCCTAACTCTGCCAATACTCTTTGACTTATACATAACACATAACGTAGAATGGTGATTAAACTTTTCAGTCTAATATTACAGTGACACATGCTTTCAGTTTTTCTACTTGTTATTAAGGTGCATACCTAAATGTTTATAATTAATACTTAATATTGCATGAGCTTTTCACACAATATAGGATAAGCATATTATGTCAATTCATAGACATCACTAATGGATTACTTAACCAAATCTGCTTATTTGACAACCAAGCAAAGCCCTTTTATATTATTTTATAGCACTACTGTGTTCAAACCAAGAACTATGATATTTGTAACCTAATACTGCTACTTGTACAAAACAACCAGTTGGCATACAGATAACAATGGAATGGGCATCATTCTAGTAATATCAATACCAATTATATATGGCCTCTATCTTATATATTATCAACCTCTGAGCAACATTTAACAAAATCAACTCTCTAAAGTTTGGAGAAAAACATCTGGTTTTGGTGTATCCCCGCAAGTTTTTAGGGGCAATCAATTCTTCCCAGGTTGTTAATGGAATTTAAGCTGGTAGTAACAGGCACTGACAGGTAGCACAAAGGTGACCCTGTAAGTTTGAGCAGTCCAATCTTACGTAAGCTGTACACACTTTCATGACGATACAGTTGAAAAGAGTAATCCCCTTGGAAACTTGGTCAACCCAACTACAGCACTGAACAAGTTCCGCTGAGATGTCAAGTGATTAATGTACTTAAAACACTTTCACTACGTTTCCATATGACATTAATAAAGATTGATGTGTAAAGCCCATTCACACTGTAAAATAAGAGGTTCACCATAAGCTTATTACAAAATGCCCATGATCCTTAGGTCACGCATGAGTAAAGGAGGTTTTCAAGCTTGCGTAATTTCAATTAGCTAACTCCCACTGTTTAGAACTAATTTATAAATATTATCTGGTCTGGCCACTGTTGGCTTCAACTTACTGGCCTGGGTGTGGGAGAGAATATGTAACAATGAGTGAAAAGGTAAGACATTCCAAATTCCAATAAAATCAGATGTTTGGTGTTATGTCTAAATCAGCATTTATTCTTCCACAAAGGTTTCTGTACACCAATATTCAACGAACAATTGGTTTTCTACTTTGTAGATTGTCTGAGATGATGCATATGTTCAACCTCCAGCTCAAACTCCCTGTTTAAACTAAATCACAAATTACCCAGACATATTTCTCTATGAGGCATAGAACTTTTCTCCAGAATGAACAATAACGGGAGTGTTAAAAACAGTTAATCTGATTTGCCATTTCAAATATTATGTAGTATAATGTGTAATAAATAATGTGTAATAAAATATAAACCAAAATTGCATGTGGATGTGATATTAGGTATATTCGCGACTTGGATCGATCCGTACAATAAATTTAATAAATAAAATTTTTCGCAATTTAATTAATGTGAATGGGTCGGTAGCAATGTTTTTAATGGATTGCAAAATACCATCCCCGCGAGCAACAAAATATTAATTTGCAACGCAAACTCATAGGTCGCGAACACTACCGATCCATAACGTGAAAATTAATATATACCCACGTGGGTGACGTTTGTTTCAAAGCAGTTTATTCTCGGCATCATTTATTATTATTTTGTTACTAATTATTATATATGTTATCTATTATTATCAATTATTATGATTTCTATGTAAAATATTGATATATTGGAAATAGATTGACCAAAATAAGGAAAAACAGAGCTATTTTGTTAAAACAATAAAGATAAATGTTATAGTTAATCAAGAATGAATTGTTTTAAAATAAACGTCAACCGGACAAGTGTAAAGCTGTTATTCTTTGACTCGCTACCACCTTCTGCTACTTACCCATGCATCATGCTAATAGTACCAATGAGGAATCAACGACACCATAACTGTCGCTGATGAATTGCACACACATGTGAAAATAAGTATGCTCGCTACAATGCACATTGTAATTTAATGCCCTCACGTCTGATCTGGTTCAATGGATATTATTTCTTATTATTATATAATGGAAATTAAACCCCTGGATCCATATGTTCGCCGCAAACTGATGTGCATCCCAATTATGACTAATAGCAGGTGTTCATCGATCCAGGTCGCGATACACCTTTCAAATCCATTCTGGTATGAAGTCATTTGAAATTTGTCTATTCCTTTGGCTTATCTTACTGTGTTGCCATTGGCTCTCTATAGTGAGTATATATACTGATATTTATTCAGCTGGTATGTGCCTCAAGGACACACATTCCTGACCATTCTTCTTGTTTTTTAAAATGATTAAGTTTTTCACATCACTGGTAGGTGAGCAAGTAGACTAGTAGTTGTTACTGGTAGCATTTCATTCGTCAGTGAGACCTGACGGCAACTCTCTACTATTTCATAGTCAACAAGACTGCTCACAATTGAGTGGAAAAGAAAGCTTACAGTGGTGGCTGTTACGTCTCTCTCTTTTGGAGTGTCTTATTTTCTTTCTTTCACCTCTATGCATTCAAATCCACTCACCACCAGTCTAGTAAATTGGAGTTTTGATGTATCTTGCTTGTGTTTTGCTTAAAGTGATGTAAACCACCTGTTAAAAAAATAAAATCGGCTATTGAAACGTGCAAACTCATCAAAGAGTGGAAATGCTAAATAGCAACTACTAAACCAATTATATCATGAAGTACATGTGTGTTATGGAGTGGTATAGGAGTTGCCTCATCAATGTTTAGAGGGAAAAAGGAGGGATAACTTCCCATCAAATCCCCAACATCAAGTGGTCACCCAGAAGGAGAAGACAATAATGGCGGTTATATATACATTAATTTTCCAAAATAACAGTTGTAGGAGTAATATTGCTTTGCACCTTAAGGCCAGTTTATTGGTTAGGGCTGGTAAAACCTTCAATGCTGTTCTTTTACCCAACTTGTTACTCTAGAAAAAAGTGAAGAGAAAAAAAAATCGCTAAAGAAGGGATAAGAATGCTCAGAGCGGTGGAGTGAGGATACAATTGGTCTGTATTTTCTATATCTTGTAACAAACTACTGTAATAGCTGCATAATTTTGTGATGTAATTTGGTCTGCTTTTCACAAAATTCCATGAATCTCAAGTATTTCTAGTGGTGGAATGGGCCACAAAAACTAAGGGTCGGGCCGAGTTCAAGCCGCTGGATGGAAACACGGGCCGAGTCGGGTCGGATCGAGCCAAAATAATAAAGTATATTGTATATAAATGTTATCATTAGGCTTCTTCATATGTTTTACTACGATTTGCTTTAGTTTTTCACTAGCTTGGGAGTAGATATCAGGAACTATTTTTTCCATGAATGACTTCCTAGATGGAATTGTATATCTCAGCTCTAGATATTGCCGCAGGTCCCTGAAGCCATCATCTCCTGTTAAGCTGAAGGGTTGAAGGTCCTGTGTCATCATGTTTGCTATTAGCTTAGTTATTTTTACGTGCCTTGGCTCTTTAGGGTCAAACTTTGCTTTTTTAGCAATTAATGACTGTAAGGTGGTTTGAGAGGAGCTGTTATCATTATTATGTAGAATTCCATTCCATAATTTTATTATTTATCAAGTTATGTCATCCATTCATCATCTGCCGGTTATAATTATTATTATTATGGAATTAATCCAAGTGAGTGTCAATGTATTCACCTATTTCTAATTATTTTTATAAACATCATATTATAATTATTGTGCAGGATTTCACTGTGTGAGTTGGTAGCTCGGCCTACCTGCACAACTTCCCGAACTGAGTTGGCAACTATGTCTATCGCTGAGCAATACAACCCGCCCACAGGTCGACTAGTATCCTTGGGAATGGTGTGTAACCATTCCTATTTTACTAGTCTAACTGTCGGTTGCGTTAGCTTGTTTCAGTGTGCAAGGCAGAGGTCGAACTTTGAAGGCGAACTAGGCAAGCTAGGTTCGGCCAGCAGAGGTTCGAACTGTTCTGCTGAGTGCAAGTTAGTGACCGAACTTTGAAGGCCAACTAGTCAGAGCTAGGTTCGGCCAGCAGAGGTTCAGGCTGATCTGCTTGTATATTACTACTCGAGTAATAGAGCATTCGTTGTACGAGCATGTACTAAGCGCAGTGAAGTTATTGAGAACTTCTGAGAGTGTGCAAACTGACTCTGACTTTATTGCTGCCTAACACGGCTATTTATACAAAAGATTACATAAGATATATCTGGTAAACATAAGTAGACAAAGGAAGCCACACCTAGCACAACTGGTTGGCTAGCATGAGCAAATCATACACAAAGGGTGGTACTAGAATAGATGGTTGACTGATTCCACATGGCGTACATATAAGTTTGCATGGTTAAGTAAAATAATAATAGGTATGCATAGAACGAATGTCTCTAGAGTGTAAGCATAGAATGATACGATGTAGAACAAGGTAGGTTAGATTGTTACTGTCATAGATGCAAGATGGCGCCGGTCCTTTACACACTCCACCCCATTGGCGATGGTGGCCAATTAATCAACGTCGGCGGCATCGGTAATGTGTTCTCCTAATATGTGTTCTCTCCTCATCTTCTCCTTGATGACCTCGGCTTGTCTTAATAAGGTAAGAGCGCTTGTGTCAGTGACTGTAAGGAATCTTCCGGTAGCTCGTCATTAACTGTTGACGTGACGTCGACCTGTGCAGCTATCTTTGCCTTCTATCAGTAATTGTAATCGTGTGTTGTCGCTGGTTGCTTGTTGCTCGCTTCGTTGCTGGCTGGGAACTGAACGGTGGCGGGTCCGTCCTCGCTCTTTAACATTATTAGCTCCCTCTCCCACGTGCTCTCTTAGTACCTCCTCCCACGTGACGGGTCCTTGGTGACGTCGTATGGCGGGGTTTGTGTGTAGATCGTCGGTGGTTGTCTTGGGAGTTGCCTCCCCTTGTGTTTCATCGATCTTTCTGTCTTCTGCACTGGTTTGGTGATAGTTTTGTTGGTTCTGATCGTAGCTCCTCCATTTTTTCTTTCGTTTTACCAGTATCCAACCGTTTTCTTCGCAATTTTTTGCAGTCTTGATGGTTGGGTTGGTGTCTCCTGGCATCTTGTCTCTCTTTCCTCCTTCGGCTTGGCCAGTTGGTGTCTTCGGGCTAGAACGACCTTCTGTTTGATAACAATGGTAGTCATCTAATTTCTTTGGTCGATTTCTTTCCCTCGTAGGCCGGTTTAATGGGGAGGCTGTCGTTCCTGTGGGGTTGAGTGGTGGCCACTCGTTGACATCTAGGTCAGGGGTCACTGTTGACCTTCTGGTGACCTCGGGGGGTGGAGCCTCGTTCCTTTCCTCTTCTATTGGCCGTTGCTCCTCTTCTACTGGCAACGTCTCCTCCTCTATGGTTTCGGTGCTCTCTGGCACCCTCCTTTCTTCGGCGGCTACTGCTGGGGGTCCCTCTTCATTGGCGGGTAGAGGTGTTGGCGTCCGTCCCTCAGCGGTGGGTGGCCTTTCTACCCAATGTAGTGGTAGCGGTAACGGAGCGATCGCTTCGTCTGGCCCTGTTGGAGGACGCTTCGTCTTCGGGAGTCGACCTCTCCTGGCTCCCTTCATATTCGGCATCAGTGCCGGCTCCCGACAAGGGGGTGCGCGCCCTACAGGCTCCTCACAGGTACGGTAGGGTCGTAGTCGTTGGCCGTTCTGGATCGACCATTGTCCATTCCGCTCTAACTTGTATGTGTGGTTCGATAATACCTCGGTGACTTGGTATGGTCCGACGAATCGTGGCTGGAGCTTGGGGTTGCTTCCCTTGACTCTGCGCTTGTTCTCCAGCACCACTAATTCTCCTTTCTGGAACACGGGGGGTTCCTCACTCTTCTGGCTCCTTATCTCTTGCTGACGCTCTCGGAGATAGTTGTGAGCCTTCTGCAGATTCTCTTGGATTTCGGCCGTATATTCAGTAATGTTCTGGGGATCCAGCGAGGGGGGTGTTCCTGTCAGCTGGTCGGGAAGGCGTACTTCTCGTCCCATCATCATCATATTGGCCGTTTCTCCAGTGGCTGAGGGGGGGGGTACCTCTGCATACCCGCATAATCTGGGGGAGTAGACTGTCCCACTCGTCTTGTCCTTTCGTCAGGATTAGCGTGCGGAGGGCGTCTCCCAGAGTGCGGTTTTGCCTCTCCACAACTCCGTTCCCTTGCGGGTGGTATGGTGTGGTACGGGTCTTCTTCACTCCCCAGAGACTGCATAGTTCCTCCAAGAGCACCGACTCGAACTGCGCTCCTTGATCCGAGTGCAGCTGTTCAGGTAGTCCCCAGTACGCAAATACCCGCTCGTCGAGTGCTGTGGCAACTGTGGGGGCCGTTGCGTCTGGCAGTGCAATAGCATCCTGCCAGCGGGTGAAGTGGTCGGTTAGGACCAGGGCCCAGCGGTTCTTCCGCTTCGTCAGTGGCAAGGGGCCGACCAGGTCGACTGCCAACTTCTGAAAGGGGCGTCCTGCGTACATTCGCTGCCTTCCGGGGTTCTCTGTCCTTCTGCCATTCTTTGCCACCTGATACACACCTCACAATCTTTGATGAGTCGCCTCACCAACGGAGAGATACCCGGCCAGTACCAATCCAAAAGGATTCGTTGTCTGGTCCGGTGTATCCCTGTGTGAGCCATCTTGTGTGTATCCCAGACAACCTGTGTTCTCCTGCTGGGAGGGCAGATCACGCACTGCTTCGGCTTGGTGGGGTGAGTGAGCTTGATGGTGAGTATGCCATCTGGCCGAATACTCATGGCCCCCCGTCTCTCGTATAGGGTCCTCAGCTCCAGTTCTCCTTCCGCCAGCTCTCTTTCGGAGATGCTCCCTGGCCGTTTGACCTCGGCATAGATCCGAGCCACTGGTCCTCCTCCTTCCTGCTGCTCTTTAGCCAAGTCCCTGGTGGTCTGCATTGGGTTGGTCACCGCAATGTTGACCCTCTCTTTCTTCGGCGGGGCCGACTGGACTTCCTGGGCGAGCTCTGCATGTGAGGGTCCTCCGTCTCTCTGCTCAATTGAACTGCATTGTCGACAGTCCGTGCACACACCTTGGCGACTGAGCCCATCAGCGTTCCCGTGGCGTACTCCTGCTCTGTGTTCCAGTTTATAACGAAACTCAGCTAGCGTTTCCAGCCAACGGGCGATCTGATTCGATGGCTCCTTCCTTCGACACAACCAGCGTAGGGAGGCGTGGTCGGTCCTGAGTTTAAACTCCCGTCCGTAGAGGTAGGGGCGGAAGTGCTTGACTGCTTTGATCACTGCCAGCAACTCTTTCCGAGTGACGCAGTAGTTTCTTTCTGCAGGGGCTAGTGTCTTGCTGAAATAGGCTATCACTCGCTCTTCCCCTTCTTGGACCTGTGACAGTACTGCGCCGACTCCTACTGCACTGGCGTCAGTGTCGAGAGTGTAGGGTAGACTGGGGTCCGGGTATCCTAACACTGGAGCCTGCATCAGTCGTGCCTTCAGTTGGTTGAACGCTACTTGTTCCTCTTCTCCCCACTTCCAGGACATCTCCTTCCCGGTGAGTACCGTCAACGGCTTGGCTATGGTAGCATAGTCCGGGATGTACTGGCGGTAGTATCCTGCAGTCCCGAGGAATGCCTGCAGTTCTTTCACCTCTCTGGGTGCTTCCCACTTCCTTACTGCGTCGACTTTGCTCGGGTCGGTGGCTACTCCTTGGGCGCTCACCACGTGGCCCAGATACTTCACCTCCTTCTGCAATAACTCACATTTGGAGGGCTTCACTTTCAGATTGGCTTGCTGTAGGCGTCCCAATACTTCTCCGAGCCTTTGCAGGTGTGTCTCGAAGTCCGGGGCGATGATGATGACATCATCGAGATACAGCAGCAGCTTCTTCCAGTGTACACCCTTCAACACTTTCTCCATCAGCCTTTGGAAGGTGGCGGGGGCCGACGTCAATCCAAAGGGGAGCACCTTCCACTTCCACAGTCCACTGCGTGTAGTGAAGGCTGACTTGTCCCGAGCATCTGCATCCAGGGGCACTTGCCAGTACCCGCTGGTGAGATCCAGCGTCGTGAAGTACTTGCTGCCGGCCAAGGCGTCCAGAGACTCGTCTATGCGGGGAATGGGGTAAGCGTCTTGCTTAGTAATGTCGTTCAACCTCCTGTAATTGACACAGAACCGCCACGAGTCGTCCTTCTTCCTGACCAAGACAACGGGGGAACTCCAAGCTCCATCTGCGGGTTCTATCAAGTCTTTCTCCAGAAGGTCCTTGATTTGCCGTTCCGCCTCTGCTTCCTTCTCTGGTCCCAGCCGATGGGGAGGACACCTGATGGGTCGAGCTCCTTCTATGGTAGGAATGGAGTGTTCGGCCAGTGTCGTTCGGCCCAAGTCTCCGTTGTGACTGCTGAACACCGTCTGGTACTGCAGCAGCAACTCTTTGAGCTGTCTTTCCTGTCGGGGTGTCTGACACCCTCTCTTGGCCTTGTCAAAGAGTTCTTGCAGGTGGGGGGGTACTCTTCCTCCTGCCTCCGCTCGTTCCTCTGCTCTCCTAGGCACGTTCAGCGTCTGGATTCCACCTTCATCTACTCCTGTGAAGGTGCCAATCACCTCTCCTGCTGACAGCTTTAGTGTGTCCTGTGTTGGGTTTAGGCATCGCACCAACACTCGACCTCGTGCGTTCGGCCGGTTGACACTTGTGGCGATCGGTATTCCACCCTGCAGGCTCTCTATCACTCCCTGAGGACAGGTTTCCCTGGCACTCAGGTGGCAGGGTATGGTGACCTCCATCTGTGGGGGCAGACTGGTGTCTTGCCGAACTTGCACCTTGGAGACTAGACTCCTTCCATGCCGATCTGTGCAGGCCAGCTCTCTCCCCTGTATCATCAATACAGGTCGGTCGAACCCTAGCTGGCATTCCTGGCTCGTCAGAAATGGCATCCCGAGAATGACATCCTCGTTGATCTGACTCACTACGAAGGTCTCGGTGAACTTGACATGCCGTATCCGTCCTTTCAGGGCTAGCAATCCGTAAAAGGGTAGTCTCATCCCATCCGCCATGAGACCGTGAGAGTCGTACGGCTGTAGGTCCTGCTGTAGGTGAGAGGGTAGTCGGTCAAAGACACGTTTTGCCAACAGGTTGGTGTTGCATCCCATGTCGATGAGATGAGTGACTGCTTCTCCCTCTATTCGTCCTGGCAGGTAGTAGCTGGAGCGGTAAGGTCGCTCCACTTGATTCGACTGAAGGTTGACAGGCTTGGGTGTGAACCGTTCCTCCTTGGGTGGTGGCGTCTGGGTCTGTTTGTCCTTCTTTTTAGGCCTGGTTGATTCCTGCTGCTCGAGAGTCTCCTCGCTTTCCGATTCCAGTGTGACAGGGCTGTCGGGTGTCGACAGACTGGAGAATCGGTTGTGTAGAGCGATCGGAGGACTGGTCAGTAGGTCCAAAGTAGGAGTCACCCGTCGTGCTTGGTCCCGCTTCCTCGGAGGTGCCTGCGCCTTCTCTTGAGGTGCCCGTGCGCAGCCAGAAGGCCTCCCTACTGCTGCGGGCGGTAGTCGTTTCCCTGGTGGCTGGGCCATGGAGCAGTCTTGCATGCCTTCCGATGGTGTCCAACCTGCTGGCAACCCCAGCATCTCTTGGGAATCTCTTCCTTCTTTCTTGTTTTGAGGTCCGCTATCTCCTTGCTTAGTCCTTCCACCGTGCGGAGGAGCTGCGTAAGAGGGTCTTGCACCTCTTGTGAACGAGCAGTCTCTCCAGGTGGGGTCGGTGCTAAGTCATAGGGGTCGGTCTCCACTGTCCGAACGTGTGGTCCTCCTAGCGGCTGGTGTGGAACCTGCAGAAACTCGTTGCCTGCTTGTATCGCCTCCTCCAAGCTCTGGGGGCAAACAGCCAACAGATGTCGCTGTAGGTAAGTGTGTCCCAGCGTGCTGTGGAACGTCTGGAGCACCAGCTCCTCTTGGTTCTGCCTGGGGAGGTTGTTGTGGGCAGCCTTGATGAGGCGTTCCACGGTGGTTGCATGATCTCGCAGGCTGTCCCTGGTCGTTCGTCTGTAGCTCAGTAGTTTCGCCTGTGCTTCGGAACGTGTGAGCCCAAAGGTAGCTCGCAGCTTCATGGTCACCTCCTCCGCCGTCTCTCCTCTTCCACACTGTTCGGCCTTGCCTGTCAAGGCTTGCCTTAAGTGTATCACTCGGTCATCTGGCTGCCACTGGTTGGCGTCGGCCACTTCCTCGAACCGCTGCAAGAAGTAGTCTACTTCTCCCGTGCCGTCGAACTGCGGCACCTTGAACTTGCTTCTGGTGGAGGCCATGGTCATCCTGCCAGGATGTGAGTGAGGGTGTTCATCATTTCCATGCCGGATGGATCTCGGTCTATGCTGAGCGCTCTTCTTCTCTGTGCCATCGCTCAGTCGGGTTCTGCTTGTGGGTGTCTCCAATCCCACTGCTGCCACCAATGTGCAGGATTTCACTGTGTGAGTTGGTAGCTCGGCCTACCTGCACAACTTCCCGAACTGAGTTGGCAACTATGTCTATCGCTGAGCAATACAACCCGCCCACAGGTCAACTAGTATCCTTGGGAATGGTGTGTAACCATTCCTATTTTACTAGTCTAACTGTCGGTTGCGTTAGCTTGTTTCAGTGTGCAAGGCAGAGGTCGAACTTTGAAGGCCAACTAGTCAGAGCTAGGTTCGGCCAGCAGAGGTTCAGGCTGATCTGCTTGTATATTACTACTCGAGTAATAGAGCATTCGTTGTACGAGCATGTACTAAGCGCAGTGAAGTTATTATTGTTAGAGAACAAAGAAACTTCTGAGAGTGTGCAAACTGACTCTGACTTTATTGCTGCCTAACACGGCTATTTATACAAAAGATTACATAAGATATATCTGGTAAACATAAGTAGACAAAGAAAGCCACACCTAGCACAACTGGTTGGCTAGCATGAGCAAATCATACACAAAGGGTGGTACTAGAATAGATGGTTGACTGATTCCACATGGCGTACATATAAGTTTGCATGGTTAAGTAAAATAATAATAGGTATGCATAGAACGAATGTCTCTAGAGTGTAAGCATAGAATGATACGATGTAGAACAAGGTAGGTTAGATTGTTACTGTCATAGATGCAAGATGGCGCCGGTCCTCTACATTATTACCAATTATTACTTATTAGGAATTATCATCATCATTTATAATAATATTTATTTTTATTCTCACTTATTTTTATTAATAAATCTAACTGCTACTATTGTTGCTGCTGTGATATTATTATTACTATTATTATTATTTATTGTTGTTTTGCTATTATTGGTATTATTAGTTGATGATGATAATAATAAATCAGTTTCTACTGCTATTTAAAGTATTTAATAATAATTTTATTATCAATTATCTTTAAATTATTTGTAGTTACTAAAAAGAATAATAATAGTCAATATAACACATAAGACGTGGTTGTATTGTGTGTAAGTGCTACACCTGAGAAAAAAAGAACCAAAATGTGAAAGTAAGCGGTTATCAGTATCTATGATGATATACCGGGACCATTCCCTACCGGGAGTGAAAGTGTTCCTCTTTGATTGAGACAACAATTCACATCTGGCAACCCTAAGCTGTGAGTTTATCTGTGTCTGTTAAGACTTCATCTGGTGGCGTTTTAAAGAAGATGTAGATCCTAACTTGTAGCTGAATAGAGCATTGCATTTGTTACATTCTACCTTTTCACCTGGCAATAATTTGGTAAAAAATTTCCACACCTTGCTTGTGCTAGCCATTTATTTTACTTCTTAGATTTTCCCTTGACCTAACACTAGCAGAGGGTTATATTCATTGGTGTGTCATCATCATTAAAAACTATGCAGTTGCGCAACGGTACGGCGGTACACAAGCTATCATGCTATTGCAAAACTGTTGCAAAACCGAATAAATAGAATTATCTCCCTTATAGTTGTGAGAGCACAACTTCAAACTGGCTCGACCCTACTATCTATGTTGGCCTGTGAGCCACTAACCCGAAGCACTTGGCCCGTGAGTCAAGTCGGGTCGCCTAACTCGTTCCAACACTAAGTATTACACCTCTCCAAAGGACCCATTGTGCCGGTATTGCAGCGACAACTGATGATCTTTTACTACTGGATCGGTTGGCAAACACAGAGCCCATGGCTCAGACAAACTACACAGATTGTCAGCTTGAATAGTGGCTTTATTCAAAGATATAAATTCCTAGGGTGTCAATCTTCTAGAGTGGTTTGCAGTACATGAATGAATGCAAGGAGTATGAACAAAATTAGCCTTTATACAGGCAGACTGACAGGAAGTAATTGTCATAATTCATATAGGAATATATTGCCAGGAAGTGAATGACCAATAACATACAATATATAAATAATTGTTTTGCGATTTTGTTAAATAGAAATAGTGCCAAGTAGCTAAAGGACGGAGTCATTTCTCCATAGTCCAATCAGAGACTCTCCAGTGGTGCCGAGGCTGTAACTAGCCCTGGGGTGATAGTTCTGGCACTCTGAGGTAGGACACTTCTGATTCCAGAGTTGGTGCAAGATCTGAGGCTGTTTCGTGAAAATCCTCTGCTAAGGTGACCATGTTGGGTCAGGCTAGTATTAGCATACCTGCCCAGCAAGGTGTCACTACCGGCCCAGCAGGGGTCAAGATCGGCCCTGAAAGCTGTCCTAAAGGCACAGCAAGTTGTTATACCAGTAAGGCTGTAAGGCTGGGTGTAGCATTTCAGCTCATCTCTCACTGGCGTTTCAGTGGAAAGTGTCTTTTTACCGGTGGCGTTCACCAAAATCTACCACAATATTGAGAACTAATCTTAGCAAAATAGCCCAGTCAATATACCTAGATAAACTTTGATTTATGATTAAATTTGCCCTTTGAATATTAGTCTCACTTTATCCATGTATATACTCGCCTATTAAATTGAAGTTGACCCCTGATAGTGTACTGATTTATACAAAGTTTCTGATAACAGCTCTAGTTACCTCCGTTTGTCAAGTAATTCACGCTGCATGAAATAAAAATTGCCACCAATCCAAGAATCCCACAGCAGCACAAACAGTTGAAGTTAAAGTGCCAAATTTACGACTCCGCGTGTTTTACTTGTGGTCTTGGCTGAACCACTACCACTTGGTCAAAATGCTTCCAACAGTTTTGTAGCTTTAAGCTCAATGAATTTTTCTGAGAAGTTGAGACGGCTCGGCATTTTGTCAGCTTTAGGCAGAACACTTTATTTGATTTTATGTAATGGAAATCTGTTACGAAACCTACAGCATTTTTGTTAAAACATAACAGAATTGAGCACTTTTTGTCGAGTTTCTAAATATTGAAGTTTTAAGCAGCAGGTTGATGTATTTGGGTGGCTCTGTAGGCCCACTTAGTCCTGATTTTCAAGCCTGCAAAATTGGAAATATACTTATTTCTCTTGCGTACAGTACTTCTTTGGCCAATCAGATCCTTCTATTTATTTTCATTTTTCTTTTTTCGTTTATTTTTATTTAATTTATTAAAATTATCATTGTTTTTCAAGTTCACTACTGTCTATCTATCTATGACACCATCCATTGCTTCCTAACTCACCAAAACAAGCATAAGTCTTTTTCTATTCTGAATTAAAGGATCCTTGTGATTGTGATCAGATTGGTCTACCTGGCAAAGTCGACACTATTCTTTCGTTGCTACTTCACCTATGAAACTTGCGTAATAAACCAGCATTGGCTATATTTATGATGCGTATACACTAATTTTGTTTGTATTGACTGAAACCACTAATTCCGATTTCATGTGCGCAGCGTGCAAACTCAGCCAGATGAAAAATGGCGCGTAATAGTGAAGCAACCATTAAATCTTCGAACCAAATTTTGCTGGAGTGTGTTCATGGGGAATCTTTATTCTTGCTGCAGTAGACCTAAGACTAAAAGAGCGGCCAATCAGATTTCATTTTAAGCAAAGACGATGTAATTTCACTTATATAAATTATCTACAATTCATTAAAATCGACCGCGCTCACAATCCGAAGATGACGTAAATCAATGAAAGTTATAGTAAACCACATTTCAGCTGATATGGCTAGCTTTTAAGGCCAATGGCTTATTGACAAGCGTGTAAATCAGTACTACAGAGTCAACCAACACATCAATCTGCAGCTGAAGACAGGAATATTAAAAAAATCATTTAAAAAAGTGTTCTTTTTTCAATACCCCCATTTTCCACTACGCCCATTTTCCAATACGCCCATTTTCCAATATACCCATTTTCCAACTGGCCGTTTTTGGAAACGTGCTCGTCTTATTATTAGTGATGCTAACCATATTCGTTATTGCTTTAATGGTGATCAATGCTTGCCAATAGTAATAAATAGATGGTAAAATAAGCGATACTAAATAATTTTAGTATTATTTACTGCTATAAACTGCCATTTTGAAAACATTAGCTGTTTTTTAGAGTTATGATTAAATTAAATGCTACTGTTAACTATAAGTAACAACAATGCCATTGCTGTTACCTTTAATTTATTAACTAATATTAATAATGTTATTATTCATATTTTTTATACCATTTTAGAAAAATAATAGCTGTTATGAGTGGTAATAAACATTAATTGTTATGGTTTTAATTTTAAGGCAGTAGTACGAATTTGGTGACTCGAAATTTGGATCACGAGCGTAGGTTTTTTCCTTGGGTAGCTAGTGTCATAGAGTTACTTTCACCAAGAGAAGATAATACCATTGTTCGGTCGTTCAGCCAGTTCGGTTGGTTCGGCGAGATGTACATACCGTATATTTAGTAATAGCAATGAGTCAAAATGCGCAGAGTTAACTTATCCGATAAGGCGGGGAATTCCTAGCTCGAGGTCCTTAGAGTACATGCGTACTGCAGTGTCTGCCGTGTGGGTTCAGCTGAGGCAGTCACTCGTAGCTAGATCCATACTAACTATGCTCTTCGCTTGATAGCTTAGCTGTACGCACACATTGGCTAGTAATTCAGATCGTACTACTCAATGAGTGGCCACCTATGTTAAAATCCATTACAATAGTTTACCACCCTTACTATGTTCTTTTATCAACATATCTAGAGTTTCAACTAATCTATCTCCATTAAAAGCCATAACTTTATCTTTTAACCAGGATCTCTTTTGATATGTTTTTATATCAGCAAATGTAGGACTTATAATAAATATTGGTCAAAGCAATTATAATAATAGTTTTCTATTATATTAAGTATTTGATATGTTTTACCACCTCTTGCCTTTCCACAAATGATTGCATTAGACTTGTTTATATATATATAAAAAAAATATTGGGATAGGGAGCGGAACTCGACCGCGATAGCTGGAGCAGTGAGCAACCCCTTAGCCTAGTATAGAAGTAAGTCTATTATTTGCGAATTGAACAGCTTTTTCATATATTAAGTATGTAAATGCTTTATAATCATCTGAAGTAGCACTTTTACTAATTTTAATATTGTTGTCTTTTATTTCTCTGCCAATGCCACTGGAGCCTTCATCATCTATTGTTCTCAAATCAATGACTAATGCATATTTATCATCATAAAACATTGATTGATTCATTTTAATTGGTCTTTTATCATAGCCATCAAAATATCTGATCGCATCATCATATGAATATTGTGGCAGATAATGTGAACTATGAACTTGATTAGTTGTTCCATCAACATCAACTCTAATTTTTTTTATATTTGGATAATTATATTTTAGATTAGGGGTATTATCTTTTTTTTTTCAAATAAAACAACTATTGCTCTAAGACTCTCATATATTGCATTAACATTGATTTCAAATTCAGATTCTTCTTTTTTAACAAAAGTTGTTGTATGAGGTTTATAGTCATTAATTATATGTCGATATCATTGGCTAAGTTTGGGCAATCAATATATTGATATTCAAGACAAATACTACATAGTTTATATTTTCCGGCTATTAGTTTAATCTTAAATTCAATATTGTTATCAATTGATTATGGATTAAAAGTTATATCTGTCAAAAAAGAACTTAGTTTAAAAACATGAATGCTTCCAAGAACATCAATGTCTTTTTGATTTTATTAATTCAGTATCAATTCCACGATGGGCAGTATTTTTTTTATAGTCTGATTCTAACATAAAAAAATCTTTGTACATTGTTAAATGATTAAAATTGCTAATACCATGAATTGTCTGACCATTAATATTTAATTGAAATCTTTCAACAATAGCATGTACTAGATGATCTGGGATATCATCAGCTGATACTGAACCCTCCCTCATCAAGTTTAAAGTCATAAGTAAGCTTTAATGAATTAGGGTATAATATTGTCAGTGTAATAGCAATTAGTTTTGGCATACGTATAACTAGTTCGTCTCCTGGGACTGCATTTGACGAATTATAATCAACTTTGCATAATTTTTTTCTTTTTAATCCCTGATCTATCTCAAGTAGTTTTATTGTGGTCAAGTTCTCCTGAGTACATTTCTTAAAGAGAATAAAAAAAATAAAAAAATTGTTTTGCTAATTGGTAATTGAACACTTATTCACGGCAAACTTTGTTATGATCGAACCATGTCGAATCATGACTTCCGTTTAACAACGGTTGCTTTAAAAATTGTAAGCAAAGGCTTTGCCACAGTCTATCTACTCTTAAAGTAGCCTAAGTTTTAGGCAAACATTTTAGGCATTGTGTATATTTGGCTTGTAGTATGCTGTGCATTTTTTATTGGAAGTTGCATGCTCCCTTGTTATCTTGGCAACTTTTAAATGGGTTCCATTGGATGATTGGTTTAGTGGGCGGAGTTTTTTGTGCTGGTTTGTTGGCCTAAGTTAAAGGGACAGCTTCGGCGACCAAATGGTCGCCGGTACAAAGATTATAGTAAAAATTAACTACCATCGTTGGCCCATAGCTTGATCAGCTATGTTTTACTTTGAAATTTTTATTAGACCTCAGTTTATTTTTGGCTTTTCTTATTATTGATATTTATTATTATCAGTTATTAATTATTTTGAAGCCAGCACCAACAAAGACAGGTTTGGAGATTTAAAAAACATATTATTACCATTTTATAGTATTATTCATTTAATATATTATTATTGTTCTTATTATTTTCACCATAATTATTATTCTCAGGTGAGGAGTTATTGTTGATAAGATTATCGTCATCCCACAAATAACAATAATGTATATTAAATAATATACAAATATTAATAATACTTTTTTCAAATCTTCAAACCTGTCTTTGTTGGTGCTGGCTTCAAAATAATTAATAACTGATAATAATAAATATCAATAATAAAAAAGCTGAAAATAAACTGAGGGCTAATAAAAAGTTCAAAGCAAAACATAGCTGATCACGCTATGGGCCAACGATGGTAGTTAATTTTTACTACAATCTTTGCACCGGCGACCATTTGGTCGCCAAAGCTGTTCCTTTAACTTGGGCCAACAAACCAGCACAAAAAACCCCGCCCACTAAACCAATCATCCAATGAAATCCTTTTAAAAGTTGCCAAGATAACAATGGGGCATGCAACTTCCAATAAGAAAACGGACAGCATACTCCAAGCAAAATATACATAATGCCCATGGATGAAATATACCAGGATTGCCAGCTGCGCCCAATCAGGTGAAGCAATTTGAATGGCCAAGTTCGTACCGGATGTAGATTGTAGCTGCGACTTTTTACAAGAGAGTCGTGACATTCGCTATAGTAAGGGCGGCAAGTTATGGTAAAATCGTTTTATAGCAGCCGCCGCAATTTTTTAAACACTCAAGTTGTACGAACGTACCGGAAATAGGTCACCATCCCTTGGATTGGCGTAGTTGTCTTTTCCAATGAAAAGACAACTCGACACTGCATTCAAATCACACAATATATGTACCGGATACTGCATAAAAGTCGCTAGTCATGGCGACTCCCATAAACGGCCTCACTTGAATCGAGGTCAAAGTTATATTGAACGGCCGTAGCTGGCAATCCTGGTTTTATTTCATCCATGATAATGCCTCAAATGTTGGCCTAAAACTTAGGCTACTCTTAAAGATGTTTAAATTGCTGACTGTGGCCCAGCAACTTGCAATAAAGTGTTATGGTTAACATTCAGCAAGGAAACCGCCTTGAAAATTTCTAGTTATGACACTATTACTATTGGAATTGCACTTGATCTGCGCTTATTTTTTAGAATTGTGGTTGTGGTGAGTATCAAATAGATGGTTTTTTTTTTCTTGTAAAGCGTAGAAGGCAACCAGAACCAACACACAACCGAGATCGGCCACAATTACCATTCAATATGAGTTCCAGGCTTGATTATGTGCTTCTAAATCTTAGCTGAATACACTCATTGTTGGTTTGCTCTGTTTTTCACCATAAAAGTTAGTTTGGTTGCTTTGCTTGAAAAAGAAATGATGCTGCTAACAAAACCCAAAAAGAATTTTTTGGATGTGATAACTAAACCACACTGCTACTGATTGTTAAGAAAACTACTAGCATAGCAATTTTTTAGTTAAAAGAAGCTGATTGGTATTTTAATATGAAAATTAACTTGGTTACTGGCAGATACAATGCTGAAAGTAGGTCTGGAAATGTAAATGCTCAGCTACGACATTATACAGTGTGCAAAGTAAGGGTGGGCTAATGATCGCAACTCAGTAATGTTTGGTTTGATACTTTGAAATATTGGCTTCTCAAATAGGCATATGAATAATTGAAATGAAAGGTTTCATTATGAAAGCCTCATTAATTCAACATACCATCTTCAACAGAAAAAGTAGAATAGCTATTGTTTGGATTCACCGAATTTGAGCGTAAAAATAGAGTGTACAAAATTGCCAACATACTTTCTTTTCAGCATATATACATTCATTCCAAGTTTTCAATCAATTGCCAATCAAATATGCATTCCATTCTCTAATATAGATCAAACTTTGTGAAGGCTGACTCTTTGGAAGGGGATTGTACTTTTAGTAGATTGTTGGGTATTTCTATTGTGTTGTGAGTTCAAACCGATCCATATTTTAGCTGGTATTTGTTTTCACATACTGTGGTGAATTTTGGTGGAGCTCTGTCATGATCAGTGTGTCAGAGAGGTGTCTCTGATAACCATTTAGCATCAGACAGACCTGTGGTAAGCACCGGCACAAGATACAGAATGAGCCAGCAGAGTTGCCACCAAATCCAAAGAAAAAATGCCAGTACCGGCAAAGTATTGGTAAAATACAGGCAAAGTACTGGCACAGCACAGGCCCTGGGAGGGTATCCCAGGCCGGCAACAAGATGGCTGCCATTGCCGAAGAAGTGCAACAAAGCTTAAGGACCTCAACACTCCTTTCCAGATCTTTGATGGCCCCAGATACCAATACTTAAAGACAATAGGCTCCAAACAGTTTGCGTCGGAGATAGACCTAACTGCTCTGCCCCTTACCTCTGGGCGCAATCTACATTTGATCTTGTGAGTAGTAATATATGAGTTCAAGCCACCTGGGTTTTGATTGGGGTGCAATCCGAGATGTTCACTCGACATCAGTATCTATTGTATGACTTTCTAGTGTAAATGTATGAAGACAGCTTCGCTACTGTTGCTTTTGTCATTTTTGTTATCTATTTTTCTACTTTAGGCAGGTGCACTTTTTGCTTTTTTGAACTTTTTTGTATAAGATGAGCAGATCAAGTCACTTATGTTATTTGGCAATTCAATTTAGAATTACCCTCTGGAGCTAACCTCTGATTTACAGCCCCTGTTAACATGTCGTTTTTATGCATTCTGCAGAACAAAGTTTCAACATTTTTCTACTACAAATGATAACTTTCACTTCAAAGACAAGAGAACCTTCACCCTTGGACCTGAATGTGTATGTGAAAAGTTTAAAAAAATTCACCACTCCCAGAGTTGATTTAGCCTCATATAAAAGAAGCCTGTTTTCAGAGTTGTGCCATAGCATTACCTTGCGCCTTTTTCTTGTAAGCTCTGGGGCTCAATGGTTCTTGTCTCCAGTCCAAATCAACCCTCAACAGACATTTGTTAACTTCTTGGCCGTGTTTCCCTTTGTTACAACATTGATGTGTGGAAAATCTCCTTGCTGAGTAAATAATAGTTAGCATTTTGGACACAAGATTTGCCACTGCTCCAAAACCTCGAGAAATCTATGTTCTATTGTGCAACTTACTGGCATTCAAAGTTGCTTCATGTTATCTTCTACATTGCTCATAAATACAAACGAACTATTGAAATTATATGGTGGATTTAGCAAGTAATTTCTAAGGACAAAGGACTACAAAGTAGCAATATTTTCACAGTGATGTAACCCATCTTACTTTCGTTAACAGCTGTCGTTGTGTGCTCAAATGCTGTTATTAAGAAATTTTCATGGTCAGCATGCCATTCAGATATGTGGCGTTTCTTAGCCCTTTAAGTTTCCAAGTTTTAACAGCTGAACTCAGATGTATTGCTGCCCTTCTATCTCCTGTCCTGATACTGTCCTATGTAAAGTGGTGAGGGACTTAGATGTAATTCAAAAGGTGGTGGTGAATACAGGAGGTATGAGGGGAAGTGAGGCTCGTACAGTCCTATGCTTGTTTGAACTGCCCATGAAATGCTCATATAAGCGTATGTGGACTAACTAGCTTAAAATGGGATAAACTTCGAAGTATCAGAGGCAAAGAAGTTAACATGGCTTAAGAACATAATGCAGAGAACAAAGGTGAATGCAAGAAAAGTAGTGGGTTTGATATAGGGTATACAAGAGTGGTTTTAAAAATCTGCAGTCTAATGCAATGCAACTTCAGTAGTATGAAGATGACATAAGTTCCAGGAAGCTGAGTATCAAACTATTTTTTCCCTCATATCAGTAGAAATTTTAAATCAATTCCTTAGCTATCAGGTTATTTGAGTAATCACAGACCTGACATAAAGGTGAACTGATATATGGCTTCGCAACAGGAGACGTAAATGACCGTTTTCTCCGATATTTTACACATCATATGTGCAAAACTAATAACTGAGGGGAAAATTTTTTTTCAAACTGCCGGTCTATAATGGTTTCCTATTTTAGTTTGTCTAGTAGGAAAATTTCGCTTTAAGCTTTTGTAAAGATAATTATTTTGATATGGAAAATTAAACAAATCAATCAGACGAAGAGTATTCAAAGTATAGATTTACACTAATTAAGTGATCACAAACTTTATGCCATAGATTCCTTATAAGCTTCTGCTTCAGAAAGAAAACCCAACAAAACCATGTTGTTTTAGGATGTTGTGAATGAAGAAAGGTGTTGAATAAACCGTCAAAAAGTTTTGTCTACCTAACTTGGTTTTAATTGATCCAGACAAATCCTTAGTGAAAGTTTAAATAGTTAAAGTGTAAAACCAACTGATTATCAAACAACAATCATGGGCCGCACACCCTTGTAAAGCAAAAAGGTAGGACTATTAATATTGCACTTTCGTATTGCATTATCGATCATTGCTATCAAAATTGTTGCATATGACTTAAACTTTACCTTAGCGTTGAAATTAGATATTTTTACGCTTCTCATTTTAATACCTGTTATGTAAATTTCCACAAATATAGATACGTATGGAAAATTAATATTGTGCATAAAGTGCAATCTCGTTTATCGTTGACATGGAGAGGTATCCAATCTTGCAAGAAAAGAGAACTTTGTATTAATGAAAAAGTGTTTAGACAAGCCTTGATTTACATTAAAATGCATTATAAAAAAACATCGGCGATTACATGAAATTTTTTATCAATGTTGAGGATTTTTGTTATTATGCTGCTGAAATTTGGTGTGTTTTTCCTTATGATTTAAAATAAAAAAACTTGATGCTGATGTTGATGCCAACCAAGAAAAAAAAATATATATATGCATATCAACCTCGATGCTCAACAAGCATTTATTACTTTCTCTGTTTTACATGTCTCCAATGTTACATAATTGTTTGTGAAGTTTGGCCGATTTTGTTCATCAAGTAAACAATGACTCACATTTTGTCTAACAGAGGTTTCAGTTATGTGTGCCTATGCAATCTCCTGATCAATTAGCTATGATTGTGGTCTTTGCAGGTCTTCAACAGCGCTCATACATGGAAACAAAATATCTGAACTACATGTATATGAAGTAAATAATAACTGTAGCAGTTGAAGCCGATATTTCACATTGTCAATTTTACTTCATGTCATTCTGGCAAACTCTCATGTGCACAACTTATCTTCTATTACTGTTTTCTATTCTAACACACTCGCGGCTAGACTCTCTAGCACGTTTTTAAGGCATCTCAACTGCCCTCAGCAACGCACTAGACAAAACTTATGTTTGTTTAAATGCATCGAGTTTTCACAGCCCTCTTGGTTGTCCTAGCTATAGGTGAAAGCATACTTCTCTCTCGCAACCACGGACAAAAATGATCTTAACTTACAACTTGAACATAGTAGGAAAATTCTTCATTATTAGATACTTTATTCAGTGTGAAAAAAAGAAATTTCTAAGTAAAATCCAAAAAGTACTGCCCTTTCAACAATACATGATTTCTTATAAGCTCATGAAAAGACAGTCATTTTATTATTCGTCATTTAACATTATACCTAGGGCTGCTCTTCTTCATCAGCCAATACTCTTGCCCATTTTCTCTTCTTCTCCATGCTATAGTTGATGGCTTCTCGCTAGCAGCCAATCACAAACCGTAAAACAAATTTCTTCCCCCGTAATCAGTTTGGCATTTGCTTTCTCAAGTGTCAAACAGAAGTAAATTCATCAATAACCCCTCCTCCATTGAAAATCACCAGAACACCAAATAAAATTATTTGCTATGAGGGAAAAAAATTCAATTATAGGCTGAGCTACGCGCTGAAACGAGCTCAAGTAAATACAAAATAGCAATACTGTTCATTTAGAAACATAAGTCGCATATTATTACTACCAAGGAAAAACCATGATTTTTAAATGTAACAAGATATAATTGTACAGATCACAAGAAATGAAAGAGCTATCCTCCAGGCCCAGATAAGCTAGAGTCAGAAGTAGGTCGTAATGATGAAATGACAGTCAATGCTAGAAATATACTCAATGCTCCCACTACTGCTGATGCCATGGAGAGACCATATGCAACGCGAATCATCTTTTTAGCTGCTTCTCTGTTTCCTAAAAGTATCATTCCAATCATAATATAAAATAACAGTGTAGGCAGTTGTCTGCATGGACACTACTGTAGTGATAAATTTTATAAATTGTTACAAAACACAATGTAAAACTCGATACCAAAGTTACCTTTTTCATGTGCTAACCATGCCCCCAATGAACAGACAAGAGCAACACATCCCAAAGGACAGCAACAAAGCATGCTACAGAGAGACCAATAAATCACTTCATGATTAAAGGTTCCTGGAATCTTTATCATTTTTCTATGTTGTTTCTCAGGCTCTGGTTTAAGCTCTGGCTTGGGCTGTAGCTTAAGCCCCGGCTTGGGCTCTAGCTTAGGCCCCGGCTTGGGCTCTAGCTTAGGCCCCGGCTTCGGCTTTAGCTTAGGCCCCGGCTTGGGCTCTAGCTTAGGCTCCGGCTTGGGCTCTAGCTTAGGCCCCGGCTTGGGCTCTGGCTTAGGCCCCGGCTTGGGCTCTAGCTTAGGCCCCGGCTTGGGCTCTAGCTTAGGCCCCGGCTTCGGCTTTAGCTTAGGCCCCGGCTTGGGCTCTAGCTTAGGCTCCGGCTTGGGCTCTAGCTTAGGCCCCGGCTTGGGCTCTGGCTTAGGCCCCGGCTTGGGCTCTGGCTTAGGCCCCGGCTTGGGCTCTAGCTTAGGCTCTGGCTTGGGCTCTATCTTAGGCTCTGGCTTGGGCTCTAGCTTAGGCTCCGGCTTGGGCTTTGGCTTGGGCTCTGGCCTAGGATCTGACTTAGGATCTGGCTTAGGATCTCTTTTAGGCACTTGAGTACGGTTTGAGCAGGGACGTAGTTGAATCACTGCTGATGGAGTTGGCATGTTTTGCTGCTCTAAATAAGCAAAAGTCAATAAAAGTTAAGATAATGAGCATACATGTATGCTTTTGAAAATATCAATGTTAAATTTGATGAAAAAGCCTTCTGATATGAAGATGTAGAAATATGTAGCTTACCAATAACGAGAGTTACCGCTAACTAGTTTTATCTAGTTTTTGAAACTTACCTTTTACTGTATGCATTATGCCAATGAATGAACACACTTGAATGTACAGCAAGGAATGAATTGGATCCAATCTTATTGTATGAATTGGCAGTTTAGTTGCAGACTGAAGCAGTGAGTTAAATCAACTGTTAAAAACGTGCCTCTTATATAGAAACTCACAATTGAAACAATCTGATTGGTTGTGGACATTCGCTTGATAAGTTTTCCGACATAACCATTGATGGGAGTTTTTGAATATGTTATGATTATGCGTTAATTTTCAGCACCTAAAATTTTATTATCAGTTTTATTGCAATGTAGAGAGAAAACAATTTTACAGACTATCATAAAATTACAATTGCAACAAACAAAAGCTAGTTGAAAAAAAGAACCACAAAATGCAAAAATTTTGTTCCGCTATTTTGGGAGTAACATCTGCATTCCCACAAAATAGACATAAGTTTGATTACCAAAGCAAATTATCTGTATTGCCTTTATTATATATAAGAGTATAATTAAAACTGGTGTTGTTTTTTGATTACAATTAAAAACGAGAATTCTACAAAGAATTGATTTTCAGTGTGATTTGAACTCCGACACAGTTGAATTAGAAACCTAACACTGAATCAACCTGACAATCAGTTTTCTATAGAAATGAGCGATCAAAAAAATTTATAGTTGCTGTGCACTTGGCTGAGTCATGAAATAAATGTTTACAAAGCAAAACAAATAAAAAATGGTAATAATGCGGTGATCAAACCGAAACATTTTTCATGGTCAATGACTGTACCATTAAGCCATCAAACACTGCAGCAATATCCATACCCACTTGAGTCCATAATGACAACTTTTGATCAAAAGTTTTTTTTTATAGAAACATAGCTTTATATACTTTCACTTTTTTTTAATTAAAGTCACTTAATGCAATTGTTTTACTGACAGAGTTACGTACTACTGCTAACAAAGTTTTTGAATCAACTGTTTTCTTCTATGTACAAACAGAAGTTAAAACAGGAAAAACTTGTAATAGCCTCGTACAATGCTTTAAAACACTTTATTTTTGCTGAAATAGAAAAGTGTGTTAAATGAAAAGCAGGATTGCCTGTGCCATAATCAAACTAAAACCATATTGACAGGAGGTCAAAAGTTCGACCAACAAGGCCTCGAGCAACAGTAACTGCAGTTTTGATAATAGATCTTCATAAATAGTAGTACGCTCGACCTACACAGAAAATTAATCTGCCAAGTTTGGGAGAATATATGTAAAACTATTAGAAGATAGACAGTTATATAATAATAATCATGAAAACACTCTTCCAACAAGATTAAGACTGGCAAAGCTTTTTCTGCTCAAAAAACTATCAATAACTAACATTTGGCTAACACAATTCGTCAAAAATGAATTTTTTGTCTAACACATCAAAAAATTCAAACAAAATTAAAGTATACATGAAAAATTGTAACGGTGCAAATAGTATAATAGGAAACGATCTCCTTTATGTTAAACGAGACCGTTGAGTTTATTGTGCACCAGGTACTAGGAGAAACTGTTAGGTACCTTTTTATGTGCATCAGGTACAGAATACAGGTCTGTAGATTGGTATGTATTATTGACTTACTGAGCACAGTTGATTGTCTGAAAAGTGAGTTTGTTGACTGATAAGAAGTTGATTTTATTTTTTATGCCCAATATGGAACCTTAGATGCTTTTTTGTGCCGTGAGTCAATTTTTAGGTTTAAATCCCCGGGATTTGTGTCATGGTCTTTATTTTTGTTTGAATGCTACCATTCGTTGATACAAACCTGTGTGATAACTTACCACAAAACATATCACGGTTTTGACTTATGCTTATGCTAGTCGTTTCCAATTCCTGACCTATGAAGCCCCTAGCACCCGCAAGCCCGAGTTATTTGTGGTGGCTGAATTAACCCCACCCACTTGCCACTAGGCGCCTCTCTTATTTAATCTTGTGCACTCTACTACTATTTGTTGCTATATTTATCTATATGATACTATTTGCTAGATTCAATTCCTGTGCACGTGATTGGCCACCTTATTATTTAGGCCAATCATGTCCTCTGATTTTACCTGTACGAGGCTGAACTATCTGTACACTCATTGCATTATGTTTTACAACTTCTGCCAGGCATTATTTATGCTTTCACTCTAGCGGATAGCCTCTCGAGAACTGCATTGTGATGAATACATATTCTTTCACCAAACTACATTAACTAGTATCTCTCAGCCACAGGCTCCCACTAGTTGTTAGAGTCTACCACACAAGTGGGGCTGACAGATATGGTGGTGTGTCTTCTTTATAGAGGCAGAACAGCATTCTGTGGTTTCTAACACCAGAATATATTACACTACATGAAAAATTAAAATAAAGTTTTGAAGCTTTCTTGTGACTTGCTGACAGTTTAATCGATTGAGAAAAGACAGTCACCATTTTCGGTCACAATAAACCAGCCAGAGTTCAAAATCTTTGCGCGATGTTTGAAGAGCGGAGTGTATAGACATTTGTCAATCCCTGGTTGACAACACTACAGATGATGGATGGAGTAACTAATGTCTGCTGCAATTATCAAGTGATATTTCATCTAATTAATAGCAAATGAAATTTTTGTCGTCAAAAGTCTAAACTAAAAATACAGTTAAATCATCATCATCACATAGGAATCATTATAAATAAAGTGGTTTTACTGTAGATCATTAAAGAATGATTGTAATTGATTTTGATAATACAGATATACATGATTGTAGTCAAAGACATACCTGCTTGTATAAAGTAATATATTCAGTTTTGTTCAAGAAGCTCACTAGGGATGTGATCAGACATTAAGAAACATCACAATTTAAATTGCTCCATGTTGAGATATTCCATACAAGTGAAGTATAATGAACTAAAAGGTTCACCGAGTGTTATTTAAATCCCTGAAATCATGTCCTTATGCTACAACTCCATTGCCCGCCAAGGAAACATGGAAAACTTTGAGTGAGATGAATTGAACAATGAATAATTACTTTTAGAGAAAGCTACCAGGAGCCAATATTGAAGGCATCTTTGAATTGGATTATTATTAATTTTAAGAAAAAGAACTTTAATAAACAAGGCATTGATGATGAGTAGCTTAGTAAAAAATCAGTTACAAAAGTAACACAAACGTAATTATGAAAACTGATGAAAAGTTTCAGATTACATTCCCAATCTGTTCTAGAAACCTGTGTAAGTAGACAAAAAAAGCTAGTGTAACTTCTATTTTCAACTACCAAAAATAAAATTGTGCCATAATGTATTTCCTATCTCGTAAACTGATCCGCATATATTTAACAACAATTTTCAAAATGATGCAATCATTTTCGTTAATATCAAATTTGCTATTTATATTCACGAAACACCAGAGCATAACTCAGTCTCATATATCAGATAGGTTTGTGCTGTGTGAAAAGAAACCAATTGTGTGCAACTAGTTACCACACACCTAACATTTGTGACTTACAAACTTCTGGTATTTACTCTCAATGCGGTTTTTAATGGAAATCTTAAATCACCATTTGTGATTACTAGTATTTATCTGCAAGCTGGCAGTCTAAAAACTTTTTTGAAAACAAAGTGTTATGATAGATACGGGTAACCTCAATACCTAAGTTTCGGATGAAGTGTTTGCATGAACATATCTGGTGTTGTAAGGTGATGAGTAAGAAAGAGGACAACTCTTTTGCTAGTTGCTGCATAAGCAGAAGTCTGGAGCAAAAACTTTATGTGAGAAGTAAACAGTTTTTTTATGTTTAGCTGTGACAACGAATTCAGGCTAGTCCGCAATGAAAGGTTAGGACAAGTTGCAAGAAATGTGTCTGTCAAAATCCAATAATGCATTTTTACAAGTGAGTGATTCAGCTACCAGAGAATATAGTAGTGTAGAAAATTTTGGGGACTTTCAATTCACTAACTGAGCACTGTTACCAGCCAAACTCCTCATTTGCTGGCACCGGTTGGTAGCATTCAAATGGTATGCTGCTGTTATCTAGAGGTAATAACAGGTCGGTGCCACACTGAATCAGAAGTGAAGGAGTGTTCTCTTCTCTACGACTAGTGTAGAGCCCTCGACTGGGGCAAAAATTCTGAGCTTTAGATTATAAATCAGTTACTCTTGTAAGGAATCTGAGCAAGTATAAATCCCCACACAATACCGATTATACATAGCAAAGGTTCTGCCTTTTGTAAGCAGAGCACAGGAAATAACACAGTGCAACAACCAATAGTACATAATTAGGTTAAAATACAGCGAATAAACATACATATATAAATACGAACAAGTGACATTGAGCATATGGGACTAAATGTAACTGGGTTCAGAAGTTGTGGACGGAGTCATAGGTTCTCTAGACAATCATAGGCAATCCTGCTTCCTGTGGTTGGTATCTTGGTTTTCTCAGGCTTGGTTTCTTGACTTCCTGAAATATAAGGGTAAGCGTCTTACAGGTACGGCGTTCTGTCTCTTCTAGGGCTATTTCCAGGTCCCAGGCTATGGCGTCTCATTTCCTGCTGGCTCAGTACCGCTCCCACAGCGTTTGTTCTGACTCATATGGGGTCGGTATGGAGTCGGTATGGAGTCAATATAGTATCGGTGCTGGGTAGGCAGTTTACCTATGCAGGGTCAGTAAGATCGGTATGAACTACTACTGGTGTTCTGGTCATCCAATTGCCATATAAGTGATGCCGGAACAGTTGGTAGACATCTGCGCACATGTGGATGCTATAAAAACTTACCAGAGTAGCTTTAGGAGTCACTTATGGCACTACGTGCTAAAACTGCAATAGCGAGAGTGGTTAAACTTGTAAAAAATCAATCTGATTAGCATATAAAAATGTTTTGTAGGTAGTATGCTTAGCTTTGGCTCCATCTAAGTGTTTTAAGTGAAATATTCATTCTAAGGGACTGTGAAGGGAAGTGAAGATAAGATGGCCCATATGTCATCAGTTGGTTGTGTAGACATGTGTGGCTATGTAGACACTATAGACACTGTACACCTTAGAGCCTGGAAAGGCGGCTTTGGATTGGCTGTGTAAGTAGAACTTCAGTTTCAATGCCATTTACCACGTTATTTAGATGTTGACGTTTGACGATATTAATATTACAAAGCCTTGGCTACCTCCTAAATCCTAGAATTTTTTTTACCATGATTTGAACTAGGTTGAAGTTAACCTATTTTATACATCATTGTCTGACCAGAGTAGTCTGGAGATCTGTCAGGTAGGTAGACTCACAACTGTGCTCTGCCATGCCATGCCATGCCATGCCATGCCATGCCATGCCATGCCATGCCATGCCATGCCATGCCATGCCATGCCATGCCATGCCATGCCATGCCATGCCATGCCATGCCATGCCATGCCATGCCATGCCATGCCATGCCATGCCATGCCATGCCATGCCATGCCATGCCATGCCATGCCATGCCATGCCATGCCATGCCATGCCATGCCATGCCATGCCATGCCATGCCATGCCATGCCATGCCATGCCATGCCATGCCATGCCATGCCCGTTATGCAGCGTATTGTCATACCATAAAGTACAAGGTAAAAGTAAAGGTGGATGCTACTGAAGTTATCTCGGTCTTTCATTTACCAGGTTTTCCATCTTTAACGTATTGTCAAAATTCTGCATCTTGGTGTTTATTGAAAGTATAGCAACCAATCAGATGCGGTTACATTGAAAACCTTTTGTAACCACTGTACACTGTCATTTGATAATTTAAAAATGTGATATTTGGCATGTGGCCAACTGTGTGTCAGGATGTTCCCCACCTTTTTGTGTTACTCAAATATAAACTTAGCCTGAATTGGCTAATAACTCAGTAAAGGTGCTACTCTATATTGTACATAATTAATGGTTCACTGACATAATCCTCCTATTTAAAACAACTTCTTATGGTCGTCAGTCATAAAAATCTCGCATAAAATGATATAAAACTGTTTTCATTGCATGTACTAGCAAACCTCCACATGGTTTTTTGCCAATAAACTATATTGATGTAGTTTTTTTAGAGAACAGTAGTTCTAGCGGAAGAAGTGATCAATACACAGATGGTAAAGAAGTTACCTTTCATCCAGATTGTGTTGCAAGTGGTTCAAAGTGTATTAAATGTTTTTAATTGCAACAAATGTCATTTTTGCAAGAATAATATTTATAAAATTACATTTTAAGGGAGGGTGACTGCAATGTAATAATATTTTGATGTAATTATGTTTGTTACCAAACTTTATATACCGCACGCTTAGGTATTTGCCTTCTGTAATTTTGTGATGGAATTCGGGGCAATCCAAAGGTGGTGGCGAATACAGGAGGTATGATGGCAATAGGTTTTGTATAATTCTATGCGCGTTTAACCGGCCAATAAAATACTTATGCATGCTTGAGACGACCAGCCAACATACGAGGATGTGAACTTGGGGTATCTGGGGCAGAAAAGTTAATGTGGTTCAGAAACAAGTGTATAGAACTCGGCTAGATGCAGGGAAAGTGGTGGGCTAGATAAAGGGGTAGACAAAGGATGGGTTTAAACATCTACAATTATTGCCATTTTACTTAACCCATTAACAGTTCAATACAATACAAATATATTACAGCTTCAGCAATATCAATTTACCTATTTATGAGTATAGATTCCATGAAAGTTAGATTCAAAATATTCTTCCCCTTATGTCAGTAGAAATGCTTAATCAAGCTCTTAGCTATCAGGTTATTTAAGTAATCAGAGATCTGACATAAAGGTAAACTGATATATGCCTATGTAATAGGAGATATAAATGACTGGTCCCTCTGATTTTGTATACATCATACAAAGCTAATAGAGCAGAACTTCTTTCAAATTGCTGCTTTACGACTCTCATCATACTTAGGTTTCTCTTTTTAAGTTTTTGTAAGAAGAAATACTTTATATTGAAAATTAGCAAAACCAGCCAGACAAAGAGAGGCTGGATATTTTCAGAAATGCCAAGTTATAGGATAAAAAGTATCTTAAGAACAATTTTAATTTAAAGATTTGTTTCCGCAAAATGCACAAAATTTGTTTTTAAACTGCTGCTTCAAAGAAAACCAAGCAGAACTATATGCATGGTTTTTAAAGCATTACGATTGAAAAAATTCTCAGAGCAAACCTTCAGAGCTTTCTGGTCCACCTAAATTGGTTTTAATTAATGGAAATACTTTATTGGTCAAAGTTTAAATAGCTAAACTATTAAGTCAATTGATTATTGCACTTTAATCGATAGCAACACACCCATGGAGAGAGAAAATGTAGGAATATTAATAGCTTGATTTGGTATTACATTATCAATTGTTGCTATGTACACTGACACATATGCAATTAATTTACTTTAGAGTTGAAATTGTATATTCTCAAGGCTTTCATTTTAATAATTTTTAATGTGAAGTTACTTTAATACTGTGGTAGATTTTGGTGAATGTTCATAATAAACTGGGAGTTTGCTACACCATTTCTCCACTCAGTGCGCTGGCAATGCACCTACAGCCATTGGTGAGATGCTGTGCCGGTAGCAAAGCCATACTGTGCCGGTAGCACAGTATACAGGGCCGGTACAAGGCCGGTCGTGACCTCTACGGGGCCAATACAGGGCCGGTAGTGACCTCTACAGGGCCGGTATGCTGACTCAGGGCCGGTATAAGATGGCTGCCATAGCTGAGGACTTCCGAAACCAGCTAGGACTTTCCACCAAGCCAGGAACCGAAGCTACCTTCCTTAACATCTGCGGTAACCAGGACCTCGAGCTAACCAGAGCCTTGGGGCCCTGAAGAACAGTCTTATTGGACAGTAGGAGACAGGACTCCGCCCTTAGCCAATTGGCGCCTTATTTATTTAACCCTTATTGATTGTATGATTGGTTAGTTATTTATATAATTCACTGCATTGGCTAGACAACTTCCTGTACTCTTATTGTTTTATAGAATATTTTAATTAGTTCCTGTGAGCTCTCCTATAAAAGGAGAGAGTTTTGTTATCATCATTGCATTCATTATCATGTCTTGCCACAAACACCCTAGATGAATAATTACTCTCTAGGGCTTTGTCTTGAGAATATAGCCACTTACATGTACACAAGCACTACGCTGTATTGTTTGTCTGAGCCATGGGCTCTTGCTATACCGGGTAATTCGGTTGCCTGAACACAGTTGTCACTGTCAATCAGCACAGTGTCCCCTCTGGAGAGAGGGGTAAAAGTCGAGCTCAGTAGATGTCCGTGGTAAACAGACCAGAACCCATTACAATACATTATCTAGACTAGTAACCTTGCTAGTAAGCAAAATAATCTAATCAGCTGATTCACCAGTCTGTAAGCACGTTCCTTATCTAAACCTGCAGTATGCTGTAACAAATAACAGCTGATGTCGGTCAGTCTACTGTATTAGTGGTCCTACTGAAGCGTTCCGTCAGTGTCGTTGATATTGGCAGTTGATCGTGAAACCTAGTCGTATAGGCAAATACATAATACTACTCTTCTTAACTATTCTTACCTGTCAGGTTGTCATTCCAATATATTCAGACCAAGTCGGAGTCACATTTGCCCACTACACCATTGTTTAGTGTGTGTTTGGCTAGCAGTGAGTCTCTTGCTACTCTTGCCATTAATCTCTTGAAGGTTTTGGTAAAGGCCCGGTGAAAATCTTTCAGAATAGAAACTTATGCAGAAGTTAGTATTGTGCATAAAATAATTGCAGACTTATCAGTACACTTCATGTTTATTGACAAATAGAGGTATCCAGCCTTGCGTGAGAGAAAAATTGAAAGTTCACAAAAAACATTTCAGACAAAATTTGAATCGTATGGAAATCCATTACAATAAACACTGTTGATAATAAGTTGTTTTCTCCATATGGTTGGCATAAATTTGGTCGAATGCTGTTGCATTTCGGTGTTTTTTCCCTCATTAGTTACATTAAGAAACATTTTTTGTAAAAGAGTGATCATGATAACAGTCGAGAAAACATAAATATTTATATCAATATTTATGCTCACCAAGTGTTTACTAATTTCTCTGTTCAAAATGTCTCCAATGTTGCATCAGTGTTCGGAAACTCGCATTTTGTTCAACAGGAGTTTAAAACTGAAAAGCCTATGTCACTCCCTCAGATCAAGTTACCTACTGTTGTGGTCTTAGTTAAATTCTATCCTGCTTATATATTGAAAAAATATATCTGAAATGTATGTAGTAAATAATAACTCTCACAAGTTGGAGCAGATATGTCCTGGTAAAAAAGGCACCATATGGAATTCTGGTAAACTTTCATGACCCTAATAAGTTGTATGTTACTATTTTATTTTCTATGGCACTTGTCAATTGCTGTTGAACTTTTTATCTCAGTTTTAAAACATCCTAAGTTACTTTCCGCAACGCACTAAAAAATCCTCCGTTGGTCCAAGTGCTTAAAGTTTTCACAAGTATCCCCGGTTGTCTTAGTCACAGATGGCAGTATGCACTGCTCACTTAGAACAATGTCAATACTTCAACTTGAAGCTTAAACATATAAGAAGTCTTTATTTTTAGAATGTTTATTACTATAGTATGAGAAAAATTCTAAAACATCGCCAAGGAACATCTGCTTTATATTTAACAATACACAGGTTTTATAGGACTAACTAAGTAAAACAAAATACCACTGATACAAAATCTAATCGGCATTTTTGGCTAAGTTTACAAAAAGGTACGATAGTGAAAAATTGGTGATTCTCTCTATTTCGGCCAGTGCAAAATAAGATTTCTTCGCCCTGTGACTTCACAAGAAATTCAAAGCAAAAGTGATAACAAAACAACAATGCTGTCTTGAAGATCAGGAGTTGTTTTATCTATATTTACACTTGACAATTAAAACTGAGTTATTTCATCGCAATCACCATTTCAGTTTTGGATACAGCTACAAAAACAACAAGTAGCCATCGTTCGATCAACAACAGTTGATGCAACGCCATAATTGAGTTACAGTTTTAATATATTAGCGGTGTTCGGAGTAATTATTTATTCTCCATTGTTTTAGCAGAAACAATTATTTAATATGTTATTAATAATAAATATTATTTTGTTATTATTATTTGTTTAATTTTTAGCCTGTACAACATATATTTAGTGTAAGAGTGGACAACTAAATGAATTTGTTTTGATGCACGGCTATGTGTTTTGCCAAATTTTCTCGCATATAGTTTGAGAACGCTTGAAAATTAGTACAAAATTTCAAGCGAACTTAGCCAAAAATGCCTAATGTCATTAAAGTTAATGACATTACAACAAATAATACAACCATAAACATGGTAGTAAATTTAAACAATAATCTCATTAATCACCTTCAACACCCCACCTATGGTTGTTCTTCTCCATCAGCCAACCAGTGCATAGGGGAAGATCCCTTTCCCTGCTAGTCTATGCCCAAATTGATTATTTTTGCTAGCAGCCAATCACAACCAGCAAAAATATTTTTCTTCCCCCCCCCCCCCCCCCCCCTAGTTAACTGGTCGCTTGCCATCTTACATTTCCTACATGAGTAAACACAATAGAAAATCCTATTGAAAATTACCGGCAAACTGCATGAAGTTTTATCCTATGAGATAATCATCTAACAATTATTGAATAATATGAAAGCTGAAGCAAGCCTAAGTAAATAAAACGTAGCAAAAATTATGTCTTAGTTAATATTGCTAAAGAAAAAAGTATTTTGATAACATGTGGTAAAATTTTACAGATTACATGAACTGAAAGAGTTATCATCCGTATCCCGATAATCTAGATTCAGAAGGTGATGTTACCATGGAGTAGAACATACCCCCTATGACAAAACCTATTATTCCAAAGCACCATGACCCACCGACAATCCTGACTGCGATCAACAATTTGTGTTCCGATACTTCATAGCGACCTAAAAGTATTATTGCATCGATACCGGCAAATAACAGCATGGACAATCGATGTATAAACACTAATGTAGTGAAAAAATTATCAAATGTAACACCTGACATTTTTAGTACCTTTTTGATACGCTTTCCATGCCCACAATGAATAGATAAGAGCAATCAATCCCAAAGGACAGCAACAGAGCATGTTGCAGAGAGACATACATATCATCAGCAAAATAGATCTTTCATCTTTTGTTCTTATACCCTTAGGCTTTGCCTCCAGCTTGGTTTCAGGTTTTGGTTGAGGCTCCGGTTTAGGCTCTGGTTTAGGCTCCAGTTTAGGCTCCGGTTGAGGCTCCGGTTGAGGCTCCGGTTTAGGCTCCGGTTTAGGCTCCGGTTTAGGCTCCGGTTGAGGCTCCGGTTTCGGCTCCGGTTTAGGCTCCGGTTTAGGCTCCGGTTTAGGCTCCGGTTTAGGCTCCGATTTAGGCTCCCGAAAGCTAATTGAGTAGTTAGGTGGGTGAAACACCACTGATGGAGCTTGCATATTTCACCGCTTTAAATAAACAAATGTAGATCAATGTTTCACAAATCCGCTAATTTAGTATGTTTTTAAGAATATCTACTTTAATTTTGGTAAAGAAAAACTCTGTGAGATGTGCTGCCAAAATATGCACCTTACAAATAACGGTAACTCACAACTGCTTAAGTTTAATTTCTAAAATTCTCCTTCCACCGTATGCAATAAGCCAATAAAGGAATGCACTTAAATGTAGAGCAAGTAAGAAATTAGAGCCACGCTTATTGTATCAAACAGTAGTTTAGTAAGCACAACGAAGTAATGAATCCAATAAATTGTTGGAAGCGTGCCTTTTATACATGTGGAAACGCATATTTTAAAACAACCTGATTGGTTGTATGAATTATTTTGATATGTTTTCCCATATAGCCATTGGTGGGAAAATTCAAATCATTTATGAATGACCTTTATTTTTCAATACATGAAGTTTTCCTATAAATTCTATTGTTATGAATGGAGAAAACAACTTTTCAAAAAAATATCATTTTACATCTGCAATGGAAAAAGACGTTTTTTTAAAAAGATAATGCGGAATGCGAAAATGCTGTTCCACTGTTATTTGTTAAAGCATCTGCATATCTAAAATATCTAGACATACGGTTAGGTGATCAAAACAAATCATCAGTACTGCTCGTTCTATATAAACATAACATTTATCAATATGCGCTTTAATATTGTAATGAGGTGAAAGAAAACATTTCAACCATAGCATCCATCAAAAACTTAAATGCAAAAATCTTAAAATATTTTACATCATGGCTGATTTGCAAGCAGACGTGTGAATATTGCGGAGAAATGCAGGCTTATCAGTAGCTAACAAACCCAAGCAACTAGTGAGTAAGAGTGAGAGACTGGCCAGTATTAACCAGCCTGTTGGCTATAAGCCACTGTACACAAATATATATAATCCTACAGAGTATTGCTGAGAGGGGGTGTAGATGTTTCTAGAAGGTTGTATACTTAAATAAGCACAGGTTTGAGCTCAGAGATATCAACCACAAAATGCCACCCAGCCCACCCCCACCAGAACACTGGTTACGGATGCTGATGCAATACAATCCAGGAAGCTCCACCCCTCCAAGTATTATTGTAGCGTAAATAACAAATAGGATTGCAAGAGGTGATGTTTTCGTACATGTATTAACTGTTGATTGGTGATGCCTTATTAGGAGGCACCCAAGTGAAATAATCAAAGTGTGGTCAGCTGTTTCCAGCGCTATTTCATATACAGACAAATCCACTGGAGCCAAATTTCACAAAAGCTCATATTAATCATCATTGGCTGAAATGGTTTGTATGCATTTATTCAAAGTTTGCATCATGAAAGGAAAATTTCTTTGCAGTAAAACATGTGTGAGCATCCTTTGTTTTAATCTAGCGCAACATTTTGCTTTATTAATTTCAATTTGGCAGGAAAATTTTGTTTAAAACTTTTAACAGTCACTGGAGTGAGGAATAAACAAGGAGTCATCGCCCCTTTGGAGGGATAACTCTATATCGAGCAGTAATGGACATTGCGAAGCTTGCCGACACGTTTACTAAAGATTACATGCCCTATAATGCAAAAATGTTTGCTTTCAGCCCAGTGAGCTTACGTGACCTTTTGTAATTGTATACAGGGCGTACAGTCGCGTTAGTTACCATCCATGTGGCAGACACCCGAAATACCAAAGTGCCACTTGGTTTTGTGGCAAAAACAAAATTATAAAATACGTGGAATGTTTGTTATTTATCTTACCTAGCATTTTTTATTATTATTTTTTTTTCATAAACATCTGACTGAATAACAAAAACTCGTAATGGACTACTTTGAAGTTAAGTAGGAATAATGTCAAAAAGTAGTAAGCTCATTTTGAAAAAAGAATGATTGATTTCATCGGTACCGTAAAAATAATTAATTTCTTGGAATACTTATGGTATTATTATTTAAACTAGTTCAAGATTACAATTCTACGATTGAATTTTGGCTATATTTATATCTAAAGTTATTAATTATTTAAAATTTGATACGAAAGTTGAATGGTACAAGAAAATTAATTTATAATTCTTTTTTTATAATACAAGTGGTAATATAAGCACTACATTTCTGCCCTTATTACTTAACTTAGTGCTGAATGTTTTTGTTTAAAATTCCCAGTGGGCTAGGATACATCCTGAGCTTTTAGATGTATTGTTGTTTTAAGCTTTAATTTGTAAATTTGCAGTGTTATGAGCTGTTGAAAATGAGCCTTTTTCAATAAGTTATAGTGTAGTCACTAAAGCATTTGGCTCCATAGGATCACGTGACAAGGGCAGTTGGCCACACTTTGATTACTTCGCTTAGGGAGGCACCATATCCTATAGGGCCATTTTGTAAAAGCCAGGCCACTGGTATGGGTTTAGTTAACTTGGTCTGCTTGATTATCTTATGCTTTTGTACATTTCATAGTAACAAGCCCTTTGGGCTTGGTCTGCGGCGTAAGTCTCATTGCAGTATTTGCTCGATTTGTTTGTAATATGGTTATTCTCCATATGGATGACCTCTGTTGGTGAAGACATGTTTGGGAATTCCATCAGGAGTCGTGCTCCCTTGTATTGAGGAGACAACTCCAGGTCCAGGAAGCATTGTCAATGTATTGTAGCCCGAGTTCTAACAACCGTCAGGTGGGGCGGGGTGGTTCAGGTATCCACCCCGCCTCAGTTTGGAAATTGAGGACCTGAGGCTACGACCCCGCCTCGGCAGCGATGTCGGGGGACCTGCCGCCGGAGCCCTGGGACCACCTGAGGCCAAGATGCGTACCGTCAGCATTGTATCATATATACCGGCTGCTCGACCTCTTGACCCCGTTTCCTTTCTGGAAGCGTGACACGCCCGTCTCTTACAGGAAGTCGGCGATGCCCGTGACGGACGGAAGGACGAACAGACACCCCTCTGTCTTTTGTAATATGATGAACTTGATGCGATGGCTGGAGTGTTGGATATAAACTCAGTTGAAGGACAGAGAGCTGAGAAGACAGTCTCTGCTCAGCATACGATACAGCAATGGTGCGTTGCTATCAACACTACTTGAAGAGCCTCTCAACTACATGGTCATTCATTCATGCGTTTGACTACCTGTAACATGTGTTTGTGGTGGTAATACCCATCTGTACAGACACTGAGGCTGTCCCTGTAAGCAGTGCAGAGATAGTAGTTGGGTCATGTAAAGAAGCTCCCACATTTGCATCGAAATTTCATCACAATATGAAAGTATCAGAACTTAAGCTATGTATATGTGAATGCGGCTTGATGGAGTATTTTGAGCAATGGCTTCACGTGCAACTCTGTGTTGTGTGTTCACTTTTTCCCTGTCATGTCACCTACCTCAACACCACTACTCCCTGCATCCTATTATTCCATCTCAACAAAATGATTACTATTTTTTACACCATCTAATAGAATATATATATTACATCAGATTAAGAGTTACTTCCTCCTGCTACAGTCTAAATAGTTGTCGAGATATTCAAAACAAATACTACCGATTGAATCACGACATGTTGATGGATCATAAACGCGAAAAAGTGCCACTGAATAATAGTGTTGTAAGCACTAATGAGACGATATATTTGATTTTTTGATAACCTGAATTTGTGTATTACGGTAGGTTATACATTAAACTACTCATTTGCGTATTGCTTGCCATATATACATATATATACTTATGATAAAACAGTATAGTAGGAAATGATGGAAAAGAACTACTAGTGGACTAAAAATGTTTCATGTGCTTCATAAAAAGTTGGAAAAATTTGGAAACACAATCATCACATCACAGTGTGTAAATATAAACTCTAAGCTCAGCCATCCACATAGTGCTGTGCTGGAAGATCGTGATATCAACTAAATGGTACAGTAGTTAGTATATATGTGCCACTGCATACTTTTAATACCCTTCCCAGTCAAACTTTTATATTTATATATATTTATATATATATACATATATATATATATATATGTATGTAAATATCTATATATATATATTGTGAAGATATGTGTCCACTCAACCGACACATTAGTGTGTATTTATCTGCCATTACAGGTAAATGAAGGCGTACGTTACCACACTGAGCAAAACAATTATGTTGTAAAAGCATATCATTGGATTAATGTAATGTATAGTGGAGATTGTGTTTTTTGCGGTTGGTTCTCAGACTGAAGATATTTGTGGGCTTAATGCTTGCAATAACTCAGGGGGAGACGAACCACAAACAGCTATATTTTGCTAATAGGCAATGGTTGGAGTTTCAATCAAACAGTTCTGTATTAATTTGTGACTGCAATTTATTATTTCCAATACGCGTAGGTAACAACATTATTTCATGTTTTGTTTTAACTTAGTTGTCTCAACCATGAATTCAGTGTCATAACATGCACACAGCACGCCTGAGTCTTTTTCAAATAGAGCTGCGGGAGAGAATAAGGAAGTGGTAGATGGGGAGGGTAGAGGGAGACGGTGGAAAACACAATAGGTGTAGAACAAGGTAGAAGGTGAGAAATGGAGCCAGGAGGATAAAAGGAGAGGTGGGAGGCGGGGAGAGAGGGAGACAAGAATAGAGTGGGCTGGCATAATAATATTTGCATAAAACCAGTGATGCTGCTGATACAATATAAATTGAGGGTCCTATACTTTCACTGCTTCAAAAAACCTTGTAGAGTGGTTTAAGCTTATTTATGTAACAAAGGATTTGGAACAATTTTTATAAGAAATCTGAAAATATTTTTGCTAGTATAAGTTTTTTTTCTATCAAGAGTGACTTTTATTTTGATGGCAAACATTTATCACAGCTTGATAAAATGGACATGAACGACTCCATAAAAATGCTATCAAAATAATTGTGTTTTGTTGCTGGCTTACGGAATATAGAATGCTTAAATTTCATGCAAGCTTAGTCCATAGATTTTTTTTCCGAATACTGTAAGCAGAAACAAAGATTGCTTGGTTTCGTGGAAATATTTTGCAGTATTAAAGCTGGCTGAATATAAGTTTCAGTTTTGATATATTGCAAGTGGAATTTTGAGTTTGTGATGTACAAATGTGTTCCAGGTTAACTGCTCTTCAAGCCATAGTATAGTTTAGAGTTGCTTCCTCGATGTAAGCGTAACTCCTAATATTAAATAAATAACTTGTTCACAATGAGCGTGTCAAAGTTTGTTTAAGTATTTATTTAGTAACTAAAGTGAACAGAGGCTTGTAATCCTGGCTCTTTAGAGCCCAGTCAAGTTAAAATCAGCCTGAATGATCTTTTTGATAGCTGACTGAGTTAAGCGCAAATGCAAGCTTCAGTGACAGCTTTTGTAAATAGGATGAAAAACGTCAGTAGTTATTCAATTACCTATTGTGTGTACAGGTCCCGGGGCCTATGCATTGCAGTATATACAACAAATGAGGTGATCAATATCATCTGTTGTTATAAGGAAACATTCACTGTATGCAAGATATTGATAAAGATGAACAGCTAATAGCTGCTAGCACAACGTAATTCAGCTGTGCCCCCAGGATACATTGAGCTCAACGCCTTGTATAAGTTGGTAAGTGTTAAAGTGGCATTAAAATTAAAAAGACTACTTTTAAAGTTAATTTGATTTAAACTGCTTTAGTGTTGTGGTACAAAGCAGAAATGGGGCTTTTAATTTTTCAACACCAAGCCATGCCTACAACTATACCCTTGTGAGCTAGGTAAAGAACTGGGTATTTTGTGAAGCATTCTGTTTCTCAGGGTCTCTCATAGTACCCTCGTGGTTAACAAAACTTTGCCTGGAAACCAACTTGATCACTGCCTGCCATCAGTCTCAGTTTTCAGTATCACTCGTGTTCAAGCTCAGCACCCTCACGCTTGTCTTGCTTGTGTCAACCCTTCAATGTTCGAGTCTTCCTCTCTCTTTATACCAACTCTGACACTGTTGACTCTATTGATGCCCTTTTTTTCTCTAAGGCATACTGCCATACTGCCATGTATTGGCCATGCAGCAGTACAATAGCCATGGTCATAATAATAAGTATATAGTACAGAACACTTTACAATAGCTGTGACCATTGTGCAATATTTTGAACTACTTACTTATTAAGCTAACAAAGATTTGTTTACCTCAAAATTCAAAGAGCCTTATTGCCATAAGTTACCAGTGATATACCCAAATGGCATTTGTAGACACAATGGCGGTCAGTGCATTGACAGCAGAGTACAGATGTGGATATTGTTATCTAGAGTTTAACTCCATGACCGACCCCAGAGAACTACCATGTCATCATGTATTCTGTATAACGTGTCTACAGAAAGACTTTATGCATAACAGCAATGTCACTTGCATGTATTGTCAGTAAGTATGCTGTAGGTTTCACAGAATTATAATTCTCCGAAGGTTGACATTTGATAACTTTGCAACTTAAAATTATAGAGTTGTCTATGAAGATGGATATTGTGTAGAGAGATTTGATGACTTGCCAGCTGCTGCACTGGATGCTGAATTTGAAGAAGATGACAGTGAATCTCTGACTTGTGACTCTGTGAAATGTGATGGACAAATTGCTGTCACCTATTGCATACAATGTGTGCACAAGATATGTGACCATCATCTTGAGGTGCCTTATGTCTTTTTTTTTATTTCAAAGTATGCCAAAAAGTCTAGCTCAAGCAAATACAAAAACTGTTTTGTGCTCAAAGCAAACAGCTTTTGGTATCTTGTTTTGTTATTCTGATTTCAAGGTATCTTTTAAAAATGCATAATAAATGGCACACCATACATACATACAAAATAATTTATTTCGTCTCAGTTTTATACCTTACTTTCAGAATAATCCTGCAAGTATATTTTGAATTACAGACGACAACTTCATTCAGTAAACCGACTTTTCGAACTTTGTTTTCAAGCCAGTGGTACATTTACTTTAGATGTTTCACAAAAGGCATCGTTGCTGTTAATTTGATAGAAAATAGCGATTTCAAACATTGACAGGTTCACAATGAACTTTTTGGAAGCCAACACCAGCTGATATCTATATCTTCTTATACCAAGTCTTCGGGCTCATATCAGAAAGTCAAATGTACAATGCATGGTGTGGAAATTGGAGAAGCTTGCCTCAAGTGCAACCAACTTGCATGCATTGAATGTGATAAGTATGCGAAATCTTGCCAAGGTACGGGTATCACCCATAATACTAAAATTGAAAAGAAACTGAAAAAATTTAGTTTTTGTAGATTTAAGCAATTTTTGATATTACAGATGGAACCCAACATACATTTAAATCTCTTAGAAGTCTAAAAGAAGAGACAAATGGTCACTTTAATTGTCTCCTACAAACAGCTAATGACAAGATTACAGAAGTTTGTAAGCTAAGTAAACAAATATGGAAATTATTGGATGAAGAAGAAGTTGCGTGTAAGAAAAGAATAGAAGTAATAGAAAGTATCAGAGATGAACAGGTAATATTATAGACAAAAAATAACGTTCTGTTTTCATTTAATTTAGAACTAATATTTGAAACAAAGTTATTATTTTGGAAATGTAGATAAAGGTAATTAAACAGGAGAGCAAAAAGTTGAAAAAGCAAGTTCATGGCTATCAAAGGCGACTCATCACACAAGTACAGTTGTATAATAATGAGCTAATGGCTAAAAAAGAGCAGTTGGATGAAATACTGATGAAAGTGCGCAGTTGGCTGAGAAAGAGTACTGCGACTGAGAAATTACAACAGAAACGAAAGATGACAGCCAAGTTAGAAAAAGTCATAGATGTAACCCTTGACTACAAACTTTTTGCAATTCCACATATCCTTGGTGCAGGTATTATTTCGATCCTGTTAGTTTCTATGTCCAAGTATTCGACCAAAACATTATTTAATGGCGCTGAAATACTTAAAATTGATGGTTTTTACTTTGCAGAAAGAGAGATTTCATTGAATGTAGCATTCATCAGACCTCCAACGTCCCTCACTTTTGTATCTGAGCAATTTACCGACTCCACTTGTTATTCTGCCAGTTACAAAGCTGATGGAAATTTGCTACTTGGTTGTGAGGATGGAATATGTGTATGGAAACAGAATAAAATGAGACAGAGTTCCATTAGTTTTCGTGGAGTGACATCAGCGGTTGCGAAGCAAAAAAAAATATTTGTCGTGCATCAAACCGAAAACTTGACGAAAGCAAACATTCTTTTTTCTTCTTCGCAAAACAAGGAACTGTTTTCTTTTGAGGATTCTGGAATAGTAGCAGCATCTGCAACAATAAATGATTGCTATGCTGCAGTTGTCAATCCAGAAAAAGAGCATATACTACTTTATGAATTCTCAACAGAGAATCAAAGTATCCTACATATAAAACAAGCACCATGGGCAATCCAGTTCACACCAGGTGGTTTGTTAGCCATAAGTTGTTCACCACATCAGGGATTGAGAAAGTACAACATAACCAACCAGCAGCTGCAGCTTGTGTGGACGTGCGATGAAATTGCGGATGTCAGTGGAGTTTGCACAGATGCCAATGGCCTTATTTATGCGTCCAGCAGATCACCAAGTGGAACTGTCATTGTCGTTTCCCCACATGGTATTCTTCCTTTAGCTATTATTTTTTTTCTAAAATAAGCTTTAAAATGCTTTACTTGGTGTTCCATGTATTATTTTTGCTGATTGAATACTCCAACATCTGTTTTTTTCCCACTTTTTTACGACATCTTACATGTCCTCACAATCACACAAAAGTTTTAAAGCAGTTATGGGGAAAAATTATCAATATCTATCCATTAATTGGATTGAAAAATAAGAACTGAACTATGTCGCTTTAAATATTGAATTTAAAACTTAATTTTTTTTTTACCTTGCTTGATATTAGACTAAATAGTAACTTTGCTAAAAAGGCAGGCATCGAATTTGATTCAAAAAAACTTGAAAAAGGCAGGCAACGAATTTGATTCAAAAAACTTACATTTTTGTTTTGAAATATTTGAAAGTAGTGGAGTCTTCAAATTGAGGTACTTCTTGCAAAAATTAATAATAGAATAATATTTCAAAGAGAGAGCTGGTAAACAAATAAAAAAGTATCAAAAGTTTTCCATTTCACATGAACTTTCTCATTTACGAGTCATAACATACCTGAATAGCTGGCATTGGGAAGTTTTGTTTTTTATTTTGTGCTGCAATGTTCTCAAATACTCACACATACATCTCGATCTTGATTATGATATATTGTTTCCGATTAGCATCCAAATTCTATTACAAAAATTTCTTAAAATATTTCGTATGGTTTATTACGCAATTGTAACTCATTCAACATCCAATTTAATGCATTTTGCATTTTGTAGGTATGAAGATGAAGGAAATACACTCTGACAAGCTACCCACTGTAAAAGGGCAAATGAGCATCAGAGGGACGGATGAACTGGCCGTACCCAGTTGGAACAGAAAGTCTGTGTGCTTGTTTAAAATCAATCACTGATGATTCAAACTGTTGAGTTTCGTTAACCTGAGAATGTTTAAATATTTTTGATTATTGCCTTTCAGCTACAGATTTTGACCATTAAAATACTTCAAAATAGGGTTAATGTAGCTTTTTATTTCCTAACAAGATAGTGAATAAAGCCATTGAAAACAGTTGTCAATCTCTACAAACTTATGTACACAAGACGATTTTTAGTAATTAACATGGAGGTCCCATTAGACTTCTTTTAAAAAATGGGCAGTTGAGTGCAATACCACTGATAGAAATTTAGGCTAATTTTTGCTTAAGAAACGTAGGCTAGCTTGTGCACAGGAAATGCTGGCATACTGTAGGATATGTGTTTGATAGACTTACGTTACAAACAACGACTTGGCTCCATTCCTTGAGGACCCCTGGGGTTTTTAAACTTCGCTATTAACATCCCACAGCCTTTAAGTCACTGTTCTCATCCCTGTTGCATTCTTTCAGAATCAGCAACTTACCCCAAGTCCATTGTAGAGCTTAATATTATGTAAACTAGAGTTGTCTTTCCTGTTTCACAGAAAGACTCAAAGTTGTCCAGCTTAGTTGCGATAACCAGTTTCCCTTTTGCTATGACCTTCAAGTATTTTATTGTGAATCTGTTTTGGGATGCTTTACATTTCCTTTAGAACCCTTGCTTGCACTGAGAAGCCGCTACATATAGGAGCTAAGGCTATATTCAAATAAGAGTGAGGGAGCTCTCATACGCTAATTAATTTCTTCCCCCAGCTGTATCAATCTCTTTGTGGATCACCTACCAGCTTTCCCTTGCTGTCGGGTCAAATCTTTGACCCCCCAAACCTCCCGCTGTGAGCTTGAATATGCATCTATTTCAACAAAAGGCACTCAATAGCTACCAGCTCATATTTTTTAAATCTTCAATTTGGAAATTGTCTTTCTTTCTTCAACTGGAGCGTAGAAGATTATTGTTTAAACAATTGGCTCACATTGCACGCTATTGAAATACTTAAAAAGTACTCGGAGAACACATATGCAAGCTGGCCCATTGGTACATGACTAGCAAGTTTTTGTGTAAATAGCAAAACTCAGAGAGCCCCCCAAACTACCAAAGATCAAACAATTCAAACCACAGCCGATTTCTCAAGAGAGGATAATTCTAAATTTTGTGCAAAAGTTCAGACAACCCTGATTAAACAGTTGTTATCGCTGCAATTATAGCGCGCATCTGTTTCCAGTACAAAATTGAAAACCAGCAATAACCTCTAGGGCTGTACGGATATTTATTGTTTCTTATTACAAAGAGTTTGGTGTTGGCATTCTGAGACTGAATCTTTTAATTTGGTTGGAAGTATTTCATTTACTGAGTAGACAAAATAACATTTCATATACATTCCATGCTGTTCAAGAGTTGTTTCCAAAATCAAATGGCTTTTGAGAAAGACGCTGCAGCTCCTGTTGCTTATGTTTACTCTTATTTGGATCTGGAAAAGATTGCATTCTTTAGGGAGTGCGGTTCGGTGCGGTTCTCACCTAATACGCAAATTACAATTCACATTTCACAAATCGCAGTAAAATACTTGCAACTCGAATCTCAAATTTGTAGCATGCTTAAATTCTGCATTTGCAATGGCTAGCACCATTCGGCTGTGGTGGTCAAAGCTTGCCCACTTTGGTACGCTTCAATGATTTTGATCCTATAATTATTCACAGCTATCAATCTGCTCAGCTCAGCTAGTAATCTCTAGCAGTAATATGACAAGCTAGATTAGGCAAACTAACGCTATTTACTATCATCTCAGCACAGTTGAGATAATTTTAGGCTGCAAGTTAACTAGCCATAGATTAATTGCTATGGTGTAACATCTAGTAATTTAGTAACATAAGCTTGCAAACGCAAAATACACAAAGTTTGCGATTGTGTAGCCCAGGCTTTATTTCACTGAAGCCAATATCGGCAACACACGACTCATAGCAACCGCATAGTTTCGTTTCTCCTCAACCATTTAAGTTGTTTATTTACTCATTTTTTCTACTGCTTGTTGATCAAACTCACATGTTGAGACGGATTATTAAAACCGCCATAGAAACTGGAACTAACAAGTTTTATGGAATGTTATTTTGTTGATCACTGAAGTGAACCAGTTAATGATATTGGTTTTGCTCCAGTTAACATTGAAAGTCACACTTGAATGCACTTGGCAATGGCCAGCTAGTGATATGGCATATTCACAAGTCACAACTTGCCTCAAACAACTACTCGTATTCACAATATTATTCGCAATAGGAGATAGTTACTTCAGCAAAGTAAAATAGAGGTAAGTCGCACGCAAATGTTTCAGTCTAGTGACAATCAAATCTGTATTCAATATTTGTAATGCAGCTATAACGATAACTTTGTAGTAGCTGATGACCTACAGTTGAAGCATACAAACAAAGAGGTTGCAGCATCTAACGAGCATGTGGAGTATAGGCGTGCAGGAATACATTCAAGCACTAGCTAGCAACCCAGTGCCAGTAGCTATAGTGGCCTGTGTGGTCTTTGTTCTGGTTTTTTGGAGAAAGCTATTGGAGAAGCACCGTTACCCACCAGGACCCATTCCTCTACCAATCATAGGAAATGACTATTACTTTTTCGCTGATATTCGAGCTGCCTACAAATACAGTAAGTTATGTTTCAAACAAAATCTAGATACTGAGCCCAACAATTACGTTTATTTCTTCTATTTACTGTAGCTGTTATCACGAGGTGATAATGCATTCGCAGAACTCATTTCCCTTGTGCCTGCTCTTGTAAATCTTGGGATTTTCTCAGTGCAAGAAAAAAATTTTCCCACATTCGACTCCTCTTCCTGTGATCTCCTCTTCCTGTGGTCACATTCTCATGTAGTCGCGTCTTTCCATGGTTGTCTCCTCCCATGGTCACCTCTTCAAGTGATAGGTTCCTCACGCTAAATAAAAACTTTGTCATGAAAGCACACTTTGACAGTAACTACCAAGAGTCATCAGTAAGAAAATACATAACGTCAGCACTGTAATAATAATAGATCAAAAAACAAAATAAATAAATAATAATGATACATTGATAATATAATGATGATTTATTATTTCAAAACTATCGATCACTAGACAATTGCTAATAGATTTTGCTGGAATTATTTCTAGCGGTGCTATCACTGTTGTCATAGTTCAAGTTAGTAATTAATCACATAGAATAAATAAGTAATAATAAGTGGTAATAATAAATAATAACTAGACCTGGGGGGTACGGACTATTCGAAACTGACGTTTCGAAAATGGACACTTCGAAACTCTTTTGGGATGGGGGTCTGGGATTTTGGGTTGGGGGGTTCAGGTTTAACAGTTTCGAACAGTTCATTTTCGAAACGTCAGTTTCGAATCATGGCGGAATCAGACCTGGAGGCTGTATTTACAAGTAAAGACAGGAGTGTTTTAGAGAATGGATTCGACAATCTTTTTCCTGAAAGAGATTCGAACTCCAACATAACGGAATAAAACACCTAGCATTCAACCCACCTCACTACCAGTTTTTGATTGAAAAGAGGATTCAAAGCACCTTAACGTTGCTATACCATTTGCTAAGCCATAAAACACATATCCAGAATACATTATAAGTAAGAAGATTTTATTAAATTTGGTTACTAAATGCCAACTTACTGGCTTCACCATTAAATCACTAAGCCATACAGCAATCGCAATACTCGGTTGAGAACATACTGACAGCTGTTGAGCAATAGCTTTTTTTATAAAAACAACATATTTTCAAAGTGCCTAGATGTTTTTTTCAATTAAGGCCAACTAGAAAAATGATTTGAAAATTTCATTAACACATTCACTCATGTTAATATGTTTATTTTGAATAAACCCACTTCCCTTTCCACCATATACTGCTCATTAAATGATTTGTCAAAAAATACACACTTGCAAAGACTTTTTGGGTAAAAAATATATCCACCCCTGAGAAATAAACCGAGACTCTGTTAACAGGAAGACACATAGTTCAACAGTAAAGCCGCGTTTACACTAGGCGACTTCGACTCCGACTATATTGATTGTTGCAGTCGCAGATGCATGTTGCCTTTACACTGCTGCGACACCGTAAGTTTTTGAGTTTTACGACTTTGGAGTTGCCCAACCATATTAGCTAAAATAATTTATTGCGTTCCTGCTCACGCAGTTGGATTGATGAGTTGTGATTTAATTATTACCAGTTTTCTACCAGGCAGTAGTTCTCTATACGTCTTGTGAATTTTTTATTTACCTATATTATGAAATTTTAACTTATCTATAAATAATAATACCACTTACTGGAATTAAATGATAATTTGAAGAAAATCGAACGTTCTTTTTGTGTTTGCATCCAAAATAATTATGATAACTACTTCGAATATGAAATATTTATTATTGTTGAACATACATAGTTTGATTCTTTTGATAAGAAAAATAATAAACACACATGTCAATAATGCTGGTAATAATTAATTATTTAATAATAACCTTATGATCTTATAACAATCATTGTTTACATTATATCCAGGCTAGAATAAACAAAATATTGGAGCCGCTATATAGAGCAACTCAATTGGTTAAACTGTGTCACGTGGCTATGAAGTTGCTGCGACTTGACGCTCGAACCCAACACTGCTGGGCTGCTGCGTCTCAGCCCCCGACAACCCTGCATCTCCACCGGAAACAGCGCCAGTCTCCAGCGCCAAGAAGCAATCAGCAAACCTCAAAGGAATCAAAGTCGGAGTCGCCTAGTGTAAATTCCGCTTAAGCCATCAAGCAATGCTGAAAGCTGCAAATCAGTGGTGTTAAGAAGATGCAGTTTGCTTGGCCTACATACAGAAAAACATATCAATGCTTTCATTTTGCAAAGTTTTGCCAGAAAACTTTCAAGTTTTGGTCAATATTATTCCTCCAGCCGTCTAAACACTATTTCTGATAAAATTTAAACTGACGAAACATTTTTTTGTTTAAAAAACACCAGATAACAAACATTTGGTTAAAATGGTTCTTCTCTTGTGGGTTTGCCTTATTCAACAAAAAAGTTGAAACTAAATGGTTGATTATCTGACAGGCAGCTACAATGCAAGTGCAACAGTGCATGATAAGCTATTTTCTAATTAATATTACTAATAAACAACAGTAATTGAAATCATTATCATCATGTGTTATGTGCTCAAGAAATAAAACTAGTAACTTGCAATCATGGTAAACAATGATTTGTCTTTGAATTAGCAGTTGTCTTTTTTTGCAAAGGACATGAGTAAAATCCATAACTGATAAAAATATTTTAAATAAAAAAAAAAATAAAAAGACATGAGAAGACCAAAGAGTTTACACGAGCAAAAAAAAAACACTTTTGCTGTTTTCCAACAGCAAATTATCACAATATTAAACCAACCAACAGTCATTATAATTTTTTTGTGCCGCTCAGTGTAATCCATAAACTTTGGTATACTTCATTATGAAGAGCCCAGATCAAAACATGTTCGCCACACAAATTAATTACATTTTACCTATTTGAAAATGCTAAAAACACAAAAATCCTCATACATTAGATTAATACAATGGAATTTTTTCGCAGCACTTTTCATTTCTCTCGGTGTAACAGTCTAGGAGTACATCCATTTGAAATGACGGACAAATACACAAACAGATTGACACACAGAAAAACAGATGTTTTTTTTTTGTTTTTTTGATTTAAAACTAATATTAAATTACTGTTTTCTTTGTCATTATTAATGAATAGAAGATAGATTAATGTCTTTATAAGGGATACTAACTTTTTTGCTTGCAAAATGTATTTTTTCATTTATTCAATGTTAATTGTAATGTCTTTTGAGCCATCATTGATAGCAGTTGAAAACTGCAATGCTTATGTTTGGTGATGTATGCTTGCATATGTACTTAGAAATGTGTATAAACTTCCTCAAATCAACGTGTTGAGACACCAAAAACGCCTAATGTTTTTTCCTTACTCTTGGTTGGGCCTCCTTACGAGGCACGAGTAAGTAACGCAATCTTTAAAGCAGTTGAACTTCTTTAATGTGTTAATCAGAACTGAGCAAGTTTTCCACAGCAATGAAGTTGGTAGCAACTGCTGTAGTGGATTTTGCTGGTCACCAGCTGTGGCCACTACTTATCAAAGGTCCCCCTGATAGTCTGTAGACATCAAGCAAGCCTAGAAAATCAATTAACAAAGCCTGGAATTAACTGCAGTTAATCTAGTTGCTAAATCACTTGCAATAGAATCCTTATCATAATATACCGGCACAGGGTATCTACTACCCTGGTCATGGGTGGCTATCCCTGGCCGGCATCAAGATGGCTAACATAGCCTGAGGGATAAAAACTAGCCAAGTATCTTCTATGACCAGTATCTAGGAGCTAGCTACCCTCAGAAGTCAGAAAAGCACGACCCCAAGGCCAAGAAAGACCAAGAATTTATGGAGAAACTGTTACTATTACGGGCTGAACTGCCTATAAACTCCGTCCCTCACTTCTGGGCACCAGCTACCTTTAACTCATTTACTCACATTACATTGGTTGCTATTTTTATGTATCATTTTATTGGTGTATTCTTGTTATTCTGATCTGTGATTGGAGTGTTTGACAAACTAAGCCAAACACTTCCTGTTACTCTGCCTATAAAAGGCAGAGCTTTCATCCAGATCATTGTATTGCCCTACAGCAGATTGTACTCGCTATTTGGACTGCTACCTTTATATTTTGAAAATAAATAAATTTTTGTATCATTCGAAAGTACCAAGTATATGTCCGAGCCGAGGGCTCACCACAGTTGTAAATGTAAAGGATTCTTCTTTACAACCAGTTGTTTGTGCCATCCCGGCATGGGGTTCACCTCGGGGAAAAGGTTGACTGCTCATTGTCAGGTCTTGTGAAGCTGACTGTCTTGTTGTGCCAGCAGACAGCAGTTTGTGCGATGGCAACGCCTAGCGGACAAGTAGTAAGACGTAGAAATCCGCTACACTACTCTAGAAGTTGACACCAATATTTATTATAGAAATCGTAGTAGAAAGTATTATGTGTGTAATAGCTATGAAGACTTATTTTGGCGTTACAAATAATAAAATGCTTCATACTTCTAATTGCATAACATGCAGCACAATAAAACTCAACCTATGGATGTTATTAGTTTGAGGTAACGCATCAGCTTTAAAAATATTCACATTTTTCTTGCTTTCACATAACAACCTATCACAGTATTCTATATTTTGTGATTTCAACATGTTGTTACCATTTTGGAATTTGGAGAGTAATTTGTCATTTTGAAGACATGCTCAAAGCTATTAACAAAAGTAAACACAAACACTTCTAGTATTGCCTCATAGCTGATTGTTCCCATTAGATGTAACATCATCAAGAGAAAGGCATCAACCATCCTTTCATTGCATTTGACATATGCTAATCACTTTTTTTGCAGTTTTCAGTTTACAGTAAATACTATTTCACTGATACAGAAAATTGGAAAAAATATGGAAATGTGGTTTCCTACGTCACCATTGGATCATGGAGCGTTGATTTGTATGGATTTGATGCCATCCATGAATGCTTTGTGAAAAATGGTGCTTACTTCTCAGATCGTCCAGATATGATGAAGACAATGTTCTCTAGTTTTGGCACTGGTGAGTATGTCAAAAATTTTAAGACATATAAAAAGTGTTGAATAGTGAAAAACTTGATTTGCATACTTGAAAATAAAAACCAAATATACTAATTTCCAAACGCTAGCTGCGCAACAAAAGACAGCGCAGAAGCATAATATGTGGCAATTTAAAATTGGTCATGAATAATATCCAGCTCCAAAGTTCATGAATAATAGTTTTCTGGTTTACGAAAACATTTTATTTTTTTATGTCTTGTAGCCACAAACAGTAGGAGTCATAGAGGAACAAATTTCTTGATTAAGTTGCACACTTTATTGCTTCAAACGCTGTTCAGTAATTAGTATGTCCATCTCATATTTCATTTCTGCACTAAAACAAATTGAATTAAAACTATTGTTTTTGTACATGTTCATAACAATACATGATGTTTACTCAACCTTCCCAAGGTTTAATTTTTGGGTCTCAATGGAAAGACCTGAGAAGACAGGCGATGACTGTACTAAAAGATAAAGGCCTGGGGAAAATAAAAACTGAAGAAAAAATCAGAGATGAGTTTGGTGAGAAGATAATGATATATATTTGCATCGAATTATGGCAGCTGGAACATTGAACACTAAACTTCACACAGCCAAAAATTTTACATTTCAAATGCTTTTGATTGATACAGTCTAACTGTTTGAAGTTTCAAATGTTTTAGAGTACAATGCCGAGTTGCTGACCAAAATGGTAGGAGTGCAAAGTAGTGATGCATTCAAGAAAGTCACTGGATTGTACATTGCAAATATCATTGGACAAATGGCGATTGGCAGAAGACTTGACTATGATGATGAGAAGCTGAAAGTTTACTGTACCCTAGACAGGTTTTTTGTTGCAGCATGTAAGGCTTCATTCATCCCGTTTTACCAAGTAAGTACCTTGTTATTTACTATTCACCAGAGATAAGTCGGGACATATCAGGCGTATTAAGGAATTGAGGGACATTCAAACTGAAATTGAACTCATGAATAATTCAATCAAAAATTGGAAAAAAAAAATAAACAGATTAGCTGAAAATGCATGGGTAAAGGAATGTGACTGGGAACGTCCCTGGCTGAATTTATTTTGAACGTGAAAAATACAAAAACACTCTATTATGGATGTTCGACTTTGTGATGTACCCACCTGCAGCACTGTTTCCATTTCCTGCAAATCTTATCAAAAGACTTGAACTAGGACGATCGCACATTTACAGGTATTAATAATTATTGCAGATATGAATAATTTTGGTTATCGATATAAAACGCCAAATTCATGTATGGTACCAGAGATATCATATTAAACTTGATATTTCACCAAAACAAAGATGATAATAATAATTAATAATACCATTACTGGTTGTATTTGTAATTAATAGCAGTAATAATAAGTATGCAGTAGCGGTAGAGGCCGTGGTAGCGACAAGAGTAGTGGCAGCGGCAGCGGTAGCAGCAGTGGTAGCAGTAGCTGTAGTTGTATTAACTTTACCAAAATAACTAATCATCCAATAAATTGTAGCTGTAGGTTTGTATTCGCCTCCAGGAAACTCCATGGCCGTAGCGCCCGAGGCTGAGCCTCTGCGTCTTTTCAGGTTGTCGAATCTGTCGCAACAAGTGGAGCAAGTTGGACATGTGTAGGCTCTGGCATATCCTTTCATGTTTGTTATGAGACTAAAATGCGTGCCTTGCGGAGCGAGATGCGATTTGTTTTCGTGTTTTGAATTTGAACACCAAATCACCTAAAGGTTTTATTTTCGTGCAGTGTGAACACCGTCATCTTCTTTACATGAAACTCATCTTCCAAAACCCGAAAATCATTTTTATCTACTCCTTTTTCCAAAGCAGTTCTCTCTGAGATTTCCATTAGATGTCTATTGCCTTCTTCTTTCTGTAGATTCAGATAGCATTAGAAAAGATTCCGCATTTTTTGCTTCTATTGTGGTTGATCAAGCATTTTTATTTTTTTAAAGCATAATTTGCATTGTTAAGCACATGAAAAAACACAAATTATTATTGTACGATACACCATGTTTGTTAAATGTATTAAAACGAATGTGTTGATTGAGGTACATATAAGGAGAAATTCTGTTCGAAGCATCAGTCTTTTTTCTTCCTCCAACTTTTCCCATTCTGATCACTTTGTAGAAATGAAACGTAACGCCTGTGATAAAAATTAATTGCCAAGTTGTATTTGGTCATAGTAGCAAATTATTAGCACGATCATTGATCTCAGCTACGTCGGTGAAAAAACGTCTAGTTGCTCTTCGGTAATAATCAATCGAGCTCATGGATACACGGTGGCATTGTTAAATGAAGAATAAAAATAACTGAGTTCATTGTCGTTTTTGTACTCTAGGATACATCTGATGCTGCAATTTGCTTTCGCACTCAAACTCAATTGTATGCAAATTCTATTCAACAACTCCAATGTTTCCATAATATGATGGTCACTTTCATAACCGTTCTTTTCATCTTTCGGAGTTCAGTCCCAAAGTCTCACGTTTGACACTTTTATGACTTGAGCTGGTTTGTGTTTGTTTTTCATGGCTCCCCAATATCTGGCTATCAGCTCATCCCATTATTTATCTTCAATAGTTGGAGCTTTTCTAACACCAACGATATCTAGAGTTGATATTCGAATAGGTATTCCGTCTCTTGACTCATCCAATTCTTGTGTTTCGTCTCCTTCGTCATCTTTTTCTTCAATTCTCAGTTATTCCATCTATTGATGGAGTGTCCTCGTTTTCTTCAATGGCGACTTCCACAATAGGATCGATGTCTTCAACCATTCCACCGACAACCTCTCCTAGATCTTCCGCTCCCATCCCTATCTGATTAACTGGTTCATCCGCTATTCGGAAACAAATAAAATTTTCTTCCAATCATTTCCAATTGACTTGAGCTCTGTCTCTTTCTTTGACATTCATTGCGTGATGATTTGAGTTTGGCCTACAAAAAAGGATAATGCATGACGAATTTTCTCTGAGCTGAACACTCTGATTGGAGTTTTGGCTGCAAAAAATAACTCGCAATGAATTTGCTCTTAATCCCATGTTCTGTACAGAACCCAAAAAAATCCATAATCTGATGTGATTATTTATAATTTAAAATAAAAACTCAACGATAACTGAGAGTTTCAGTATTTTCAGTTGACTGTGGAACTTGAAGTGTGACTAATTTCGCTTCACAACCACTTTCATTATCAATCTCCATTTCATCAATGTAAATTTTGATGATATGAACCATTATTTCATAGATTGCGGCCGTATATATCTGCTAGCATTGACGGAGTAAAACTTGGATGAGCTTGCAAGAAAATTTCATATCTTTCATCATAGTTTTAATCGACATTGCTTACTGCTTTTGTTGTCAATTTGTTACCAATCATTCAATTTCAATTATAATCTTCCCTGTTTGTTGGAGAGACCATACACCTAATCCAACCACTTCAGGAAAAGAGCGAGTTATCAATGTCTACCACAGCTAAGCATCTGACCCCATAAAGAAAAATAAGGTTCAATTAGAGCTCCTACAACAGCTTGTTGATATTTATATGAGAAAAACTGTTTTTCTCTAAAGTCTTGCCAAGTAATTCGCCAGTAAAGCCAAAAAAGAGCAACAGAAATGACACTTATGCGTTTGTCAGATGTTTTTACTTTATTATAAATGTATAAAGCTTTATAGGAACCTGCAACTGCATTGGGTTTAGTAATTCCAGCTGGTGTAGAGCCAACCTCAACTAAATTTCTCTGCAGCTGGGTCTGTATTTGCATTATCAGGTTTTAGTTGTTGTCCACCACTTGCCCTGGTGCCATAATTATGTATGAGTAAGCATGCTTCAATCATTAATTTTACTCTTTTTTGTGCTGTTGACATCAATGCTCTTTAGTCGACGCCGTTGTTCTTTTAGTTGACCAAGCGCATTCTCCACTCTAACTCTTTCAGACTTGTGGATTTTGTTAAAAGCACCTCTCGTTTTCCACTGGGATTAGAAAGGGGAGGTAATATCCTTGTGGTTACTGGGTATGCTTAACCCCTTGTGAAAACCAAAGATTTTGTGCAATGATTCAAAAGTTGTTTCCTTATGCCAAACAGATAATTGTATACTGAAATGAACAAAACATGATCAGCAATAGCATCATGTATCCAAAAAAATTATAAGCCAATCCATAAAGGAATCATCACTCTTGTAATTGCAAAACTACTTGAAGTCAACTCGTTGTTCTGTAACAAGTTGGTAGGGGCAGCTGTTGGCCAGATACCAGATACTAATGAGTCCCTTCTTTTTATCTGACAAGTCTCTACTACCAGCAGGTGGTTGTGGTATGTCGGCATAAACATTGTTGATGAGGTGGTCAATGACACTTGAATAATATACCATGCTTCATGTTCAAAAAAAGCCAGAATCACAAAGCACTTTTTAAATCCTTCACACGTATTTCTAACTATGCAAGACACAATACAATTTTGCTAGCCACATGCTCCACTAGTCAGAATAAATTCACATCGGCTGAAGCGAAAGTCTTTCTGAAACATATGGTCAGGCTTATTATCTATTGTGAGAAAAAAATACTGCTTGTCCTTTTCACTTAATTTTTCCAACAGCTTGTCCAAAAATGTTAACGCTTGGTCTGTAAATTAATTATCTTTGCGACAGTAATAGTGCTAACAACAAATTGATAAAGGCTGGTAATCAAAATACAACATTGATGGATAATTTGGTTGGATTATTAATGAAAAATGATATAATCGATAAATTAATTTCCAACAAAAAGAGTTTGATAACAGTTGTGAATTAGAAATATCATTAAGAATAACAGTATCATATGACTTATAATATTGATAAATAGCAAATAAAACTATTAGCTAATAGATGTGACTACACCTTGTAAGTTAGTATTCATCAGGATAACCAGTGGTAATCAAAATAATTGATACATAACAATATTATTATAACTGTTTGCTAGTAATTATCATTAAGTTACTTATTACGGTTTTTTTATGACTTGCATTAGCAATATTAATGATGAATAATAATGAGAAATAATAATAATAACGGCTATAATAATAACAATAACAATAATGACAATAACAATATTGATAATGGCAATAACAATAATGATTGATAATATAGCTGAAAAAATAAAAACAATGATGAAAATAATGAATAATAATGATACTCATAGATAGTGAATGCGCAATTAAATATTGTGGTATATTTTGGTGGAGGTTACTAGTAAACAGGCAGTTTACTATCCACCCTTGCGAGACAATGCACTATACTTTAACCTACAGCATTCGGTCAACTGCTGTACAGGTGAAAAGTCTTACTGTGCCGGTAGCATAGTGTGCAGAGCCGGTAGTGACCCCTGCAGGGCCGGTATTGACCTCTTACCGACCCGGTATAGCTATACTGGGCCAGCACAAGATGGCCGACATAGCAGAGGAACTTCAAAACCATCTAGCAACTCAATCAAGGCCAGGAACCGGAACTACCCTTCCTCGGATTACCGACTTAGTGGACCGTATTCTAACTGTAACCTGGGAGCCCTGCAGGACCTCTGATTGGACAGTAGGAGACAGGACTCTGCCCTTAGCCACTTGGCGCCTTTATCATTTAACTTGTTTGCATTACATGATTGGATCACTATTTATATAATTGATTGCATTGGCTAAATTACTTCCTGTTCTCTTGCTGCTATATACTTTATGTTAATTAGTTCCTGTGAGCTCTCCCATAAAAGGAGAGACGTTTGCCATAATCTTTGCATTCTTTCTCTTGTCTTGCCACAAACACCCGAGAGGAATAAATACCCTTTAGGACATTGTCTAATGAGAATATAGCCATTATACAAGCTCTACGCTGTATTGTTTGTCTGAGCCATGGGCTCTTGCTATACCGGGTAATTCGGTTGCCTGATACACAGTTGTCACTGTCAAGCAGCTCACTGTCCCCTCTGAAAAGAGGTATAATACTTGAGCATAGTGGATGTCCGTGGTAACCAGACCGGAATCCATTACAATATAGTCACTGGTTGAACTTGAATAAGAACAGGATTGAGAAATAAAGGTGGTAAGCATACTCCTTAGCCAGTTCTTGTATAGGTTGCAGAAGGGTGGTTGGTGGTTGTAGACTTTGTTTGATTTGCTGCGATGGTAACTCAAGAACAAAGTGATTACAAAATGCACAGTTCAGTTATCTATACTCCTACGACAATAAATAAAGCAGACACAACTCCCAACAAGCTAAATACGCATTCTAGTATTATTACACTCTCTTTGGAAGAATGTTCAAAACTGCATGCATTTGTAAACACCCACATTCATTTTTGCACCAGTTCAACAGCGGCCAACTTCTAAACATGCCAACCTAAAGCTGCATGTACATCTGCCGGTATCCCACTGGTAGGCTTTTGCCAATTAACAATATCAATTAGATGTGCTCCCTTCACTATTTACAACCTATCAATATACCCAAATGATTTTTATTGTTTTTTTTTTCAATTTCGCTGGAAACGAAAATAGGTAAGTTTTCAATCGGTAAAGCAAATTGGTTGCAAAATGGTAAATGTACACGTGACTTAAAGCTGCCTCGTATCAAAAAAGTCTTTAACAGTATACAACATTTATGACATTGCCCACCGTTAGCTTATTTATATTTTCCTAGTACCTGCCATGGGATCCTCTGAATCTCAAAGAACTTCAAAAAGGGGTAACACTGATTGCATCTTTCATAACTTCAGAAATTGAACAGCACAAAAAAACATTGGACGTCGATAACATTCGAGATCACATCGATTCGTTCTTGGCTGAAGGAATGAAAAGTGGAGATCAAATTTTCGCTGATGAAGGTACGTTATCTACTCTTGCATTGCATAAACAGCTGTTAGTATACAATGTCAAACATGCATATGATTGCATTTTTAATAATTATTGTTAATTGTTTGTCTAACTGGACAATTTTTTATGAATGATGCTAGCAATAATTTTAATCTAATAAAATAAACGGAATCGGTGAATGAAGCAGAAGTGAGTATATCGCCGTTAAACTTAGAAAAATATAATAATCATAGATATATTTATATGTACACTTTACCATAAAAGCTTGCATTAGTTGATTTTATCTGCTTCAATAAAAACATATGACATTTGTTTGCCGAACAAAGGATAAAAAAAAATAACAGATGTTCGTAAGTCGATATTTCCCTTAAAGGGCTTAGGACGGGTTTTTCAAGACGCACTTTGTGTGTAGAGTTGTTTTCTTATCAAGCATTGTAAAACTATTGAGAAAACTCACTCGCGTCAACAAAACACCAATAGGTATCATGTAGAGGTCTATGGAGGTCTATGACAATGCGTTCGGCAGAAGGGACTATCTGCATTATGATATTATATAGTATATTACAGCAAGTAGTTTGTACCATTTTTGTTACTTTTTCAGTTCCAAACTACTTCTCAAAAATCTTAATTATTATTATTTAGTGCTTTTGAAGTTTTTTCTTGGAAAGATAGCCGGTATTTCAGATTTAATTATTATCGTTGTTGTAAAAAAAAACAACGCCTGAAATACAATTTCGGCAATGTTTTTTTTCACCTAGTATTATCATGAAAGTATAATAAAGTTATTGTTTGATTAATTTTTCACATAAAAATTATTATTTTGATAAAAAAATTTCATTATTTCTTTTGATTTTGATGACAAACACTATCACGTGAACGCCAGTGTATACATAATAGCGAGCTTACCAAAGATAAAACAAATTGCTGACTTGAGAAAAACAGCTCCAAAAAAATTAAAATTTGTTGCAATATCATTTTTTTGCAATCAAAAGAGTCTCTGCACAAAAATAATATCTAGGACGCCCTATTTCTATGCGAACAAGCCAAATATAGCTCTATATAAGTTGGTGCGTCTTCGAGAAAAAAAGCGTCTTGGCAAGTGCTGACTGCCTCTATAGGAATCGTCTTACTGGTGAGAGGGCAACTCCAGATCATTTTTCTGAACACATTTTAACCTCAGAAAGTTTAAATTAAATCAAATCCTCTTCAAATTAGGCGTCATAGGCCCTTTAAAGAATGGGACATCGATTTAGAACGCCATAATAATTCACAAAATTCGGTGCTGGGATGACATTTATCAGCCCTGAAGTGCTGAGAAATCTTTGAAAATTCATAATTTTCTTCAATTGGCTGTTATGTAAACATAGTTCAATTTGATTGTTTAATAATAACAAAAAATGTTAAATAATAGTTGAATAAACAAAAAGCTTTAAATTGTTTTAAAGTTTTAAATTCATTCTGGTAAGTTATAACCTAAATTTTAAAAAGGAAATCCTGAGGAATTCTTCAAGATTTCCCAGAAAACTTCAGGACCGATAGATGTCATTCCAACACCCAAAATTTGTAGAGATTGCCAAACAAAACATGAGGAAGTTAATTTCAATTTGCGAAGTGTTCAGGGAAAAGTACTGCATTGTTTTAAACAAACATACTGTGTAGAGTAGCCCTTCTAACACTGTGTATCTTTCTAGATAATGGCTATTTAAGAGCCAAAAGATGATGCAAGATCATTTCATTGTAATTCTTTTATAGATTTTAATTTAGATGTTGTTTACTTATTAAACTAGCAAAAGTACACTTAAAAACAATTTATATTTAATCAATTTAATTAAAGTGATATTATGCTTAAGGAAATGTTATCCATAATATTAAAAAATACGTAAATATAATGATTCATTAACAGCTCTTTGAGCTGTTAAAATCACATATTATGATTTGAGGTAACGATTATCTTTCATGCACAACTATTGAAAAATACTGGTCTACGATGGAAGATCTGTGAACATATTTTTCCGGCTATTACTTACTGAAGTTTAGTATTTTAATGATTAACTATTGACATTTTTGATGATATAAATCTGGTTTATTACAACAAGTAAATTAGACTCCCCTATTGTATTTATTATTCAGTTTCACTCGCGACCTAAGATCATTACTAATGAAAACTTGTCGATTACTTTTTACGCGCTGAGATAATTTTTGCCAAACCACGAGTTCCAAACAAAATAACTGTTTATTGAATCAGATTTATTGCCAATCTGATTATTTTTATTACATTTTGTTTTGCAAGCACGACTCTTGAACACTTTTAATACATTTGTCTACTTCCATGTTTTTTATTTCATGTAAATTTTGAAATGGTTTATTAATTACAAAATAAGTGCCTACATTAATTTAACCAAAAAACATTTTATAAAAAAGTTTCTATAAAAATTTCAGTGAGCAAATATTTAAATTGAGTTCTCAAAAAGTCCTGTGAAATTTTTGTTTGTATTGATGCACTTACTTATGACAAAGCATTAGCGTTCATCAAATTGAAGTGTTTGTTTCTAAAATAAAAAAACTTGTTTTTTTTGCAAAACTTATCTGTATAACATCAGCTCCAAGTTAAGCATTATAGTTGAGGAAATGTTCTTTCAATGTTGATAAACTTCATATCCGTTTTTATTTTCCTCAGCTTGCCTGCTGCTGACAGTTCTACAGATGTATGTTGCTGGATTTGAGACGACAGCGACAACTTTGAATTGGGCTCTGCTCTATCTCATTAACTACCCTTCCATGCAGCAACAGATATATGAGGAGATACAGACAGTACTTGGTATGGGATATTTTTGTGAAAAGTGATAATTTATAGGTTTAATCCAATTCAGTTTTGTGCCACGTGAATATTCTGGTTTTACAAGAGCTAATTCTGACCCCATTTCAACCCGCCGAATGGTTTAATAAACAATTGCCATAGGTTGATTGATTGCTCGTAAATGGCAGCACTTTTCTAGGGAAAAGAAATAATGCATTGTTATACAATGTGTATTGTATGACAAGGTAATTTACAAGTACTTATGCTAGTTCATTGAAATATCAAAATAGATATGACCTTTTTGACAACTATGTTTTCACAAAATCAGGATATGCCCTTTTTTTCAATAAAAGTTATGACGAAACAGTTTTGAAGATAAACATTTTGGGTAAAGGTTGAGCTTCAGGGTATTGAGGGCATGTACACACACCATTAGGTTTCTGCAACCAAAAAGCTTGCAAAGTAGCTTGAGTGTATTTTGTCATGCAATTCTGACTTTTCAGTTACCGAAGTTCAAAACTGGTGTACATCAGTAGTTCAAACAATCAAGCGTGAGCCAATTAAAATGTCGAAACTATGAAAAGAGCTGATTACGTTGAATACACAAATTAAGACAGTGATTGTTTTTTCTCACTAGGTTTCAGTTATATCAACAACAAAAAGCTGAAACGTCATGGCGCTGATGAATAAACACAATGAGAGTATTCGCGACCTCTGTTCGCCCAACACATGGCAATAACAATCAGACCGGCAATAAATTTAATCAATAAATAATCATTCTGTTCGGAACTCGTAGGTCAACAAAAAGTAGCTCACCAAATAAAAAAAATAATCAATGAGTATTTATTTATATTGTTTGTACGTCGTGAATGAAACTGAACACTAAATAAATAATAACGAGCAAGTTGATTTTTATTTTCATAGACCGGTTTTTATCCTTGAAAAATAATTCATATTTTTAAAGATGCCCTTCAATTTAGTAAATTTTGAATGCTTGAATGCTTACAAGCATTCAAAATTTACTAAATTGAAGGGCATCTTTACAAAATATCCCAGTTTAGAGCAGTTCAAATTTTATTATTTTCCTGATTATTTTAAAAATTGGGAGTTATCTTCTTTATGATTTGTTCAGTAAACTATAGCATTTCATTGAACATTTATGTTTTTCTAAACTAATGTTCCGTTGCATACGCGACGTATTGAATTACGAACACCTATTATTTTCTGTAGGTTGTTGTTATAGGTCTCGAATACTTTTAATGTTTTGCTTAGTCGGTTGATTGAAATTTTTGTTTTTGATTTTACGCTTGATTGAGAAAGTCTCAAAACTAAAAGAGGCATTTAAAACCTGAAGTTGAATTGAAAAGTTTTAAAGAGAAGATAATCAACCAACAGTTTTCAAGCTATGAAAGCTATCAAAAGTATTGCATCTTTTTGGAAAAGTTGGGTTTTTTGTGTGAAGCACAACTTTTTGAAACTTCTAGTTTGTATTCAAAAAAATCAAACCTGTAAAAAATGCTGAAGACTCATGTAACTTTTGATGTTTGTAAATTTATTAGTGCTGCGCTTTTTAAAAAATTTGGACTTTGCCCACAATATAAACTGCAGCAACTGGAGCCGTTACTTTGACACGCAGTGGTGGATCCAAGTTTGAAATATATAGATTAGCTTAAAAATGATTTTTGTCATCTATTAATAATCAGAGTGTTGGCAACCATCTTTGTCAAACAACATGCGTTGAAAATAACCAAATCAACAATTAATTTTTTCACTAAAGAAGAATTTTGCTTGGAACGTGGGAGTCTACGAACAGTAGCTAACTGAATACAAAGAATAATCAATGAGCAATTTTTCATATTGTTTGTAGGTCCCAAATGAAACTAAACATTGAGTAAATGAAAACAAGGGAGGCTTATTCTTTTCACTTTAGTAGAGTAGTTTCACATCCTCAAAAGCGCTATCAGATAAATACCATAATAAAAAATATGCTATATAAAATGCCGACTGTGCGAATTATACTAGTTCTTAGCAGTGTTGTTCTATCTCTGCTTGATTACTTTCCAAATCAGAAGTTATCTTCTTCATGGATTGTTCGACAATCTTTAAAAATTTATTAAACAAGCAAGATGTTCTAAACTATTTTTCGTTCGAGATGCGGCGTATCAACTTCCAAGCTTCCATTATTTTTTCCCAGTGTTTAAAGAACACAACTTGAATATTCCTAATCCGTTTACTCCCAAAAGCACAAGCTACATAGTGTGGTGGATTTTGATGTCACATATTTGTGCTCAGATGTGTTAGTACTTGTTCTGGAATCATTATATAGTCATTGAATGGCCAGAACTATAATAATTAATTACAACAATTTGACTGGCCCTGCATCGATCAAGCATCTACCCGACATTGGAGCCATAACGGCCCTGCACTGATAAAGCATCTAACCTGCATTGGAGCCATACCAACACTGCATGACTCATTATCGACCCTGCGAGTGCCATACCCGGCCGGCAGGAAGTGAGTCACTATAGCCGAAGACCTGAAGATAGCCTTAGAAGGAACAGAAGGACATATCCATTAGATACCCACCCATACTTATGAGGAAAGTCGATGGACTAAGCCTACAAAGCTTAAGACACTCAACACAGGAAGTAGAAGTACCTGTGATTGGCTAAGGAATCTATAGCTCCTCCTACTACTTCTGGGCGCCACTTACCTTTAAGCCAATGCACTGTATCTCATTTGTTGACTACTTATATATGCCTATCTATTCTTTATGTTATGTCCTACTTTTGTGTTAATGGTTATTGTCTCATCCTGCTTCCTGTGCTCCGCCTATAAAAGACAGAGCTTACACCATGTCTAATCAGTCTATAATGTGGTCTTGTATTGTGACTTTTACCTACTCGCATTCTTTTGAGAAGAATAAATGCATATTACTCTGAAGCACTGAGTTATGCGTCTGAGCCGAGAGCTCTGTATTAGTTGTGGAGCTGAGTATACTCCTTCATGTCTGATTCTGTGTATGCTGACCTGTTGTTACCTTTAGGAGAAAGGTAACTGATGGCAGCATACGGTCGGATTGCTACCTGCTTCTCTGTGTCAACAAACTAGGGGTTTATTGGACCACAGACACCCAGTTAGTAATGTTACGTCTCCTAAACCCACTAAAATATTACAGTGTTACCCAATACTTCAATTTTCCATTCTATTATTAGGTAGCCGGCAAGTAACCATGGCAGACAAAGTTGGTATGCATTTCACTCAGGCATTTCTACATGAAGTCCTTAGAGCTGGAAGTACTGGGCTGCAGTCATTACCTCACGTTTGTACCAAAGACACTGTAATACAAGGTCAAATGATCCCTGCAGGTATTTTCAGTATGAAATTTGCTTCAAAATCCCTTTTTTATTACTTGGAAAACCTATTTTGGTTTTTCAATACAACATTTTTAAAAATAAACAAATTTTTCTCCTAAGAGTTATTTTATGTTATGTCTCTGTAACATTGCAGGTACAACAGTATGGGCTAGCATATACAGTACAAATTATGATGAAGAGGTGTATCCCAGCCCTCATACCTTCAGTCCTGAACGGTTCCTAGACAACCAAGGAAAGTTTGTGAAACCTTCTGGAAAACAAATGTTACCATTTGGTATAGGCCAAAGAGTATGCCCAGGAGAATCTTTAGCACGTGCTGAAGTGTTCATGTTTCTGGTTAGTTTTGTGAGAAAGTTTGAAGTGAGCAGGGTTACAGAAGAAAAACTGAGAGAAGATGGCATCAATTTATTCTCTCATTCACCAAGGCCTTTCGACTTTCAACTAAAACTGAGGGAATAACTACTAAAAATGCGGCTAATGCTATTGGCCATAATTGCATAACCCAAATTAGGGAGTTTTTCTGATACTCTTACTTAGTCACATGAGCTCTCAAATGTTTACATAAAGTACCACTTTTAACCAAAATTTATGTATATGTAGATTAATAGCTTTGATGGTAATATAGCAGAATCCGACCACTACTTGGCCGCAATTGCTACTTTACTTTTATTTTCTTTTAGTTATATGTTATTTGTTCCGATTTGTCTGGACTAGTAGTATCACTGGGTCCAGAAAAATTGGTCAGGCTACGTCCATTATCTCCTCACCGACCCAGTATAGATTAGCTGCAGGTCCGGTATCGTTAGTGCAAGGTTAGTGCAGGGTCGGTACTGGTAGCTGCAGGCCCGATAGTGTTACTGCATGGCCGGTAGCGACTGCTGCAGGACCGGTAGGGTTGCCTGCATGGCTGGTGGAGTTAATATCTGCATTTACACAAGGTTTCTGGTAGTGCCAGGCTCAATAAGGGCATGCCTGATTTTCTGCAGTTGTCAGGGGACCTCAGAGCAGACAATTTGATCACAAAATTCTACTACATCCCCCTATCCATTAGAAACATCCTCTCTTTGTCTTTGAATAAACAAATAGCAAAGAGAATAAGCAAATACGTTCGAGTAACACCTGTACTGAGATAGATTCTTGAAACACTTGTATGTGCTTGATATAGTTTATCTCATGGCGAGAGTATCCATCTGTCTTCTAGCATCGCTAGGGTTGAGTTCCCATGTCTGTCTTGGTCTTCATGGGTCATAGGGATTGCTGAGAACAACTCTCGTTGTACAGAGTGATGCCATAGCATCTGCTGCATACCCAGAGAAAGGGCTATCAGGGTTTTCTCTCTTCTTCCTTGGAGTACATGGTGACTGACTCATCCTTCAGTGTCAGCTTCTTTTCTGTAGCCTCCTCTTTCAGCATGGGTGGTGGCGTGATCTGCACCAAGAGTACCTCTAACTCTGGCTTGACATCAACAGTTGACTGTGATTCAGTATCATCCTCATCTCTAGATGCTAGCTCCGAGTCAACAGCAGTGGCAGCAGCAACAGGAGCTGGCTGTGGAGGTGTGGGCTTCTTCTTCAGTAGCTCCTTCGTAGGCATTGCCAATAACTCCTCTTCTCCTAGTCCTGGGGGGTGGTAGGCTGCTAGGTCAGCTTCTAGCAGCAAGCTCTTGTAGCAGCATTTGATAGAGCAGCTTCTGGAGATTCTTTTGAAACTAAATTTGAACACCTTGGTGCAATATGTCTGGAGTTTATGGCTGTTTTAGTGTTTTTCCCGGGTTTTCCGGTTGTTGCACCGTGGCTGGTTTTGTCTACTATCTTTGATGCTTGCCATAAGTAGCTTTTTCCATGACTGCGGGTGGTTAATAGGTAACTCCTCTTTCTGTTCTCTATAGCAGCTCTCTTGGTTGCCCAGGGCATAGGTAACAGGGGCATAGGGGGAAATTTACGCTCTTTCTTCTGGCGATCACAGCTTTTGCTGCATTTTGCTCAAATTTTCTGTGGAGGCTCTTCTCCTCCCTCTCCAGCGTTGGGGAGGTATTTGACTATATTTCAGGCATGAAATTAGCTTTTGATTGCAGAAGTTGGACACAGTCGTTTTGAGGTCTTTAGTCAACTCTGACCAGAGTATCTCGATGAGTGAGTTTGGTGGTCTGCTGCGTACGGGGGTATGTTCCCAACATTTGGCCCATCTTTTCACAGCCCAAGCATGACGGCATGAGTATGATCTTACTAGGAGGTGTAACGACAGGCATCCTGTTCTTCTTAAGAGACTGGATTCCTTTGTCAGAGCTAACAATGACTCAGCCATCATTGCAAAGGGGTCTTTTGTAGCTGGTGAAGAGATGCTGCCCATACTCTGTGCTGGAGAATTAGGATGAACGGGGTAGGTGGACTGTCAGTTGCTGGGCTTCTCCACTCTTCTTCTCTCTCATCAGATGCATCATCAACAACGCGCATGTGAATGGACTTTTCTTTTGGGCCTGTCCTTATCTGCAGGTACTCATTCTCTGCTCTCACTTCACCAGCAATATTTGTTGGCTGTACTGTCAGGAGGTATCGCTGCAAATGGAGGTTGTCTATTGTAGAGCTGAGTGTATCAAGCATAATTCGTTGCAGCGGTATGGGCTGAGGATCAGCATAGGCGACCTGCACAAGCCATTCAACTTCACTGGTATGCTCCTGCAGCATAGTTTTATATGTTTTGCGGAGGCCAGTCAATCTGTATCTTGTTTCACGGGGAGTTAAACCGAACTTTGCCCTCAGAGCATCAAATATGCCGTACAAATATGGTAGCTTGCCACATTCAAGTGAACTCCCTCTCAGGAATTCTCGCAGATGCAGCAATGCTATCTGCTCTGGCCAATCATTGGCCCCAGCAACTTCCATGAAGCGAGCTATAAGTTATTCCACGCCTCCTTCTCCTGCAGACTTCGGTGTTTTAAACAACTGCTGGTTGTTGGCGGCTGCTGTCTGCATGACTGCTTGTAGAGCTTCCATCAAGCGTTTTATCACATTAGCTTTAGAGTTTGCATCGGATACTCTACCAGTGCTGCAGGTCGGTCAGTCTGCCATCACTTTTGCTAGAGAAGCGAGTCGACTCTAGTGTGCAATGGGAGTAATGCTGGTCAGTAGTTAGCAACACCAAGTCTCTACAGCTTCTGGGGCTGTCTTTTTCAATTCCATTTTGTGGCGGTAGCATAAGGTTTGTACAACTTTGCACATCAGGCAATGATGTGTACAGGGTTGGCAGTAGAAACACAAGGCCAGTCACAAAGTTAGCAGAGCCGGTGTTAGAAGACGCTGGGCCAGTATCAGAGTGTGCAGGGCCGGTATAAAAAAACACTGGGCCAGTCAGGTGCTGCAACTAAAGTCAACTCAAAGTTAATGCAGGTCTTTGTAACACACACACTTTCTCAGGATCACTGATTCAGGCAAAACAAGCTCAACATCTGTTCAAGAGTGTCCAGTTGGTGGTCTGTAAGGTGAATACAGAACCGGATTTTGGGGCTGCAATCTGCATTTCCAAGGTAACCCCAAACCCCAAACTTCTCTTTCACAGAGGTTATCTATCAATCAACTTCAACAGAAGAGTATCTCAAACTCCTCAACTGTAACAGAGCCCACGACTCAGACTCAATACTCAATGCTTCAGAGTAATAACCATTTTATTATTTCACAACAATCTAGTGTAAAATAATAGTGACAACTCAGAAACTAGGTGATGATAAGCCGCACATGTACATGTAATAGCATAACAGAAAATAAATTAGAGTGTTTAGCATGTGGGTGTTTCTATGGATGCAAATTTGCCACCCATTACACACTCTGCCCCATTGATAACCGTAGGGTCAATTAAATGAAAAGAGGGCGGCAACTGCAAAATGCCTATACTAAAAAGTGTGGGTGAAATGAGTAGTACAATTTTGCATGCAGGAAAATACATAGAACGGTAAACACACACAGTATGTAATGGAACAGTTACACAGAACTTGTAGCTGTCAGTGACATATGAACCCTTTGGCCTATAACTCGGCCTGCTCTCTTCTGATCTTCTCTTTCAACTCTTTGACTTGTTGTAAGCAATGGAATGATTTTCTCATAGCCTGGTCTATTCCTGCCTCATAACTTTCTAGTCTTCATAGTCGTTCTGCCCTTTTCTTCCGTCTCTTCTTTTCGTTTTCGTTCTCCATACACACTCTCCAACTGCTAGTAACCTTCTCTTGACTAGCATCCTTTTCTTTATACATAACTTTTACTGCCGGGGTGCTCCTCTCTATCTCTGGTATCTTCGCTAGGATTGTCTTCTGCTTGGTCTGGGGGGCGAGATATCATTTCTCATTCCCAACCTTCTTTTTAATGGTAGCTTTGTCAACTTGTTGATTTGTTGATTTTCTTTGTTTAACTACCTCTGTTTCTGGTGTTGGGTCGGCGAGTCGAAAATGGGTGGGTTGGGCCACCCCATCAATTCACAAAACTCATGGTTGGTGGCTCCGTCCACTTCATATAGTGGCTTTAGTTTTCCCCATGGGCTGCCGCCCCTCTTCAGTCCTTATGTGCTTCAGCATCATTTTCCTTGAAGAGCTCTTTTGCCTACACTTACAAAAGAAATACACAGCGCTGCTGCACATGGTATGTCAGTCTTTTGCTAGTGTGTTACAAGCGGCATATGATACATTGTCATTCGTTTGTATCAGCTAATTTCTTGGTTCCTTCCTTTATGGCTTGCACTGTTTCTTCAGTTAGCCCGGTTTTTTTGGTGATAGTTGAGTCCTGGACATCAAGCTGCTCCTGAAGAAGGTTTATAAAAAATTCCTATATTTTGAACTCATATCGTAGAGGAGTGCCTGGTGATTACTTCTTTATGAGGGATTCTAACTTTCGGCTGCGGCGTGTGGCTTCCTGAGCTACTGGTGATGGAGGAGATCGAGATGGGTGGTAATGCTTCTCCTAGCAGTATTTCTTCTGTGATAGTCGAATCTTCCTCCACTGAAAGGTCTCCATCTTTAGCTGCCATCTTTCTTTGTAGTGCTCATGTTAGTTGTCCTATTTGCTGGAATGCTGAATGAAAGTGTGGTTTTATCTCTTGATGATCGTTGTTTTCTATTGACAAAGCATTGGGTGGTGGGCGGTTTGGTTTTGGCTAATGTTCCATATTGCAGCATTATCCCACATGCTTCTTTGTTTCTGAAAACCACGTGTCCTCCTCATTGTCACCTGGATAGACCTGCTTGTGGCCAGCTATCTTGTCGCTATGACAATTTCTTGGCCGCGATTGTCTAGCGGTGGGAGTTTGTTCCCCTTGTGGCATCTCCAGATTGTATTCTTGATTTGTCCAACTTTCCATTCGCCATCTTTGACTATGATTGTGTTCGCCAAACCGCAACCTGGTTCTGCTATCTGCTTTCTGTTGCACTTTTTTTTCACTGTTATCCACCTTATTTCACTTGAATCTTTTTCAAATTTTCTGAGTCTTACTGTGTCTTGGCTAGCTTCCTGTACTTTGTCTGTTTTTTCTGGTCCTTCTCTCTTTTCTCTCTGCTCTTAGCCTGTTCCTGGGCCTCTTTCTCTTGTGCTTTCCTCTCCTCATGTTTGATAGCATTGGAAGTCTGCAAACCGGTCTGGTTTACGTCTGGCCGTCTTAAGTCTAGTTCCCTCTTATCTGGTAGTGAGGGCCAGTCTTATTCGCTTAATGTGTAGGTCACTCCTGTCGATGTATCCTCGAGCTGAGGTGTTTGTGGGATTTGTGACACTCCTGTGTCCCCTTCTCCAACTGCAGGAGGTGTGTCCTCTCTTACTCGACTTGTTGGGGGTGAAGGCTATGTCTTTTCTATTTCTGGAGAAGCGGCTGTCTGTTTTCTTGTAGCCTTGTATTGCGGGGATGGGTGGTGTCCTTTCTGATACACGCGATGGTACTTGGTTCATTCTTGGTGGTCTACCCCGTCTAGCACCTCTCATGTTTGGCCAAAAGGCAGTTCTTGGCTTGGTGGGGCATTGCCCACTGTCTCCTGGCATGAACAGTAGTGTTTTAGTAGCTGTAAATTCTGTATAGAAAATTGCCGGCTCCTTCCAATTTTGTAAGTGTGATTGGGAAGGGCTTAGAGAATTGTGTAGGGGCCCACATAGCGTGGTTAAAATTTGAGGTTACTCCCTTTCACCCTTTTTTTGTTCTCCATGGCCACTAATTCTCCTTCTTGGAATACCGGGATTCGTGTGCCTCTTCTTGGGGGAAGTCCCATTGTTGTTGCTTTAAGTATTCTTGGGCCTGTCACATGTTTTTCAGTATGGTAGTGGTATGTTCGGAGACATTCTGATGTTCTAGAGATGGTGGTGTTTAGGTAAGCTGGTCCGGCAACCAAACCTTCCGTCCCATTATTAACATGCTGGGTGTCTCGCCTGTATCTGAGTGTGGTGTACTTTGGCAAGTGCGCCTGCTTTGGGTAGTAAACTGGCCCATTCGTCTTGGCCCTTTGTTAGTTTGAGTGAGCGCAGAGCGTCTCCTAGTGTCCGGTTCTGTTGCTCCACCATGCTCCACCCTTGGGTGTGATAGTGGGTGGTTTGAGTCTTTTCACCCCCCCCCCCCCCCCCTACAGGCTGCATAACTTTTCCAGCAGGGCCGACTCCAATTGTGCTCCTTGGTCAGAATGTAGCAGTTCTGGAAGCTCCCAGTAGGCATAGACTCGTTCCTCTAAAACGGTGGCTACTGTGGGGGCTGTGACATCAGACAGGGCTATGGCATCCTGCCACCTTGTGAAGTGGTTGGTGAGGACCAGTGCACACTGGTTCCTCCTCTTAGTTAGCGGAAATGGGCCCACCAGGTTGACCACTAGTTTTTGGAAGGGATGGCCAGCATACATCTACGGCCTCTCTAGGTTCTCTGTCCTTCTACTATTCTTAGCCACTTGGCTTACTTCACAGTCTTTCAGCAGCTGCCTAATCATGGTGGTCATCCCTGGCCAACACCAATCTAGCACGATTCTCTTTCTGGTCCGGTGGTTGCCGGTGTGAGTTAACCTATGGGTGTCCCACACCCTCTGCTGTCTTTATGAAGGGAGGCATACAACATACTACCGTGTCTTAGGGTGGTCAAACTGCATCACCAGTACTCCATCTAAGCGCATGCTTAGGGAGTTCCTCTGTTCATAAAGTAATTTGAGCTCCCTATTCCCTTCTTCCAGTTTTCTGGCTGACATGCTTCCACGTTTCCTAACTTCCATGTACATTCTGGCCACTGGATTTTGCCCTTCATTTTGTTCTTGGGCCAGTTCCTTGCTCGTTCTTCCAGGGTTGCAATGGTAACCTGGATTCGCTCTCTAGGTGGGGGAGCTGATACCTGTGTGGATAGCTCAGCATGGGTGGGTACCCCATCTCTTTGTCCAATTGAACTGCACAATTGGCAATCTAGGCAATGTCCCTGTTGACAGTTCGTGTGTGTTGCTGTGGTGTGTTGATGCCCTGTGTTCCAGCAGGTAGTTGAACTCGTTGAGTGTCTGTAGCCATTTTGCTATTTGATAGGTTGGCTCTTTCCTTTTGCATAGTCATCTAAGGGAAACGTGGTCCTTAGTTTGAATGGTCATCCGTAGGAGTGGTAGGGTCTTTCCATCTGATTCATGTGAATTGTGGCTGGCTGGAGTGTTGTCTGTTTGGTTTCCAGTAGAAACTTCTGAGTCTGTTTGTCCTCCTTCTGGGCCGTTGCTGCACCTGCCACTCTTGAGTCTCGTTGCCTCCCATTTCCAGCCCGGTAGTGTTGTTTGTTTCTGAAAAACTGGCAAAACGGTTGTGTAGCATGACCGGGGACTTGGCAGAGGGTCCCTAGGAGGAGCAGTGCGGTGAGAATTTTTCCATCCACTGGAGGTTTGAGCTGTCTGTTTCTTTTTCCTTTGATCGCATATTGCCCGTGTGCAGCCAGTAGGTTCCCCTACTGCTGAGGGCTGTACTCGTTTCCCTGCTTACTGAGCCATGGAGCGGCGCAACATTCCTTTCTGGTATTTCCTACCCGCTGAAATCCCCAACATCTCCTAAGTGGGTCGGTATCCTTTTCTTTCTTGAGGCTCACAACTTCTTTGCCCCAAGCTCTCTATGGTGCGTAGGAGTTGTGTGAGCTAGTGTTGACCTCCTGGCATTGGAATCCTTTTTCGGTCAGTACTGGATCCATTGGGTGGGTTTTGATTGTTTTTTTGTGGGGGCCTCCCATTGGTTGCTGTTGAATTTGTAAAAATTCATTGCCTGCTTGGATGGCTTCCTCTAGATTTTGTATCCGAATTGCCAGTAGGTGCCGTCGGAGGTAGGCATTTCCCAGCATCCTTAAAAAGTCTGAAGTTCCAGCTTATCTTTTTCTGGTGCATTAGGCTCTCATGTGCCACCTCTATGAGCTGCTCTACTGTGTGGACATGATCTCTCAGACTCTTTCTGGACTTTTTACAATAGTTTAGTAATCTTGCCTAAGCCTCCGTCCGAGTTAGGCCAAAGCTGGCCCGCAGTGTCTCCATAGTGGCCTCCATTGTCTTTCATTGACCACAAGTTTCTGCTTTTCCTGAGGGCTTGACAGAGTTGTATCGCTGTATCTTCGAGTTGCCATTTGTTGGCTCCCGCCACCTCTTGAAACCTCCTTAAGATATAGTGCACGTCAGCAGTGCCGTCAAAGTGGGGGATTTTAAATTTTTCCATGGTGGTGGCTACCGCCATCCTGTCTAGTATGTTAGTGAGTGTTTTCATGATTTGTAGACCTCCAGGGTCTCTATCCATTTTTGTAGCCCTCCTTCAAGGCATACTGTCTTTGTGCGAAGTGACCTAATGTTGTGGACTTCTAAGATCCCACTGCTGCCACCAATGTGCAGGACTCCACTTTCGGTTGTTAGCCCAGTTTCCTGCACAGCCTTAAGGATAACCTCCCAATGTTCCCCTGCCCTAGCTAGCTTGACAGAACGGTAATTCTTTCACCAAGAAAATCCATTTCTAGCTATTGTTTTATTCCAGCAGCACCTTGTGTGGGTCGAAATAGCTATGTGCCAACTTGCCAACCTGCAGGTTGTTGTGGCCAAATCCGTTCAGCTAAGTTTGAGTTATGGAAGGTCTAAAGTGACCGACTATGGTTCACAAGCAATGCTTTGCACTAACTATTGCTGATGCTATATCTGCAGTGCTTTCTCTGTATTGTTTTATGCGCAGTGAAGTTTTGTGTAAACAAAGACTTCTGAGAGCGCCCAAGGTAACTCTGCTTATTCATACAGATGAAAGCATATATATGTTATCAAGTATTTTGGACAATACAAAAGATCAAAGAAAATGAGTGGCAACAAGCCATGCTTGCATATTACATAATCAAGTAGTTAGGACGATACAAAAGGGCAAAGAATATGCGTTGCAACAAGCCACGCCTGTACATGTAAAAGCATAGAAGAAAATAATTTAGAGTTTTTAGCATATGGGTGTTTCTATGAATGCACCATTGTCGTCTGTTACAGTATTATAATTATTACTGCTATTATCAAGAATAATAATAGTGAAAAAATGATACATCTTCTTATAATAATAATCAGTATAATTTGTATGTGAAGTGTCATTACATATAACAGAGTGCCAACAGAAGCGCACTACTATCATCTAGGTGTGTGGTTAAGAATTGTCAATGAGAATTGTTTGAATTGAAATGCTTTGGGTGAGTAGTATAAGATCGCGGTGCTGTAGGGGCCTCCACCTTCAACTATAATCTTTTGTGGGCGGTATTTCTGCATTAGGGTGTTGTAGGGGTAATAATTGACTAAAGTGGCGTTGTGCTTTAGGGGTATATGGCAGTATGATGTTGCTGTTGGGGGTGATTGTGAAAAAACATAAAAAATTATGTAGGGGTACTTTTTAAATTTTAGGAATGAGCTTGGTGCCTATTATCTTCGAGTGCCACCCCTGGGGTATTCATTCACAAAACGAAACAATGTATTGTACAATGTTTGTGAATGCTGTGCCGCTTAGGTAAATATAGTATTTATCCGCTCCTAAGGTTAATGCTAGGGTCAATCCAGACTCTAGATTAGAGCATTGTCCATTCTCAAGTGCTACTGTCGACGCAGCAACAGTTTTGCTCATTGTCTCCCTCACTCAATAAGAAATAATAGCAAAATAATGGAAATGTACAATGACAACAGGCAATCTGAATATAAAAGAGGATCTACAGGTTTGGCTCTAAAATTAATTCTTTCTTGTATAGCTGGCCACTACATATTATATTGGTAGTAATCATCTTTTTGCTGAAATGTCTGGGGCTGGTTTGTTGTTTTATTACCATCATTAATTTCGTTAGTTAATGAAAATAATAATAATAATATAGATTTTAAATAGTAGTAGTTAGCAGGATCAAGTAACTCGAATAATACTAATAAGTAATAATAATGTTAATATTTACAATGATGATGAAGTGTTTTGAATGTTGGTCATGTAATATCGAATAATAATATTAGCAATAAAATAATAATAAATAAGTAAGTCATAGTAGTAGTAGTAATAGCAGTAAGTGACATTTTTATTGTTGTCTGTACTTTTCTGTCTGTGTGCAGTCTTATTAATGTAGTAGTTTTACTATATCGATGGTAACTTTTGTTTATCTATTACGACTTAGTTATATCCTCAATTATTCTTGATTTTTTGATCATTTTTTAGTGTAAATAAATAAATGAAATATGATGATTATTACTTACCACCATAGGATACTTATACACAGTTACTTACTTTTTAGTGACAATGCTTGATATCTCCTTATTATTATCATTATTAATAATATAATTTCGTGTATGAACAATTGATGAAAAGGTAATGGTGGCAAAATTTTTAGCAAAGTATCGCTTTTATGATAATTACTGTATCTCAGTAATTGGGTTATTGTTGTAGGTGAATTTGTCTTGCAACCGAACTTTTCCAACATTAACGACCAACCACCCCAATATGAGCAGCGACGGCAATCTGGACCATCAACACCTTACCCCCAAGGAGTTTATTCTCAAGGAGCATATCCCCAAGGGGCGTATCCTCAAGGGGCATATCCCCAAGGGGCGTATCCCCAAGGGGCGTATCCCCAAGGAGCATATCCCCAAGGGGCATTTCCCCAAGGAGCCCATCCTCAACAACAACACAACTACTCCCCCTACCCACAGCAACCACAACAGCATGTTACCAATCAGCAGACTGTAGTTGTACAAGCAGGAGGACCTGTCATCAGAGAACATGTTCAGTCTTACATGGGTTGGTCTGTCCTCAACTGCATGTTTTGCTGTATGATTCTGGGTATTGTTGCTATCGTCATGTCAAGTATGGTTAGCTCTGAGAATATTCGAGGTATGTTTAGATTTGTATTATAGAAGACATTGTTACTTAATTTTTTGAATGTTGATGTTGTACACCTATGAATTTGGATAGCATTTTTTGCTAACCTGACTGCTTTTGTTCATTAAAACCACAGCACTTAGCTTTGTTTACTCAATAACTATGACTGCCATTGAAAGTTAATTTCGCCTGAGCTAATTTTAGCATATTATATGATGTAAATACTTGTCATTTACGGCACCATAATTTTTTGTATATGTTCTCGAGCTGTCGCCATTTAATGTCACAACTTTGGGAGAGGCTCTGAGTTTTCTCGGAAAACTTTTTGAATTAATTCAGATCCAACACCTGACAGTCTCCCAGATGAATAGATAAAATATTAAACATGTTGTTAATTACAAATGCTACAGTTAATCAGTTTCTTAATATAGCCTCCCTACTTTTACTTATTGCGCAATTCTGGGTGGAGGCTGTTTTGTTTGGCATTGTTCCATTAACTTGTTTTGCATCGTTCCAATAACTTGTTTTGCGTCTCTCAAATAACTTGTTTGGCATTGTTCCAATAACTTGTTAGCAATGTTCCTTGTAGCGAGTTATGAAGAAGTGGCCTACAAATTTTTTTTTGACTCATGGTAATGAAAAACACTGGCTGAAAGACTGTAATGCTTTTCAATCCTGTTAATGCATGTCAACGATTGGTTATGTTTATTACAAAGTAGTTTTTATAAAGAATAATCTATTAATTAATTTAATAATTATTACAAAGTATAATTTCATTAGTACCTTATTAAGGGTTTGCTGTATTCAAATATTGATTAGAGGCTATATTGGTGAATTTTTTTGGCAGAAAGAGCATTCGTGTTCAATAAATAAGTAGCAGCTCTATTCACGCAAAATGTTGCGAGCTTTATGAAATGACATATAGTTCCTGCTTCTAGCTCGACTACACACTCAAAGGTGAAACACTACACTATGTAAGCAAGTCACCGCTGGTGAAGCTTGACAAGCAATCGCATGCATTGCAGCTGCTGTTTGCTGCCTGTCCACCTGACCAGACAATTACTCTTTAATCTATAATTCCCAATCCCCTGCATTGCAAATGGTTACCATAAAGAAAATACTCTATCATCAGTGACAACTTGTTACAGTAAAATTTCAACCAACTCAAGTGGTAGTTTAAAAGGCCATGTTGATTTATTGCTTTGATTGTGGTTTGTCAGATGAGTGTTGTGTATGGAGTAGGTTATTCGTTGTTGCGTGCTTGAATTAGGTAGTATTGTGAGGGATTTTTATGATTATATTAGCCACCCCACCCATTCCCCCACCTTAAGAACCCTCCGCTACACCTTCTTCTACCTATAGTAAAAATATTCAGCAGACCTGGAATTTTTCTTTGGAATTTTTTTCTCATGTTATATATGTCCTATTCAGGACCAAGAGATACCTGGTATCCCGGATTTGCCAAGGCTGGTATTCCACCTATCAATCACACAGGACCTAGCCCGGGTCAGTACCCCGGGCAGGTACTTAAAGATGGCTGATGAAATTAGCCTGAGGCTTAAGGAGCTTCAAACTCTTTATCATCTGTATCCTGAAGCTATACAGTGCCAGCAGTTTCACTTTATCCATTCTCTCCCCTCCCCCCTACCCTTAAGCTATTTAGTGCCAGTCATTTCACTGTATACATTCCCTCTCTACCCCAAAGCTATACAGTACCAAGCATTTCACTGTATCCAGTTCCCCCTACACCAAAACTACACCATGCCAGTATACACTATACACTGCTTCTCCTCTCACCCCGAAGCTATACCGTGCTAGTATACCCTGTATACTGCCTTCCCCTCTTACCACCAAGCTACTCCATGCCGGTATCACCCTGTATACTGTTTCCCCTTCCCTGCATGAGCTATCAGGTGCCTATATCACCTTGTATACTAGCCCTTCCTCCTCCCAGAAGTTATCCCGGCTTGGGAAATGCAGTATACTGGCTTTTCTTTGCTAAAACGACTACTCCATACCCCATAGCTTGCGTTTGAACAAAATACAGCGACTCAAAGAGCAGGAACCCTGTTGGAGCTCCACCCATAATAACCTTAGAGCAACTTACAGATGCTCTATGGAGGTTGGTGCACCCTCCCCTCCCCAAGGACCAGCATAGACACCCTTCAAGCCTCCCAAGTATGACGGCACAGGCGATGTTGAGTATTTTATTACTCGCTTAATTGAGGCTGCTGATGCCAATGACTGGGGCCAAGCCACTACCTTACTGCATCTCAGAAAAGCGCTGAGAAGTGACGCACTTGAGTTTGGCCGCCACCCCTCCTCTCCCCTCACCCCCCCCCCCCCTTCCACACACATAAAGTATTTTTGCTGCACTACGCGTATGCTTTGGGCTTACCCCCCAAAAAAAACAAGCCAAGCTGATTGTGCTGCGCCGCTTCCCCAAAACCTCACTGCAGCTCCATGCTAACAAGGTAGAGAAACTGGTCCGCATTGCCTATGATCACCTGCTCCCATGAAGAGTTCACCGAATGGTGTTGGAAACCTTTGCCAGTACCATTGGACATGCTTACCTACAACGGCGCCTGTTAGCAGTGCAACCCCACACTGTCAAAGAAGCCGTAAGGGCAGTGAACGAGTTAGAACACAGATAAAGACCGGTTTCGAAGACAAACATTCCTGAGTAAGAATCATAGAGGTTGACGAAGAAAGCCACTACCATTCAGTGACAGACACCCCACTACCTTCTTCCAACAAGATTCATCAAACGGCCACCCTGCCGGAAGACACTTTCACCTTCTTGATGAAGAAAATGCAGATGTCGACGGAAGCAATCAATCTCCAGTCTAAAGAACTGCAGAGACTGAAAGAGCAACCAACTCCCCCTGGCAGCCACCCACCCCTCTTATTCCCCCATCACAGGCATCCCCCTACAAGAATTCCTTACAGGAGGGTGATACTCAGGATATCCTGGCAAATGGGTCCCAGAATTCCTCCTTTGGTACCCTACATCAATCCTTTTGATTATGGGACGTTAAAACTGAGGCTACTTTCGTAGTGGGACAGATTAACGAAGTGCTATCCTGGGCATGCCTTTCCTCACCTACCATCAGTGTCACATGAAGTTCGACTGCCGAGTCATTGAAATAAATGGCCAAGAACTCCCATGCACTGACCACCAGGGCAGAATGCTCACCACGGGTGTCCAGGTCGTAAGGAACACTCACATCCCCCTTACACAGAGGTGACGGTGTTATGTAAAATCACTCATTCCACACACCTTCCTCTTGGCAGAGTAGAAGGTATCCTGGATTCTCCACCACTTGGCGCTAGCCTCAACAGCCCAAATGCCAAACACCACCTGCTAGTGAGATGCCTTAACTCAACCAGTCCACCACTAGACCTGAAGGCGGGAAAACCATTGGCAGATACATGGGCGTACACACCAGTGACGTGGAGTTGCTGATAAAAGAGAGTAGACTTACCTCCCTCCCCCCCACCTCTCTTCCCTCTTCCGTCCCCTAGCACTTGCAGGTACTATACATGAAGGCCCTAGACAACTGTCACACCCCCCAGGAAGCCCAGCTGGCCAGCCCAAGAGCTGGCCCAGCTCTTGCACTCCTACGAGGAGGAGTTTGGCAAGGGAGACCACGATATGGGTTGCACCGACCTCGTGGCACACAGCATCCTCTTGAAGTCTGGCACCCAGCCCATCAGACAACCCCCCTGACAAACTAGGCTCCCACAAAGAGCAGGAAACTGAATAACTAGTGATCAAGCTGCTCGAGAGAGGATTGATAGAGCCAAGCACTGGTGTCTGGAGTTCCCCAGTGGTGTTAGTAAAAAAGAATGGCTCGGGGAGGATCTGCATTGATTATCGGCTTTTGGATTCAGTGACGCAGCAGGACCCATACCCCCCCCCCCCAGATAGATGAGAGACTGGACGCTCTATCAGATAGCCACTACTTTAGCGCCCTCCACCTAGTGAGCAGATACTAGCAGGTTCCACTGGGTGCTGATGCCAGTGACAGCTTTGTCTTCTTCACCCGGTCTGGCCTATACAACTGGAAGGTCCTTCCCTTCAGATCAACCTCCACCCCAGCTACCTTTCAGAGGATCATGGAGCAGGTACTCCATGGTCTCCATTGGAGGCCACTCCTTCTGGACCTGGATGATATCATTGTCATTGGCCCCGATTTCCCCACCCATCTCCCCTGCTTTCAGAACTGCTTCAGCTGCTCAGGGCGGCCGGCCTTAAACTAAAACCCAGCAAGTGTGAACTCTTACAATCCCAAGTTCGCTACCTTGGCCACATTGCCAGTGAGTGTGGTGTCTCTATGGACCCAGAGAAGATAGCCACAGTCCAGGATTGGCCACCCACTGCCTGCATTAAGGAACTACAAGCCTTCCTCTGCACTTTCGGATACTACCGACACTACCTTCCCTCGGTTCTCCACCGTAGCAAAGCCCCTGACCAAGCATACTTGCAAGGACGTCTCCTGGGAGTGGGTGCACCCTCAGTAAGAAGCTTTTGTACAGCTTAAGGCGGGACTGGTCTCCGCCCCATCCTCGGCTACCTTGATGCCAACAGTCCTTACATATTGGACACAGATGCCAGTGATGACAGCGTCGTAGCCATTCTCTCTCAGATAAAGAATGATGAAGAGCGAGTGAGAGCATATTATAGTAAGACGCTGGGTTCCCAAGAGTGCAACTATTGGTTAGAGTAGTCAAAAACTTCAAGCCCTACCCCTAAGGACAACCATTCCTAGTCTGGACTGATCAGGCCTCCCTCATGTAGCTATTCAAGAGGAAAGAACCTCTCAGCCAAGTGGCCAGTTGGTTAGAAGCCCTATCAGAATTTAAATTTACCATCGAGCATCGCAGTGGTCATCTGCATGGAAATGCAGAAGGGCTCAGTAGGGGATGCCCCTCAGACTGCAAACAGTGTAACCCCATCAAAGCCAGAGATGGTTGTCCCACGAAAGAAGAGGAAGTCCAGACCCTCCCCACCCAGCCTCCTCCCCTACCCCTTTGACACAGGCCTGATAAGAAGCCCAGAAGACTGGCCCTCACCCCTGGCGGTCATTTATGAGGCCGTCAAGAGCAGCTCTCCCGTAGACCCCCAGTAGCTAGAACTCAGAAACAACGAGTTGCACCAGTTAGAGAAAAGATGGCGCTCCCTGCAGCTCCCACTGGATAGTGCGTTAGAGATACGCCATGCCGGCCAGAGCAGGTTACACTGGTGTGGTGTGTGCCCCCACCCCAGCCTGCGAGGCAAGGTAGTGTGAGAGGCTCATGCCATCGCCCCTCAAGGCATCCAATGAGTCCTCAAGAGGTTGAACCTCACTTGGTATTGGCCGGGCATGACTGCTGATGTATGGAGAGCCATCAACAGCTGTGAGACTTGCCAGCGAGCTAAGCACGGTAGAGCAAAATGTAACTCAAGCCGGCAACGGATGTACGCCCGCCAGCCATGGCAGAAGCTAGCCATTGATCTAGTTGGCACTCTCCCTGAGACCGATAGAGGAAACAAGTGGATCCTAGTCTTGACAGACCACTTTACCCGCTGGGAAGATGTCTTTTCCCTCCATGTCGCTATAACCCTAGTAGTTGCTACCACCCTAGATGAACGTGTATTCTACAATTTTGGACTGCCTGGGCAGGTGCACACTGATCAGGGCGCCCAGTTTGAATCAAGTCTCATGAGACAGTTATGCACCCTTTGGTGGGTAGAAAAGACCCAGACTACCCCCTATCAGCCAAGGCCAACGAAGTTGTGGAACGAATCCACCGGGTGCTTACACTAACGGATGAGCCTCTTATCACATTCACTGCAGACGGACGACGCAACCCCGCCCGATGGTAAATGCTCTGGTGGGTCAAGGAGAGTACTGAAGATCCAGTGTTTCATCAAAAATTCGACAACTACAAATGTCATAAGCGCCACCATCAGGCCAAAAACAGCAGGCAGCTGGTAGTGTACACTGCACAACACTATGTCAAGCACTTCTGCCGGTGCTCTTTCACAAGTGAAAGTAGGGATGTTGTATACAGTCATCAAAGTAAGCTGGATGATGAGGGGGGTGCTGAACACCACCAAAAGATGGGCATGATCTATGCCGTGGGTCAAAAATCATATGCAAGGTTTTGTGCATACACTGAGTGGAAAGAGCCTCCTCCTTTTGGAGGCTGTATTCCTGTTTAAGTCGAAGCTTCCAAATCATTACCCGCCCGATATGCCAAGCATCTACACTCCCCTGTAGCACACTCTCCCCCTGGTGGGGCCCTCTCAGCATGTATACCCAACTTACTGTCTTTGCCGCTACCAAGCTACTGCATCCCCAAGAAACCAGCGTCTACTCCTATTCCTCCTTCCCAAACTACACCCCTCCCCCAACCATAGTCGTAATCCCTCCCCCCTCAAGTCAGTATACTCCCTCATCCCAACTCTCCCGTCCAGAGTCTTTCCTACCCCCAATCGTCCAGCAGGTTCTTAGAGAAATGAGAGGTTGCAGCCAGAGCCATACACCAACTCACCTTGGAGTTAGAGAGTGACCAACTTGAACACCAGCGAGGGCTACTTGACAGTCGCACCCCACCTGCAGCTAAGAAGGAAATAGAGTTGGAACATCAGGTCACCAATATAGCAGCAGCCTTGTTACCCAAGCTGGCCACTGATGGGTGAGGCGACTCCTTCGCTGACATTTAGTTAACTACTCTTGCTGACTGTATCTGTGATTAAGCCAATCATAGTACTCTGGTGAGGTTTACCGACCAACCATACCTTATTTATTATACATTAATTAGATTGATTGTATTAACCACCCCACCCATTCCCCTCACTTTGGGAACCCTCCCCTGCACCTTATCTCACCTATAATAGTAACAATATTCAGCCACCCAGGTTTTTCCCTCTATGTGATATATGTCCCATACCGGGTCAAGAGATACCGGGTATCCTAGGTTTGCCAAGGCTGGTATAGACCCGCGAGTCCCCCCCCCCCCCCCCTATTGATCACACAAGACCTAACCCGGGTCAGTGCTCCGGGCCGGTCAGTAAAGATCGCTGATAACAGTAGCCTGAAAACATTTTTTGCCTGACGCTTCAGTGATTGGACAATTATTATTAAATAATTACTCTCGATTGGATAAAATATAGGGACAAAATTTGACGACTCCAATGAACTTTTTTATAATTCAACCTTGACTTGGTCATTACTGATTGGCCAACAGACCAGACTTCTATCAAAGAGGGTACTTTTTATTTATAAACAAGTAATTATTATTAATAAATGTTAATTAATTATTACAGAAAATAAATTATTTACCTAGTATTATAAGCAAGCATCATAAATAATTAATTATTACAATTTATAGTAGTTATTATATTGATTATTTTCAATAATTATGTCCTCTTTGCCTCACTGGACACTCTGTAGCGTTGCGGAGATCAACCATCCGTGTGTTTACCCACCAGAGCGACGCTACGAAACGTTTTTTGTCATATTCCTACAAAATGTAGGTGTGTGTAGCCATAGCTTTACTGTATTGCTGTGTTTTGTAATGTCTACTATTATTCGTATATATTTTGCATTGTTGACTGTTATTGACTCACCCCTAATAAGGGGTGAGATTTCCAGCCTTCTACTACATAAGGAGCCTTTGTGCCTGAGAGAAGGTAGAAGTTTGTGGATTTTTATACTATGACTTTATTATGTTGCTAAACAGAATGAGATAAGAAAGTGTTTTATTCGCGTAAATACTGTGTGATTTGTCTGGGCCTTGGACCCCGAAACAGTTGCCAGTGTCAAGAAGAATTGAATGCAGTTGTGTCTGTAGTGAAATGAGGGAAATCACTACAGTATGGTATCAATTACAATAATAATTTGTTGAAATACCAGCTCTATTTTTCTACTATCTGGAATGGCAGACTCTTCTCAATTACAAGTGATTATAAGTAGCTAGTACTGTAGTCAGTCAGCAAAGGTCCAGCCAACATTGAACAATCATTTCTGATTCGTATGGTACTACATCTGTGTAAAGTATCATTGCAGTGTGTACTATCTGTGGATAAATAATAATAATGATGTAATGTAATGTGATATAAGGCAGTATTAGCAAGCTAGGCTTTTTCCAAAAGGGTACAGTAGCCTCTGTAATAACAGGAGAAGGTTTTACGTTATAAAGCTTTTGTGTAGATGACACAGTCGATACTTCACTTACCTCTATGTGAAACATGGAGTGCTGCTTTCAGGAGTATTTTCAACCATTTTAACTGATTAAAACATTTTCATGCACCATCAATTGTTGGATTGGCTCTCCATTTGTAGGAAATGTTGAAGGAGCGAGGAAGAACAGTAGAGCTGCTCTGGGGCTAAACATTGCTGCTACGGTGTGTGGTGTTGTGGCTATTGTGGGAATAGCTGTCAGCCTGACGTATCAATAGTGAAGCTGTTGGATAGGAGACTTGCTGACTCACCATGCAGTGTGCATCTGTTTGATGTCTAATATCTATATATGCATGCCTCTGTTATGACATTTAGAACATGATCTTATATACTTTTTAATTTGTATATTGTTTTGCTGACCAACTAGATGTGGTGTTATATATTTTTGGCATTAATAGACTGAATAAATCCAATGTGTTTGTCATTGTCATGTAAAAAATAGTCAAGAGCTCCCAAGATTGATATAATATATATATAATGCACAACAAATGCTTATTCGCACCCATTTGTTTGCTTTAGTTTTATCCATTGGTCGCATATTGTTTTCTATACATTAGAATAGCATCATTGCGTACCAGTGAATAGCTCTGCCATTGAAAGCCTCCAAGGTCACTAGTTTAGAGCTGTTGACATTTAATATTTTGCTGGCTGTTTCACTCAAACCATGAATGCATGTACTGAACCTCAATTAATTAGTGAACAAAAGCTTATCATGTGATTTCATCTGCGCTTATAATTAACTAAGTGACGAAAGGAGGAAGGCTGTAAACACAGATCCGGCATCTCATTGCTATGGGCACATATTGGTTGATATGGCATAATCAGTCAACTGAATGTCTCTCCACCTGTGTATTAAGCTATGCAATAAGAATGGCTACGCCTAGCGCTATGCAATTAGCGACTATCTATCGAGTCTACTACTCACTATTTGAGTTTGCTGGCTGTCTGATTTACTTGCAACAAATATCGCAAAACATGGCCCAAAGTCTAGTCATTTAAGTACAATTTAATCTATGTAAGTTACATAGAGGAGCAACAACACTAGTTGTATTGCACTGATGAAACCTTTAAAAATAACCAGAACATGTATGCTATCACTCTAACAATGTTTTGCTTAGGAGCAGACAACTCAGAATTTAGATAAGCACGGTGTATTTATATATAAAAAAGAAACATGCTCTTTACAATGAACACTGACCAACAGAACTTCAGCCACTTACATTAAGTTGCAAGAATCGTATCAAGTTGATATTTTAATGGCACGTGTGTTGCCTGTTGCGTAACCTTAAAATCAGTTTTGAGTCTTTTGACTACAAGTGTTGTGAAAACAAACAAAAAAGTGAGAAATACTTGAGTAATAAAAACAAACTGTATATATATACTTGTAGCTTGTAGATGGTAACTGTAACTGGGTGATGAGACTTTCTTGGTTGCTAAAGCTTATTGAGACTGAGCTCCTGCTATGACAATGAATAAAGAAGTTACTTAGTAGTCCCCACTGCTTTCACTGTCACATAGTTGTAGAACTGCAGTGCTCATTCCATTCATATTGTTCCACTTCATACTTGTTAAAATAGACTAATTAGTTAAGGCGAGTGCTTATTTCATCTTTGTAGTGGAAAGACAACTCCAAAAATCTGTAACTTGCCATTCTATTGAGCTAAAACTTGTGTGTTCCATCAATCTTATGGTGGATGTCTGCCTGGGTGAAAGGGGAGGGGGATGGAGGAGTAGAGGGAGAGTAAAGAGAAACACTAATCTTATTTAAGGTGATAAGTCAAATTCTAAACATGGGTGGGAATCACAGGGAGGGGCGGGGAACTCTAAATTACGGCTATGCTTACAAAAGTAAAAAAATTACTTGATCTTAATAGCAAATCGCCCAAAAGTTATTCTGAGACTCGCAAAATAACTTTGGTATTTCTGCAGCGCAAATATTACCAAGTAATAGAATGATAGCAAAATAAACTAGATATTGATTTGTGTTTAAGAGCAAAAACAAGAGTATTTTAGAGAATCAATAAAACTAGACCTCTACATGGGAACTGAACCGAAACACCTATGTAGTAGAGCTATACACTCAACCAACTACTCCATCAACCACTCCCTGGAAAAGGACAATATTAACACAGTCAATATTCTTAAACATTATAGTTAGTAGTAAAATTGTACTTGCAAAGACTTTTTACGTGACAAAAACTTCCACCACTGGGAATCATGCCTGGACTCTTGAAACAACGGGTGCCACACTTAGCCATCGAGCTATATAGACATGTTGTTGATGCACAATCTAGTTTAGTACAAACTGACAATTGTTCTGCGATAGCTTTATTTTTACAAAAAAGCAGCTTTTTCGAGCGCCCAGATGCTTTTTTGTGCTATGGCCAGACAAGCACACATTTCACAATTGCCAATACAACATGCACTCCCGTCACTTCATACACTCATGCTAACTTGGCTCCTCTCTTCTGACAATAGTTTTTTTATGCGAAGACAAAATCCCTACCTGGGAACCAAACCCGAATTCTGTCAACAGCAGGTCACAATGTTAACCATTTAGCCATCTAGCAATGCTGAATATACGTCATAAACAACCTAAAATAAAAAAGAAGGTGGTATGGCCTACATACAAAAAACTATTTTGGGGTTCGGACATTGCTAATTGGTTTTCGATTATTCTCAATTTTTGTTCATACTTGTTCAATTTGTCACGTGAATACTATTTGTGGTAATGTTTTATAGGAGAAAAATTTTTCCGCTGTGAAAACGGTAAACAATGAACATTTTTGTCACACATTGAAAACCGTGTGGGCTTTGACTCTTTCACCAAAGAATACAAAATTGACGGATTTTCATCTGAAAGACGGTTACAATGCAATTGCAACCATGCAAAATTTATGCAAATCGGAGTAACCGTCCCCGAGTTATGCTCATTTTTCCGTTTGGAAGACCTCTTTTGAAAATGGAATAGCTGTGCCGCCAGTAGTAATAGATGAGCAGATCTCCCTACCAAAAGTTTTTTTGTGGATCAAACCTTGGATTTGAGACAATAGGTTACGACGTTGGATGAATTCGCCGAGTTTATATTGTATTTCATTTGAGTGGCATTTGAGTGGCATTTGAGTGGCATTTAAGTGGCATTTGAGTTTTGATTATTTTTTTACTTAATTTGAACTCATATGGCAGCTAGTTTTTGAATGTATGGCATTTGAATTTTTTTTGATAGTTTTAACATTGTATATAAATGGAAACATTATAAGATTGTATGGTTATTGAAAGTTAAGATGTCGACAGAGGATGATGTTGAGATGAGACCGATGAATGAAGTTGATAGTATTGATGGTACTGCACGTGATATGATAGATGTTTTACCGAGTATGAAGTGTAAAGCGTTGATAATTATGATGATTTTGGTATTTTTCGTAGGACTTTCCACTTTTGGAGGTGTTACGGAGTTTAGTATGTATGAAGAAGCTATGGAAAAAATACAAAAAGCGAGAAACTCTCCTGTTGGAATCATAAATGAAACTACTGTTGGTTGATGAACATCTTTTTATGATGAATGGGAAACCTGAAGATTATGACCCGAGGATGCGATCTCCTTTTACAGCAATGATCGCAGGACCAACTGGATCGGGAAAGACGCAAGCGATTTTTCGAATGATTGAAGCTAGTCAGACTATAGCGCACCCTCCACCAACAGAAATTCACTACTGTTATGGAGCCTACCAAAAAGCCTTTGATGATGTACCAGGAGTGATTTTTCATGAAGGCATGATAGATATAACAGTGAGTTTACTCAGAGATGGTAAAAATCGATGGCTGATAATTGATGATCTCATGGATGAAGTTTCTGGTAAAGCTGATGCTAATGCTTTGTATACAAAACATAGTCATCATTTGAATATAAGTGTGTTTTTTATTGTTCAGAATCTGTTTTTAAAAGGAAATCGTACAATTTCCTTGAATAGTCATTATTTTTTTCTTTTTAAAAACCCTAGAGATGCTTCTTCTATTTCCTATTTGGCTCGACAATGTTTTCCATCAAAAGTAAAATATGTACAAGAGGCTTTTGAAGATGCAACAAAGAAACCATACTCTTATTTACGAATAGATACGACTCAACAAACGAATGATCAACATAGACTATTGGGAAATTTTACATCAGTTCTCCCTATGATATTAAATGTACCCAAGTAAAAGGATATAAATACAATTACTATTCGTTTCACCTCAATCATACTTTGTTATTCAACGACGCAACACGAGAGCATTATAATGTCTAAAGCTTTGGAGAAAAAATTAACAAGAAATGCAGCTGTGTTGTTATTGCTCAACAATGCAACCTTCGCTATTCAAAAGTCTGTTATAGCCAAAGCCAAAAAGGAGTTTATTATGACTCTAATGGAATGCGCTAAAGCTTTTATAAATGGATCGATACCATTGACATCATCTCAGTATAATCAGTTGCAGCGGAACGCGAAGGATATTAGCGATTTAGTAAGAAGATCAACGTTAGATGATAAGAAAGCTGTATTGCAAAAAGGAGGATTTTTAGGCGCTCTACTAGGACCTATCATCAGCAATATAATTCCTGGGTTATTTAAAAGTGTGCTAGGTGGAGGGAGAAGATAAAGATGAAACTCTCAACACGAATGATGCGAAATAGAACGGCGATTTTAGCTCTGGATGATCTGAGTAAGAAAGGAAAAATCGCTATTGTCGAAAAGGCCAACTCAGATTTGTTTCAATCATTGATAGAAAGTGTTAAAAATATTATATTAGGTAATGTTCCTCTTGATTCTGAGCAGTTTATTGAGTTGCAGCGTTACAAGAAGGAGCTACATAAACTTAGTGGTAGAGGGACAGTTGATGATAAGCGTAAAATTTTGATTCAGACTGGTAGAGGGAATCTTTTGGATGCTATTATAAATCCTATTGTATCTGTTTTATCATCAAGGAAAAGATGAATCGTCAGCCTTTAACATTCTCCAGACGTAATTTTATACTCACTGAAGATGAATACTATAGATTAACGGAAAGAAAGGATACTAAAACAGTGGTAAAGGAAGAGAGAACCAGACCTCCATTGTATTATAATCCTATGGAAGCTATAACAGTGAGAAATATGAAGCGAAAGCGAAATGATCTACTGGAAACGGCTTATGATTCTGACTTATCCTCAAACAAAAAGTTAGATGAAAATGTTGAAAACCTACGTAGGTATTTGTCTGATGTCAAAAAGATTAAAAATAACCAAAACCAGACACAAAAGGATAGTTGGAATCCCATTAAGAAAAAAAAGATAGTCTACTTCTCCTTTGGCCAATAGCAGTAGTAATATATGAGCAGATCTCCCTACCAAGTGTTTTTTTGTGGGGTTATTATCTGGGGTTAATGCAATGGGTTACGACGTTGGATGAATTCGCCGAGTTTATATCGTATTTTACTTGAGGGGTATTTGAGTGGCATTTGAGTGGCATTTAAGTGGCGTTTGAGTGTTGATTATTTTCTACTTAACTTGAACTCATACAACAGTTAGATTTTGAATGTATGGCATTAAAGTTTTGATAATTTTTTTACATAACTCGAACACATATGATATTTTGAGAGAGGGAGAGAGGGGGAGAGATGAGAGAGAGATTTTTTAGTTTTCTATACATTCATGTATATATGGTTAATTATGTACGTATTTATTAGTATATTTTATATCTACATAGAGAGAGGAGATATATCAACATTAAATAAATATATTGATCAAAAATGAAACATTATATGATTATATACCTGATTACATAATAAGTAGGGAAAATCTTCCTATATAATATAGCTAGAGTCAGTAAATACTAAGTTATACAAAGCAATACAACTTGTAATGACAATCAATGCATTCATACATACATACATATGGTATCTTGAGAGAGAGATCTTTTAGTTTTCTAGCAATTAATTTTTCTATACATTCATGTATATATGGATAATTATGCACATATTTATGGATATATTTACATTTACACTAGATGGTTAAAATCTACAGTATTTGGGAAATAACTGCAAGAGAGGAGAGAGGGGTATTTGGTAGAGGAGAGAGTATGTTGAGAGAGAGGAGAGATGAAAAGAGGAGATAGGAGAGAGGAGATATATCTACATTGAATAAATACAGTGATTAAAAATGAAACAATATGTGGATATATACATTTATTGTGTAATAAGTAGGGAAAATCTCATACAATATAGCTAGAGTCAGTAAATATTAAATAATACAAAACACTACAACTTGTAATGACAATCAATACATAAGCTGCTTTCTTAAATTTTGAGAAAATCATCAAACTAACCCTTTAGATGATTAAAATTTTACAGTAAATTTTGCATAATACAAAGCACTATAGTTCGTTTTATCTGCTTGAGACTACATGTTGTCAGCATTCGATATTGAGTTTACATACCATCAACACCAAGCTGTTCATCAAAATCTTGTAATTCATTTTCTAGGAATTCCTTAAGAACTTCATCCTCATTCTTTGTTGTTGTTGTTAGCTCCTTATTTGAATTTGTTTGTGCGCAATATTGCTCCCAATCACTAGCGTTGGTTGAAGAAATGAAGACAACATTGTGGTATGGAATAGGATTTCCATTCTTACTTTGTTTTTTCCCTTTGTAAATCATCACACCAGGTGCACATCTTTTAGCTTCCTCGTTGTATCTGACTGGTAGTAAAAGTTTTCTCGTCTCTCTTTTTCCATCTTTTTCAGTGACATAACGAATGCAATTTACAATGGATTCTTCTCCATTGAATCGGAAAGGAATGAATCTTTCTACAACTTCAATGTAAGCAAAAATTGAACATTCTTTGAAATTGCTGAGATACTCAATGTCGTAAGCGAGTTTGAGTTCTTCTTCACTCATTTTTCTCAGTTTTTCAGCTTCAGCGGTAGCTTCCATTGTGGTTAAGCGTTTTGTGCTGATACGTTTGACATTGTAGTAAGTGGTCTCTGGTTTTTTTGAGTTTTCCATCTCACCCAAGTACAAAATGTTGAAAGGTAATGGGTAGTTATCAACATTGAAGCTTTCAACTACTCTACTAGGGCAAACGACTTTCTGAAAATTCGTTCCAGATGAATTATCAAGATAGGTGAGAATGTAGTAATTTCCGTATGTGCCAGTATTCTGTTCAATAGAAACTATTTGCAAAACTGATGGAGCAGGGAGTGATGCTAGTGTAAGAAACCCTCCAATCTTTTTCAAATCACACGCCTTCCATTTTTTGAGAGATTTGGCCATCTTGAGAGCCCTTTCAGCATCAGTGAGCAATTCTTTTGGTTCCATAGTGTTTGATGTTGAGGGTAAAACCAGTTTTGGAAGAGCTCGTCTCTGTATTGTTGTTTCTTTTGTAACAGAGTTAGAGTTTTTTCTTTTGGTGGATGTTTTGAGTGTTTTTTGTTTGTTTTCGATTGGTTTTAAATCCATGTAAGAAGCAGAAAAGTCCTCCATAGTATTCTAAAAAAGAAAGAAATAATGTATAATTAAGCTTTTCATGTAGGACGAAGATTATTTATTTCATACTTTACATTATAGTTAAACTAATCTTGATTTTTGCTAGATAGAGAATTACAAATTTTTTTAATTTTACCTTTTATAAAGAGAAAGCTCCTAGTAGTTGCAGTGGAAGGTGTAGTAGATGTTGCTTCTCCGATCGCTGTTGTAGAACTGGATGCTTTCTGTGTGAAAACAGTGGCTCTTAAATAGCTAAAGTTGCACTGATTGAACTCTATGAATACCAATCTTCTTTATAATATAACTATGAACCAGCAATTCTTCCACGTGAAAACCAATGCTTTCGCGGGAATAAACAACTTATTTTCACGCGAATGGAAACCGTTGCTTTCGCGGGAATAAATATTTTATTTTCACGCGAATGGAAACCGTTGCTTTCGCGGGAATGAATGTTTTATTTTCACGCGAATAGAAACCATTGTTTTCGCGGGAACAGAAATTTTATTTTCACTTGAATACAAACCATTGCTTTCGCGGGAATAAATACTTTATTTTCACGCGAATGGAAACCGTTGCTTTCGCGGGAATGAATATTTTATTTTCACGCGAATGGAAACCATTGTTTTCGCGGGAATAAATACTTTATTTTCACGCGAATGGAAACCGTTGTTTTTGCGGGAATAAATATTTTATTTTCACACGAATACAAACCAATGTTTTCGCGGGAATAAATATTTTATTTTCACGCGAATGCAAACCAATGCTTTCGCGGGAATATATATTTTATTTTCACGCGAATACAAACCAATGTTTTCGCGGGAATAAATAATTTATTTTCACGCGAATGGAAGCCGTTGCTTTCGCGGGAATAAATACTTTATTTTCACGCGAATGGAAACCGTTGCTTTCGCGGGAATAAATATTTTATTTTCACGCGAATACAAACCAATGTTTTCGCGGGAATAAATAGTTTATTTTCACGCGAATGGAAACCATTGTTTTCGCGGGAACAGAAATTTTATTTTCACTTGAATACAAAGCATTGCTTTCGCGGGAATAAATATTTTATTTTCATGCGAATGGAAACCGTTGCTTTCGCGGGAATAAATAATTTTTTTCACGCGAATGGAAACCGTTGCTTTCGCGGGAATACAAATTTTATTTTCACACCAATGCAAACCTGAATTCCCGCGAAAGCAATGGTTTCCATTCGCGTGAAAATAAAATATTTATTCCCGCGAAAGCAATGGTTTGTATTCAAGTGAAAATAAAATTTCTGTTCCCGCGAAAACAATGGTTTCCATTAGCGTGAAAATAAAATATTCATTCCCGCAAAAGCAACGGTTTCCATTCGCGTGAAAATAAAAGTTTTATTCCCGCGAAAGCAATGGTTTCCATTCGCGTGAAAATAAAACATTCATTCCCGCGAAAGCAACGGTTTCCATTCGCGTGAAAATAAATTATTTATTCACGCGAAAACAACGATTTGTATTCGCGTGAAAATAAAATTTCTATTCCCGCGAAAACAATGGTTTCCATTCGCGTGAAAATAAAACATTCATTCCCGCGAAAGCAACGGTTTCCATTCGCGTGAAAATAAAATATTTATTCCCGCGAAAGCAATGGTTTGTATTCGAGTGAAAATAAAATTTCTATTCCCGCGAAAGCAATTGTTTCCATTCGCGTGAAAATAAAATATTCATTCCCGCGAAAGCAACGGTTTCCATTCGCGTGAAAATAAAATATTTATTCCCGCGAAAGCAATGGTTTGTATTCGAGTGAAAATAAACTTTCTATTCCCGCGAAAGCAATTGTTTCCATTCGCGTGAAAATAAAATATTCATTCCCGCGAAAGCAACGGTTTCCATTCGCGTGAAAATAAGTTGTTTATTCCCGCGAAAGCATTGGTTTTCGCGTGGAAGAATTGCTGGTTCATAGTTATATTATAAAGAAGATTGCTATTCATAGAGTTCAATCAGTGCAACTTTAGCTATTTAAGAGCCACTGTTTTCACACAGAAAGCATCCAGTTCTACAACAGCGATCGGAGGAGCAACATCTACTACTACATCCACTAACTATTAAAAGTTTTTCTGAGTGAATTTGAAAGTTTTTCATTGAATTTAAGACTTAATTATCTGACTTAATATCTCACTTAATTATTTTGTTTACTTAAATCACTCGTTCTAGCAACATTAACTGAAGACTCGACATCTACTATATAATATACCAACTGACTACTAGGAGTTTTATTCACAAGGTAAAATTTATTAGCTGAGACATTTAACTTACCTTTTTATGTGCTATTGTTACTTCTATTAAAAGTAATGATTTTATTGTTATTATAGTACTATGGAAACAGAAGAGGAGGATGCTGATGTAGACATACATAAGGAATGGGAATGGCTCATGAAAAATCAAAATGATATCAGTTTTTCAAATGCTGATAATGAATACATGAATGACGAATGTAACGCTGAATATGAAAATAAAATGGAGATGGAACTTGAAAATGCTTTTCAAGACACACCTTCAACTTCTCAAGTTTCAGCAACTACTGAAAGTACGAGTACGATAGTCTTTGATATGCAGTAAGTTTTTAAAATCATAAATTAATAATGTTAGTAGAATAATTCTTTTTGCTGGTTTTTTAAAGTTATCTCATGAATCAGCAAAAAAAATGCGTTATCTCTTTATTGTAGACAGGACTCGGAATATCAGAGAATGAATGTAAAAGAGGGGGTTGAGAATTCATCTCATAGTACACAGTAAGTTTTTAAAAACTTAACTAATAATAATGTTAATGTTTGAGACATTTTTTCCCAATCCCATTTTAAAAATTAATTGATAATAGTGTTTAAGTCATTTTTTCTTGTGTTACATTTCATACAAAATGTATGTGAATGTTTTATAGAACAACTATTATGTGTTAACATTTCTATTGTAGACAAAGTTTAAATTATCGGGAGGCGAATGTAAAAGAAAATACCTCTGAAATTTCTCCTAATTGGAAATGGTTAGAAGAAAATCTCATTTGTTTTCGTTTACCTGATGAAACAATCAATCAAACAGGGTTTGGTACTGAACCTTCATCATCAAAGACTAACATAATAGCTCAAGATATAGAACCGGTTGCGGGGGAGATAGTTGAAGAAAATGAGAATGATCCAATGATAGAAAATGAAGAAGAAGAAGAAGAAGAAGAAGAAGAAGAAGAAGAAGAAGAAGAAGAAGAAGAAGAAGAGGAAGAAGAAGCACAAGAGGAAGAACAAGAAGAACAAGAAATGGAAGATTTAAATTTTGAAAGACCTACCCGACTATCAACCCTAGGTATTGTTGATGATAGCATAGCTCCAACTTTTCAAGATGAAGAATGGGATGATTTGATAGCTAGATATTGGGGAGCTATGAAAACGAAACATAGAGCTGGAAAAGTCATAGAACTTTTAAATGTAAGACTTTGGGATGGGATTCCAAGAGACCAAGCTGATACCTACCAAAATGACTATCATGATTCAAGAGTGTTAGAATTGCTAAAAAAAGTTTGGAGACAATTGAGCTCAAGAGCAAAAGTCAACTGTAGCGTAGGTTGTATACTAGAAAATAAAAATGATGGTGAAATCCGATACTTCCACTCATCATCAAACAATGCTACTGTATATCCAAAAGCTAAACTGATTGAAACTGAAGGAAATCTTGATGACTTTTTTGTTGATGTTATGGAGACTGATCATCGTACAAATAGTTTGAGACGGAGACCAAATACAGCTTGGAGATTGATGTTAATCACAAACATTTCGTTTTATTTCTACAAACTACTTGGAATGGGAAAAGTTGGATCACCACCAGAGCATTTACCCTCTCACCTCATTAACAACAGACACATACGAACCATGTTAAAAAACACAAAAGGAATACGAATTACCGACAATCTTTGTTTTTTTAGATGTCTAGCTTTACACAAAAAACTACAAAAAAACAGTGGATTTGCAAAAGATCCGATAATTAAGGAGGTGAAGGAGTACCAACAACAATATCATAGTTTCATCTATGGTGATAGTGCTAAGAAGTGTGATGGAAAAGGAGTAACAGAAGGTGATTTATTGCTTTTGGAGCAAGCATTTCAACTGAAGATAACAGTGTTTTCTTTAAATGATGATGCGACTTCAACAGTTATTTGGAATTCAAACTCCAGTTATAAGGAGAATCTATATTTGGATCTTTATATCGATCACTTCAGTCTTATTACAAACTTGGATGGATATGTCAAAGCCTACAGATGTCCAACGTGTTCTACTTGTTATGACAGATTGGGGAATCTGAAAAGACACAGATGTTCAATCTCAGAGGCAACAAATCTGGAGTTTTCTGCAGGGCAATACAAACCTACACCTACAATATTCGACAAACTGAAGATTCAATTCGGGATAGATATCGGGTCAGATGATTCCTTGAGATACTTTCCGTTTTTTGCAACATTCGATATAGAGTGTTTGTTACCTAATTGCGAAAAAGATCGAGATACAGACATAACCATTTACACTAACGAGCATCAACTTTTAAGTATTTCGATTTGTTCAAATGTACCAGGCTTCAACAACCCACGTTGTATTGTCAATAACGGGGATGATGATGAATGTGTTGAAAAGTTCATTGAATACTTGGAAGATATCAGTGAAGAATCATATAGCCGATTGGAAAAACAATTTTCACAAATCATAAAACAGATAGAAGGTGAATTACAACGACTGGAAAAAGCTGAAGAAAAGTTTCGTACTGATTATGAACAAAATCGTTTCAGACGGAGAACAGGAGCTGAAAAAGTTCTGGATGATTTGTATAGCTATATGAAAAAACTACCTATTCTAGGATTCAATTCACAGACTTATGATGTCAATGTGATGAAAGGAAAACTACTTCAAAAATTGAAAGATGTCTCCGGCAAAGATTTTGATTTTGTTATAAAAAAAGGAAACAAGATGCCTGTTATCGAAATAGGATCTTTTTTGTTCTTAGATTGTACAAACTTCATCGCTCCTGGATATAGCTATGAAATGTATCTCAAAGCATACAAATGTGAAGCCGGAAAAGGATTTTTTCCTTATGAATGGATGAAAGACTTGGAACAACTTAATCAAGAACATCTACCTCCAAGAGAAGCTTTTTACAGTTCTTTAAAACAAAAAAACATCAGTGAAGAAGAGTACATGATTTGTCAAGAAGCATGGAAAGATAACAACATGAGGACAATGAGGGATTTTTTAAAATGGTACAACAACTTGGATGTAAAACCATTTGTTCAAGCGTTGGAAAGACAAAGATCGATCTACAGAGAGCATGGGATTGATATGTTAAAAGACGGTATATCTTTACCAGGATTAGCAATTCGATGGATGTTCAACAAAGCTCCTCAACCACCCCCTCCATACCTCTCTACACACTTGGATTTCCATGAACTTGGTAACTCGTTTCGACAGACTCTCCCAATTTGTCTGATTGACAACAGCAATGCAGAACTTTATCCTCTAATAAAGAAAAACATAGTTGGTGGACCAAGTCTAGTGATGCATAGATATCACGAAAAAGGTATAACTAAAATTAGAGAACATTGGTTGAGAAAAGAAGCAAAAGTTTGTGATAGAATCTATGGAGTTGATGCAAATGCGCTCTACTTATGGTGTATGATGCAATCAATGCCTACTGGTTATCATCGAAGAAGAAAAATCGAAAACTCTTTTGTTGCTGAACCAGTAAAATTTAGCAAGGTAGCTCATAGTTGGTTACAGTTCCAAATGTTTTCAAAAAAAATTAATATCAAGCATCAGCTCAATGGAGGAGAAGTTGCTCTTGGACAGCGAGGATTACCAGTAGATGGATTCTGTGTTGAAAATCGTCATGTCTTTCAATTCCACGGGTGTTTTTGGCATGGACACGACTGCTCTTATAACAATGCTAAAGAACAAGAGCTTCAAGCTAGTGGAAGAAAATCAAAAGCAAATCTGTTTAAAACTACGATGGAAAATGAAGAATATCTTCGAGCGCTAGGTTACACTGTAATCTCGATTTGGGAGTGTGAGTGGATGAAACGTGTAAAAACTCATACAAATTTACAAAAATTTGTCAACACGTTTTACAATTCTTTCTACCCTAAAATACTTGAAAAAAAACTAAATCAAGAAGAAGTGTTGTCGAGAGTTCAATCAGAGGAATTCTTCGGATTTGTTGAATGTGACATCGAAGTTCCTGAGGAAGAGGAAGAAAAGTTCTCCGAAATGCCCCCGATTCTTAAAAATACGATGTTAACCAGAGAACACTTGAGTGAAGAAATGAAAGTCTTTGCTGAAGCCGAAGGGTTTTTAAAGACTCCTCAACGCTCATTAGTTGGAAGTATGTACGGAGATAAGATATTGCTAATGAGTCCTTTGTTAAAATGGTACTTGAAACAAGGATTGAAAGTCACCAAAGTTTATCAGCTAATAGAATATATTCCTAGAAAAGCTTTTGAAGCTTTTGGAACATCGGTTTCAGACGCTAGGCGAATGGGAGATGTAGATCCTAATCAAGAATTACTCGCTACTACTAGCAAGTTGGTAGGAAATGCTGCTTATGGAAAAACAATCACTGATAAAGAAAAACACACCACCATCAAGTTCATCGAAGGTGCAAGAAAAGCTTCATTTCGTATCAGAGGGAACAAATTCATCTCCATGGAAGAGATAGCAGATGATTTTTATGAAATCGTAACCTGTAAACGACTAGTAAGTTTTAAAAACAATTATTTTGCAATTCAAAATTTATATTCTCCAAGTTTACTTTGCTAATCAGTATCACCATCATTTTCAGCTAACTATGAACGTTCCAGTACACTTGGGCTTTTCCGTGCTACAGTATGCTAAACTGAGGATGCTACAGTTTTACTACGACTTTATGGATAAGTAAGTAAAACCTAATTCCCAACAGTTATTATGTATAATTAAGTAAAAACTTCCAAATAATTTGAAAATCGAAACAATTTTTTTATTTATAGATATATTGACAGAAGTGATTTCCAATATGTTGAAATGGATACAGATAGCGCATACATGGCGTTGAGCGGAACATTAGAAGCACTGGTAAAACCAAGTATGAAAAAAGAGTTTTACAATGAATATGGTGATTGGTTTCCACGGCCATACTGTGATAAACATAGGGATGAGTTTTTAAGAACCAAAACAATGGGTTTAGAATGGTGCGTGCAAGACTGTTGTGAAAAAGTACTAAAACACGGAAAAAGAACACCTGGGTTGTTTAAAGAGGAATTTACCGGAGATGGAATTGTTGCGCTTAACTCTAAATCCTATTACTGCTGGGGAGAAAAAGGAAACAAGTTTAGCTCAAAAGGTTTGAACAAACGAATTAATCAATTGAACAAAGACAGTTATCTAAATGTATTGAACACAAAAAAGTCGTTTATGGGTAAAAATCGAGGATTTATAGTAAAGGATCAAAAAATGTTGACATACAGCCAAATAAAGCGAGGACTCACATATTTTTATGCTAAAAGATGAGTGTGTTCTGATGGAGTATCTACCGAACCTACTTTGGCTTAAATAAAAACCTTCATAATAGACTTGTATAACTATAACTATATATATATATATATAATACAAAAAATCATTCATCATCCTTATAAATATCGATAACAAATAGATGAATATTTAGCTTCATCACCCAATATATTTTATAACATTCAATGTATATATGAGTTCGAATTATGTATCTAGCTATATTATATGAGGAGATTTTGCCCCTACTTATTATGTAATAAACGTATATAATCATACATTGATTCACTTTTAATCAATGTATTTATTCAAGGTAGATACATCTCCTCTCTCCTCTGTCTCAAGATGCTATATGAGTTCGAGTTATGTAAAGAAATTATCAAAACTTAAATGCCATACATTCAAAATCTATATGTCATATAAGTTCAAGTTAAGTAACAAAAATAATCAAAACTCAAATGCCACTTAAATGCCACTCAAATGCCACTCAAATGCCCCTCAAGTAAAATACAATATAAACTCGGCGAATTCATCCAACATCGTAACCCATTGCCTCAACCCCCAGATCTAATCCACAAAAAAACACTTGGTAGGGAGATCTGCTCATATATTACTACTAATAGCACAGTTATTGATAATAAACCTAATGCCTTTTCACCAAATGTTGATAAAGACATTGAGTTAGAATCAGTGAAAGTGGTTGATGATGATGATGATGACATTGGGATGGAATTAATAAAAGGGAGGTTGTTTGATACTGAAGACTCAACCTTACTCGGAAGTACATTTCTTACTGATGGAGAAGATGAGCACGATAGTGAAAGCGAAAATTTAAAAGAGTTTGAAAAAAAAGCAGCTGATTTAACAACAAAAAAGAGTGATCAAACGATTGCTGTCAGAATGTTGAATAATCTGAGTAAAATTGGTAGATTCGACTCGGAGAAGAACAGACTGAAAATTGGAGAACATTGGTTGAATCCTAGGACTTCCAAAACTTTACTACGAGACGTTCTAACCGAAGGAGGTAAAATACAATCGGGAAATACCAATTACAGTAGATTTAAAAGCCTGCTAACTGATAAAGGAATCACAACTGTCAGAAAATCCCCGCATCAAACACGTAAGAGTCAGAAGAAAAAGTTGGTTGTTCCCGGTACTAATTCATGGACATCGACACGCTAAAAGAGTTGTATTACAATCCTGCATTACATACATCTCTACGAGGAGCTAGAGCTTTACTGAAAGCTCGTAGAAAACAAGAGGGAGAAAAAAGAATCCGTGAATGGTTGAGTGGTGAAGATGCCTACACGTTACATAAAAAAGTTGTAACCAAGTTTAAGCGGCGCCCTACAATTGTAGCTGGAATAGGGGAACAGCTACAGGTAGATTTGATGGATGTTCGATCTCGAAGAGACGAAAATAATAATACAGCATTTTTACTGACTGCTGTTGATTCTATATCTAGAAAAGGTTGGGCTGTGCCGCTCATCAACAAATCAGGGCAGGTAGTAGCAAGAGGATTGAGAAGAATACTAGAAGGGGAAAACTATAAAGCTTTACAATCTGATAACGGTAAAGAGTTTGACAACGTCAATGTCAAGACTCTGCTGGCGGAAAAAAAAATCAAGCGCTTTACAACCTAAAATGAAACGATAAAGGCATCAATGGTGGAGCGTTTTAACAGAACTTTAAAAGAGAAGATATATAGATATTTGACATATAAAGATGATGATAGATACATTGATGTTTTACCAGAAATGGTTAATGCATACAACAACACAATTCATGGTGCTATAGGTATGAGACCAAATGATGTGAATTTTCAAAATCAGGAACTTGTATTGAATCGTGTGTATGAAGGAGGTGAACATAGTTTAACTCAAGAAGCAAAACTAAAGATTGGGGATTATGTGAGAATAAGTAAGGCAAGAGGAGCGTTTGAAAGAGGATACACCCCTAATTGGACGATTGAGATTTTTATAATCACTGATGTACTTATTGATTTTAACCTGTTGTATATAGGGTGAAAGATTTAGCTGAGGAGATGATTGATGGTACCTTTTACGAAAAAGAGTTGCAAAAAGTAAAAAAACCCACGATTTTCAGAATTGAAAAGATACTGGGAAGAAGAATGAGAAGAGGTAAAAGACAGATTCTGGTTAAGTGGTTAGGTTATGGAGAAAAGTTCAATGAGTGGGTAGATGAATAGTTTATAAGGAAACAACGCTTGATATAATCATCATACATTGGGAAAATTTCGATGCTGATAACTTTACCCTCAAACTCTAGTGGTGAAGAGTTTCCTGATAATAACAATTCCAAATTTACAGTGAGACTGTATAAATATTTGGTTATCAATGGTGGTAAATGGGAGGTAGGTCTGCTAGATATGACTTATTCTAATATTTGGAAAAATGTTACCGAAGGTAAAATATATCTAGAAAAGACTAATGTCTCTGGTAAAAGCGAAAAGTCCTTCATCCTAATCGGTAATGGAAGATATGATAGTATGGAGGAGTTGGAGGAGATTATACGAAAGAGAATGATTGAAATGGATTTAGACAAGAAATTCGCCATCTCCTACAACCAGATCACCAACACCGCTTTACTAACTAACAGTGATCCTGATACTGCCATAAGCTTTTCCAAAGATATAGCATATATTTTTGGATTTGAATCAAAAACTATATACCCTCATGGTAGATACAATAATATCTCACCCCCTGATATAAATTACGGTTTAACATCTCTGTATGTTTATTCCAACATTGTTGATAATAGAATGGTAGGAGATACGAATGTACCTTTATTGAGAGTAGTTCCAGTTCAAGGAAAGAAGAATAGCGTTGTGTATCAAGAATTTAAAAATCCTCACTATGTTGACGCTTCATCACTAAATAGTGATATGATTCAAGTACTTATAACGAGTGACGACGGTCAACGAATACCATTTGATGGTGGAAAGGTTGTGTTGACGGTTCACTTTAGAGAGAAACAATTATAATGAGTTTGGTACGATACACCCCTGAGGATTCAAAAGATTTTTTTGATGAGTACTACAAGATGCAAGCTGGAAATGGAATTGGAGTGTATAGTGGACGACGAGTGATGCCTAATATGAGAGGAAATGGACTTGGTAGTATTTTTTCAAGTATACTTAAATCTGCAGCACCAATGCTGAAAAGAGGAGCAATTAGTTTGGGGAAAAGAGCACTGTCTGTAGGTGGAAATGTAGCGCGTGATGTCATTGATGGACAAAGTTTTGCAGCGTCAGCAAAGAAGAGGGGGATGGCAGAGTTGAATGATCTGGGGGGAGATGTGCTCAATGCAGTCCGTCTAGATAGTATGAAAAGGAGAAAAACAAGAGGTGGAAAGAAGAGGAGAAGTGTTGGTAAACGGGGCATATTTTAATAGCAGTAGAATCCGGTATAAAGACAGCTGAGCTTGATATCTATATTCATTAAGCGGTAACGCTTCAAGCATTCATCACTCGCAAAAGATGGCTAGCCTAAATGGAACAACAGGTAATAAGTTGGAAGGTTCTTCCTACAACATAAATCCAACGTTGGATGTATTTGCTACGGAACCAACAAACATATCGGTAGAAAGATCGGAATATGTTGTCATCAGACCTGATAGGTTAGATCCTTATGGTAGTATTGAGTTAACCTTGTCAGAGAGCACTGAACATTACACAGATCTCTACAACTCGTTTCTGCAAGTTGAAACCACGGTTTTTCGAGATGATGGATCCGATATTCAAGGTAATGATGATGATGCAGCTGTGTGGATGGGGGATTCAATGCATACATTATTCAGCGAGTTGAAAATGTCGATAGAAGGAAACACCGTTGAATACGCTAACAACTACGGTTTACGCTCCTACTTTTCACTACTACTCGAAAACAGTGCAGAAAGAAAGAAATATCAAGGTAAGATGGAAGGATGGTTGTATGATGATTCAACTAGCAAAGACGCTGCTGATCACAAAACCGCTGATAAGAAAAAGAGGAGAGCTCTAATCATAGGTGGAAAGACAATAGAATTAACTGGAAAACCTCATCTCGCATTATTTCAGCAGAAAAAACTAATAATACCAGGTCCTACTATGCAGCTGGAGTTTGAGCGTGCCTCTGGCAAACTAGCTTTGCTTGCTGCGGATGAGGCGCCCGCAGGAGGAGCAAAGATTAGAATTGATAAATTTGAACTTCATCTTTGTAAAGTTAAGGTGAATCCTACAATACAAAACTCCCAACTCAGTTTGGCGTTGGAGGGTCACAACTACATTTATCCAGTTGATCGAAAACGGATAAAACTATATGGAATTCGTGCTGGTGTTGCGCAGATTGACATCACATTGGAAGAAAACAAACAAAAACCTAAACAAATTTATTTAGGTTTAGTTGATCACAACGCAATGAACTTATGTTTCGCCTTGAATCCATATAGAATGCAGCATGCTAGTGTTGATAGTATTGTATTGAGAGTTGGTGATTGTCCAATTGGAAGGAGATTTGAACCAAATTATGCTAGAAGGATTTTTGGAAGAGAATATCATCAGTTTCTACACGCTACCGGAACTTTGCTTGAAGGTGATAGTCTTGGTATTACGAAAGAACAATACCTTGATGGTACTACACTTTATGGATTTGATTTGACTGGTGATTTTCTTAAAGAAGGATTTCACTCTATGAAAAATGTCACAACAAGTGTGGAAATTCGTTTTAGCACTAACACGGCTGATGGATTATCCCTGGTAGCATACTTTGTGAAAGACGGTGTGTTGGAGATGGATAGCATTCTTCAATTAACTATCGGGGGAGACGCAGTGCTTTAAACAGAAAGTTAGAGATGAATACCATGCAAATTCGTTCGATCTTATCTTCAAACGTTTTATGTCAAAGCGTAGGGATTCATGTTGGAGCTAGAGAACAGTTTTGGAAGCAAATTTGCAATTTTCCAACAGGATATTTCGTATTCAACACCCATTATTCTCATCAACCTGGGGAGCATTGGTTGGCTGTGTACGCCAATGATTCAGAGGTAGATTTTTTTGACTCGTTTGGACGTTCTGTTTCCTTTTATCCAGATGTAAATGAAATACTAAGTATTCATGGAGGATATGAAACAATACAAAGTAATGAAACACAACTACAAAGTTTTTTGTCAACTGTATGTGGCGATTATTGTGTATACTTTTGTTTACTGAGAAGTAGAGGGTGGAGTATGGATGAAATTGTTAGAAGTTTACGAGATATAGGAGATAGTGAGATGAGAGATCACTCAATACGGAGATTCATCATACAGACATATCCTAACTTCGAGTTCATACAAGATAATACAGTAGAAGGGATAGATGGAGTGCATATACAAGGAACTAATTTACTAAGTAAATTGTTAAAATAGATTATTATACTTGATTTTTATTTGTTATAATAAATAAAATGAATAAAATACAACTTATCTCATTATTTGCGCTAAACACTACAGAACCTATAAAAACTATTATTTTGTAATGTTTCAAGCAAGAAATAAATAAGTTCTTCTCATTTTCTTCCTCAGGAGCGCTCTTTAGCTATATCTAAAAGACATAGTAACTAATGACTCTATCTATCATACATAGTTATATGAATTAATTTTACAAAAAATACTTCGGAGCTTTTTTTAAAATAGATATGAAACTTACCATCATAGAAGACGAGTCACATCCTTTGTGTTATCAATTAAGACTTCGATGTACTGTTCTGGACAATTCTCTTTTTCATTTTCATCAAAGTAGGAGAGACAGGTGTGTTGCAGCGAAGTATCAAACAGTTCTGAGGTTTGAATGAAAGCTTGAAGAGCCGAGAGTAGAATGATATCATAGGAAATCATGTTGTTCGTATTTTGTCTTAGTCCTTTGAATACGATTACACCACTTTTTTCAGCCACCACAGATGAAGCTATTTGAGCAGGGATGCTAAGATCTCCAATCAATAGCTTTCCATTCACCATGCATCTGTAATTAGCCACTATAATATCAGCAGTCTTGTTCCAAGGAGTATCACATTTTCTTAGCATTCCAGGATTCTCATAAGCAATAACACTTCCTGGCGGAAAATCGTGTAGGTGAGCGACAGTGAAATAAGCCTGTATTTGTCTCAAACTCTTGCCGTACAATGAGTTGAATGGATCGTTGATCTTTCGATTACACCCTTGAGACTCAGCGGTACGAAAAATCGCATTTCCTGTCTTTCCTTCTCCCATATAAATTAAAACAATTGGACGTGTTTGCTTAGCTTTATTAACAAGCAGTCCTATTTCGGTTGAAATATCACTCTAGTAGTAATATATGAGCAGATCTCCCTACCAAGTGTTTTTTTGTGGATTAGATCTGGGGGTTGAGGCAATGGGTTACGATGTTGGATGAATTCGCCGAGTTTATATTGTATTTTACTTGAGGGGCATTTGAGTGGCATTTGAGTGGCATTTAAGTGGCATTTGAGTTTTGATTATTTTTGTTACTTAACTTGAACTTATATGACATATAGATTTTGAATGTATGGCATTTAAGTTTTGATAATTTCTTTACATAACTCGAATTCATATAGCATCTTGAGACAGAGGAGAGAGGAGATGTATCTACCTTGAATAAATACATTGATTAAAAGTGAATCAATGTATGATTATATACGTTTATTACATAATAAGTAGGGGCAAAATCTCCTCATATAATATAGCTAGATACATAATTCGAACTCATATATACATTGAATGTTATAAAATATATTGGGTGATGAAGCTAAATATTCATCTATTTGTTATCGATATTTATAAGGATGATGAATGATTTTTTGTATTATATATATATATATAGTTATAGTTATACAAGTCTATTATGAAGGTTTTTATTTAAGCCAAAGTAGGTTCGGTAGATACTCCATCAGAACACACTCGTCTTTTAGCATAAAAATATGTGAGTCCTCGCTTTATTTGGCTGTATGTCAACATTTTTTGATCCTTTACTATAAATCCTCGATTTTTACCCATAAACGACTTTTTTGTGTTCAATACATTTAGATAACTGTCTTTGTTCAATTGATTAATTCGTTTGTTCAAACCTTTTGAGCTAAACTTGTTTCCTTTTTCTCCCCAGCAGTAATAGGATTTAGAGTTAAGCGCAACAATTCCATCTCCGGTAAATTCCTCTTTAAACAACCCAGGTGTTCTTTTTCCGTGTTTTAGTACTTTTTCACAACAGTCTTGCACGCACTATTCTAAACCCATTGTTTTGGTTCTTAAAAACTCATCCCTATGTTTATCACAGTATGGCCGTGGAAACCAATCACCATATTCATTGTAAAACTCTTTTTTCATACTTGGTTTTACCAGTGCTTCTAATGTTCCGCTCAACGCCATGTATGCGCTATCTGTATCCATTTCAACATATTGGAAATCACTTCTGTCAATATATCTATAAATAAAAAAATTGTTTCGATTTTCAAATTATTTGGAAGTTTTTACTTAATTATACATAATAACTGTTGGGAATTAGGTTTTACTTACTTATCCATAAAGTCGTAGTAAAACTGTAGCATCCTCAGTTTAGCATACTGTAGCACGGAAAAGCCCAAGTGTACTGGAACGTTCATAGTTAGCTGAAAATGATGGTGATACTGATTAGCAAAGTAAACTTGGAGAATATAAATTTTGAATTGCAAAATAATTGTTTTTAAAACTTACTAGTCGTTTACAGGTTACGATTTCATAAAAATCATCTGCTATCTCTTCCATGGAGATGAATTTGTTCCCTCTGATACGAAATGAAGCTTTTCTTGCACCTTCGATGAACTTGATGGTGGTGTGTTTTTCTTTATCAGTGATTGTTTTTCCATAAGCAGCATTTCCTACCAACTTGCTAGTAGTAGCGAGTAATTCTTGATTAGGATCTACATCTCCCATTCGCCTAGCGTCTGAAACCGATGTTCCAAAAGCTTCAAAAGCTTTTCTAGGAATATATTCTATTAGCTGATAAACTTTGGTGACTTTCAATCCTTGTTTCAAGTACCATTTTAACAAAGGACTCATTAGCAATATCTTATCTCCGTACATACTTCCAACTAATGAGCGTTGAGGAGTCTTTAAAAACCCTTCGGCTTCAGCAAAGACTTTCATTTCTTCACTCAAGTGTTCTCTGGTTAACATCGTATTTTTAAGAATCGGGGGCATTTCGGAGAACTTTTCTTCCTCTTCCTCAGGAACTTCGATGTCACATTCAACAAATCCGAAGAATTCCTCTGATTGAACTCTCGACAACACTTCTTCTTGATTTAGTTTTTTTTTCAAGTATTTTAGGGTAGAAAGAATTGTAAAACGTGTTGACAAATTTTTGTAAATTTGTATGAGTTTTTACACGTTTCATCCACTCACACTCCCAAATCGAGATTACAGTGTAACCTAGCGCTCGAAGATATTCTTCATTTTCCATCGTAGTTTTAAACAGATTTGCTTTTGATTTTCTTCCACTAGCTTGAAGCTCTTGTTCTTTAGCATTGTTATAAGAGCAGTCGTGTCCATGCCAAAAACACCCGTGGAATTGAAAGACATGACGATTTTCAACACAGAATCCATCTACTGGTAATCCTCGCTGTCCAAGAGCAACTTCTCCTCCATTGAGCTGATGCTTGATATTAATTTTTTTTGAAAACATTTGGAACTGTAACCAACTATGAGCTACCTTGCTAAATTTTACTGGTTCAGCAACAAAAGAGTTTTCGATTTTTCTTCTTCGATGATAACCAGTAGGCATTGATTGCATCATACACCATAAGTAGAGCGCATTTGCATCAACTCCATAGATTCTATCACAAACTTTTGCTTCTTTTCCCAACCAATGTTCTCTAATTTTAGTTATACCTTTTTCGTGATATCTATGCATCACTAGACTTGGTCCACCAACTATGTTTTTCTTTATTAGAGGATAAAGTTCTGCATTGCTGTTGTCAATCAGACAAATTGGGAGAGTCTGTCGAAACGAGTTACCAAGTTCATGGAAATCCAAGTGTGTAGAGAGGTATGGAGGGGGTGGTTGAGGAGCTTTGTTGAACATCCATCGAATTGCTAATCCTGGTAAAGATATACCGTCTTTTAACATATCAATCCCATGCTCTCTGTAGATCGATCTTTGTCTTTCCAACGCTTGAACAAATGGTTTTACATCCAAGTTGTTGTACCATTTTAAAAAATCCCTCATTGTCCTCATGTTGTTATCTTTCCATGCTTCTTGACAAATCATGTACTCTTCTTCACTGATGTTTTTTTGTTTTAAAGAACTGTAAAAAGCTTCTCTTGGAGGTAGATGTTCTTGATTAAGTTGTTCCAAGTCTTTCATCCATTCATAAGGAAAAAATCCTTTTCCGGCTTCACATTTGTATGCTTTGAGATACATTTCATAGCTATATCCAGGAGCGATGAAGTTTGTACAATCTAAGAACAAAAAAGATCCTATTTCGATAACAGGCATCTTGTTTCCTTTTTTTATAACAAAATCAAAATCTTTGCCGGAGACATCTTTCAATTTTTGAAGTAGTTTTCCTTTCATCACATTGACATCATAAGTCTGTGAATTGAATCCTAGAATAGGTAGTTTTTTCATATAGCTATACAAATCATCCAGAACTTTTTCAGCTCCTGTTCTCCGTCTGAAACGATTTTGTTCATAATCAGTACGAAACTTTTCTTCAGCTTTTTCCAGTCGTTGTAATTCACCTTCTATCTGTTTTATGATTTGTGAAAATTGTTTTTCCAATCGGCTATATGATTCTTCACTGATATCTTCCAAGTATTCAATGAACTTTTCAACACATTCATCATCATCCCCGTTATTGACAATACAACGTGGGTTGTTGAAGCCTGGTACATTTGAACAAATCGAAATACTTAAAAGTTGATGCTCGTTAGTGTAAATGGTTATGTCTGTATCTCGATCTTTTTCGCAATTAGGTAACAAACACTCTATATCGAATGTTGCAAAAAACGGAAAGTATCTCAAGGAATCATCTGACCCGATATCTATCCCGAATTGAATCTTCAGTTTGTCGAATATTGTAGGTGTAGGTTTGTATTGCCCTGCAGAAAACTCCAGATTTGTTGCCTCTGAGATTGAACATCTGTGTCTTTTCAGATTCCCCAATCTGTCATAACAAGTAGAACACGTTGGACATCTGTAGGCTTTGACATATCCATCCAAGTTTGTAATAAGACTGAAGTGATCGATATAAAGATCCAAATATAGATTCTCCTTATAACTGGAGTTTGAATTCCAAATAACTGTTGAAGTCGCATCATCATTTAAAGAAAACACTGTTATCTTCAGTTGAAATGCTTGCTCCAAAAGCAATAAATCACCTTCTGTTACTCCTTTTCCATCACACTTCTTAGCACTATCACCATAGATGAAACTATGATATTGTTGTTGGTACTCCTTCACCTCCTTAATTATCGGATCTTTTGCAAATCCACTGTTTTTTTGTAGTTTTTTGTGTAAAGCTAGACATCTAAAAAAACAAAGATTGTCGGTAATTCGTATTCCTTTTGTGTTTTTTAACATGGTTCGTATGTGTCTGTTGTTAATGAGGTGAGAGGGTAAATGCTCTGGTGGTGATCCAACTTTTCCCATTCCAAGTAGTTTGTAGAAATAAAACGAAATGTTTGTGATTAACATCAATCTCCAAGCTGTATTTGGTCTCCGTCTCAAACTATTTGTACGATGATCAGTCTCCATAACATCAACAAAAAAGTCATCAAGATTTCCTTCAGTTTCAATCAGTTTAGCTTTTGGATATACAGTAGCATTGTTTGATGATGAGTGGAAGTATCGGATTTCACCATCATTTTTATTTTCTAGTATACAACCTACGCTACAGTTGACTTTTGCTCTTGAGCTCAATTGTCTCCAAACTTTTTTTAGCAATTCTAACACTCTTGAATCATGATAGTCATTTTGGTAGGTATCAGCTTGGTCTCTTGGAATCCCATCCCAAAGTCTTACATTTAAAAGTTCTATGACTTTTCCAGCTCTATGTTTCGTTTTCATAGCTCCCCAATATCTAGCTATCAAATCATCCCATTCTTCATCTTGAAAAGTTGGAGCTATGCTATCATCAACAATACCTAGGGTTGATAGTCGGGTAGGTCTTTCAAAATTTAAATCTTCCATTTCTTGTTCTTCTTGTTCTTCCTCTTGTGCTTCTTCTTCCTCTTCTTCTTCTTCTTCTTCTTCTTCTTCTTCTTCTTCTTCTTCTTCTTCTTCTTCTTCTTCATTTTCTATCATTGGATCATTCTCATTTTCTTCAACTATCTCCCCCGCAACCGGTTCTATATCTTGAGCTATTATGTTAGTCTTTGATGATGAAGGTTCAGTACCAAACCCTGTTTGATTGATTGTTTCATCAGGTAAACGAAAACAAATGAGATTTTCTTCTAACCATTTCCAATTAGGAGAAATTTCAGAGGTATTTTCTTTTACATTCGCCTCCCGATAATTTAAACTTTGTCTACAATAGAAATGTTAACACATAATAGTTGTTCTATAAAACATTCACATACATTTTGTATGAAATGTAACACAAGAAAAAATGACTTAAACACTATTATCAATTAATTTTTAAAATGGGATTGGGAAAAAATGTCTCAAACATTAACATTATTATTAGTTAAGTTTTTAAAAACTTACTGTGTACTATGAGATGAATTCTCAACCCCCTCTTTTACATTCATTCTCTGATATTCCGAGTCCTGTCTACAATAAAGAGATAACGCATTTTTTTTGCTGATTCATGAGATAACTTTAAAAAACCAGCAAAAAGAATTATTCTACTAACATTATTAATTTATGATTTTAAAAACTTACTGCATATCAAAGACTATCGTACTCGTACTTTCAGTAGTTGCTGAAACTTGAGAAGTTGAAGGTGTGTCTTGAAAAGCATTTTCAAGTTCCATCTCCATTTTATTTTCATATTCAGCGTTACATTCGTCATTCATGTATTCATTATCAGCATTTGAAAAACTGATATCATTTTGATTTTTCATGAGCCATTCCCATTCCTTATGTATGTCTACATCAGCATCCTCCTCTTCTGTTTCCATAGTACTATAATAACAATAAAATCATTACTTTTAATAGAAGTAACAATAGCACATAAAAAGGTAAGTTAAATGTCTCAGCTAATAAATTTTACCTTGTGAATAAAACTCCTAGTAGTCAGTTGGTATATTATATAGTAGATGTCGAGTCTTCAGTTAATGTTGCTAGAACGAGTGATTTAAGTAAACAAAATAATTAAGTGAGATATTAAGTCAGATAATTAAGTCTTAAATTCAATGAAAAACTTTCAAATTCACTCAGAAAAACTTTTAATAGTTAGTGGATGTAGTAGTAGATGTTGCTCCTCCGATCGCTGTTGTAGAACTGGATGCTTTCTGTGTGAAAACAGTGGCTCTTAAATAGCTAAAGTTGCACTGATTGAACTCTATGAATAGCAATCTTCTTTATAATATAACTATGAACCAGCAATTCTTCCACGCGAAAACCAATGCTTTCGCGGGAATAAACAACTTATTTTCACGCGAATGGAAACCGTTGCTTTCGCGGGAATGAATATTTTATTTTCACGCGAATGGAAACAATTGCTTTCGCGGGAATAGAAATTTTATTTTCACTCGAATACAAACCATTGCTTTCGCGGGAATAAATATTTTATTTTCACGCGAATGGAAACCGTTGCTTTCGCGGGAATGAATATTTTATTTTCACGCGAATGGAAACAATTGCTTTCGCGGGAATAGAAATTTTATTTTCACTCGAATACAAACCATTGCTTTCGCGGGAATAAATATTTTATTTTCACGCGAATGGAAACCGTTGCTTTCGCGGGAATGAATGTTTTATTTTCACGCGAATGGAAACCATTGTTTTCGCGGGAATAGAAATTTTATTTTCACGCGAATACAAATCGTTGTTTTCGCGTGAATAAATAATTTATTTTCACGCGAATGGAAACCGTTGCTTTCGCGGGAATGAATGTTTTATTTTCACGCGAATGGAAACCATTGCTTTCGCGGGAATAAAACTTTTATTTTCACGCGAATGGAAACCGTTGCTTTTGCGGGAATGAATATTTTATTTTCACGCTAATGGAAACCATTGTTTTCGCGGGAACAGAAATTTTATTTTCACTTGAATACAAACCATTGCTTTCGCGGGAATAAATATTTTATTTTCACGCGAATGGAAACCATTGCTTTCGCGGGAATTCAGGTTTGCATTGGTGTGAAAATAAAATTTGTATTCCCGCGAAAGCAACGGTTTCCATTCGCGTGAAAAAAATTATTTATTCCCGCGAAAGCAACGGTTTCCATTCGCATGAAAATAAAATATTTATTCCCGCGAAAGCAATGCTTTGTATTCAAGTGAAAATAAAATTTCTGTTCCCGCGAAAACAATGGTTTCCATTCGCGTGAAAATAAACTATTTATTCCCGCGAAAACATTGGTTTGTATTCGCGTGAAAATAAAATATTTATTCCCGCGAAAGCAACGGTTTCCATTCGCGTGAAAATAAAGTATTTATTCCCGCGAAAGCAACGGCTTCCATTCGCGTGAAAATAAATTATTTATTCCCGCGAAAACATTGGTTTGTATTCGCGTGAAAATAAAATATATATTCCCGCGAAAGCATTGGTTTGCATTCGCGTGAAAATAAAATATTTATTCCCGCGAAAGCAACGGCTTCCATTCGCGTGAAAATAAACTATTTATTCCCGCGAAAACATTGGTTTGTATTCGTGTGAAAATAAAATATTTATTCCCGCGAAAACAACGGTTTCCATTCGCGTGAAAATAAAGTATTTATTCCCGCGAAAACAATGGTTTCCATTCGCGTGAAAATAAAATATTCATTCCCGCGAAAGCAACGGTTTCCATTCGCGTGAAAATAAAGTATTTATTCCCGCGAAAACAATGGTTTCTATTCGCGTGAAAATAAAACATTCATTCCCGCGAAAGCAACGGTTTCCATTCGCGTGAAAATAAAATATTTATTCCCGCGAAAGCAACGGTTTCCATTCGCGTGAAAATAAGTTGTTTATTCCCGCGAAAGCATTGGTTTTCGCGTGGAAGAATTGCTGGTTCATAGTTATATTATAAAGAAGATTGGTATTCATAGAGTTCAATCAGTGCAACTTTAGCTATTTAAGAGCCACTGTTTTCACACAGAAAGCATCCAGTTCTACAACAGCGATCGGAGAAGCAACATCTACTACACCTTCCACTGCAACTACTAGGAGCTTTCTCTTTATAAAAGGTAAAATTAAAAAAATTTGTAATTCTCTATCTAGCAAAAATCAAGATTAGTTTAACTATAATGTAAAGTATGAAATAAATAATCTTCGTCCTACATGAAAAGCTTAATTATACATTATTTCTTTCTTTTTTAGAATACTATGGAGGACTTTTCTGCTTCTTACATGGATTTAAAACCAATCGAAAACAAACAAAAAACACTCAAAACATCCACCAAAAGAAAAAACTCTAACTCTGTTACAAAAGAAACAACAATAAAGAGACGAGCTCTTCCAAAACTGGTTTTACCCTCAACATCAAACACTATGGAACCAAAAGAATTGCTCACTGATGCTGAAAGGGCTCTCAAGATGGCCAAATCTCTCAAAAAATGGAAGGCGTGTGATTTGAAAAAGATTGGAGGGTTTCTTACACTAGCATCACTCCCTGCTCCATCAGTTTTGCAAATAGTTTCTATTGAACAGAATACTGGCACATACGGAAATTACTACATTCTCACCTATCTTGATAATTCATCTGGAACGAATTTTCAGAAAGTCGTTTGCCCTAGTAGAGTAGTTGAAAGCTTCAATGTTGATAACTACCCATTACCTTTCAACATTTTGTACTTGGGTGAGATGGAAAACTCAAAAAAACCAGAGACCACTTACTACAATGTCAAACGTATCAGCACAAAACGCTTAACCACAATGGAAGCTACCGCTGAAGCTGAAAAACTGAGAAAAATGAGTGAAGAAGAACTCAAACTCGCTTACGACATTGAGTATCTCAGCAATTTCAAAGAATGTTCAATTTTTGCTTACATTGAAGTTGTAGAAAGATTCATTCCTTTCCGATTCAATGGAGAAGAATCCATTGTAAATTGCATTCGTTATGTCACTGAAAAAGATGGAAAAAGAGAGACGAGAAAACTTTTACTACCAGTCAGATACAACGAGGAAGCTAAAAGATGTGCACCTGGTGTGATGATTTACAAAGGGAAAAAACAAAGTAAGAATGGAAATCCTATTCCATACCACAATGTTGTCTTCATTTCTTCAACCAACGCTAGTGATTGGGAGCAATATTGCGCACAAACAAATTCAAATAAGGAGCTAACAACAACAACAAAGAATGAGGATGAAGTTCTTAAGGAATTCCTAGAAAATGAATTACAAGATTTTGATGAACAGCTTGGTGTTGATGGTATGTAAACTCAATATCGAATGCTGACAACATGTAGTCTCAAGCAGATAAAACGAACTATAGTGCTTTGTATTATGCAAAATTTACTGTAAAATTTTAATCATCTAAAGGGTTAGTTTGATGATTTTCTCAAAATTTAAGAAAGCAGCTTATGTATTGATTGTCATTACAAGTTGTAGTGTTTTGTATTATTTAATATTTACTGACTCTAGCTATATTGTATGAGATTTTCCCTACTTATTACACAATAAATGTATATATCCACATATTGTTTCATTTTTAATCACTGTATTTATTCAATGTAGATATATCTCCTCTCTCCTATCTCCTCTTTTCATCTCTCCTCTCTCTCAACATACTCTCTCCTCTACCAAATACCCCTCTCTCCTCTCTTGCAGTTATTTCCCAAATACTGTAGATTTTAACCATCTAGTGTAAATGTAAATATATCCATAAATATGTGCATAATTATCCATATGTACATGAATGTATAGAAAAATTAATTGCTAGAAAACTAAAAGATCTCTCTCTCAAGATACCATATGTATGTATGTATGAATGCATTGATTGTCATTACAAGTTGTATTGCTTTGTATAACTTAGTATTTACTGACTCTAGCTATATTATATAGGAAGATTTTCCCTACTTATTATGTAATCAGGTATATAATCATATAATGTTTCATTTTTGATCAATATATTTATTTAATGTTGATACATCTCCTCTCTCTATGTAGATATAAAATATACTAATAAATACGTACATAATTAACCATATATACATGAATGTATAGAAAACTAAAAAATCTCTCTCTCATCTCTCCCCCTCTCTCCCTCTCTCAAAATATCATATGTGTTCGAGTTATGTAAAAAAATTATCAAAACTTTAATGCCATACATTCAAAATCTAACTGCCGTATGAGTTCAAGTTAAGTAGAAAATAATCAACACTCAAACGCCACTTAAATGCCACTCAAATGCCACTCAAATACCCCTCAAGTAAAATACGATATAAACTCGGCGAATTCATCCAACGTCGTAACCCATTGCATTAACCCCAGATAATAACCCCACAAAAAAACACTTGGTAGGGAGATCTGCTCATTTATTACTACTCACTCTTCACCCGAGTTCTCTTTTTATCCTTTCGGTAGTTGTAAATGATGACACACTTTGATTCATCACGAAATTCAACAGACAACACCTCCATAACTGTTGGTACTGGTAGTTCGCAGATTTCCATGGACTCTTCAAGTCTTTCTAGACTATCTGGAGAGAGAGTTTATTAACCTGGCGCTCTTTTAGGTGAGAGTGGTTAGTTCATTACTTCCAGCATCTTGAAAGGGTATTCTGACGTGACGAAAAAGCGTTTCGTCTCCAACATCCGTCAAAGCTGGTTTTTTGCACTTCAAGCCAGTTTCAATATCATCTTTTGTCAAATCAATGAAAGATCGTTTCCTCATCGATGTTCTTTTTGAAGACAGCTTGTTAGTAGGAGATGTGAATGAAGTAAAATCTTGTTGGGATTCTGGTTCATCAACCACCAATTGACTTTCTGCCATATCAAAGATAGGAGAAGGTGATGGGGAAAGGGTTTGCTGGGATCCTGCTTCTTCATTCATCGGTTGACTTCCTTCGTCTTGAGTATTCATTCTAAAAAAACAAAACATTTTGTTTAATTTTTCGTAATTAATTTTAAAAGATCTTAAAGATCATAAACCTTCAGCTAGTAGTGTTAGCTAACAGAAAATAAATATTTTTACTCTTACCTTTATAAAGAAGATGAGCTCCTGGTTGTTGCAATGGAAGGTTTAGTAGATGTTGCTTCTCCGCTAGCCGTTGTAGAACTGGATGCTTTCTGTGTGAAAACAGTGGCTCTTAAATAGGTAAAGTTGCACTGATTAAATCCTATGAATCAACATTTTTTCACGCGAATACAACCCAATGCTTTCGCGGGAATAAATAATTTATTTTCACGCGAATGGAAACCATTGCTTTCGCGGGAATAACAATTTTATTTTCACACGAATACAAACCAATGCTTTCGCGGGAATAAATAATTTTGTTTCACGCGAATGGAAACCGTTGCTTTCGCGGGAATAAACATTTTATTTTCACGCGAATACAAACCAATGTTTTCGCGGGAATAAATAATTTATTTTCACGCGAATGGAAACCGTTGCTTTCGCGGGAATAAACATTTTATTTTCACGCGAACACAAACCAATATTTTCGCGGGAATAAATGATTTATTTTCACACAAATGGAAACCGTTGCTTTCGCGGGAATAAAAATTTTATTTTCACACGAATACAAACCAATGCTTTCGCAGGAATATATAATTTATTTTCACGAGAATGGAAACCGTTGCTTTCGCGGGAATAAAAAATTTTATTTTCACGCGAATAAAACAGGAATATTTCACGCTAATAACACTATTCTGATAGAGTTTTCGCGTGAGTGTTTTTAATGGTTATAAGCTAAATGAGTAGGAGTGGCTTATACTATATAAGAACAGCTCTCTCTGCATAAAAATCATTCTCTCCAGCAATAAAACATCAACTACTACAGCTGATTTCATCAACTACTACAGCTGATTTCATCAACTACTACAACTGATTTCATCAACTACTACAGCTGATTTCTTGATGATAAGGTAAGAATTAATAGAAAAATTATTTAATAGAAGTTAAAATGTAATTATTTTACAACACTGTTTAATCATCCTATACTAATACTTGACATTTTATTTTAGTTCATTATGAGTTCAAAAAGATACACAATCAAAGACTACCTTCCAAAGATATATCATAGCTATATTAAAGAAAATGTTGAAGTACAGGAAAAGACTGGATATCGCTTGACATTACAAGCTATATTATTATGTATGACACAGCATTTGCTAATTGTAGCTTCTTTACATGGAGAACTTTCACCGGTACAATACCGGCCATACACTACACATAAATACGTTGACAATCCAGTAGAAGTATTTAAGCATATGACTAAAAACAATTTTCAAACAGTTGTAAAAATGTCAAAAACTGTCAGTATTAATGATTACTTAAAGAAAATTCAAAGAAAAGTGTGGAATAAAGAGCTCACTCAAAAATTGATTTCAATACAACGGACTACTGAATTATTATATCATTTTCAATCAGATATATGTAGATACATACAAACGGATGAAAATCTCTCATCATCCATTTTTTCATTTGAAATGATATTGGAACTATTTCAAGCTCACAATATTTAATATGTTCTCTTTATGTATCCCTACTTATTATACAATAAATGTATATATTCACATATTGTTTCATTTTTAATCAATGTATTTATTCAATGTAGATGTATCTCCTCTCTCCTCTCTCTCCTCTTTTCCTCTCTCCTCTCTCTCAAGATACCATATGGGTTCGAATTATGTCTAGAATTATCAAAACTTAAATGCCATACATTCAAAATCTATATGCCATATAAGTTCAAAATAAGTAAAAAAAATAATCAAAAACTCAAATGCCACTTAAATGCCACTCAAATGCCACTCGAATGCCCCTCAAATGAAATACAATATAAACTCGGCGAATTCATCCAACGTCGTAACCCATTGCCTCAACCCCCAGATCAAATCCACAAAAAAACACTTGGTAGAAAGATCTGCTCATATATTACTACTGCCGCCGGTATTGCGAGAAACTTGAAGTCACTGAATTTAGAAAGTTAAAGCATTGGGCTATGCTGCCTTATAAATTACTTGTTGCTGACTAGTTCCATTCTGGTCTCGGAAAGCATTGAAAAGTGCTGTTTCTGTTTAGATTTTCAAATTTGAAAATAAAAAACCTTGAAACGGTTTGTGCGATCGCTTTGAGGTTCAAAATGGTACATCAATACACTATGGGACATGTTTGTTGCAAGTTTCAGCTACTTCGGCCTGTTTGTTCTCTAACGGGAAGCTGTTTTATGTTAAAACATGTGATTTTCACAAAAATCCAAGATGGCCGCTTCCGAACAATTTTTTAGCGATGTGTCATGATATCGAATCAGAAAGTTAGCGAAATGCACTATCCTTCAAAATTTGGTATTTTTTCGTCTATCGGGTCTACGTTTTTTCGGCCACTTTGATACCTTTAAAAACAAATTTTTACCTGTTTTCGCACTTGAATTGCGCTGTTCTGGAATGTTCTGTGATTTTGAAAACCAACTTACATCAATGCCCGATGCCTATTAACAGCGTCGCAAAAGAAATTGTAACTTTATCTATTACGGTTCTTGAGAAAATGGTGGCAAGAGTGTTACAATGTTCGCCATAAAATAATAAGAATAAGAATAAAAAGAAAGAAGGTAGAACAATAGTATTTTAGATTCTCTAAAATACTAATAGCTATGTCAAGTTTAATGAATTAACAGATGGTGAGTATTAGACTAAACAAAGCAAATTTATCGGTTTTGTAGGAATATTATACTTCTGTTAGACGGATAAAAAATTTTATTTCAAAAGTGCACCATCACAATTTCCTTATATACTCCTTTTGTTGGAGTTGTCTTTTCTCAATGTCAAAGATCACTACATAGACACAGCCAGATGACTTGGTATAATCGTAAACTAACGTGTATTATATTTCACAATTATTACTAATCCATATTTCATATTGCCAGATTTGTGTTAGTTGGTTACGTAGTAAAATAGATTTGAAAGTAATTGCTTCTGTTGATTACAACAACAATGCTGAAAACTCAAGCCTGGTTTTTGTTTTTCTTTACAAGTAATTTGCAAATTTTGATAGTTTTAATCTTTAGATAGTTATTGATTTGAAGAATAATTATTTTTGTACTGTAATAACTGTTTTAGTTTCTGAAATATTGATTATGTAATTTATCACTAGGACACCAGTATGTACATGATAGCAGATTTAACAATGTTCGATTAAACTTTCAACTGAAAAAGCGTTTCCAAAAATCTGAAATAAAGTTGCAAATGTAATTTCTTACGTTCCCATTTGCATTCTTGAGATGCCTTATTCTAGGCAAATAAGCCAAGCTTTTGTAACTTCAAGTTATGGCCACATCCAATTCATTGCGCATCAAAAGCAGCTGCTTAAGCAAGTCGATATCTCTTTTCCTTCTACTGTAGATAGAACTAACTAGAGTACAACTCCATAAAATTATTTTTTGCAAAAGAATCACCTGAAATCAACTCGCTATCTCAAACTTTTTCTTTTTTACATTATTTACTGTATACATATTTCAGCTCATTATGATAATCGCTAGTCAAAGTAATGTTTATATAATGAAAATGGATATAAATAAAATATGCATAAATAAACATGGTTATGGTCATAGACGTATATGGATATGTACATGTACATGAATGGAGATGGTTATGTACATTTACGTGAATATGGACATCTGCATAGATGGACATGGATATGTAAATGGATGTGAACATGGGTCTGAACATGCACATGTACATAAATGGACATGGATATCAGTATAAATGTACACGGTTATGGACAAGTACATAGACATGTGCGCAATGGATATGGACAGGCATAGATATATACATGGATATGGACATGGATATTGTAATGGAATTGCACAGGGTTGCCATCATCTGCTATCAATATGCTAATCAACTATACATACTCAAGACCACCCATATATATAGCCACTACTACTGGAGCACGCTTGGACGCTTACAACAGTGCAGCTGCACTACTGCTCAGGTCACGCCAGCAGGAAGGACTTACCCGCCTCTAGTAGTTATATTTAACTATGGCATTTGTCACACGCTAGTTTGTTTACATGTCACTAACCAATCATATTATTCTTATGCCTCTTGATTTTATACCCCTTATATAAACGCTTGCTCTTAGCCCAGCAGAGCAGTTATTGTTATTGTTGAGCTATAGTTCAGTACTGTTGAGAGACTGTCTAGTGAGCAGCGCGTGTCTTAGCTAGTGTGATACTAGTCAGTTACAGCCGAGACAGCTAAGGATCGTTCGAGACTACAAGGAAGAGGTTCTTGGAAGGCGTATCAGAGAAGACTCTTAGGACCCTAGTAGCAACGACCAGCTAAAGGACTATACTGCCAGACGCCTAGCTCCTTATACTCGACCAGTATCCAGAGACAATACAGCTACTTTTACGCTTATACTGTAGTGGAAATGCGCAGTGTGCCATTCATCCGCAGCCAGCACTGCATCTATTTTACTCAATTTATTTAACCAACTATTATCCTAGAATGACTCATACGCTTGAGCGCCCAGCTGTGCGGTTGCACTATAATTATAGCTCAGCTAGCAGACGAGACATTCCAGCTCTTTTGTTATTTTTAGCATTGACATGTGGTACAAGAGGTGCTTTTTACCTTTTTACTAGCCAATCAAATAATTATATACTCTTACGATTCCATTGCTCATATTTAAGGACTGGCATGTAGCCCAGCCAGGCAGTATTTGATTAGGTAGCAGTAGCGCTGAGGTATTGTAAGCGACTGTATCGTACTCGTGTGTGCTTTGAGTTGGCAAGACAAACTGAGGAGGATTCATACACTATCGAGAAGATCCACAAGCCAGGAAGACGCTTGGACACTCATAGGAATCTGTGCCAGTTTAGGACCACGCCTTGAAGACACTCACTTACCCGTACAGCAAACAAACAGTATCAAAGAGACATTACTACTTGTATTACTTTGCAATCATCTTTCTAGCAATTTTTGTGCATTTAGGAAAGTAAGGAATAAAGTTTATATTCACACTTTCAACTACTTGAGATCAGTTTGGCCGGCTGCCAGCTATCGTTGTGACTGCAGTTAAGCAGCATTCTATCTCGTCCCGCACGGTGAGATAATAAACCTTGCACTCTGTAGCCACGCTACCACAACAGCACAGAGTAGGCATAAAACAAACAAGTTCTTGCAGTACCAGTGGTAGTTTTCTTGCACCTAACGCAGAAAACTATCACAATACTTAGTAACAATTTTGTGCATTGTTTAGAGTGTGTAGTAATAAAGTTATTGCTATCACCGTCAACCTGGTGGAATCTGTTTAGCCGGTTGCCAAATATTGTTGTGACTGCTAACTAGCAGCATTCTGTCTTCTCCGTTTAGGGGAGACACTTGGCCTTGACACTCTGTAGCCACAGCTACCACTGAATCACAGAGTCAGCCAGTATCAAATAGCATCTCACAATACCAGTAACCGTTACTCCTCCTAACACACGGGGAAAACCGTTACAATATGAACATGGGCATGTACATCAAATTTTTACATCTATCGCTAACATGTTAAAAAAAACTTAGATTTTGTAGCACTTATTATAAGCATTTCAACTATTATATTATACTTGGGATAAAGCACTTCTTCAAAAATTATAGCAATGGAAGTGATCTACAAATTTTTGGTATAAATTCCAACCACAGTTTCACAGATACCTGCAAGGTATGTTCTTCTGTACGTTCTTTTGAGCTTATGGTAGAGATTTTTGATGCGTATCTATAATGTTTCTTATATAATAAAGTTGCACAATAATACAACGCTTCAATTTTATACAATACTCATACCCCCAATCTAAATCATCATACAATAATCAAACCCATGCATCTAAATCAACATAAAAATCAGAATATAAACCAACCCGCCACAAAAAATACTTAGCAAACATTCAAAATTATGACACCTGGTGCACACAAAAAGTTACCTCACAGGTTCCCATGGTAACTGGGGGGGGGGGCAACTAAAAGTACACATGGAACCAGGAGAACCTTATCCTTAGACTCCATGACAGAGATCTGCTCCTATCTTACTACTAATGCTGGGATGCTTTAATAACCAAATAAAAGTTCAGTTGGAATATGGATGGAGACGTCATATAACTCTGGAATGCTCACTTAACTGTTCATGTCCAACATGTTGTGTTGTGACACAATGAATGAACTACAAAACCAGTCTTAAATAACACATAGAATTCAAACTCTGGGGCTTGTCACTCATAAATCAAATAAAAAATTTCCTCCAGAAATATATATTGCAATTATACACTTTGCTGTATATGCAAAAAGCAATAACAAATTTTTACTTAAAGATATGAACTTTTTAGCTTCACAAAGTTTTTACAATTTGCATAGATTGATATTTGCAGGCAACTTGGAAGGAGCCAGAAAAAACAGCGGAATAGTTTTTACAATAAATATTGCTGCAAGCGTTTCAGGGTCTTAATAATTGTACTTCTTGCCACATTGCTAAACCTTCAGAAGCAAGCGAAATATTATTATGAATATTAATTATAAAGTACTTAATGGCTTATAATTATTTTTAATACAAGACAACAAATATTTTGAGAACATGCTTCTTTGCCTCAGCAGCTCAGGTATAACATTATTGTTTTACCACAGCAGCTCTGGTAACATTATTGCATAGCTATTTCATCATTGTCATCAACATCATCGCAATTATCTTCATCTTCATCATTGCTTTGGTCATCCTTGTCACCAACATCATCAAATAGAGAAAACTTCAAAGCTTTTCCGAATTTTAAAGCCAAGACACTCAACAACAGCGAAGCTTCTTTATCCAATAAGATGGTAAGATGATGTTTTTTTCACTCCATTGCTATGTGTTATCGTGGTTTTGTAGTGGATAATGTCTTGTTCGTAGTTTTTGATTGTTGAAATGTTCTAAAGAGGGATCATAATCTTTCCACTTATCAAACAACCATCATATCTCATGAATCTGTAGATGACTGGGTGAGCAATGTCTTATCTTCAATTTTTTCCAAGCGGAAAGTCTGCTGAATGTCAGGATCGTGTAGTTGGGGAGATTATCGAAAGTGATGATTGCTAAGTAAGCATCCATTTGATCACGGGACTTTTTCTGGGAGTCTTGGCTAAAACTGGTTGTTGTTTTACGATTTGGTTCTGAACGTTGTTGATAATGTGAAGTTTGAGCTGATTTTGCTCTTGCACTTCTATGTAGACTATTGTATGCGGGGTAGACCATCTGAATTCTTCAAACTTTATCATAATCTCTCTATCAATCAGTGACTTCACTCAAAACCTATCTCCATTTTCCAAAGCATACTCGTATTCCAAGATGCCGTATTCTCGGTGAAGGCAGCGCCAAAAAATCTAGCATTGTATGAATTGGCAAATCCCTCAGACTCACAAAGTTTCCAATCTCCAACAATGCTTGTCTCATAGCACCGGCATTACTCCAGTCAGTTTCATCTTCACACATAAGGAGAAGGATTGATTCATGAATCAAAAGCATGGGTTTAATATTGTCACGATTGGGTTTGACATTGTCACGATTGGGTTTGATGTTGTCACGACTGGGTTTGATGTTGTCACGATTGGGTTTGATATTGTCATGATGATAGGTATAATCTGCTGGAGGGCTCAAAGGAGGGTCAGTAAAAGTACCTGTCGGATTCATCATCGTATCAGAGAGTGTGTTGCTGCTACTGGTGGTGGTGCTGGAGGTGATGGTAGGGTTGGCTCCTCTATCAATATTGTTGATGGTAGCGTCGGTGTTGACGTTGGAGTCGGTGCTGGAGGTGGTAGTGGTGGTGGTGTTGGTGTTGGTGTTAATGTTGGTCGAGGTTGGAAAGTTTGGTTTAATATGTAGCTTTGGAAGCGGTTTAGAGTTTGAATTCACTGTCTACAAAACAAAGAAAAATGATATTTATTTCAATATCGTAATGCAAACAGTAAAAATATAATGAATCAATAGATGGCACACTGTCGACTCTCTGACAAAGACTTTGCAGTTTTCAGAACTAACCGGATAGGTTTCAGGATCGTATCCTTTTAGAGCACCACTAGATGAGTTCTTCAACTAGTGCTAAATAATTAATTACTATTCTTTACCTTAATGCTGAGAGTATTTCTAGTAGCTGTCGTAGATTTTGTTATTTCAGTCACTGTTGTTGAAGTGCATGCTTTCTGTGTAGAAACAGTGGTTCCTTAATTGCAAAAGTTGCACCGATTGATCCTATCTGAAATCGCGCAAACAATATAAAAGAATTTTCAGGCGGAGAAAAGTAAATTTTAGTTAGAAACTTGTTATATACTATGAAAAGATTTTCGTGTGGCAACAACAACTTTTTCGGGAAAAAATTTTGTTTTTTTCACGCGAAAATCCCTCTATGATACATAAAAATTTTGGATGACAACTCTTTATATGATATAAAGGGTTTTTTGTGCAAAACAAGTTTTTTCATGCACCATTCTTTTTATAATTTATAAGGATTCTCGCGCTCTGCTACAAAAACTTTTTTGCGCAAAATGTTTTATGTATTGTGAAGGGATGTTTGCTTGAAGAAACTTTTTTAGCCAAGTAAGATTTTTTCATTTGTTCTAATTCATCTTTTGTGCGATCATTTTCATTGTTTGTAAGCTTAGGTCAATCAGTACAATATTGACTATTTAAGAAGCACTGTTTTTACACAGAAATTATTCACTCCAATAACAACATCTGAAGAAGCAACATGGGCTTTTGCGTCTACTGCAACAACTAAGTGGACTCTCAGCACAAAGGTAAAAATTAATAAATAATCGTTTAACACTAGTTGTAAAACTCAATTAAGCATAGGGTTTAATTATTTATTGTACTCAGATAAAATTTGCTCACATAGGATTGCTAATTTCCCATGCTAACTCTTTACATTGTATTAAATCAGTTAGTAATAAGTTTTTTTTTGTTTTTTTTTCTTCTAGAGTTGCTCATAGAAATTAAAACAGTCAATGTCAATGCAATAAAGAACAATTGTGAACTTTTATCTGAAGCAGACTTGGTACTTCTGCAAAGCTTGTGTAACAAAAAAAGTTGAGGACATTTCAGGTTTTTGCAAGCATTGTTCGTATCATCAGTAAAAACTGGTTACAGCAACTAAAAAGTTTTCGGTATGAAACTCTTCTAGCAGTAAAGGTCTTAAAGAATGGTACCACAACAGAGATTCAAAAGATAAGTTCTTGATTACTACAACCACGGCAAAAAAACTCTGCTAAATGTTCCAACAACACTCGTATAAAAAGAGAGCTAAAAAAATATCGAATCATCCAAGGATGCGAAAGTCTATAAGATAAAAAATACAAACTATAACACAGTCTACACTAAGTTTTTGTCAAATATATTTTGTTTATCTGTGAGGTCAAATACCTTGGCACGTTCTTCTCAAATAATGGTAAAACTATTCAATGCATATCTATGATCATTTTTTTTAAATAATAAAGTTATGCAATTTAATACAACACTTCATATTTATACAATACTCAAACCTCCCAATCTAAACCATCATACAAACCCTAATAAAAACTTCCTCTGCGCAATATATATTTAGTTAATCATACAGCAACAAACAAAATTAATGACGATAAAAACTGGTGCGCAAAAAGTAGCCTTTCAACTTCTCATGGTAGCTGGTGCAAACAAGAAGGGACTTGAAACAAGGAGAACCTTCTTGTCCTTAGACTCCACGCCAGAGATTTGCTCCTACATTACTACTAACATGGTATGCTGGCATGTCTGTTTTCTTATAGAGATCCGCTCCTATTATACTACTGACTCTACGACAATCTCTGACAAATACAGATCCAGTCACACTTTACCGAATCAAAGTTACCATACCTTGTGATATAAAACGAAAAAAACAGTGAGACGATCTCCATGGCAGAAATTTTACCAATATTTGGAGTCCTGTCGATCATTTGCCGCCATGGGAGGACAACTCATCAGTTATTGTCGACCCAAGAGGAACAATATAACCTTGGTAAAAGATCAATATAGCAGTCACCAGTCGACCCTTTTCTTATCATGGAAGGGCTCGCCCAGTTTGTAGAGCTCTACTCATGGAATGATACTGGTAACATTTAATTTTACTACGTTATTGAACGAAAGCTACCAAATGATAGACATGATATTTAAGTCGAGATTGAAATAATTATCACAACAACAGGACGTGAAACTTGTATGGCACAGCTGAAACGTAGCATGGATGAATGGACCAATGTCGTATGTTTTCAAATTTTGACGCATGTGGTAGATTTTCTTCGTGCCTGCTCATGGATGTAGGTTCACTGTTGAAATAGCAAAATGTGCTCACAACATTTTCGTTTGTTCTCGAGAATGGATAAGGGCTTTTTTTTATTTTCAGAGGCAAAAATGTGACAAGAATATTTTTCACCAGCAATTATTTACCTAAAAAATATCAAATCCTTTTGCCACATAAAGGGAAACTTTCAAAAAGCCCTTTATGATTCAAGATTTTTAAAGTACTTCTATAAATGCAATTATTATACTATTTCATTTAACTTATCGTTATTATCATACTACTTTAGATAATTCATCGAGAGCCGTCAGTTGTGTTTGACTTGACTTGATTGTTAATTTCAGAAACAAAAAACCAAGTTTCTAAGAAGTTTTACAAAGAGATAACTTACGAAAACATTTAGTAACTCGGTTGCAAAAGTTAAAAAAGGCTCAAGCAAATGCTGAATTTTGTATTTGTTACTGGGATTTGTCAGACCTTAGCTATTGTGTTTTCACAATGGGAGTTGTCTGACCTCAACTAAAATCTTGATAGAAAGTTGTCTGACTTCAACCAAGTCTAAGCTTGTTATTTTGGTTAGACGAAACTCCCTACACATACTTTACTCCGTACCCTACCGTCGAAACTCCCTACGATCAAAACCCTCCATCTCTAAATAAGTTGTCTGCCCATAATGTCAAAGCGGGCTGAGTATTCATCACTAAAGCACTAAAAATAACTATAAGCCGGCACATAGTTTGTTTTTTTTTATGTTGCAGTTATTCATTTACATTCTACTATGTGTGGAATATTTTTTTCTACACAAGAAACTTGTGATTCATGTTTGAAATTTTTTGTTGTTGTTGATTTAAAATGACGATATTTGAAATACAAGGATATTTTTTCCGGCACAAATAAATTGTAAATTATGATAAATTAATTCTGTTGTCATCAATTGATTCAAAAATAATATTTTGAACTCCAATATAGCTTCAGTTTACGAGGCAACTAACACTGTTAAATGCATTCTTATTAAGGGGTTTCATCTAGAGGTGGGGGGCCTCATCTAGAGGTGGGGGGCCTCATCTAGAGGTGGGGGGTTCATCTAGAGGTGGGGGAGTTCATCTAGAGGGGGGGGGGGGGTTTCATCTAAAGGTGGGGGGTTTCATCTAGAGGTGGGGGTCTCATCTAGAGGTGGGGGAGTTCATCTAGAGGTGGGGGGTTTCATCTAGAGGTGAGGGTTTTCATCTAAAGGTGCGGGTCTCATCTAGAGGTGGGGGGTTTCATCTAGGGGTGGGGGGTTTCATCTAAAGGTGGGGGGTTTCATCTAGAGGTAGGGGTTTTCATCTAGAGGTTGTGGGTTTTGTCTAGAGGTGGAAGTTTCATCTAGAGGGGGGGGGGGGTTCATCTAGAGGTGGAAGTTTCATCTAGAGGTGGGGGTCTCGTCTAGAGGTGGGGGAGTTCATCTAGAGGGGGGGGGGGGTTTCATCTAGAGGTGGGGGTCTCATCTAGAGATGGGAGGTTTCATCTAGAGGTGGGGAGTTTTATCCAGAGGTGGGGGGGGGGGGTTCATCTAGAGGTAGGGGGTTTTGTCTAGAGGAGGGGGGTTTCATCTAAAGGTGGGGGGGGGTTTATCTAGAGGTAGGGGGTTTCATCTAAAGGTGGGGGGTTTCATCTAGAAGTAGGGGTTTTCATCTAGAGGTTGTGGGTTTTGTCTAGAAGTAGAAGTTTCATCTAGAGGTGGGGGTTCTCATCTAGAGGTAGGAGGTTCATCTAGAAGTGAGGGTTTCGAGGGTAGGGTACAGCGTACTAGGGTATGAGAGATGGGGGAGGGGGGAGGCGGGGGTTTCCTGTGACCCAATTATTCTGCCAATCAATAGTTTCTGAGTAGTTTAGGAGTTATTATCCCATGTCACTTTCATGACTGCAGTCCAGCGAGTGCGATGCGTTAACCACAATCAATTAGCAACCCACTTCTTTGTCATTGAGTAGAAACCAAAGTTGGGTCTTTGTACTACATAAGTGCTGAACACTGTAGGCAATATACATGTCCTGGCTTGGTACACACATTTGAATTGACTTTGTACCCCAAATATCTCTAAGCTTTGGAGTAATGTAGTTACTTTTGTGAAATTTTGTTATCAACTCTGCATTTGTGGACATCAATGCTTGAAGATAATCTAAACGTAAAAATCTTGGAAAAAATCATTTTTATCTGTTGAACATTATGTTAATATAGCTTAAAATGAGAAGATAATGCTTGATGCATAAGTTTGTTTCTTTTTATAAAAATTATAATTGAAATACAAATCTGGGAGTCAAAACTCAGAAACTTTCCTCGATCAGGATACGCATTGACAAGTTTGACAAGCTGTATCAGGGCTCGATTAAAATCAGATCATAGATTTTTCTGCAGCTAGCTAGGCTATGCGTCAGTAGATACAAATTTAACCATTTTCAAATTGAAAAAAACATTGAAAGTTGGCCAAGTGTAATAAATCATCACTAACTATTTCAGTAGTGCTTGTGAAATCATCGATGGGCCTTTTCCTCATCAGCAAGTAGACGGCGTATACGCTCTACTGAAGTCTTTTCAGGGGTGTATGCATGAATATTTTCAATGGCACTTTCATGAAAGACGCTTTCACATCAGTATCACGTGATATTCTCACTCAGGCTTTTGGTACAATAGAGCTAACTAAAAAAACTTCAATTCACTTGGCTCTATACAAACACACCACTGCTTTGAATATAGTTCATAAGTATTTGTAGACTAGCTTCAAGGAGATTAGAAAAAAATCATAAAAATTTTTTAAGCTAGCATAGTTTCTAAAGCGTCTGTGGATATTGCAAAGCCATGAATGTCTACAACTCAATGAATTTTATTCCCTGGTTAAAGTTTTGGAGCAGTATTTAAACACACAAAAAGAAAACAATGTATGTTACAATGTTTGTAAATGAATGTGCTGTTTAGGGTAAATATTAAATTTATCCGCTCCTGAGGTTAATGCTAGGGTCAATGGAGACGCTTGATTAGAGCGTGGTCGATTCTCATCTGCTCTAGTCAACGCAGCGACAGTTTTGCGAGCCATCTCCCTTGCTCAATAACAAACAAAAAATGGAATTGTACAATGACTACAGGCAATCTGAAGATAAACGAGGGCTTACAGGTTTGGCTCTAAAATTAATTTTCACTTGTATATTATGATTATTGCTAATAATTTGATGTTATTATATTGTTATTACTATTTAAAACGCTTCTTCATCGATCATGATGATGATGATCATCATTCAATCAATTCATCATCATCATCATCATTGTTGTAAATAATACTAATTAATAGTAACAGTAGTATTATTACTTATTTATTATTTATAAATATTATTATTCGAGTTACTTTATCCTACTAAACACCGCTATTTAAAATTTATATATTATCATTATTATTTTCATTAACTGATTAATTAATTAATCATCAACTAATGATATAGCCAAAGCAAAAAAACTTTTGAAAATTTTTTTAAGCTGCTGAAAATAGCACCAGAGTGTACCATGGTGTCTTGTCACCAGAATGCTACCAAAATTTTTAGTGTAGCATTATTTTAAACCATATAAAAATTAATTTCAAAAAGACCTTACAGCACCAATTTTTTTTATAACTCCACGCAAACACTTAAGTAATCACGGCAGGCGGATCAGTCGAGCGTGAAGCTATATAAAAAAAACCTACGGGCCTAGTTTAGCTGTTGTGTAGCAATAATAATACTTTACAATATCTGTCACAATAATATTATTCATCATTACACTTCTTTATTATGTTACAGAGACCACAAGAAAAAGAAGAGAACCATCACAGATGAAGACATTTTTTATAGTGCTAAATATATATTGTTTCTACTGGAACTGTTGTTATTATCATATATAATAATAATAAAATTATTATTATTAGTGTTGTAGTTTTGATGATTGAGAAAAGTGTGTCAACATGATATTTGTTAATCATATTTGCCACAATTAATTTATGTTATAGGATTTTTATACACCGACCAAGAACCAAACCGTTCGTTATTTTTATCAATTGTTGTTATTATGCTTTGAAAATATACTAAATATTATAAATAGTAAGTAATAATTATTTGACGTTTTATTATAGCCTCATGCATTAAACATTCACCAAACGCAGAACACTGGGCGCACAAACCGCCCGTATTGTTTTATGGTCACGTGGTGTACGTTTTTCGGCCTATATTTTGTCAACAGAAAAATTACAGCAAAAATTCTTTTTCAGAAAACTCCAAAATATTATATCAAATAATGAAACACAAATAAAAAATACACCAACGGATTTATGGTGAAATTGCAAAGAACTTTGTTGGCTCAAAACATTGTGAAAAGTTTCTGAGTGCTGGGAAATTTGCGATTTTGAGAGATCATTTCAAATAATACCTACCGGAACCATGCTGCTTTTCAAAGGACAGTTGAAGGTGAGTTTTATGCGCTCTAGTGTTCTGTATCTAATGAACTTTGAACTTTTGTTCTGTGAGCCTTAGTTCCTGACTTATTAAAAAAATGGGTCAACCTACTCAGAGCCAAAACCGCAAATAAACCGTTGGCAGTCTATCAACCGGAGAGATTGGTTAATTCTCACGCAACGCATGCGGCCCACTTGCACTAGCTAAATGATAAAACAAACCACTGCCAGGTCCAGACTTTTCAGCAAAAAATGCCATTACTAATAATAATACTATAATGTTGATATATATGTAGTGGCTATATTATGATCGTTTAAATTATTATTTCATGTATGAGTAACTGGTTCAGCGTAATGGTGGCAAAAGTTTTAGTACAGTAGTAGTATTATCATTTCTATGATAATTACTGTATCTCAGTAGTTGTGTTATTGTTGTAGGTGAAGATGTCTTGCAACAAAACTTTTCCAACACTAACGACCAACCACCCCAGTATGAGCTGCCCCGGCAATCTGGACCGTCGACACCTTACCCCCAAGGAGTTTATCCTCAAGGAGCATATCCTCAAGGGGCATATCCCCAGCAACACAACTACTCCCCCTACCCACCGCAAGCACAACAAGGGCCATATGTGCACAGTCAGCAGACTGTAGTTGTGCAGACAGGCGCACCCGTCATCAGAGAATATGTCGAGTCTTACATGGCTTGGTCTATCCTCAACTGCCTGTTTTGCTGTTGGATTCTGGGTATTGTTGCTATCATCATGTCAAGTATGGTCAGTTCTGAAAATGGTCGAGGTATGTTTAGATTTGTGTTATAGCAGATATTGTGACTTAATTTTTTGTATGGAGCTGTACCTGATGTTAAACACATGAATTGTGAAAGCATATTTGCTAACCTGCCTGCTTTTGTTCAGTAAAACCGCAGCACTCAGCTTTGTTTACTCAATCAATATGGCCCCCATTGAAAAGTTAATTTTGCCTGAGCTAACTTTTATGGCCCTTACTAGCTCTCAATATAACTTTACAATATCATATGATGTAAATACTTGTCATTTACGACACCTTTATTTTATGTATTTATTCCCACGTTGTCGTAATTTATTGTCACGACCTTGGGAGAGGCTCTTATTTTTATCAGAAAACTTTTTGAATCAATTCAGCTCAAACATCTGACAGTCTCCCAGATGAATAGATCAAATATTAAACATGTTGATAATAACGAATGCTACAGTTAATCAGTTTCTTAATAGGGCCTTTCTACTTTTACTTATTGCTCAATTCTGGGTGGAGGCTGTCTTGTTTTGCATCGTTCCAATAACCCGTTTTCCAATAACTTGTTTTGCATTGTTCCAATAACTTGTTTGGCATCGTTCCAATAACTTCTTAGCAATGCTCCTTGTAGTAATGAAGGAGTGGCCTACAAAATTGTTTTTGACTCATGGTATTGAAAAAAAATTAACTTGAAAGACTAATGTTTTTTCAGTCCTGTTAATGCATGTCAGCGATTGGTTATGTTTATTACAAAGTAGTTTTTTTATAAAGCATCATTTATTAATTAATTTAATAATTATTAAAAATTATAATTTTATTAGTGCCTTATTAGGGCTACTGTATTAAAATATTGCTTAGAGGCTATATCGGTGAATTGTTTTTGGCAGAAAGAGCGTTATACCGCATGTACATAAAGCGATTACTAAGCGATTTCCTTAGCTATTGCGTCATTTTGTAACTTCTGTTTCCTGCAAAATCGCTAAGCAATCGCTAGCATTTTATTTGAGGTTATCGCCAGGCTTTGATCGAGATCAAAAAATCGCTAGCGGATTCCTTGATCAGTCAATCACAACGTTAAAAAGCTTTATCCTTGTTTCCAATAGTGTCTCGTCATATTCAGCCCTCCGATCTATCAAGCCTGGTTCACAGGCATATCGTAGATGCTTGCAAGTGATCGCGGATCCTCGTACGAGCATCTGCGATGTATGTGAACCTGGATTTGCAGTGGCTCGTACGACGTCGCACGCTGTCGCAGGGGTTCGTAGAAAAGTTCAGCTGAACAAACTTTCGTGTGACTGTCGTACAATAGAGAGTGCAATTTTATTACTATCTTTCTCAAAAACCACAGTTAGGTCAAGGTTACTCATGTAAAAATGACTGCCATCAAAAAATTATAAGTAATAAAATTATTATCGTTTAATTATAAATATTGATTATTATTTATTATTAATTTTCTGAGTGAAATATTGTGATAGTTGATTTAAATGTATAAATATATATATTTTCTGTAAATTTTTATATAATAGCATAATTAGTATATTATTATAAATTGAGATTCAAAATTTATACTAAGAGATGGTACAAAAATAATAATGCACCTTTGAACAGCAGTTATAAATTTAATTAAAAAATATGGAATAATATTTAATGATAATGTGAGTAAAAATGTAATGAAGATAAAAATAATAAACTATTCGGTGTAATTGAGCAACGCTAATTCATTTAGTATGTATATAGTCGTTGGTCAGTGAAGACGTGCTTCGAGATTTTATTACCTCCCACTCAAGAGAGTGATTATATCTCTTGCGATCGTGAGTTTGCCAAGTTTATGTGAACATGTATCGCGGATTGTTGTACGAGGATCTGCGATCACTTGCGAGCATCTACGATATGTATGTGAACCAGGCTTCAACGATCCTATGATAAATTGAAGGCTATGCTTTGTAACAGCGAGTTTGACCAGAATCGCTGAATAATGGGTAGTAGTGAAAAGTTGTGCAACTATATGGAGGGACTTACTCAATCGCTAAGCAAAATCGCTAGCACATCGCTATATGTGCATGAAGCGTTAGTGTTCAATAAATAAGTAGCTGCTCTATTCACACAATATTGTGAAATCTTTATGAAATAACTTGTACTTCCTGCTCCTAGCTCAACTACACACTCAAAGGTGAAACACTACACTATGTAAGCAAGTCACCGCTGGTGAAGCTTGACGAGCAATAGTATGATTGCAGCTGCTGTTTGCTGTGTGTCCACCTAATCAGGCAGTTACTATTCACTATATTTCACAATCCCCTGCATTGCAAATGGTTACCATAGAGAAAATACTCAATCATCAGTGACAAAATGTTACAGTAAAATTTCAACCAACTCAAGTGGTAGTTTAAAAAGCCATGTTGATTTATTGCTTTGATTGTGGTTTGTCAGATGAGTGTTGTGTATAAGTAGGTTATTCGCTGTTGCGTGTTTGAATTAGGTAGTATGGCATCGATTACAATTATAATTTGTTGAGATATCAGCTTTCTTTTTACTATCTGGAATGGCAGACTCTTCTCAATTATAAGTGATTATAAGTAGCTAGTACTGTAGTCAATCAGCAAAGGTCCTGCCAACATTGAACAATCATTTCTGATTTGTATGGTACTACATCTGTGTAAGGTATCATTGCAGTGTGTACTATCTGTGGATAAATAATAATAATGATATAATGTAATGTGATATAAGGCAGTATTAACTATTAATGAGCTAGGCTTTTTACAAAAGGGTACAGTAGCCTCCGTAATAACAGGAGAAGGTTTTAGGTTGTGGAGTTTTTGTATAGATGACACAATCGATACTTTACTTACCTCTATATGAAACATGGAGTGTTGCTTTCAGGCGCGTTGCCAGCCATTTTAACTGTTTGAAACATTTTCATGCACCATTAATTGTTGATTTGGCTCTCCATTTGTAGGAAACATTGAAGGAGCAAGGAAGAACAGTAGAGCTGCTCTGGGGCTAAACATTGCTGCTACGTTGTGTGGTGTTGTTCTGATTATTGTGCTGATAGCTGTCAACGTGGCGCTTCAGCAGTGATGCTGTTGGATAGGAGACTTGCTATCTCACCACGCAGTGTGCATCTGTTTGATGTCTAATGTCTATATATGCATGCCTCTCTTATGACATTCAAAATTTGATCATATATTTTTTCATTTGTATATTGTTTTGCTGACCAATTGGATGTGGTGTTATATCTTTTTGGCATTGATAGATTGAATAAATCCAATGTATTAATCATTGGGATGTAAGAAATAGCCTGGAGCTCCCAATATTGATATGACTTTATATATATATATAATGCCCAGCAAATGCTTACTCGCACCCATTTGTTTCCTTTAGTTTTACCCATTTTACCGATTGTGTTGTTTTTTATACATTAAAATAGCATCATTGCTACCAGTGAATAGCTCTGCCATTGAAAGCCTCCATGGTCGCTAGTTTATAGCTGTTGGCATTTAATCCTTTGATGGCTGTTTCACTCAACCATGAATGCATGTACTGAACCTCAGTCAAATAGTAAACATAAGCTCATCATGTGGTTTCATCTGCACTTATAATCAAATAACAACGAGGAATGGATACTTATTTGTAAGTAAAAAAACAGCATCAGATTCGGTATCCCATTCTTATGGGCACATATTGGTTGATATGGCTTAATCAGTCAACTGAATGTCTCTCCACCTGCGTACTCATCTATGCAATGAGGATGGCAACGCCTATGCAATTAGCGACCATCTATCAGTCTTCTACTCACTACTTGAGTTTGATGGCTGTCTGTAGTATAGAGCCTAAAGTCTACTCAGTAAAGCACAATGCAATCTATGTAAGTTACATAGAAGAGCAACAACACTGTGAAAAAAATTTTATTTTAAAACTGTAGTGAGCCCTCGGCTCAGACATATACTTGATGCTTTCGAGGGATATAACATTTATCCATTTCAGAACAAAAAATGTAGCAATCTAAGTAGCTAGTACAATCTGCTATATGGCAATACTGCAGGATAGTGCTGTAGGGTAATGCAAAGATCTACACAAAGCTCTGCCTTTTATAGTCAGAGTCACAGGAAGTGTTTGGCCTAGTCTGCCAAACACTTAAATCAAACTTGAGATTAATAAGATACGAATACACCAGGAGAACGATACATAAAAATAGCAGCCAATCATATCTGGGTATATGAATTAAAGGTAGCTGGCGCCCAGAAGTGAGGGGCAGAGTCTATAGACCTTCTAGCCCATAATAGTTCAGCCTGGTTCACATACTTATCGTAGATGCTCGCAGGATCTGCGTTCGATACATGTTCACATAAACTTGGCAAACTCATGATCGCAAGAGGTATAATCACTCTCTTGACTGGGATATGAATATACTGATATATATATACTAAATAAATTATCGTTGTTCAATCACACCGATCTATTTATTATTTTTAACAATTTCAATAATTTCAATACATTGTTACTCATATTATCATTTAAGTATCATTCTATATACTTTTTAATTAAATTTATAACTGTTGTTCAATGGTGCATTATCATTTTTACCATCTCTTAATATATAATTTTAGAATCTCAATTTATAATAATATACTAATTATGCTATCATATAAAATTTACAGAAAATATATATATTTATACATTTAAATATACTATCACAATATTTCATTCAAGAAATTAATCATAAATAATAATAAATATTTATAATTAAACAACAATAATCTTATTAGTTATTGTAATTTTTTAATGGCAGTCATGTTTACACGAGTAACCTTGACCTAACTGTGGTCTTTGAGAAAAAAAGTAAAAAAGTTGTACTCACTATCGTACGCAGGCCGCATCAAAGTTTGTTCAGCTGAACTTCCTACTAGTCTTTGTGACAGCGTGCGTCGTCATACGAGCCACTGCAAATCCAGGTTCACATACATCACAGATGGTCGTATACGATCTACGGTATGTATGTCAACCAGGATTTAAGTATTCCTTTCTACACAGGTTCTTGGTCTTTTTTGGCTTGGAACCCATTTTCTGGACTTCTAAGACAAGCTAGCTCCTGGTAACTGGTAATAGAAGGTCTTAGGCTAGTTTTCCTCTGTCTCAGACTATGTCAGCCATCTTGCTGCCGACTCCGGATAATTACCCAGTGCCGGTGTAGTATGGTAATGGTTCTAGCAGAGCATATGATTTAGCAACTAGGTTAACCACAGCTAATTCCAGGCTTTGTTAATTGCTTTCCTAGGCTTGCCTGATGTTTACTGACTATTAGGAACTGTGGATAAGTAGTGGTCGCAGATGGTGAGCAGTAAAATCCACTACAGTATTTAGATATAAAAGAGAAGCGTGCTCTTCACAATGAACACTGACCAACAAAACTTCAGCCACTTCCTGTTAAGTTGAAGCAGTCGTATCAAATTGATATTTTAATGGCACGTGTGTTGCCTGTTGCGTAACGTTAAAGTTAGTTTTGAGTCTTTTGACTACAAGTGTTTTGAAAACAAACAAAAAACTGGGAAAAACTTGAGCTTTATAAGAAAACTATAAATATACTTTTAGATGGCAACTGTAATTAGGTGAAAAGTTTTTCATAGTTGCTAAAGCTTGTTGTAAATGGGAGACTGAGCTCCTGCTATGACAATCAATAAAGCAGTGCAGTGCTCATTCTACTCATATCGTTCTATTTCATTATTTGTTAAAAAAAACTGATTGGTTGAGACGCGTGCATATTTCATCTTTGTAAAGGAAGACAACTCCAAACACCCATAACTCGCCATTATTTTGAGATAAAACGTGGGTGTTCCCTTAATATTATGATGGTTGTCTGCCTCAGTAAAAGAGAGGGATGGGGGGGGGGGAGGTAGAGGGAGAGTAGAGAGAAACACTAATCTTATTTGGGGTGATAAGTCTAATTCTAAACATGGGGTGAATCAAAAGGGAGGAAAACTCCTAAATTACTGCTATGTTTAAAAAAGTAAAAAACTTTCTTGTTCTAAATAGCAAATAGCCCACAAGTTATTCTGAGACTGGCAAAATGACTGTGGTATTTCTACAGTGCAGATATTACCAAGTAATAAAATGATAAAAAAATAAAAAATGTCAAGCTTGATGAATTAACAGATGGTAATTATTAAAATAAACAAAGCAACTTTATCAGTTTTGTAGCAATATCATATTTCTGCTAGAAAGATTAAAAAAGTTTATTTTAAAAGTGCACCATTCCAATATCCTTACATATTTCTCGTGTTGGAGTTGTCTTTTATCAATGTCAAAGACAACTAAATAGTCACGACCAAATAACTTGGAATAATCGTAAACTAGTGCGCATTCATTTCTGTATTCTAGTTTACAGTTATTACTAATCCATGTTTCATATTGCCAGACGTTTGTTAGTTGGTTAAAGTAGTAAAATGGATTTGAAAGTTATTGTTGTTGTTGGTTACAACAACAATGCTAAAAACTCTAACCTGATGTTTGCTTTCCTTTACAAGTAATTTGCAAATTCGGATAGTTTTTATCTTTTGATAGTAATTGATTTAAATAATACTTACTTTTTTTATTGTAATAACTAATTTGATTTCATTTACATACTTGAACACCAGTATGTATAGGCCAGCAAGCAGCAGTTGCAAAAGTGGCTTAGAAATCAACTTCCGTGGAAAATCTGTGAAGGCACAAAAATTTCCAGTGTTTCTAAGGCAACCTTTTGTGCTCTATCTGATGGTACTACCCTACCTTAACACAAGCTGCACAATAACGAGATAATCCTAAAAAAATGTTCAAAAATAGCCAAAATTTGCGATTTTTTAATGATTTTCAATCAACAGTGATGGCAAAAAATTGATGCATGTTGTGAGCATGAATGTTGGGTATGTTAGAAATGGGTATCTATGTGTGTTTTTGGTAAAGTTTCACATGAATCAAATTAACAGAAGAAACACCAGCAATGATCTTTCACGACCCCCCCCCCCCCCCCCCTACAACATATTGTTACAAATTAGGAATTGTCTCCCATGTTTTGACTTTTATGCAATTAATTGAGCAACCAAAATCACTTATGCTCCTAAATGCAGTGAGAGGAATTGGAATTTTTTCATTCTATGCACATCTACCTGTCGTGACTATTATTTATGTGTACAGTTGATTTATTTCAGGTTCTGGTAATTCTACACCCCAGGTATGTTAGTGTATTGGAAAACCAAAGTCTGTTATGGACACATCCAATTCATTGCGCATCAAAAGCAGCTGCGTGCAAGTCGGTATGTCTCTTCCTTGTACTGTAGATAAAACTAACTAGAGCACAACTCGAAAAAGTTTTTTTTTGCAAAGGACTTGGCTGAAATAAACAAATCAAGTTTCTTTCAATCAAAATCCTGTGACACCAGGAATGTGATGAGTCATGCAGAAAGAAAATTATCATCTACATATTGAAAAAAAAATTTTGCGAGTAAAATGTGCCGAAATAAATGATGAAAGTGCCAAATTTATGGTGGCTGATAACGCTAGACGCTTTCGCGTTTAAAAGTTTACGAATGGTTTTGAAATAGTCTGAACGGTTTGCAAAGTGTCCTTTACATTGAAAGTAATCACGTAGTTAAAGTAACATAGCCTAAGAAACTGTATCGAAAAATTGGCTTGTTGATTACAGTAGATATATTGTTGATTTGTGCAATTGCATTATTTCATATAATAAAACTCTATTTCCTATCCAACAGCTGTAAATTTTGCGAAGTCGTTTCGCAAATGATCCAGGTGGTTTAGAAATTATTCAGATAGTTTCAAAAGTACAAATCGTGTGAGCATTTTTGAAACAGTTTGGACTATTTACAAAACTTGTGAACTATTTTGAAATATACTCAACTGTTTTAAAATACTCTGAACTACATTTACTTTGAAATAGTTTGAAATGTTTTGCAAAGCACATGGTTTTAAATCAAAAATGATCGCCTTTGTTTTCCTTATAGTCTTTGTGCAAATTTACCAATATATACGTAGATTAACAATAGATATAGAGCAAATAGATTAACTATATTATAAACAATTGTTGAATATAATCTTTATAAGTAGTTTTGTAAAAAAATAATTAGGTTTTACATATTGTAGTAGATTTTGATGCATGCCTGCAGTAAACTGCTTGTTTGCTAGCGAAACACGACTAGAAGCGAGCTAGAACTCACCCCCCCCCCCCCCCCTTGTAAAAGTGCCGTGCTGATAGAATGACTTGTATGGCCGGTCTTGACTCCTGCAGGACCAGTAGTGACCTTTGACCTACCTGGTATTGTGATACTAGGCCGGTACAAGTTGGCCGCCTTAGCCGAGGATCTCCAGAACCATCCAGGAGCTTACACTAACCTTGGAGCTGGAAGTACCCTTCCTTGGATCACCGGATATATCAACCACAGGCTAGGTATAGCCTTGGGACCCTATGAAGTCTATGATTGGACAATTGAGATAAGACTCTTGGCCACTTGGCACCATTTACTTTTAACCTTGCTCTACCGCATGGTTTGTCAACTATTTGTATACCAACTGATATTGGTCTATTTACTTCCTGCACATGAATTCTTATATATAATATGTGAAAAGCTTCCCACCAGCCTGCCTATGTAATGGCTGGAGTTCTCGTGTTCGCTGCATTCATTCATATCTTACCGATAACCCAAGTGAAAAGTCACCCTAGGACTTTGGTACTGATGAATAAAGCCAATATTCAAACAGAATTTTGTGTAGTTTGTCTGAGCCATGGACTCTGTGCTTGCCAATTGATCTGGCAGTAACTGATCATTAGTTGTCACCGCCATATCGGTACAATGTCCCCTCTGGAAAGAGGTATTATACTTGAGATTTGTGGACTTTTGTGGAAACCAGACCGAAATGCACTACAATTCTTTTCATAATAATATGAAAAAAATACATAAATAATAAGAAGGATTTTTTATTTATTCAAGTGAAATTTAACTGTTCAGTGTTTAATAAAAGCAATATCAACCGTAAATGAACTGGAAATTTATGATCAATAGAGTAAACCACCATTGGCTAGGATCTTCAAAACGAATGAACAATTTCACAAAGCGTTCTGAAGGTTTGCAAAAACCTTTACTCTTTCAACAGCATTCAGAGATTTTAAAATGCTAAAGACAAAGATGTTCTAAGTTGCTATAGAAGCTAATCAGCAGTTTGCCTCGGTTCAGGGATTTCAATAAACAAAAAACAAAAAATATCTTTTGAGTATGAATATAGACAATTACTATGTTTCTATATCATGACAAATTGGCGATACCGCGGGCGATACTGCGGGCGGTACCGCGGCCGGTACCGCGGGCGGTACTGCACTCGGTACCACGGGCGATAAAGCCGAAATTCTGTTGGAAACGGCATTGTATATAAATTTGTTGCGAGACTTTTTGAAAAAAAATTGTCGCCGTATGAATGTGAAAATTTGGGTTTTTAACCAAATGGCAGATGTTTATTGCTATTGGAAATTTTAATGTCACCAAAGGCGATAAAACCAGGCAGGCATAATAAAACAGGAATCTGCAAATTATCCATTGCAAAAGCATGGCATCGTCAGCTTGCATGTTTCTGTACAAACGATGATCGCTTTTGGTTTATTACAGTGTTATTTACGAAACAATACAGCTGACTTGAAAAGAACAAATGTTTGCTGCTGGTAATTAATCATTACCGTAATAAAAAATAAATAAATGGTAGTAGTTTTTTTCAGCAAAAACTCCACTGGCCTCTTTTTATTTTTACTAGCTAATAATAAATAATTTAATTTATTGAATGATCACCAACGCCCTACTAAAATCTCTTGTCCCACACAGTCTCCCTTGCCAGCCAAAAACTCTGTTATATTTTTTTCGTCCACTTATTTTTGCACAATGAATAAAAATAATAATAGAAACAGCCAGCTACGCTAGTCGGCTGAATTGACTGCGACTGCCTCCATGGGCGTGGTTTAACTGACAGCGATAAACTTTTAGTTGCGGAAATATACGCTGTTGTCATGATATGGAAACATAGTAAATGTTCTTAGATAATAGTAAGACATCAACTTCTAAACGGAGAGAGGAAAAAAATTCTCCAGTATTAACAATGAACACTTTCAAAAACCTTTATTAGTAAACTGCAATAATAATTATTAACTGGTAAATAAAGGGAAGAAGAACTACTTCTTTGCGATAATACTGATCAATCAATGGAAGTAAGAAGTACTTAGTCGTACTTCGTACTAGTTATTATTACTGTTTATTATAAAACTGACTATGATTGTAGTTTTAAAAGTGAAAAACTATTATTATGATAGCGATTAAAAGATTAAGTTTTAACTACTATTAATCAATAATGATAAAGCACAATTATAGTTTTGTTGTTTGTTAACTGAAAAATAACTAACAATTATTGTTATTCTTATTATATCTAAAAACAAGTTCAAGTCTTATTAAAACCGACCAATTCAGAACCACTGCTGCTTACTGAGTCATTGTGGAGTTTGCTACTGATACTGAGTAACACGATTTATTATGGCTATAATAATCTTATCTAAGTAATGGTACTCGAGTATTGAAGAAGATGGTACGAGCTGCAGAATTGATGCAAACAAAATCCAATAAAGTTTCTATGGAAAAGCCGTAAACATATTACCTACCATTAAATTTTCGCTCAGAAACAGCAACTAAAACAAAGTGGCAAAAATAAATTCTCTGCTCATGTAGCTATGTAATGTTTCAAGATTTTCTTTGGCCTTCACTGGTCACTATTCAACAGATACTCTACTACCAATTCTGGTGGACCCATTTCTTCAGTTTGTGCATTCGTATCTTTGCTTGAGAATATTTTATTTCGTTACTTTTTTTTTACTTAGGGACATTTTATTTGGTTATGCTCCCGAACTGCGCTGCTATGACACTGTATGACAAAGCACTGTTAAACTGTAACCTATGGAGAAGAGACAACAAATATTAGCAATGTGTGTGACAGCATGCAGTAGAGCAGTTGATCAATAATACTTAACATTCTCTCAATGTAGAGCCTTATTGTACAACAATGAGTGCCTGGCGGCTTGACGCGAACTTTGATAGACTGAATTCCTTGGAGTATTTATAAAAGAATCATCCATTTCTCTGTCAAAAGGCAAACAAGAGAAGCAGTCGTTGTGCTGACGAGGTTCATTTCTTATCATCTACCAAAAAATGGAGTCTTCAGGAGGTCGAAGTCATCAAAAAGAACTAGCTGATTGTCAGCAGTTACCAGGTTGGTTTGTTCATAACTATTATTGCAAGAAATTTGAAAAATATTTGGAATAGGACTCTTATTCAATCAATTCCGTGTTTTTTTGTGTCAAATAGAAATATTAGAAGCTCACTTCCACAATTGAGGTGAGAAATTCAATGCGAAAGGGCAGTACTGACTTATAAAATAAAATGCTTTCTTCACAACATCGCGAAACTTACCAGCTGATGCTGTTAAGTATGATTTACCAATGCTATAAATTTGGTTAATAAAATACACATATTTACAAAAATCCTTATGTGTGAAAAAATAAAATGAACCAAAGTAACTCATATGATTTTTAACCCTCATTTTTCAGATTGCCGGTAACAGATCAACCATTTGGCAAACAAACAAGACAATTGTATAAATACACTGAGAGCTATTTATCCATCGCTGTTCATCAAACATTAGCGTTAAGTGTCCCAAAAGTCGTTAACCATTTGCTATCACTTATACAATTGCTAGCAAACAAAAAGTATTGATAATATTCATATCACAATACATGAAGCTCAATAGTCTGCATATAGGACACATTGTTCATTTGTTCATTTAGTTGAATAATGTACAGAAAACATGTAAATGTTGCAAGTCATATATTTCCAGCCTGCAAAACACCAATTTTGAGAACTTTAGACTAACTTAGTTATGTGTAAAAGAATAGTACACACAAAATACATTTGGCTCAAATATTTCTCTAGTGATGGCTTTCTCTCAAAAATGTTTGGTGCGAAGTTATAAAATTCAATTATTTTGATGCAGTTGTTGCAGCACCTAACGTTTACAAATCGATTTTGTTGCTTTGAAGTTACAAGCTACAGTTTTCCTCATGTTTATGTCCAAAATACAAGGTAGATGTTCTGTTAATGATATTAGAAGCTATGACAATATGTATGGTTACATTGCAAATTTTAGTTTTGCATTTGAGAAGTCAGGTATTGATTCTGAGAATCACGGAAATCTTTTTTATCTCAGTTTTTGAACGAAACTGAATTTTGCACCAACCACCGACATTACATTAGTGTTGTGGATTTCCAGCTAGCTCATTAGACAGTTCTTAAAAAAACAACTGTTTCATTCGAAAATGCGTTATTTTAATTACTCAAGATGGCCGCGCTTCAATCTACTTCATCAAGTTCATTTATAAAAATAATAATAATAACAATAGCAATAACAATAACATTATTATCATTAAAAATAATCACAATAACAATAGCAACAACGATATTGATATTAATAATAATGATAATAATATACGTAAGCAACGATGCATTGTTACAAAAAAGCGAGCTTAATTAACCATTATCGGTTCTAAAGTTATTATCTCTCAAAAATTTTCAATTTTTGGATTTTGTTTTTAAACCTAAAAAATATGATTTAGAAAGGCTAGAGTTTGTTTTTTAATTTTTGATCCCAAGAAATGGCAAACTACTTTCCAAAACATTTATTAGTTTACAACTTGTGGATTGCGTGTAAATCTACTTCAAAGTTGGTCATAGATTAACAATAAAATAAAAGCTCTTGTTTTTTGGCAATAAAATCATTTGAAGCTACAAAAATGTTGTGTCACTCTGTTGTAGAGCAAGATCCATTGCTACAAAATACTGCTAGCCCACCTGATTACCACCAAGCACAGGCACACCTATCATATCAAGAGCCTGAGGCTATGCCTCACAATTACATTCCTCAAAATCAAACATACCCTCCCCAACAACCGCCAGTTCCTCAGGCTCACACAGCTTACCCCCAGACCATTATCATACAACCTAGAAACGACGCAGGACTTGCCTACGTAGAAGACTACATGATTTGGTCTGTACTGAACTGCTTGTACTGCTGTTGGATTCTGGGTATTGCTGCCATAATCACCTCCTATTTGGTGAGAACAGAAAAAAGGAGTGGTAAGTCAGATACTATTAACAGTAAGAGATTCTATGTTCGGTGAGAAATTGGTGATAATTAGTAACGTTTTCTATGAATGTTGAACCAAATAAAAATTCAGTTGGAATATGGATGGAGACATCATATAACTCTGGAATGCTCATGTCCGACAAGTTGTGTTGTGAATCAATAAATGTTCTACAAAAGCAGTTATAAATAACTCATAGCACTTAATCTCTGGGGCTTATCGCTCAGTAATCAAATAAACAGTTTCCTCCATAAATATGTTTCAATTAAACACTTTGTTGCATATGTAAAGGAAATAACAAGTTTCCATTTACAAATATGAAAAAAACAATGTTTGAAAAAAGCTGTAACTTTTTACCTTCACAAAATTATTAGAATTTGTACTGGTTGATATATTTGCAGGCAACTTGGAAGGAGCCAGAAAAAACAGCAGAATAGCTTTTGGAATCAATATTGCTGCAAGCGTTTCAGGAGTTGTCCTAATAATTGTACTTGTTGCCACATTAGTAACCCTTCAGAAGAAAGCGAAACATTATTATGAATATTAATTGTTAAACTACCGATAATCGGCTTTGAAACAAGACAAAAAATATTTTGAGAGCACTTTTGTTCTGCCTCGGCAGCTCTGGTAACGTTATTGCATACCTATTTCAACAACACAAATTTCTATGCCAGAGTGCACTGTACCTTCTTCCCTGCCCTGCATATTTCAAGTTCCCAGTACCCTTAGATTCTCTCCCACCACCGTATATATGCCACTGTACATATGACGGTAATTTACCAGAGTTGTCTTACTTCGGGGACACAATTCCTCAGGCCTGGTTTGGAGAAGGAGAGTTTCCAAGGAGCAACTAGAGAGCAGATGGATAAATTGGAGCCTCAGGAAAGAACATTAATAGAAGATTACAATGTGCTTGCTTACGATGCGCCAATAGGAATTCATTTTGTTTCAACCATGGCTTGCTCTTCACAGTTAGGCCCAACATTATTTTAGTTAGTCTTCAGTAAACTGTGACAGTGAACGATTGTGCTCTGTACTTTTATTTAGTAAACACTTGAAATTTTAAAAACATTACCACTGAGCGCTGTATCTTTTCTGATGTCAGCCGGTGTGAAGACATAATGGCTGGTTAAGGTCAAGTTCAACTCAAGGCCATGTTGAGACTGAAATCAAAGTTTGGTAAAGTCGACTTAGAACTCGGTCAAGTTGTTTAACAAATTCATATCAACATTTGTGGTGGTTTTCAGTCACTCCTATTCATTTGTAAGTTATTCCTACTGTACAGTGCTAGTTCTATCACTCGTTGCAGTTGTACATAAGCTAAAAAGTGAGTGAAACTTGGTTCAGTCAAATAAGAGTGCAATACAAAAAGTTGTATGCAATTCCTGGACCGAAGAAATGAAACAAAAGAAAGCTATTGATTTTTTAAAATTACACTTTCCACATTATAGCAGATCTATTTCTGAAAAACGAATGCAAAACTCTTGTTAAATATAGTTGCTCCTGTAAAAATGAATGTACAAAACTATTGTAGGTGAAGGGGGGATGGCAGCTTTCAAAGTTGCCAAGTATAAAACAGCTTCCTGCAACATCATATTTGGGGTTGCAATTTTAAAGCAAGCGTTTCAACTGCTGTTTTGGTGCCTAATTGAACTGGTCCAATAGTAATTATTACCAATAACTAGAATAAAGCCAAATGGTGTTTACAATTATACATTTCACAGCGCCATTGCGGTATTCAAACTCTTTCTTGAACCACATGACTTCTGAAACGAATGATCGCAGTCCAATTAGCACAAGCTTATCTCTAAAAGGTTTTCCTTCGGGGATAACACAAATGCTTGATCAAAGTGGCAATTAAAGAAATATTGAATGGTACGAATCGTCAGTGAGGAAACTTGCTTACTAGTCAGACAAGCTATCACTTGAGCAATTATTGCTGATGAAATGATGATGTCATAGCGTTCACATTACAGCAATAATAAAGGTGTGGTGAATTCCACACTATGTTAGCTTATGTTCAGTGACTATTCACTAGGGTTAAAATACAGTTGGAGTAAGGTAAAGCAAAATCTGGATATGTTGTTGCACTGTTTTGAGCATTCAACAAAAGCGCACAACTTCTAAGTTCACTTTCACGGATTAATTAGTTATATTACACAGAGGAAGATTCTAATACGGGGTTAAAATAGTCAAAACGTTATGTAACTTTGCTCTTTTTATGTAATTAACTTGGGAGTTCATCTTTTTTTATTGTATATTAGTTTAAGGTTTCTATGTTACCAAGACTGCATGAAAAAGGTAAGAACCCATCAATCTCTGATCTACCAAGAGTTTGAAACTTAAATAGATGCAAATCAAGTGTTGTGGAGTCTGCTATTGGTGTATTGGTCAGTAGCTACCGGTGAAGGAATAAGTGTGAGCAAAGACTTGACAAGAGAATTTGACGAGTTTGAGAGCTAATTTTTGAATTCTTGCTATACCACAGCAGGTTGCAATGTAAATACCAAGGAAAGGCAACTTTGTAGAAATCGAAAAATTGGAGGTAAGTTTCTCTTAGAAAATCTAGTATTATTACAGGTAAATAATTCATCTACTCAATTATCTTTTAAACATTTCAAGCTGGTATTCTTGTTTTGTGACAGGAAACGCCTGACAAGGCTTAAATTCTAACGAAGTAAACAGCTAATAGAAATCTCAGTCGCTAAGTCTATGATATTAAGTTGTTATAGAACCTATTGCATAGACATTATATTAAGAGTAATGGCGACCTGGCGATCTATGTTTCACCGAACAAGTTTTATTAAAGATAATCAGACAGGCAATAAATAATCATTTTGTTTTGAACTCATGAGTCAAAAGTAGCTCACTGAATAAAATAGATAATTGTTGAGCATTTATTGATATGGTTCGTATGTCGCTTATAAAACTGAACAGTACATAAATTATAATGAGCGAGTTTATTACGTCAATTTTAATAAACCAGTCTATATACTTTTTAGAATTAATTCAAAATTATTACAATTGCTCAAAATTTATTAAAGAAAAAAAAGGAGCTTTACAAACTATTTTAGCTCATACCTATTCAATTTGTATTTTTTTTTACTTGATTGTTTTGTACATTGGGAGTTATCTTCTTTAAGATTTGTTTGGTAATTTATAAGAGTTCGTTGAATAATTTACGATGTTGTAAACTAATATTTCATTCCATTCGCGATGTATTGAATTACGAACACTGATCAATCTTTGCATTTTGTTCAACGAACAGATTAGGTTTAGTTTTATTATTTTTTATTCTATCTATGGTTGGATACTGCAGTCTGTGGATCAGTCTATGTATGCAAATTTGGCCATGTGCAGGCTCATTTCAAATTTTAAAAATGCTCACAAGTAAAGATTTCGTTGCTATGCAACATGAGTTTTTTTTTAGGATGTATGTTTAATACTGTCTATAATAACGTATGTTTATGATAGAAACAGAGCTCTAACTCATCTCTATAAATCAACCTCTACTCTGAATTTTCAGACTAATTATTCGTTGAAAAATCGTGCTGCATTTCATCAATAGACAAACATCAAAAATCAGATAAAAATTGGGTTGTATACGCTAAGATATGTTTTATATAAGTGCCGATTAGATTATCATTAATTTACAATGATTATAAATATATACTGAGCAAATATATCTATTTTTTTATCATAATAATACTCATAATTAGCTGCAAATATAAGTTCAAGAAAAAAATGGATTTACCCTTTTATGTAACTAGTAATCCCTCTACAGAAATTGTAATAAGTATTTAATACATTATTGTGCCTATAAACTTTTGTTTATAACTTTAGTTTTGTATTAAGAAACTGTAACGATCATAATAAAAGTATAACATGAGCCAATCTGCTCATATTGTAGTGGATTTTGGGGGCTAAAACCCACTAGCTAAGGTTGGTAACGAGCTGCCACCAGTTGTTAGTTCAACCTGTTACAACAATAAGTCGGTAAAGTACCGAAAAGATGGGTGATAGGTATCGCCAACTCTACAACCAGTAGGGAGCCCTCGGCTCAGACGCATAGCTCAGTGCTGTTGAGTATCTATGCATTTATTCATCCAAAATAAAATGAGTAGTAAAAGGCACATTACAACTGACTTACTAGAGCAAAGTTCTGCTTTTTATAGGCGATTGACAGGAATTGATTAAGCACTTTATCCAATCACATAACAATATTACACAAGGAACGAATGAATACAGATATATAAATAGATAACGAATAAGATATGGTATATGGGGTTAAAGGTAAATGGCACCCTGTAGTGGTGGGTGGAGTCATATACAAGTGCACCAATCACAGTCATATATGCTTCCTGTCTTTATCTTCAGCCTTTCTAGCCTTTGTACTCTGTCTTTCCTTAGATTTAGGGGTGGTTACCTCCAGTAGATGGCCCTCTGCTTCCCTTAGGCTACTTTCTGGTCCATAGTCTACAGTGACTCACTTCCTGCCGGCCCGGTGAGGCCGGTACTGCTCCATACAGGGTCAGTACAGCTTTATACATAAGTTCGGTCAATTCGGTATGACAGCTTTCGGTCATTCTGCCCATCTAATGGCTGGTATAAGGATGCCAGAATGTGGTACAGCGTGTGCACAGACTTGGATAACATTAAAATCCACACAATATTATACCATTCATTGTTGTTTTGTTCCAAAAGTGCTGCTCATCAAAACACTTTACACCAGATTATTTTTGGGTTTAGCAAATCTAAACTCTACCAATTGTGATCATTTCAATGTAAACCCATTCAGAACCATTTAAAGGGAAAATAAGATATATGTATATAGAGTAGTTTTCATAGGTACTAGGGGCAAAATTCCCTTTTGATTTTTCTAAAATAATTTTTGAGCTTGATAAATGTAGTGAAACGCTGTCCGTGGTTTTTCGAAGTGAGCATTTAAGGGTCTAGATAAACTAAATACAAAATAGACCATTTAGACCACCAATGACTATTTTTCTCAACCCTCTACTTACATATTCCTCTGTCGAGCTTCGATGTATTCTACTAGGAATAGCAACAAAATACTGTCGATGCCCAAATTTCACCCACAATCAATACCACTAAGCCAGTTTCTGAGCAGTGTGGCCATGGTTTGTTACAAAATGTAGTTATTTTTGTATATTAGCTGAAATAACTAACCAAGGAAAGCAAGCTGAGGTATGGTTGAGTTGTTGGCAAGCTCCTTCAAGAATTTGGAGGTTTCTGTCATGCTCTCTGTAATGGAGAAATGGCGAAATTATTTGCTTGTGATGCTTAAGCTAAAATATTAAAAAAGATTAGTAACATGGCTTTAAGCAATTGTCAAACCAATCATAGTTTATTGCCTCATTGCCTCTTCTGGTGGTTGGCTCCTATCGGTGCAAACAATAGGCACTTTTGGCTAAGTGATTGAGAAGTGAATGGGCGAATTTATCTTTTTTTGGCGAGTACAAAATAGCATTACTTCACGGTGTGGCTTTGTGTATAATTTAGTGTCATGGTGTTTAAGAGAACAACGCTGTTTTGCGGGGTGGATATAGTTGGGTGGATATAGTAGGATGAATATTGTAGAGTAGATATAGCAGGGTGGATATAGTAGGGTGGATGTAGTAGGAAGGATATAGTAGGGTGGATATAGTAGGGTGGATATGGTAGGGTGGATATAGTAGGGTTGATGTACTAGGTTGGATATGGCAAAGTGGATACGGTAGGGTGGGTGTAGTAGGGTGGATATAGTAGGGAGGATGTAGTAGGTTGGATATGGCAAAGTGGATATAGTAGGGTGGATATAGTAGGGAGGATATAGTAGGATGAATATAGTAGAGTGGATATAGCAGGGTGGATATAGTAGGGTGGATATAGTAGGGAGGATGTAGTACGTTGGATATGGCAGGGTGGATATAGTAGGATGTATATAGTAGGGAGGATGTAGTAGGGTGGATATAGTAGGATGGGTATAGTAGGGTGGATATAGTAGGATGGATATAGCTGGGTGGATACAGTAGGGTGAGGGCAATATGTTATGTGTATTGTCACCGAAGTCGGTAACAGATAGTAACCACATCCTCATCTCCTGCCTGCTTCCTGTGGACCCGCTTAAGAACCATTACTTTTATTTTTCTCTCCCCAATACAGGTAGCCTCTTCAACTTCCATGTAAGCCTATACAAGACTAATCTAGTATCTGGGGTCCTTTTAATATTAGATGGAGTGTTGATGCTGACCTTGTATCTTTTCAACAATTGCCCTGCATTGATACTTTTGGCTTAATGTTCATATAATGTCTATAACTGTGCTGGGCAGCATGTGAATTATGAAAGGGAAGCGTTGTACAACCATGACTTTTTAGCAAATGCTAGAGAAACCACTAATCAATCTTTGGAACCTGTACTTCCCTGCCTACAGTTGAACATTAGACACATATAACTATTATTATTTGTTCCAATTTGTTTATGTTGCATGTTATGTTTTTTTTAATTGCCATTTGTATAAAGACGTGTAATTGGTTCATCCCTAATAAAGGAAAGAAAACTCCTAATTTACTGTACAAAAAGGCTGTGCACTGTAAGCATTGATCATTTGCTCTCTGGATACATTGCTGTTCAACTTTTATATTGCCAAGTTAATTGTCCTATAAAACAGTGTAGTTATATTTGGAACTGCGAGTGGTAAGTCTTAGTAGAAGACTCTATTTTTTAGTTGATGGAGTGCATGGTAAAGTTTACCCAGAGCCTGAGTACCTGGAGTTGGAGTCACTCAAGTTTGGAGTTGATCCATGAGGTGGAGAAATTGGTAAGCACAAGAGGTGCTCGAGGAGGGTAGCACTGTTGCGCTCATAGCAGGAGTGCAAAAAAAAAACGGCATTTCTGGGCAGGATAAAAAAACACATATAAATGACATCTATCACAGTTTGTTTTTATTGCTGGTGTACAAGGAAGTTGTTTGAGCTTTTACCAGCTATGAAGCTTCCAAATGTGGCAATAAACTATTTCAAAATTAGATTAATACATAATGATTAATTTTTGTGGTATACTTTAATTGTACAATATTAATCATTAAAATATTTTATTACTAAGTAGAAAAACATCGTCTAAATCATGGTGAACACTTCATAGGAATATTGTGTTGAAATAAATTAATGTTCTTTTGGTGTCATAACACTAACCTATTTTTAGCAGTTTGGAATTGCTTACAAAAACAGAATTTTGCATAGATTGACTTTTTTTCAACTTTTTTTACCTGATTATGCTCAATCCCACAAGCTTCATGCTCTTTAGGTAAAAATTATCTCTTTATAATATTGAAAACATTTTTTGCGCCCGGTGAGTTGAGAGCTTTAGAAATCATTAAATGAAGAAGCAAAATGGGGAGTTCACCAAAGTTCAGGTCTGGACAATGTATGGATTGCTGTATAACTGTGAAATGGCCTTAATGGTTTTGTGGATAAAACAAAGAACACTCAGAGAATCCATAATCATATTTAATGGGCAGAAAATTCCGCTATTTCAAATCAATTAAACAATTCCTAACTCAAACAAACTGCAATCACTGATTGATGTGAATACTTTTACTAATTTAGTTGATAGACACATCATGAGCTGACGCAATTAAAAAAGGGCGCTTAAAGGTTACAATGCTGTTACCATTGAATACATGTGCTCTGTAACCATGGTTGCTTTTATTAGTTTCTGACTTCTAATTGAATCTTTGCTTTATACTTTTTGTCACAATTCTTATCATTTTTGCTCCTCTAAAATTGATCAGTCTTGTTACCGTAACGGACTTTTATTTATGAACGTTGATGATGCAACAGACCCTCAGCAACTACCAACTACAATAACCAACGAAAACTCATTGTGGCTTCCAGGTGTCAAACTTGGCAGTGTTCATACAAAGCAATATTCATAAGCAAGTATTATCACTTGCAATAGGTTAAAATATGAAATGAATTTTTGCAAGTCATACATTGAATTAAAAGTGTTGTTAAATAACATCTGATAGTATTATGGTGGATATTAGTATCACACGTGTCCTGCGCACTTATATCAATCTAGAGGTGACTCTGACTGAAGCAATCAGTCAGACAGACCTCCCTAGCCGATGGCCCAGCGAGCTCAGAGAGACTCAGGGACTCTGAATGATGACTCTGATGACTCAGAGAGATCACCTGAGAAGAAGGAAGAAATACTTTACTGGCCCTGCAGATACCATACCGGCCCTGCAGACACTATGCCGGCCCTGCAGTTTTACATACCGGTCTGCAGTGACCTTTACTGACCCAGGAGTGACCTCTACTGGCCCTGCAGTGACATATCTGACCGGCAACAAAATGGTCGCTGTAGCTGGAGTTTCAAAAGTAGCCCAAGTTGATGCACAAGGACGAATCCAGGACCTCTCTACCTCTTCATATTGTCCATCTTGGGTTTGAAGCTGGCAAAGACTGAGGACTTTATCTTATAGCGTTACTTTTTGTCACTAGGCACCTTGTGCATTTAATATTGTGCGCAACTGTATGCATTGTTACTCTTATTGGTTAGTTTACTTCCTGTCATATTTTATTGGTTAGACTTAGCATAATGCAATGCACTAGCTGACACCAGCCTATAAAAAGCTGGATTCTTGTGTGTTCATTGCCACTTTTCACTTACTGCTACTGCTGTTGACTACTCTAGGTGATTGCCTCTCTAGAGCATGATTAGTGAACGAATAAACATATCTATTACCTAAACTATACCTAGTTTGTTTGAGCCATGGGCTCACTAGTTGTGATCAGCTTCTCCATTGCATCCTGCAGGTCTGACCTCTTGGAGAGAGGTGTTGATTGGTTGTTTCACAAGCGCGGAGCTGTGGACAGCTAGCCGTTAGTGGACGGTAATGGGAGCCCTACTGAAATACGATCCACTACAGTATTATATTTAATGCACACTGTGATATTTCAATGTAAGTGGAAATGTAATGAAATCTTCAGTTCCCCTGGTTTAGCGCCAAACCAAAATAATATATGTGATGTTGTTTTAAAAACAGTTTTAGCTGAATCATTTCAACAATTGTGGAGAAATAAATCCCTTGAAAAATGTTGGCGACCACAGAAATAGCTTTTATGTATGTGTTGTAAGCAGTCGAGATGTCTGTTCTTGTGCCAAAGCTATATATTAGTATTATACCAGTTGCCATGGTGATTTCAATGGACTGTGTCTAATCCATTACAGCAGTCAATTGTTAGGCACATACAAGTAATACAGGGATTGAGTCAAAAGCAAAATGGAACTCAACGAACATAATTCGCCGAAGTTCACGTCAAAGTCCGACGAAAGAGTTGCAATAGTAGGTAAGAAATGTTATTGTATGCTAAACATTGATTTCTGTTTGCTGCTGCTCTCTCCATACAACAGTAGATAGGTGTTTATCTCTTGTTTTATTACTATATTGCAGGCCAGGATGTCTTACAAAGAGACTTTTCACTAGCTGAAAACCATACAGCTCATACAGAATCTCAGCCGGGTAGCAGTCAGCAGGGGTCAAGCAGCAGCAATGCATCAACAGTTATAGTAGAGCAGACAATCGATGACGAATACCCTTATACATACTTAGGGTGGTCGATATTTAACACTGTTTGTTGCTGTCCAATACTGGGGCTTATTGCTGTCAGTATGTCTTGTGTCGTCCAGCAAACGAATGATAGTGGTGAGTTGCGTGTATGTAACTTCCTGTTTAAAGATGATATTTATTTTAATTGAAAAGTAGTTTAAGTCTTTGGTTTGTGTGCCAAAAGATGGCGCTGTGACACATTGGGTTCAAGACTGAGGTCGTAAGAAAACTTATGTTGGAACCATGCCAAATACTTTACAGGCATTTGAGATAATTGCAAAAAGGGCTGGTGTGTTTTTCACAGCCTAGCTATTTATTCAAGTTTTTATGAGAATTTAGAAGTGTAATGGATCTTCAAAGCAAAAAAAACGTTTCGTCAAAGCAAAAAAATAAGAATGCATGATGTATGTTGGGATGTGTTTATTGTTATTAGATAGCTTTAGTGCAAAATTTTATTTAAATTGTTTTTGTTCATCTGGGAAAAAACTAATACTTCAGGCCCTTTGTTACATTCTAAGAACCTTAGAATACGCATTATGTCCTTATGTTGCAATATCATATTCAAGGATATTCTAATAATAGTGTTTTGCAAAGGGTAAGAGGTGATGTTATATCACTATTAGCACTAATGTAGCACAAAAACAATAATAGCCGCGAAACGCACTTCTTTTAAAACTAAATAGTTGTACTCTATTACTACAGCGAATCAAAATATTTTTTTTTTAATTTTCTAGAATCATTCCCTACTGAAACTAGATTGGTTGAGTCCATGATATTTTATTTTCTACAAAACATAAGCCTATTTCCATTTTTATTTTTATTTTTGTTATTTTTCATAGTGCTGTTGCTGTTATATATATACTCTCATCAATCATAGCATTAGCTTCTTGAAACCATCACACAAAGCATTGAGCTGCATAGAGCATTGCCATGAAACCTCGCACAATGAATGTCCAAGGAATAGCATGATTTTTGGTTGTTTCCCATTCTATCCATTTGGTTGCATCTTACAATAATATTGCTGACAAGTTGACATGAAATTTAAAGTTTTGATGCTTTTACGTTAGTCTTATAATACTAAATAATGAAGAAAAGTTTATGGTCGGATTTTCAAGAAGTGGGTCCCCTTCACACCATGTAATTTTTTATATGCAACAGGGAGCATCTTTCTCATTGTATAATTTATTATTAAAAATCACAACTATTATGAACTGCCATCCTGTTTTGAGGTATTGACAACTGCTTTTTTTGTAAGAATGAGGTTATTGGGAAGACTAGATGAAACAAAATAGCATTTTAAATATTTTTTATACACCAGTTTTGCCTGAGAAACTTGAGAAAATGTAATTAACACACTTATAAAAATTCTTTGCAAAAGTCATATTCTTACATTACTGGCTTTGTTAACTTTGCCGAGATAAGTGAATGACTTTACCAGGGGGTAAAATTAATGTGTCATGGTTCAATAATCACAATTTACTAGCTTAGTATCTATAATTAATGCCCCATGTACATATAGCAATAGATAGTGCTAGCGATTTTGCTTAGCGATTGGGAAAGTCTCTCCCCAAAATTTCGCAACTTTTCATTACTACCCATTCTTCAGCGATTTCGGTCAAACTCACTGTTACGAAGTATAGCCTGCAACTTATTATAAGATTGTTGTTAGATCGGAGCGCTGAATATGGCGAGACACTAATGGAAACAAGGATAAAGCATTTGTGCGATGTGATTGGTTGATCAAGGGCTCAACTAGAATTTTTTCATCTTGATCAAAACCTAGCGATAACCTTAAATAAAAATCTAGTGATTACTTAGCGATTTTGCCAGAAAAAGAAGTTACAAAATGATGCAATCACAAAGGAAATCGCTTAGTAATCGCTATATGTACATGTGGTTCTAGTTGCCCAGTAGTAGTAATGTAGGAGCAGATCTCTGTCACGGAGTCTAAGGACAAAGTTCTCCAGTGCATTGTATTGTTATATACCCCTTACCAACTTATTGCTTATGTTTCTTTTGATCAATAGTTTTTAAGAGTTCAAAATAACAAATTATCATGAAGCGATCATACTTGTGGTATGTGAAGAACAAATGACAATTGTATACTTTAGCTACACCTTGTAGCTTTCGCATAATGTTAAATAACCAATGTTGTGGTTAGTTTTTGTTCCAATTATAATATTATTCTTATAGGTAATTTGGTTGGTTTATTATAACCGCTTACCAAAGATTATTAACTGAAAGGTGCTACAGCTAGCATTAGGCTATGCATAAATAAATATATTTCAACAATAAATTTAAACAAATAATAAACTCTGAATGATAATGTTACCCCAATCATTGCTAACTATGATAACTTTGAACATCTGTTGATATCAGTGGTTTAAATTAACTCTTACTGGGGCCTATTTTAACAGTTAATTTTTGTACTATTTTGCAGTAAGCAAGCCAGGTGTGGTCAAAATTCACTTAACGATTTCAGAACTTAATTATATAAATTTAAATAAAATTTTTGGCCGGCAGCTAGAAGCCTTAGTACACCTGTTTCTTGCAGAACCATTTTTTATTATTACTCTGAAGCTTTTAATCCAAAGACACAATATAGTGCAGAGTGAGTTTATGAGTCAATGAAGTAGGCCTATTGTAAGGTTGCACATGCAGCATTTTGATAAACTAGCTTCATAACTAAGATATGATACTTCTCGGAGCAAGACATTTGTGAGCCCTATCTATACTCTGCTTGTATTTTGTAGGTGATACAATAAAAGCTAAAAGAGAAAGTCGGTACGTTCTCCAAGTCAATCGCGTCGCCACTCTCTGTGGCATTTTGGTTGTATTTTCTGTTGTGGTTTATCTAGTTGCTCGATAATTAATTTGAGAGAGTGTAACTTCCAAACCCATCTGGAAAAAGGCACTCTAAAACTTTTTGAATTGATACTGAAAAAGGTATCTAACCAGTATAGTGTACCTGTTTTACAAAGGTTGTGCTTATTGTGTTAGCCTACAAACCAAACTTTTAGAATAGACCACAAGTTATAATGATCATACAGCACTTTATTTTCATAGTCTTCATGCTATATTTTACTGTCAGTCAGATTTATTTTTGTTAGTTTGAAAAAGTCTCAGGCATCATGAGCAATTATTTTGTATTTATATTTCAATAAAGTTATCTAGAATATTAGATCGTGTTTTATATACTATTAACAGACAAAGCAAAGCTTTATTGCGCATATGTCACACTCTTAAATCAAAGAAAATTTTGTCCATATAAATACAAGTGGGATGCATTAATGTGTAGTGATAGGCAAGTCACACTCTTTTTTCCTAACGAAAAAAGCTCATTTAGTTTTTTACTGTCAAAAGAGTTTGAAAGCGCAAATAATTTTGAAAAGAGGACAGGATATAAATCATCGCGAAACATTGCATTACTTGGAAATATTTCTCACCATGATAAACAAGTCAAAATAACAGCTTTTACATGTTTTTTGCAAGGCAAATGAGTCTAAGCTAAAGTCAGACTATACACAAGGTATGCCTATAATTTGCATGATAAAACATGCCAGCAAACTTTTAATCATCTGTTCACAAGTATAAGTTAACAGGCAAGCAACTTAGCTTTATAAACAACAATCATTCATTCACTCGACCTTGCAACTTTATAAATTGGGTCAGCTATCAGGATATTTATTATCATGATTATTGAAGGTTGAGATTACAGAGAAACAATTAGTTTCGATAATACTGTAGTACTTCATAAAATGACAGCTCCATTCAATCTGCTCGTCTCTCTTGTTGGAAATAAAATACTTTTTAAGTTTTTTAAATTTTGTGAACATAAATTTTGTTAAATCGCAAAACGTCTCTTTTGGTATCAATTGTCGGCAACTAGAGAACTTTGGAAGCTTTATTTTTTTAAAAGTTTGCTATTTCTTTCATCGGTTTTCAATCGCTATTATGACTCGAAACTCACACAATATTGCGGTGGATTTTACCAGCTACCATAAGCAGCCACCCCTCTATAAGGTCCCCTTGACGGCCTGTAGGAACCAGGCATGCTTCCGGAGAGCAATTAATAAGATCGGCATTGGTTGCACTTAACCTAACTGCTAATATATAAGCAATAGAATCATTATTTAACTATGCCTGCCCCGCAGTATTAATATATCGGCCCGTAGTAGCTATCTCGGGCCGGTATCAAGATGGCTGCCATAGCCTGAGAAATGAATCTTAGCCTAAGTACCTCTAGGACCCATATTCAGGTAATTACCATTCTCAGAGGTCGTGATACCAAGATCCAAAGCCACAGAAGACTAGCAACTTTGGGAGAGAAGAATCCACAGGAACCACTGGCTGAGATGCCCATAGACTCTGCCTTTTACTTTTGGGCACCAGTTTCATTTAATCTATTTATTGAAATATCATTGGCTAGTATTTTTATTCATGGAGTCATTGGTGTAATTATGTTATTCTTATGTGCGATTGTAGTGTTTGGCAAAATAGGCCAAACACTTTCTGTAACTTCCTGTGACTCTGCCTATCAAAGGTTGAGTTCTTCCTCATTTATTTGCATCGCAGTACATTTCACTGTTGGGTTGCCAATTTTTAATCTGGGTAAGATTGAATGCTTTATACTACTCAAAAAACTCTGAGCATATGTCTGTGCTGAGGGCTTGCCACAGTGGTTACAGTCGAGGGTACTCCTTTACAACTAGTGCCATCCCGGCACACGATCACCTTTGGAGAGAGCTTGATTGTTTGTTGTCAGGTCTTAACAGGCTGACAGTCTAGTTGGGTTGGCCGACAAGAGTTTACCCAGTTCTAATATAAGTGGAAAAGTCGTGAACCGCTAAAACTCATTACAGTAAGTCCATCAATGATGCACCATAGCTCCTGCTTAGCATGGCTGACATTATTGCCTTCTCTTGTTTAGGTAAACACATAGACAATATTTTGTATTTCTTTAAAGTGATGATGTTACAAAAAGTTAAAAAGTTAAAAAATTTGAAACTTGCATCAAGGCTACAGGCAAACAACACATATGTATATTTAAGAAATTGAATCAGTTTTGATTTTATTACTTTACTATTTCATATGATTGCAAAGCTTACAAAATTAAGTGATTGATACTGATTTAACAAAGTCACCATCTTCCCCTGTATACTTAAGAAAACTATAGTTTTTTTATATATTTTTACCACGGAGTATTCGTATGTATGATTATTTTTAACACGTCCTTACTAATTTTAAGTTATATAATTATTAAATGATTGTCATAGTTTTTAGTAACTATTGTTCACATGGCAGTCTCCTGTTGAAGCTACTCTTTTTAACCAGTTCGTTTCATAACACTTTATTCATATTACAAATCTGTAATTTTCAAACTTTTTAATCTTTATCATTAATTTTTCCACCAAACTTTCCACCATTTTACAGCTGCAAACATTTCCTTTTGAAGTAATTTGATAGGCTTTCTAAAACTCAATAATTTTTATTTTTAATTAAAAACGATGCAGAAAATAATTTTGTACACTGCACAGTTGGTGAACAGCGCATAGTTTCAGACATTTTACTCGTCAGTTACAGACTAAAAAACTTGCAGTCTAGTCTCTAAGATCTGACTTTGCTCTTCTCATCTCTCTGTTTGCAACTCTAAACTGGGCATCACCCACAACTCAACAGGATTTGCTAACCATCTTCATATTCCTATGAGTAAGGGGCACTGTAGGGCGTTGTGCCGACAGCAGATGTTTTTGCTCTACTTTGCGCAGCCAGTAAAAGATGAAGCGTTGAAAGAAGTAGACTGAATGAAAAAAAGTAGGTACTTCGTGCTATTGCATGCAACATTGTGATAGATTTCCCTTACTACTATGGACACAAAGGCATCCACTCCAATCAGACACCAATGACTGCTTAGGGGTCCAGGACCCAGACAAAGCACACAGAGTTTACATGAATAAACTATTTATTTATCTAATTCTGTTTAGCAATATTGAAGCAATATTAAATGGTTATCTAACACAATTCACAAGACTTCTGCCTTATCTTATGTACAGCAGCTCTTTTAATAGGTGAAGACAGGAAAACTCACCCCTTATTACCGGTGAGCCAATAACAGACAATAATACAAAATATGTATAAATAAAAAGAGGGAGTACAAATCATAATAACATAGTAAGCCAATGAGAAAAGTTAAGACATGACAAAGTGGCTCTGGGCTTTTTTCCCGCTCTTTCTGTGGTGGTGAAAATCTTCCACTCCTTATATAAGGTTTCCACACTCCTAGCGTCTGCTCCCATCAGTTGTATTGCTTCAGTGTCTAAAGGTTTCCAGCTCCTGAAGTCCCAGGCTACCTTTAGCGGCCATCTTTATTGGCTGGCCCGGGGTACTGACCTGGAGTAACCCAGAGTAGGTATTTTATAGTATATATAGGTACAACACAGGGTCTACACAAGCCCAAGGTAGACCCGGGGTAGCTGGTATCCTTAAAACCCTGATGATACATGTATACGATAAGAGGAGAAGGTTCCAGGTCCACTCGAAACCTCTGCCGTCGGTAGGGTAAAGGGTGTAGGGGAACTTAGGGTGGAAGAGGGTGGGGAAATGGACCTAGCTTTTCAAATTATCATGAAAACCTCCCACAACATCATCATAATACATCCGATAATAACAAAGTCAAATAATTCAAACCCAAAAAAAATAGAATGCATGGGGATTGTGAAATACTGAACCTAGTGACAGTGGGCCAGGTCTCTTGCTAGTTATCCACCTAAGGTGGCTCCAGGGAGTGACTTGGCTTTTTAAGAAGTTCCTCAGTCTTTTCATGGTTCATTTTTTGGCCATTACTTGAAACGCCACTTACTGGTTCATTAGCTCATTCAAGCCGCGAGAAACGCAAGTTAATAAAAAAGAGAAAAATTCACAATTTTGAAAGTTTTCTCCCTTTATGGACAACTGTCTCTTTGTTCGCTTGGGGCTTCACAAGTGTCCGTTGCTAGTGTGGGGTGAGTACAACAGACCAATTACTCTTTAATGCCTAATATAACAATCTTGTTTGTAGATATTGGATCACAACTTTCTGGTCTATCCGTACTTTGCTTTAAAAAACAAAAAAAAGTTGGAATGAGATTTAATTCGCCTAAATTTGATATGGCATTTACAATTTGTGTGTGTTCACAGAACATAAAAATGTTTTTGAGTGAGGTAACAAAAAGGTGAACTATATAAATATTTCACTCAAAATAAAACTCATCAATCCATGTTCATTTTTGCTTTTCAAAAACTTTGAACTTTGAAATACCAAATAGGCCATATTGTAGTGGATTTTGGGGGGCCGATCAAAGATCCACCAACAACACCCCATTCCAGAGGTCACCTTCCAATCTACTCCCAACGGAAGAGTATCCCAACTCCGCAACCGTAATCAGAGCCCACGACTCAAACGCACAACTCAGTGTTTCAAGGAGTAAACCATATTATATTATACGACAACAACCCAGTGTGGTATAATAACGGCAATGTATCTTGCTGCTTAGATCAGTCTCAAGCAGAATACCAATATAAGTACCAAGAATAGTTAGAAAGCTCTGCATTTTATAGGCAGAATAGCAGAAAACATATGCCCAAATAAGGGGGCAACAAATCACCAGTAGCAGGAAGTGATCATACAAATGAAAAGACAAGATATAAATAACACAGTATGATATTGGCTAGAATAAGATTAAATATACAAGGCGCCCAGAAGTAAGGGGCGGAGCTTCACAGTCAATAGTGCTGAGTCAGGGTGGTGCAATAGGTAGCACAGGTTCCTAGCTGTTATAGCTTGTGTTCTTCATCTTTTGTCATTCCGGTGGTAGCTAGGCAGCAAACTTGGGCTCCTGCATCTTTAAGTAGTACTTTGGGTCCACAGGCTATAGCCCTTTTCTACTCCCCGACCCGGTATAGGGTTGGTAGTTTCACTGCAGGGCCAGTAGTGCATGCCGCAGGGCCGGCAGTGACTGCTGCAGGACCTGCAGTGATTGTTGAAGGGCCAGCAGTGTTTGTGCAGGGCCGGTAGTGATTCTACCGGCTCTCTCACTTGGGTTTCTGGCTGTGCCAGACTCAATTAAGAAATGTCTGACACTCAGCAGTTGTCAGGGGGACCTTGCTCAGATTTAGTGGCCATGAAAATCCACTACAATATTATGCATTGGTTAAGGTTTGAGCTGCGTTTAATGTTAATTGCATTTTTAGCTCTTGCTACAAATAAATTTCTGGCGGTCAATTTATTTGCCACAACGTCAGCTTTATTGACAAGATCATTTGTAACGTGATAAAAATGTATGTTTGCAGCAATGAGATGGTATCTTTAACTCACCATTATATCTACTCTGCTTACAAACAAGGTAACCATGTGCCAGTTGTAAAGGCTGGAGAGCTAGAGAGGTCTAGAGAGCTTTCTTGCCTATAAAGCAGGTTGAAGTTTTGGTAAAAAATCTTTGGTAAAAGACGTGCTTGTTTTGGCATCTCACTCACTTATGATAATTATGATCTACAAGCCATCAATAATATAATAAATTGTGCAATCAAACCACAGAGACTGTGGTTTGTTGTAAAACCCTCACACAGTGATGCAATCAACAATGTGTTTACTGTGATTTACCGATAAGAAACTTTGAGTAAAGCTCTTTGTTGGAGTTATCTTCACTACTTGAACCTTATAGGAAGCAAAACTATTCTAATGATGTTCTTATTCAACTTGTTCAACTTGATTTTACTATCCTCATACCATGTTTTGTGTTTTACCACTTATCAAATTTTAAAACTTCTCCAATTTGTTTTGTTTACGTATTTTGACAGGTCAACTGGCAGTGGCATTACAATGAAAGTATGCATACTGTGGTGAGATTTAGAGCCAAACGATCTATCTCCCACCTAATGCTCTACCTCAACCCTTCTCCCCTTCCCGATCCAAATCACAGCTCGATAGTACGAACCAGTCAACCTTCTCTCTGCTTCTCCAGGATGTTTAGTCCACTGTTAGCTTTAGTAAGCAATCCTCTGCTCCACTTCCCACTGGAGTTCAACTCAAGGTTGAGTCGAGATCGAGTGTGCTAAAAACCTGCCTATTGCATGATTGACTACGGTTTTAGTGTTAAAATTTTTGTGGGTAGTCCCCCACTGCCCAGCATCCCTTTTTGTGCTCTAATGCAGTCCACGATAGCTAGATCTATACAAAATGCTTGGAGATTTATCAAAATTATCCATAGATGTATGCACAACATTCATAGATATGTGCAGCTTGCAGTGTACTCTACTCGGACAATGTTGTACTTGTCCTCTTGGAGGCCCATAATTTTTTTGTTGCCCAGTTCAGCGCGATGGAGGAGCATACTAATCTAGAGATGGTCAAGTGTTTCTGCAGTGGCTCTTCTATCAGGCTATCTGCACTGCTATTCTCTACCATAAGTGCCGTGGTGAGTAGCCTCATCTCTCTATGTACCTGTTGTACTGCGGCAAGTTACAGGTTCAGCATGAGCAGTGCACCTGGTGGTGACTGTATAAATCTTTTGTTTCTTTAGCACTTACCACATTGGCATGCCATAAGAGCAATGGTATTATAATCTGTGTAACAATAACAACTTCCTCAAAGAACTATTGGTAACATGACTTATTCAGTGAAAAGTATAACAAAAAGGCAAAAAATGCTAGAGACAGTAAAAGAGTTTAGTGCTGAACAAACGTTTTTATTTGCATTTTTGTTCAATCAGTAATGTTTGGCACATCTTAATGAAGCAGCAAGGAATATATTCTGTGCTCTTTATTCGCCGTTCAGGCAAAAGCTACCTCAACAGGATGCTTGTGCGCATGAAGAATTATCAAATTTTAATTAGCTTAAAGTCTCTATTCCAATATTTTCCTTTTTTAACACATGTTTGAATTCATCTAAATTTGATATGGAATTTACAAGTTGTGTTTGTTCAGAGAACATGAAAATGTGTTTCGGTGAACTAAAGCATTTTACTCACATTAACATTCGTCAACCCATGTTCATTCTTGTTTTTTTCTAAACAACTTTACACTTTGAAATACCAAATAGGCCATATTGTGGGAGAATTTGTTGGTTACCAGCGTTAGCTGCATAGCTACTGAGCAGTATGCACTTGTAAGTGTGCAGTCAAGCGATTCAGTGCAAACAGGCTTGGACAAGTATAGGCAGTAATCAATGCTAACAGAGAGCACTGTTATGCAGAAGGAAAAGACTCCGTCCATGTGCCAATCAAGGAAGAGGAGTGCAATAGCCAGCGCCAGCACTGATTGGACTATATACTTTATCCCTTTATCATTGGTTGCTTAATGTTGTGCATGAATGATTCCTATTACTGTATTGGCTGCACATTACATGTTATATGCTCTGTATTTGATAAAAGGCCGTGTAATGGCCAGATTAGTTCAGTTGGTAATAAATCTTTGGACATAAACATTTCTCTCTCTTCACTTACAAGGAGTTGCAGTAGTAGCAGACTGGTATTTATACCGAAGAACAGTTAGCTGTTAGCAGAACAGGGTCAGTCAGACCTCAGTAGGAAGCCATACAGGGCAGGGCGCAAGCCCCTGTATGAGCTTGTGTACAGCAGGGTCGGCTGTAGGTAGGGTGGCAGCAGACGGACTCGGTGTCTGTCACCACGTTCAGAAAGCAGAGTAGGGAAACAAGTTGCACTAGCCTACATGAAAAGCAGTTGTGTCCAAGTAGTAAGAGTAAAAGGTACTACATTGGTGGCAGCGGTGGGATCTGATACGAATTCCAAAAGGGCACAACTAAGGAGCAGATTTCACGTCACGTTACTAGAAGAAGTTGCAGAATCTGTTGCTTTCAGCGCACTCCCAGTCACCAGTGCCATAGAATCTGTCATTTTCACGCAGACCCTGTCATCATCCAGTGAAGGGTCGGTCATTCTGTTGCAGACCCTGTCATCAGTTGCGCAGAGTCTGTTGGTTTCACGCAGACCCTGTCACCAACTGTGGATACCCTGTCATTATCCAGCGCAGGATCGGTCATTCTGTTGCAGACCCTGTCATCAGTCGCGCAGAGTCTGTCAATTTCATGCAGACCCTGTCACTAGCTGTGCAGATTCGGTCACCAACCAATACAGGGTCGGTACCAACACAGACAAGTTAGGGCCACAGAAGGAGGCAGAAGCAGAAAGACAGGTCAGCCAGCTACTGGAACGAGGGTTGATTGAGCCAACCTCAGGAGCTTGGAGCTCACCAGTGGTGCTGGTTAAAAAGAAGGATGGAACCTGGCGCTTCTGCATTGACTATCTCAGACTGAATGCTGTGACACATTTGGATGCATATCCATTGCCACGGATTGACGGGTGCTTGGATGTTCTTGCAGGCAGTTGCTATTTCAGCACCCTGGATCTGGTCAGTGGCTACTGGCAGGTGCCGTTAGACGAGGATGCTAGCGAGAAGTCTGCTTTCTCCACGCGGTCAGGCCTGTGGAAATGGAAAGTGATGCCATTCGGACTAACCTCCGAGCCAGCCACTTTCCGACGGCTGATGGAGAAAGTCCTGCATGGGTTACACTGGCGGACAGCTCTCTTGTATCTAGACGATATCATCGTCATAGCTCCGGACTTCCAGACACACCTGCAGAGGTTGGCGGAGGTGCTACAGAGACTACAGAAAGCAGGACTGAAGCTGAAGCCAGGGAAGTACAAGTTGTTGCAGTCGCAGGTCCGGTACCTTGAACATGTGGTCAGTAAGGATGGTGTAGCCACCGACCCTGCAAAGATAGAGGTGGTGAAAGGCTGGAGGACCCCTAGTGAGTTGAAAGACTTGCAGTCATTCTTAGGCACTGTTGGGTATTATAGGCAATACATACCCAGATTTGCAACAGTTTCCAAACCTCTGACGAAGCTGACTAACAAAGGCACTCCCTGGGAGTTGGGAACCGAACAAGAAGGCGGTTTTCAGCAATGGAAACACAGTCTGCTCACGGCTCCTACACTTGGGTACCCGGAGGCCACTGGCACTTACATAGTGGACACTGATGCCAGTAATGATGGAATTGGTGCTGTGCTGTCGCAGGAGCAGAATGGTGAAAAGAGGGTGATCTCTTACTACAGCAAGACGCTCGGCCCAGCCGAGCAAAACTACTGCGTTACCAGGAAAGAGCTGCTGGCGGTTGTCAAGGCAGTGAAGCATTTCAGGCCGTATCTGTACAGTCAGACGTTTCGGCTGAGGACGGATCACTCCTCACTAATGTTGCTGTGCAGGAGAAAGGAGCCCACTGGTCAAGTGGCACGCTGGCTGGAGATACTCTCCGAGTTTCAGTACACTCTTGAGCACAGACGTGGGGTGCAGCATGGCAACGCAGTTGGGTTGAGCAAGCGGTGTGCTGACGATTGTCATCAGTGCACTCACATCCAGAACAGGGATGGCGAGCCAATGAAAGCAGAAGTGGCCGGAGAGGTTGAGTCTCACTCCGTCCCGACACCACCCGTTGCTGTTGCTGCCAGTTAAGATGCTCCTCATATATCTGCCATAGACAGAGGAAGATCTATACCCTCTGGCATCGACCTCAGGCAAGCACAAAAAGAAGGCACCCACACAGCGGTAGTTATCTATGCAGCTGTGGAGAGCAATACTCCCCTTACTAAGGAACAGCTGGAGATTGGCAGTAGTGAACTCAAGCAATTGAGCCAGCAGCAGTCACTCAGAATTAGGGGCAAAGGTGTACTAGAACTACATTTGGTAATTGGGAATCGCGCCCGATGGTGTGCTGTATGCCCCTACAGCCTGAGGGGAACAGTGAGGTGGGGAACACACTCTCTGGCTCATGCAGGCATCAAAAGAACCCAGACGCCTCCAGCAAACCTGGTACTGGCCTGGCATGACAGCCGACGTCCGACGATTGGTTTCCAGTTGTGAAGTCTGCCAGAGGGCAAAGGGTGGAGGTACCAAGCCAAACCCAGGTTGGCAGAGGAGCTATGCAGGCAGGCCATGGCAGAAATTAGCAGTGGATCTGGTCGGACCATTGCCAGAGACAGATAGAGGCAATAAGTGGATTCTGGTCTTGACAGATCACTTCACCAGGTAGCAGGGTGCTTTAGCCATATAGGATGCTACAGCTCTAGTGGTGGCTATTGCTCTGGACAAGCGGGTATTCAGTTACCTAGGCATACCCAAACAGGTCCACACAAACCAGGGGGCTCAGTTCGAGTCGAGCCTGATGAAGGAGTAGTGCATTCTATGGAACATAGAAAATACAAGAACCACGCCATATCACCCACAGGCGAACGGGGTGGTCGAGCGCAACAACTGGGTGTTGGGAGACTTGTTGAGGTCCCTATTGCTGAAGAGATGGCCAGAGGAGTGGGACTTGGTGTTGCCTCAGCTCATGAGGGCTTTCAGAGCAACTCCACACTCGGTGACTGAGGAGACACCAAATTACTTAATGTTGGGCAGAGAGCTAAGATTGCCGGACCAGATAGCTTATCACCCACCTAGAACCGATCACATGCCAGTCCACGAGTATGCACAAGCACAAAAAGGAGTGCTTGGAACAGGTGCACGATACTCTGCGAGAGGAGCAAAAGCATATCCGGGATGAGGAAGGACAGGAACCATCCATGTTTGTTGCAGGCGAGCAAGTGTGGTTAGAAAACCGCAGGAGGAGAAAGGGTGAAAACCCTAAGCTGCGGCCAAAGTTCATTGGTCCTTACATTGTCGAGGAGGCATACTCCAACCATACTTATCTTGTATCTAGACAAGGAGAGCTGTCCATACAGAATGGGAGTCAGCTCAAACCTTACAGAAGTTGCACCGACCCCAGAGGTCAAGCGCCAGCTGCAATAGAGCCCCGTAGAAGACCCAACATGAGGGGAGCCACCAACAGGAAGAGGAGACAACTCCCGGTTGCAGAAACAGATTTACCTGTTATTCCACCACCCCAAGAGGCACCTGAACCCCTGGCCACTGATCTACAAGCCACCAGATTTCCACCACGTATAACAGAACCACCAATGAGCGTCCCATGCGAACGGCGTATTAGTCGTCCACAAACCCTTACTGCTAGGCCAGAAAGCACAGAAGCTACCCCTACGCCCCTGTTGGCTACGCCCCCTGTAGCGGGTAGTGACTCTCCCAGTAATAGAGCCAATGAGCGACCTAGGAGAAATGTAGGACCACCCATACGTTATGGACAGCCAGTGGTCCTCTATATACGAGAAAAAGATTTCACAAATAAAAAGTTGAAAATTTGTGCAGAAAACCAGAACAAGCAGGAGCAGCTACTTTGTTGTTGGACTCAAATGAATGGCAGGAGCCAGCTGAGTCGGACACCCCAAAATCCTACCCAGATCCATCGTCCTCAGAGAGTTTCAGCCTCACACAAAATCTCCCAGTAGAGCTGATCCAGTGGTTACAAGAGTATGACTCACAGGAAGTTAGGCAAGCCTGTACACAAGCTTGCCACCAGTACAGTCAGTTCATTGCTTCTTGTGACACTGCAGCAAGCAGTCCAGCTTTACTGATACAGATACTTAAAGATTGTCTAGCTTCAACAACAATGGATGAGCGGGAGCAGACAGAACAAATGGAGTTAGATGAAGACGAGCTGCTGGAAACTAACTTTGCAGCATTTAACCCTATATTGCCGCCTGATGAGGAGATGCTGCTGGCCATGCCTGTAGACGAGTTGCTGCAAACCTATCAAGGATGTGGGAGAAGCAGAAAAAAGTTCCAGGGGGATGGAGGTAGCAGATACTACCAAGGAGGAGGTCAATGAGGGTGAGTACAATCAGTGGGTGCTCGATCACAGTAGCTCTAGAGATCCCCTTGCATCAAATTGTACCATGCCTTCACCCACCAGTGCAGCAGAACTTCCACCGCTCCTTACAGGGAGAGTAGCAGTCAGAAGCAGACCTGCACACTTGCAGAGACCAGCCGGCAGCACCGTACTCTATAACCAGTGCCACCAGTCTCCCAAAACTAAGTTTGCAGGGAGTTTAACTCCAGAAAAGACCCTCCCGGGTCGGCAGGGACATGTCCCAACCCGGGGGCAGTTGCAGACCTTAGGGAAGGTATCTGGAGGGAGCAGGAGGCAGGAAACAGGCATGCTGTCAAGCGGTGACGCTGCACAAAGGCCGTCGACCCCTCCATCGCCTCTTATTGTGAAGGGAATACAGCTATCGCCTTGTTCTCACCCCATTAGTACTGAGACAAGGCCATACCCGACCCAGGATAGAGAGGGTGTAGCAGGGAGAGTTACCCTCACTGATGCTGACTCTGTTGTTGTTGTAGCAGCTAAGGAAAAGAGCAGGTCCAAAGTGGTCGTCGCACCCAAACTGGCAGTACGCCTAGCCAGGGCACCCCCTTCCACAGCAGCAGACAAGACTGCAAAGAGAGTTCCAGTGAAACCACCCAGTGTCCAGAGGCAAGTCACCCTGAAGGACGAACCCTACACATCCCTGACCCCTGAAGGCAAGCGGAAACCTGTCCGCTGGGAGATGCTCAAGTGGGTGTGCAGCAGAACAGAGGAGAAGGTGAAGAAACTGCTAGATGCATCTCTCAACTTCAAGTGCCCTGAGTGCCAGTTTCCAGCTAGGAATTATAGACAGCTGAGAGTACATGTACAGCAGCATTTCGCACGCTATTATTGCCGATGCCAATACTCATCAGAATCCAGAGACACGGTGTATTCCCACCAGGACCAGCTGGATAGGGCCTCCGATCAGTAACATCACAGAAAGACTGGATGCATTTACGCAGTCGACAAACGAAGTTACCAAGGGTTCTGCAAATTCACTGGGTGAGATAACCCCCCACGTTTCCAGTCCTGCCAACCCTTCCAAGCTGGAGCAGAAAAAGAGGAGAAGCCTTCCCGCAAGACAGACAAACCCTGCAGTGGAAAAAACAGTGGCAATCGCTACACTCAGATTGCTGAACCAGCGGATACCAAAGGGGTAAAAAGAAACAGAGTGGCAAGCCGACTAGGGGAACAGAGGCCAGCCAAGATACCCAAGCGTGTATCCTCTCCTGTGTTGAAACACAGCCCTCCTTCCACTACACTACCCACCATTTACCCTGATCGGGCAATCAGTTCTTTCCCCATACAGCAGCTCAGTAAAACCCTCTCAGGGCTCTCTCCAGCACCAAGAACATCTGGCAAAACAAGTAGACAGGGAAGCTACCAAACTGGAGGCCAAGCTGGCCAAGCTAAGACACCAGGTGTTGTCACAACAGTGGTCAGAGACCAGGATAACAGAGGCCAAAGGGGAGGCTAAACTGATCCAAGGAGAGATCCATTACTTCAAGGAGAAGGCAGTCGAACTCCGCGGGCAGCTGTTCTAAAGATGAACTCTCAGTAGCAGATCAATGCAATACCATTGTACCATTATGCAGTTATAAAATATATATGTATACCCTTGGTGAGGTACACCTAACAAATTATCTTGATTGATTTAATTAGTGACCAGGCTCACTAATAGGAGGAAGTATGTGGGAGAATTTGTTGGTTACCAGCGTTAGCTGCATAGCTACTGAGCAGTATGCACTTGTAAGTGTGCAGCCAAGCAATGCAGTACTAAAAGGCTTGGACAAGTATAGGCAGTAATCAATGCTAACAGAGACCACTGTTAGGCAGAAGGAAAAGACTCCGCCCATGTGCCAATCAAGGAGGAGGAGTGCAACAGCCACCGCCAGCACTGATTGGATTATATACTTTATCCCTTTATCATTGGTTGCTTAATGTTGTGCATGAATGATTCCTGGTACTGTATTGGCTGTGCATTATATGTTATATGTTCTGCATTTGATAAAAGGCCGTGTAATGGCCAGTTTAGTTCAGTTGATAATAAATATTTGGACATAAACACTTCTGTCTCTTTACTCACAAGGGGTTGCAGTAGTAGCAGACCGGTATTTATACCGAAGAACAGTTAGCTGTTAGCAGAACAGGGTCAGTCAGACCTCAGTAGGAAGCCATACAGGGCAGGGCGAAAGCCCCTGTATGAGCTTGTGTACAGCAGGGTCGGCTGTAGGTAGGGTGGCAGCAGACGGACTCGAAGTCTGACGCCACGTTCAGAAAGCAGAGCAGGGAAGCAAGTTGCACTAGCCTACACGAAAACCAGTTGTGTCCAAGTAGTAAGAGTAAAAACTACTACAATATTATGCATTTTTAGCTCTTGCTACAAATAACTTGCTGGTGGTTAATTGATTCGCCACAATGTCAGCTTTATTGACAAGATCATTTGTAATTTCATAAGAATGTGTGTTTGCAGCAATGAGATGGTATCTTTAACTCACCATTATGTCTGCTCTGCTTACAAACAAGGTAACCATGTGCCAGTTGTAAAAACCTTGTTTTACCTGGTGTTACTGAAAAAAGTTTTTCTAGGGAGCTTTTTTTGTCTAAAAAGCAGATTCAAGTTTTAGTAAACAAATTTTGGTCAAAAATATGTGCCAGTTTTGGCATCTCGCTCACTTATGATGGCTTTGATCTACAAGCTATCAATAACATTGGAGTGAGTCATAATCAACGGTGCACTCAACCGCAAAGGCGAAGGTTTGTTATGATGTTACAGTGATGCAATCAACAATGTGTTTACTGTGATTTACTGATTACAAATGTTGAGTAAAGCTCTTTTTTGGAGTTATCTTCACTACTTGAACCTTATAGGAAGTAAAACTATTCTAATGATGTTCTTATTCAATTTTTTCAACTTGGTTTTACTATCCTCATACCATGTTTTGTGTTTTACCACTTATCAAATTTTAAAACTTCTCCGATTTGTTTTTATTATGTATTTTGACAGGTCAACTGACAGTGGCATTACAATGACGGTGTGCATACTGTGGTGAGATTTAGAGCCAAACAATCTATCTCCTACCTTATGCTCTACTGCAACCCTTCTCCCCTTCCCGATCCAAATCACAGCTCGATAGTACGGTCCAGTCAACCTTCTCTCTGGTTCTCCAGGATGTTCAGTCCACTGTTAGCTTTAGTAAGCAATCCTTCGCTCTACTTCCCACTGGAGTTCAACTCAAGGTTGAGTCGAGATCGAGTGTGCTAAAAATCTGCCCATTGCATGATTGACTACGTTTTTAGTGTTAAGGTTTGTGTAGGTAGTCCCCCACTACCCAGCATCCCTTTTTTGTGCTCTAATGCAGTCCACGACAGCTAGATCTATACACAATGCTTGGAGATTTATCAAAATTATCCATAGATGTATGCACAACATTCATAGATAAGTGCAGCTTGCAGTGCACTCTACTCGGATAATGTTGTACTTGTCCTTTTACAGGCCCATAAGTTTTTTGTCGCCCAGTTCAGCGGGCTGAAGGAGTATACTAATCTAGAGCTGGTCAAGTTTTTTTGCAGTGGCTCTTCTCTCAGGCTATCTGCCCTGCTATTCTCTAACATAAGTGCCGTGGTGAGTAGCCTCATCTCTCTCTTTACCTGTTGTTCTGTTGGCTAGTTACAGGTTCAGCATGAGCAGTGCACCTGGTGGTGACTGTATAAATCTTTTGTTTCTTTAGCACTTACCACATTGGCATGCCATAAGAGCAATGGTATTATAATCTGTGTAACAGTAACAACTTCCTCAAAGAACTATTGCTAACAAGACTTGTTCAGAGAAAAGTGTAACAAAAAGGCAAAAAATGCTAGAAACAGTAAAAGAGTTTTAGTGATGAAGAAGCATTTTTATTTGCACTTTTGTTCCATCAGCTTAATGGAGCAGCAAGGAATGTATTCTGTGCTGTTTATTCACCGTTCAGGCAAAACTACCTCAACAGGATGCTTGTGCGCATGAAGAATGATCAATTCCAACAAATTTTAATTAACGTAAAGTGTGTCTTCCAATATTTTCCTTTTTTAACATATGTTTGAAGCTAAAGTATAAAATGTAACCTAGTTGTTTCTTAGCCAAAACCCAAACTATTTTTGCCTATGCTGAGATGTGATGAGCACGCCCCTGCAAATAACTTTTGGTATCAAATGACTGGGATAGATACGGTAACAAGAAAAACAATTTATCATTTAAATATCTAGTGGAACTAAATGTAGTGTTAAACGAGGCGAAGCAAAAAGCGTTTAATCGCATTGTACTAGTTAGATTATATGGCAGTTAGCTTTTGAGAGCTCTAATCTAACAGGGTGAAGGATGGCATTTGCAGTTTCAAAAGCAGAAGACAAAACTCCTATCACAGGTAAACTTAATTATAAGATTTGGTTGAAACCCTTATGATGTTTAATAAACATTAGCGCAAAACACATATAGCTGGTATAACAAATCATTCAACGCTCACCATGGTAACGTATTGTTTTGCATTGAATTGAAGAGACTGAGTTTACGGCTGAATAATACTTCTAGGATTATTCTCCTAGTATAGTTTTGGCACCATATCCCTCAATATCAATTTCAGGTGAAGATTACCTCCAAGATGCAGCACAGGCCCTCGATCAACAACCTGTCAACCAACAGCTTCCACCACCAGCTCATCACCAGAAACCACTTGGCTCTCCCAGTTTTGAAGGTCAATCTCCACCAGTTGCAGTGCCCCCAAGTCCATCAGCTCTTGGTCTACATATCCACGAACCAGAGGCTGCCAACATGGAGTATGCAGAGACGTACATGCTATGGTCCCTCATCAACTGTGTGTTCTTCTGTTGGCCTCTGGGGCTTTTTGCTATTTGCATTTCAAGTATGATCAGATCAGAAAACACTGCAGGTGAATTTTGTATCTAACAATAGTATACAATAATGGTGAACTGTAAAATATTATTGATTTCTTCAGTAGTTTTTACTCAAAGTTTCTCATGGTCGATGGGCTAGTGATTTAGTTCAGATCTTGGACTAAGCACTGTAGGCAGAGTCTGTATTAGGTAGCAGTGAGCATTCTGTTGTCAAATGCTATTTCTTTAGTAATGTTGGTAAAGTTTGGCAGAAATCCTTTACGGGAGACTCATCCCTATTGCAAAATGACTTCATTTGTTTCACTGTACTAGATGGCTCGGGCTTTATTTTTTTTGTAAAACAATTTGAATAGTATTAGCAATGTAACTTTTCTTTTAAATACCAATTTGATGAAACAAAACTAGTTTTTCTACTTTCTGCGTATTGATGTTTTACCAGTATCAGTATTGTCTTGCAAACAATTTGACGTAATTTTATAGCACTAAAGCAGTGCTAAAAGAATTTATTAACCTCAAAATGCGCTTTTAAAGATGAACAGTTATACTTTATTTCTGCAATGAAGTAAAGCGCTCTTTTTAATTTTCAGAATCATTCCATTATGAAACTTTGTGGGTGTTCATGGGTTGGTTGACACCGTTTTCTTACTACAAAACATAAGTAAATATTTTTATCTTTATTATTTTTTATCAAAACCTACTCGAACCTGAGTCTGGAGACAATTTTAATGTTTTCTCTCCATTTGTAGGTAATATTCGTGCTGCCAAAGCTGCCAGTCAATTGGTGGTGAGAGTCAATGCTGCTGCAACAGCAATTGGATCAGTAATTATAATTGCTGTGGTTATTTGGCTAGCTGTGTTTAACTGATTTAGCTTTCTTCTCCAGCACGTTTCTTTTATAACTAAATTCTTCAGGAAGAAGTTGACTACCATGTTTTTTATAGTGCATGTTACACCCATTATGATTGAAACTATTTTGAATTATCTGGTTTCACTTTTCTGGAAAACAAACATTAATTGAGTAGAGTTTAATGTTTTTACTTTGTTATATATAGTTTTGTCTCTGAATTAGAGTAACTTTTAAGACAACAGATCAAATGCATCAAAACTTCCAGGCTAGTATGACGGTATAACAATTAAATATCATTAATTCCACCTATTTATCTTTTTGTGATGCAGTAATCACAGCCATGACATAAGTTTTATACGAATAATTTTTTTCTCTTCATTTTATATTATACGCATACTTTTGAGGCTAAAACTGTAAATGGCAAGAGTTGTGTTCCAAAATACAAGTGCTCTACTTTGCCTCTCTTTTCAGTGCTGTAAGAAAACTTCAAACAGAAAGCTTCTCTAAAGCAACAGAGTCGATGATGCATGCACCACGTTTCTCTCTCTTTTTGCTGACTTTGAATCTTGACCCATTACACTGACAACTACAAGCACAATACAGTCAACCCGCTCTGACTGAGTCAACCTTAGCCTAACTTAGTACTGTCAGCTTACAGTGACAGACACTCAGTAACGCTAGATGTCAGATACAGCCGGCAGGTAACACAGAGCCAGGTAGCCATGCTGACAGCCTGACATCATTATGACTTGTCTCACAACAGGTGTCCTGTCTATGAAAATCAATGCTTGCTGCAAGAGTCTTCCGGCTAGAGGTAGCGCTGGTGACGTTGCCTATGGCCACTGGGGCACTGTAAGATCTCACGCAGTGAAACTTGATGGTAATTCATTCATTTCATGACAAACTTATTCAAATATTGTAAAGGTTTTCATTGTGGTCTCAAATAACCTATCACTGACGCTGTTAGGAGTTGCCTGTATTGTGTGTAATAACAATACGGTGATGCAGAGTGCAAGTAGACTGGCAGAGTCGGCTCTCTGTGGAAGGCAATCAACATAACTATCAATGCTACCGGTATGGTAGTAAAATCTCTTTAGTGTGGAAAGTAATAGATATGAACAGCAGGTGCTACCGGATGGTAGTATAGGCTCTCTGTTGTAGAAGATCTGTACAGCAAACAGTTCCGGTGAACAAGGTATGCGAGCTTTAATGGTACAGGCAACCGGCCTCATTAAATACACCTGATTCAGATTAATAATAATTTATTAGTAGAACACAAAAGATTGCCGGATAAAATAGTTCTCACAAGGGTACAGTAACTTGGCGTCCCTTAGATCACACACTAGGACGGTACAAGCAATCGCTGAATACACTAGAGATTAGACACTATCTCAGCCTGAGCTAAAGCAAGTTCTAACTAACTCCTTGTAAATCTAAATCAACTCTGAGCGTAGGGCAAACTGCCTCTCTATTTATAGAAAAATACAACAGTTGAAAATAATTAACTATGATTGACTAGACAAACAGCTTGCACAATACAGGTATGATTCATAAGGCGGTAGGTTAAATATAAAAAGCACATAGACAGCTGACGCATTGAACTGGCTAGCCGCCAAATATTCAAGAATTAATTTAATAGCGTAATCATACGGCGTCACCATCAGTCCATAGCTGCAATCCTTAGCGCCTGCTCTTGACTCATCTGGGGGTCCCTGGATCGTCTGCTCCGCCTGGCAAGGTACTGTGCTAATTCACTAAACAAGCATGATTTTGTTTACCTCAGCGCTTGCAAGCCACCGCTTGCTCAGGTGTAACTACTATGCTAGTAGCACACTATCCCATCGCATGGCTGCTCTATGCAATTCCCTTACAATATTCACCAAACTGATTACTTTGCCAAATATTTGAACATGATCATTTTTGAAGTGTTTTATCGGGGATAAAATTATTCATGATCTAGCTCTAAATAGGTCAATAAATAAGATCTTTGTATGTTTTTCTAATTTGGGAGAAGATAATATTTTGAGTAAAACTATTTCTTGACCAGTTACATTAAATACTTAAGTTTGCATAGTCTGCCACATTGGTGCATCAACAATCTTTTATGGAACCCAAAATTGGTGAAAATATAGAGAGAAAAATAAGATTTCTTTGAATAAATAGGAAAGTATATTTTTCAAATAATACTTTTTTATCTATTTAAAAACGATTAGATTCATTTAGAGTGTAGTTGGGGCCAAAACTTGTAAATATCATGTCTTAGCTGCGGCCTGACTGTCTATGTTATTCTATCAAGTAAATTTACAGATATTAAATTCCAAAACAAATTTGGTTTTTATGGTGAATTTGTGCCTATACTCGTTGATTAGGATCATATTCTGTTATTTCATCTAATAAAGAAAGGCTGTGATTATTTCTAATAGTCTATTAGGTGCACGTGTATTTGGGACAGTGCCAGTTTGCTTTAAGTGGGCAACCGATAATGTGCACACAAAGCTTACATTATCTGCATTTCTAAAGTGAAAATAGAGTTTGAGGCTTTCTCATTTTCTAGATATTTGTAACGATCTATTGGTAGTTTCCTAGAGTATTGTTCTAACTATCATTTCGATTGAAAAGTTTTTGTTAATTCTGTTTTCATCTAGTTATATTGTGTAATTTCAACTCCCCTTTTCTCTTTTTAAAGTTTTAATTAACTTGCCTGCTTTTTTTTTAATTTTGGCACACTTGATTTGTTACATCTTTCATTATTCTCTTAAATTGGGCTCTGTTAATACACTGTTCTTTTAATATAACTTATTCTAATTTGGTTATCTCTCACACATGGTTGTTTTCTTCTTGGTTACTGAAATATACTGAATAATTGTCATGTTTTGAACACTAACACCTTCACCTGGGATAAAAAGTCTTAGTTCAGGGTAATGATGAACTCTCACTTATCAGTAGTCTAATAATGCTGTTGCATCAGTGGTTACTGTCCCCTGATAAGCAGTAAAACATCACATGACCATTAACTGACTTCAGCTTTTGGTTTAATTCTCAATTTAAATTCTAGTGATTATCTTCACTGGTTAGTTTTAGCTATACTAGTGGCATATCTTTTCAAATTTCTATTTTACTATGCACACCTTTAAAGGGTCAGATTTCTGTAATGGCAGTTGAGTGGTTATGCTGCTATCTAATCTCAAAGCATTTTGTCAACAGCAGCAAGCCTCCCTGAGTTATCATCAGGTGTTACTCTCATGGCGCAAGCCTACTTGCATAATCCATAGTCACATTTGAAAGGTTCTTCTGCAAGTAGATTTACTGCCTTTTAAAGATTGCAGATTTTAAATATGTAGCCAATTGGTTGATGCAAACAACAAAAATGGAACAACAACAACTACCACCAGGTAAGCAATCTCTAAGTGTTCATTTTATAATGGTTTTGTTTAATAAATTTTTAGAAAACTGTAATGACTGCTTAAAAATGGCTATTCAGTAGTTTGAGTAAATATTGTGGTAGATTTTGGTGAACATTCATAGTAAACTGGGAGTTGGCTGCACAATATCCCCACGCAATGCGCTAGCAATCCACTTACAGTCATCGGTAAAATGCTGCGCCGGTGGCAAAGCTATATTGTGCCAGTAACACAGTGTACAGGGCCGGTAGTGACCTTTACAGGGCCGGTATGATGACTCAGGGCCGGTCTAAGATGGCTGCCATAGTTGAGAGCTTCCGAAACCAGCTAGGACTTTCCACCAAGCCAGGAACCAAAGCTACCTACCCTAACATCTGCAGTAACCGGGACATCAAGCTATCCAGAGCCTTGGGACCCTGTAGGACACTCTGATTGAACAGTAGGAGACAGGATTCATCCCTTAGCCACTTGGCGCCTTATCTATTTAACCCATATTGACTGCATGATTGGTTAGCTATTTATATGTGCACTTGTATTGGTTCAATTACTTCCTGTGCTCTTACTGTTATACAAATTATGCTAATTACTTCCTGTGAGCTCTCCTATAAAAGGAGAGACTTTTGCCATAATCCTTGCATTCATTCTCATGTCTTGCCACAAATACCCTAGAGGAATAATTACCCTTTAGGACTTTGTCTTGAGAATACAGCCACTATTGAACCACCACTCCGGGTTGTTTGTGTGAGGCATGGGCTCATGTTATTCCAGGTAATTCGGTTGGCTGTTAGCACAGTTGTCACTGTCCAGCAGTACAGTGTCTTCTCTGGAGAGAGGTACAATTCTTGAGACTAGTGGATGTCCGTAGTAACCAGACCGGAATCCATTACAAAGTGTATATAAAGATACACAGTCAAACTTCATCCTAATTGCCAGGAAATGTATGCCAAAATTATAACAAACGCATTAACTTGTCAGCATGGGCTTTTAGTGAGGTTCTGTAACATCTTGCAGTGCTACATCACTAAACCTTTGATGGCATACTACTGGTTAGAAGAGAAATTTTGCGATGTCGTTGGCTGTAAATCAATAAACTTGTGATGAATTGATCTCCATCCACGCATTGATGAAAACACCATCATTATATTACCAGTAGACTAGTGTTGCAGTCACTTACTAGTAGACAATCACTTACTAGTAGACTAGTGATTGTCGTCACTTACTAGTAGACTAGTGATTGTCGTCACTTACTAGTAGACTAGTGATTGTAGTCACTTACTAGTAGACTAGTGATTGCGGTCACTTAATAGTAGACTAGTGATTGTAGTCACTTACTAGTAGACTAGTGATTGCAGTCACTTACTAGTAGACTAGTGATTGTAGTCACTTACTAGTAGACTAGTGATTGTAGTCACTTACTAGTAGACTAGTGATTGCAGTCACTTACTAGTAGACTAGTGATTGCAGTCACTTACTAACTAGTAGACTAGTGGTCGCAGTCACTTACTAACTAGTGGAATAGTGATTGTGTAAATAGAGATAAGCTCACTGAAACCTAACCTATAAAGAAATTGCCGATGTGCCTCAGCAGTTTAACATTGATGTTACACAACAAGATGTCTGTAAGCAATGATATTTATTTCAATAGGCGGAGGTTCTTTGTCTGGCAGAAGACCACCACCAACCTATGAGGAGTCACAACAAGAGATAGCAGTAACCAACCACATTCCAAATGTTGTGTCATGCCATCAGCAACAACATTCTGGAACAATCATACACATATCAGCACCATTGGCCTTAGGTCACAGAAGAGTACAGTATAGGGTGTCACCTTCATCTAGCGCCCCGACGTACTTAGCTTGGTCTATCACAAACTTGTTCTTCTGTTTTATTATGGCAATCATCGCTATCATCATGTCTAGAAAAGTCAGTCTTCACAATGCACAAGGTAGGGACTTGTGAGTTGGGATTATTCTAAACTGCAAAGCACAAAACCATAAAACTACATATATAAGTTTTTTGTTTTCATCTGTTTACTGGAGTTAAAACAAACCTAAATCTACTGCCCAGAGAAGTTTTGTACTACCTGGTGTTAGAAATTTGAATCAACTTATTCATATCATGACAAAAAATTTACAACTAGTAATATATTATTGGTCGGGGCAAATTTTAGGCCACTATTCAATTTGTTATATTTCTAACAATTATGCTTTCATCATAGTAAAACAAAGAAATATGAATAAATGCTAATGCAAACTAATTGTAATTGTAATAATAATAAATAATAATAATAAGAATAAATAATTGTAATAAATAATAATAATAATAATAAATAATTTTAATATAAATAATTATTTGCTTTTTTCCTAGTTCTGAACTTTTAATTAGCATGATTCATCACACATTCTAATGTAAAACTACCAATCACAAACATTTACAAAGCAATTTATACACTTTGTTTTCTTCAAGTTGAAACACCACAGTTTTTACTAGCTGTGACACTAAAATTTTTTATAAATACTTAGGAACCGATTTAAATGTGCTACTCTTTCCCTACGTTGGTACATCATTGAAGTAAGAAGTGCAGATCTGGGCTGTTTTTATTTTGTAGGAAACTTTGAAAAAGCTGCAAAAAAGAGCCAAGTGGTACGAATGTTAAATATTGCTACTTCTTTCGCTGGATGCCTCTTCATAGCTGTTATTGTTGTTGCTGCTTCATCAGCTTAAGCTAATTAGCACTAATCTATTAGCTTCTTTGTAGAAGACAACTCCTTATTTAACTGTTGATTATAAATGTAGTTTGTAACTATTTTTATTTTATGTATATGTTATGAACCTTCTGAAAATATACAATTAAATTTGTCAGACAATCTGGACACAATGCCTGGAAGACATAATTTATAATATATAACTTTAACTTGGTTGATATCAGAGTTTTCATTACCAACTGCTGATAATACCCACACGTTTTTTTAGTAGAGAGCACTCAAAAAAGCTAGGTTTATTTACCAAAAAGCACTTAAAATGAAGTGTTACCAAAATGTGTTTTTTATTTTAAATGTTTCTAGAAACAAGCTCACTTTAACTTTCATTGATCGCCGATTACGTCATTTTTGGATTGTGGGCGTGGTCAATTATTATAAGTAATGACAATTTTTATAAATTGAGTGACATAGTCTGAGTTTAAGATGAACTTTGGTTAGCCCAATCATTTAGTTTTAGGTTTACTGGGGGTCATTGCGACAGGAATAAAGAATCTTTATGAAGAAATCCCATCAAAAACTGGTTCTCAGATTTTATTTTGGGCTTTACTATCACACTCCATTTTCATCTGGCTTGAATTTTCACGCTGCACGCATAAAATCTGAATTAGCTGCGCGCATAAAAAACTGAATTAGTGGCTTCTGTCAATACAGTCGTATTTAGTGCACACGCATTGAAAACAAAGTCGACGCTTGTTTATTATGTAAGTTTTATATGTGGAATGGTAACAAGGGATTTGTCAGGTGATCCAATGTTAGCACAACCTGATCACAACCAGAAGGGTCATCTTATACTCTTTATACTTATAAAATAGAAGAAAATTGTGCTTGTTTTGGTGAGTTGGGGAACAATATAAGGTGTTCATTCATACAAGAATGAACAAGTAGTGAGTATGTAGAACAATAATAAGTTAAATATTAATGAAAATAAATAGCGAGATATGATTGGCCAAATAACAGCTGTACGGCAATGAAATAAATATACTTCCGGTCCAAAGATGACATCAATATGAGACAATGTAAAAATTGGGGTGCATTTCTGGAAGAGGGGTATTTCGCAGGCTTGTAAATCAGCACCGAGTGTGCTTAGAGGGTTATTCAATACATTGATTTGTCTGCTTAAAGGGCTAAGGACGAGCTTTTCAAGACGCACTTTGTGTGTAGAGTTGTTTTCTCATTAAGCATTGTAAAACTCTTGAGAAAACTCGCTTGCGGCAACAAAACTGAAACAGTTATCATGTAGAGCTCTATGGAGGTCTCTGAGATCGCGTTTGGTAGAAGGGACTATCTGCATTATTATTCTATATAGTATATTACAGCATGTAGTTTGTACCATTTATGTTACTTTTTCAGTTCCAAACTGCTCTTTAAAGTTGTTAATTATTATCATTTAGTGCCTTTGAGGTTTTTTTTTGGAAACATAGCCGGTATTTCAGATTTAATTATTATCGTTGTTGTAAAAAAAAACAACGCCGGAAATACTATTTCGGCAATGTTTTTTTTTCACCTAGTATTATTATGAAAGTATACTAATGTTATTGTTTGATTAATTTTTCACATGAAAATTATTACTTTGATAAAAAAATTTTCACTATTTCTTTTGATTTTGATGACAAACACTATCACGTGAACGCCAGTGTATACGTAATAGCGAGCTTACCAAAAATAACACAAACTGCTGACTTGAGAAAAACAGCTCCAAAAAAATTAAAATTTTGAATATCATTTTTTTGCAATCAAAAGAGTCTCTGCACAAAACTAATATTTAGGATACCCTACTTCTATGCGAACGAGCCAAATTTTTGAAAACTGGCTTTATAGCTCTATGTAACTTGGTACGTCTTCGGGAAAAAAAGGCGTCTTGGCAAGTGCTGACTGTGTCTATAGGAATCATCTTACTGGTGAGAGGGCAACTCCAGATAGTTTTTCTGAACACATTTCAACCTCAGAAAGTTTAAATTAAATCGAATCGTCTTCAAATTCGGCGTCATAGTGTAATGGAATTGCACAGTGCTGCCATCATCTACAGCCGGCACTACACATGTGCTAATCAACCTATGCTACTCAAGACCACCTACATACGCTTGAACGGCTTCAGCAGTGCAGCTGCACCACAGCTTAGCTCAAGCCAGCAGGAAGGACATTTCCCGCCTCTAATAGTTATTTTTATCCTGGCATGTGTCGCATGCTGTTTTGTTTATGTAATTTCAACCAATCATATATTTATAAGCATCCTTGATTTTGTGCCTTGTTTATATAGACTTGCTTTAGCCCAGCAGGGCAGTTAGAGTTAGTGTTTAGTTGTGCTCAGACATTATTTGTGAGATACTGTCTAGGAGTAGTGTGTGTTCAGCTAGTGGGATACTAGCCAGCTATAGCCAAAACAGTTGAGGATTCGTTCAGGACTACAGAGAAGAGGTTCCCAGAAGTGTATAAGAAGAAGACGCTTTAAACTCTTGTAGGAACGCCCATCTAAGAGACTATACCGCCAGACGCCTACCTTCAGTATTCGGACACCAGTATTTAGAGACATTACAACGACTTCTTATAGTTATACCTAGTAGCAATTTTGTGCGTGTTGAGTAAAGTAGAGTAATAAAGTCATTGCTTGCACTTTCAATCTACTAGAATTTGTTTGGCCCGTTGCCAAATATCGTTGTGTCTGCTAACAAGCGGCATCCTGTCTTCTCTAACTCAGAGAGACACTCTAGCCTTGCACTCGCAGCCATACCTACCACTGAAACACAGAGTCAGCCATTGTAACATAGCATCTTGCAGTACCAGTGACCGTATTCCTATCTTAACACGGGGAAAACCGTTACAATAGGTCCTTTAAGACTTGAATATTCAAAAATTCAATGCTGGCATGCTAGAATTTCATAAGTTTTACGAAAATCTTAAGACATTTTTAAACTGCTTTTTATACCAAAGGAGTTAGCGAAGGTAATCATTTCATATTTTCCAGACTTGCCGATGTCTTAGACATGTGCTCAAAATTTTTGAAGTATTCAAACCCTCAATTTATGCTTGTTATGGACTTGGATTTGCAACGACTTTTGATACTAACCACATAGCTTCACAAAAACATTTTTTTTACAGTTTTCAAGTTTCACGGGAGTGAAAATTAGTTTGATTTAAGAAAGGAGTGCTGAAACCTCATGCCAAAATTTTTTTTTCAGGTGTTGCAACTTTGGGCTACCAATGAACAAAACTTGGTCACCAATGAGCCTTTGTATTTGCATTTATATCTTTGTCAAATTGAATATATCAATTAATGAAAATTACTTGTTTTTTTAGAGCTGAATTTGTATCATTACAAAGTGTTATTGATAGGTAAATAAAACAGGGGTGAAAGCCTTCAACATTCTATCAATCGGAAGAATTTTGAATAAATCAAAAAACTCGATTAATTTGAATAATTCAAAGTTCATCTTATAATTTGAAACAACCGGGACTTTTTCCAACCTGCTTGTTAAACTTGCAATCACCTCCTAATAAATCAAATCAACCGTGATCAGCTGACTTTAGATTAGAAGTTGTTTGCCCCTGTAATTCTCTCCGATGGGAAGTGAACTCTCAATTATATCAAAACAAAGGACCAGGGATGACTTTCAGCCTTGATTTCGCAACGTCTTCAAGTATATTAGAACTTGTGTATTATTTACTCGCACAAAATGTTTAAATATTTTGGTCTCTAACTATAAAATTAGCTAACATCCGATGCAAAATTTTCTTTCCTGTTGATGATAAATTAAATTTGCAAACCAATAACGATGAAAGTTTTGTTAGTGTCAACATTCCTAAAGCTCAATATAAGATTTCATAAAGTACACTGTTAATTAATGAAGTGTTTTGTATTTATTTTTACTCATTTTGTACTTTTGTTTATTGCGGGTTCAAACTCTGGTTGCTTTCTTGATGCTGCTTCCAATTCATGCTAACTGATGACTTTTTGAGTTCAACCTTCTTTTTTGTTGCTTCATGTGTATTATTTTTATGTTTGTATAAAAATAGCATGCTCTATTATGCATTGCAGAGATTTTAGGACTAAACTGGGGTAACATGCTTAGATGAATGATTTTTAATCCTTTTAAAACCAAAGTAAAGAAACCTGTTTCAGGAGTAATGTCTATAAAGTTTTGTAACATGTTTAATGAACGTTTTGCAAACGTTTTATAATGACATTGGCGTAACCTCTTTAATGAATGTTTTGAAAGCAATCTATAACAACGTTGCTGTAACATGTCGAATTAATGTTTTGTAAAACTTTTGTAAAATTATTGGTGTAACAAGTTTAATGAACGTTTTGTACACGTTTTAATGTATGACAACATTGGTGTAACCTTCTTTGATGAACGTTTTGCAAACAATTTATAACAACGTCGCTGTGACATGTCTAATGAATGTTTGTAAACATTTTATAACGACATTGGTGAAACATGTTAAATAAACGTTTTGTAAACAGTTTATAATGACATTAATGTAACATTTTCAATGAATGTTTTGTAAACCTTTTATCACGACATTGGTTTTGTGAACATTTAGAATCGACAACTAATGAAAACGTTAAAAACTGTTTGTGTGATGTTTTGGGAGGACAATGGGTGTGACTTTGCAAGAACATTGAAAAGTGCCTACAAAAAGTCATGAAATAAACGTCATGCATACAATGTCCAGAGGACATTATTTGACATCCAGGCAATGTTGATGCAACATTAAAATACGCCATCACCTCAAACATTGCTCGAATGTTTGTGGGTAACATTGTGAATAACGTCTTATTAAGGTTTGAGGATGTCTACAGAAAGTTGTCAAATAAACGTTCTGCGCACAATGTTTAGGGAATGTTGATTGACATCTAGGCAACAATAATACAGCATTTTGAATTATCGCTATACAGACATTGTATGAATGTTTGTCCATAACATGGGGAATAACATTTAAGTAGCGTTCAAGGGTGTCTACAGAAAGTAGTGAAGTAAACGTGCTGCACAAAACGTTCAGGGGGCCTTCACCGACATCCAGACAACGTTTGTACAACATTCACTTGCTTGTTGGGAAAATATTAACCAGCGGCTTGACTCTTAGCGTTAAAAAAGTTTTTTTTAAAATTGAGCTAGATAAAGACCAAAAAATAATGAGAAACAACCGCCACGTCATCCAAGGTAATGTGGCGGTGCAAAGGTCATCCTAACGGAGAAACAGGAGAACACAAAAAGCAATCATCCAAGCCTTAACAAAATGCTGGTTCTGAGTGGAAAGATAGATTACAAAAGCAAAGCTAAAACTTTATATCTCTAAACCTTTACTATGGCCTCAATTTTTATTTTTGAATCTTTTGATTTATATTACATTACTGTATAGATGACTTATTTTACTTATAGTCATTCTGCAGGATATTCAGTGGGTTATAAATAGCAACAAAATTTTGTGTTTTTTAGCAAAAAATGTCTTAGACTCATCCACTACTTCAACCTATCCCCAGCCACAATATTGTGATTTTGTCCACAATAACTTTTTCATACCAGGAGATGGCGAAGTATGCAGAGTATTTTAAGTAGAACGATAAAAACAAAAAGCAGTGTTGGCTGAGTTATTATCAAGCAGCATAAATGAGATATTGATATTTAGTACTTGAAGTATGTTGTATGATTGGTATTATGCACTCAAATAGTTGAAGAAAACTATAAGTATTATTATTTTTGATGTAATATTTGATGATTGCAATGCAGAGAACAACTTACAATCTATAATACTAATAATACATAGTTTCTAAGATCAATAGTTGAAAGGCAAAACTCTGGGGTTGAAGTGTTTGCGCCGCAGCAAGCTTATTATCTCTAGAATGTATCTCTTAATACATATTCCAAAATGGCCGTTCCTTCTGTATCTGTGCATAGAGTTGAGTTAGTCCAAGTTATTTTATTTGAGATAGCGCTCTAATCTCAAAGTGAGTTTTGATTAAAAAATGTCTCAGGTCATAATTAAAAAACTTCATTCAAGAAGTTTTACATCAATTTGCATCGATGCTTGTTGTGAAGACTAGATAGACAATCAGTATATTGTTGTAACAAACTCATAAACTCTAACATTTAGTCTGCAGTTCTGGCTATGTGAACTGTGGTTCTGGCTAGGTGAACTGCAGTTCTGGCATGTGAACTGTAGTTCTGGCTATGTGAACTGTAGGTCTGGCTATGTGAACTGTAGTTCTGGCATGTGAACTGCAGTTCTGGCTATGTGAACTGTGGTTCTGGCTAGGTGAACTGCAGTTCTGGCATGTGAACTGCAGTTCTGGCTATGTGAACTGTAGTTCTGGCTATGTGAACTGTAGGTCTGGCTATGTGAACTGTAGGTCTGGCTATGTGAACTGTAGTTCTGGCTATGTGAACTGTAGTTCTGGCTACATGAACTGCAGTTCTGGCTATGTGAACTGTAGTTCTGGCATGTGAACTGTAGTTCTGGCTATGTGAACTGTAGTTCTGGCTAGATGAACTGCAGTTCTGGCTATGTGACCTGTAGTTTTTATTTACAAAAATCTATGTTATAGTTAACACAAAACTGCAAAATTGAATGTTGCTACCCCGATAACATCAAACCTTAAATCATAGTAGACTTTTTATCTCTAGCTCATGGCCTGTTAAGTTGGTGACAGTTTCAATACTAGATTTTCTGTATTTCGGTTTCTTGGAATAAGAGGAAGCATGCAATAACTTTTTTTGAGATTTCAAGATATTTGGGAATAATTCACTGGTCGAACCTACAGTGATTGGTTTGTGTCTAATGTTAAATCTCAAGAACACTGGTGTTAAGGATTAATCAAGTTTTTGCATCAAGATATTGCCACAAACCACAAACTAATTTATAGAATATTTTATTTTATTCCTTCTGTCTGAAACTTTTATGTAGTGTATCCTTCAATTTGTGTTACAAACAACTAAAGCATGCATTCACTGAGCTGGTTGATTACAACAAATGTATATTTACAGTGCTAAACTTTTGCGTTTCTGCTCGTTTTGCATCATAAATTAATAATTACTTCTGTCTGGTTCTCATCCAACATTTTGTTGTCATATTTACAGAATATCTGGTAACTCAGAAGTTTATTTAACGCGACAAACAATGATTTAGGTAGTCAAGAACATAATGCTCAGGTAGATCAGATCCAAAGACTATAATCACTTAGCTCATGACAAATTACCTGCAAAATACTACTTATCACACAAAAGTTATACAAACACAAATCAAATATTGTAAATTATGTTTCGTACAACAGCTTCCTTGCTGATAACAGTGTCACTAAACACTAGTCTGTGTTTAGCTGGGAATGACTTGAACTTTTCCACGCTTGAAGGAAGTTGACTGTCGAATTTTACGTAGATAGGATGGATAGATTAGAACATACACCATAACATTAGCTATTCCATAAAATGCCTGACTGTATACTGCTACCCATTGATAGATAATGCGACTTTTGGTAGACACATCTTCTGATGCCATTACCACTATCACAAAAACAATAATTGGTAGGACAGTTGCATATAATATAACTCATGTACTTGTGATATATCTTGTAGCAGATTTGACTTCTTTATTTGTAACGAATGCTGCACGTCGTAGTTGGTTTGCTCTCAATCTATGAATGATTTTCCCAAACAAAATACCTGTTGCAATCGATGGTAACCCCATTCCAATAAGTAACAGGTAATGTAAACCCTTGACTTCTGAGAGACTATCCTCAGTAGAAACTCCATAGACGGCACTGACACAAAGTCTTTTCGGCGAAATACTGACTCCGATGATTGATAACAGGGTGTTGACCAGCCAACCCAAGACTGAAAGTTTACCGATGTTCTTTAGAACTTTGGAAGTTTTATAGTCAAAAGATCTACAAACTGCATAATATCGGTCTACACTAGCTAACATCAGCTGGTAGTATCTGCATTGAATCGCACACTCTGTAGCTACCAATATTGTTCCACTTACTGCCACCGGTGCTGTCTTTAGATACTCATAGGTTGAACAGAGTAAGCACACAGCAGCTAATAAACTTGAAAAAATGTCAACAAAAGTCAAGTTCATAAGGACGTAGTAATAACTGCCTTTTTCTGCCTTTGCAGTAATCTTGAGTCCAATGATATGCAGAATATTAATAACGGCGGAAAAAGCATTAAGAGAAGAAGCAGCAGACAACAAATGGCTGTCACAGCTAGCAGTAGTGTTTTGGCAATCTCGCAATGTAGTAAAGTTAGCTGATTCCATTATCTGATGCTCACTCTGCGTCTTACCACCAAAGCTTACAGTCTATAACTAAGATGTTTGATCAAGTTTTACATTACCAAAAGTACATAATATAAAATAAAAGAGTGCAATGATTGGTAGAAAGTCTTTTATAGTTATCGTGTGTGATATTGATTGATTGAAACGAGATAATCTCAACTATAGACTTGTAGCAAAGCCAGTTAGTTGCTTCGTATAATAATAGTTTTCAGTGTTCCCTTGAAATAGTTCAGTAGATGATCGGGGAATGGCTTTTTCGTGTGTCCTTGTTAAATTTTAAGAATCGCCGCATAAATGTGTAAGCCATTTTATTCAGTGTTCAAAATGGAGAATGCTAAGCTATAGCCACAAACAGCAAACTACATCAGAGAATCTTTCGTCTTATTCTTTCTGTGTGAGACTTTTATGTATCGTATGTTTCAAGTTGTTTTCCATCAGATTAAGGCACACAAACCGTCTTCCAACAGATTAAGGCACACAATCCGTCTTTCAACAGGTTAGTCGCATCAAACATGCTTGTACAGGTCTCCACTATGAGTTTATGTTATGTTACTTTTCCTAAACCGATCATTTTTTTGTTTTGGTCTCATCCAACAGTTGGTTGACATATTATTGCAATACCTTGTAAAATAGAATACGCTGACGTTTTTTGTACTACTCTTGAGTTTATCTAACGCAATAAAACTCTGATTGAGGTAATCAAGATCAGATTCCATAAAGCAATCAATCAGCCAATGTCAAATAACCTGCAAAATGCTGTCCATCACATAAAAATGAAACAATAATTGCAAAACAAGTATTGCAAACTGGGTTTCCTACTACAGCTTTCTGGCTTGTAACAACATAACCACACTCTTGTGCAATTAACTGGGAACAACTTGAACTTCCCAACATTCGACAAGAATCGACTATTATGCTTTATGTTTTTATTACAAACAGAATACAACATAATCATAACATTAACTATTCCATAAAAATATTTGCTATGTACAACTATTCATTGATTGGTAATGTGCACTTTGGTAGACATGTTTGGTAGACACGTTTGGTAGACATGTTTGGTAGACATGTTTGGTAGACAAGTTTGGTAGATATATTTGGTAGACATGTCTGGTAGACATGTTTGTTAGACAAGTTTTGTAGATATGTTTGGTAGACATGTTTGGTAGACATGTCTACCAGACATGTTTGGTAGACAATTTCGGTAGATACGTTTGGTAGACATGTCTGGTAGACATGTTTGGTAGACATGTCTACCAGACATGTTTGGTAAACAAGTTTGGTAGATACGTTTGGTAGACATGTCTGGTAGACATGTCTGGTAGACATGCTTGGTAGACACGTTTGGTAGACATGTTTGGTAGAGATGTCTGGTATACATGTTTGGTAGGCGAGTTTGGTAGACATGTTTGGTAGACACGGTTGGTAGACATTTTTGGTAGACATGTTTGCTGAATGTCATTCTCACTATCACAAAAACAATAATTGCTAGTAATTGATAGGGTTTTTTAGCTGTCAGCAGAAGAAATATTTTTCCTTCTATTTTCCGTACGCTTAGTAGCTTGTTACACCATACATATTAGTCATAATTGATCTTGAACTAAACTGCTAGTATGTTATTCACTTAAACTCTGGTTAAAAGGGATCTTAAGACAAAGCTTAGAGCTCCTAAAGTGAGGAATTTTGTTACGGTTAAATTTGATTATTCTTAAAGTGTGCTTGCCAAGCATATAGTCTTATAAACTTATGGAGGATGTAGAAAAGTTAGCTCATTCAATAAAAGCGCTGAAATTATTTAATACATAGTTTTCTGGATCAAACTATTGAACACAATTTATCTATGAAAAACTGGTTAAATGGTTGTACGCTGTGACGTCTATTTACTTCTAATAATTTACTATATTAACCAACTACTCAACCATCTGTTCTTACTACAACGTTGTTTTATCTTTTTGAACATGCTCTAAAGATTAGGAGTTGTCTTCTCAGAAGCTTGTGTGCCAAGCTGCTACTTTTTATAAATAAATAAAGCCCAAAACCGGTGAAACAGTGATGTAAAACAAATATTAACAATGAAATATTTTCTCTATCATCGTACAAACAGTTTTGAATGCTCTTGTGATAATACTCTTGAGCTTAAATTGCAAAAAAAAAAACTAGTCTGATTTTAGTCATTTTTTAATGCAATCTTGAAACGCCATTTTAAAAAATAACTGCTAGTTAAGTTATTCATCTCTTTTTACCACTTCCATATGATCCTTCATAACTTCCAAGAAACCAAAAAACCTTACAACAGATTTTCTCAGAAAGGACTTTGTTTTTCCTTTCCCTTTTTGACTGCAACTCTATAGTGAAGGAGTCAAGTGTGATGCATTTAACACTATTGGCATTTGCTGTAAACATAACAATTAATTAAATGCTTTTTGTCAATAAAAAACAAAAAAGAAAATGCTTGAGGAATTTTTGTTTCATAAGCGAAACTTAATAGTTCAAAATCAAATACTTATTCAAAAATTTCCTAACTTCTTGTCTAAATCTAAAAATAAATGGACAGCTTAAAATACTTGATGAAGAGTTGCTCCACTTATTAAATTATAGATGTACTTGATCATTTATGTTAAAGGGCCTAGGACACCTAGTTTGAAGAGGACTTGATTTAATTCAAACTTTTTGAGGTTGAACTGTGTTCAGAAAAATTATCTGGAGTTGCCCTGTCACCGGTAATGTAATTCCTATAGACACAGTCAGCACTCGCCAAGACGCAATTTCTTTCCAAAGATGCAACAAGTTATAAAGAGCTATAAAGTGAGTTTCAAGATTTTGGCTTGTTTGCATAAAAATAGGGCCTCCTAAATATTTGTATTGTGCAGAGACTAATTTGATTGCAAAAATAAATGATATTGCAGCAAATTTTAATTTTTTTGGAGCTGTTTTTCTCAAGTCAGCAATTTGCTTTGTCTTTGATAATCTCGCTATTATGTATACATGGCGTTCACGTGATAGTGTTTGTGATCAAAATCAAAAGAATTAATGAGATTTTTTTATCAAAAGAATAATTTTCAAGCGAAAAATTAATCAAACAATAACATCATTATAATTTTATAATAATACTTCGGAGAAAAAAACCACTGCTTAAGATTTACTTCCGATGCTATTTTTTTACAACAACGATAATAATTCAATCTGAAATACCGCCTGTCTTTCCAAGAAAAATATGAAAAAAAAAATAAATAATAATAAATAAATTTTTTAAAGAGTAGCTTCAAGCTGAGAAAGAAACAAAAACGTTACGAACTACTTGTTGGAATAAAATATATAATATCATAATGCTGATGGTCCCTTCTGTCATAGACCTCCATAGACCTCTACGTAGTTATTGCGCTTTTGTTGCTGCAACTGAGTTTTCTCAATAGTATTACAATGGTTAATGAGAAACAACTCTACACACAAAGTAGTCTTGCAAAGCCCGTCAAAATCCCTTTAAGAGTGGGTATCCATTGGTAATTCATGAGAGATAGAATTAGGAGTAAATAAAGAATTACAGTCGTTAAGATTCATGAATGAATTTTCTCTGCTGCTGATATGGCTTCCTTGTCATCATTTTCTTTTCTGTTGTAACTTTTTCTTGATTTGCTGATGTAAGAAGTTGCATTATTGTAAAAAAAACAAAAAAACAAACAGCTCATATACTACATACAGGCTTATAAAAGTAACCAAAGTTATGCAGTGCTTGCAGTATATTTATGTAAATGGTTGTGAGAAGTATTAATGTGTTGAATTCTGAAGCTGTTAAGAAAAGATTCAGTGCATTATACTGAGAGATTACATATATTTTGAATAACAAACACCTGCAATTCGGAAAACTAAGTTTTTACTGGTAGCATGTAGAAAAACCTCCAACCTGTGTTTAGATTAGTAAAAACAATAGTTTTTGTGTTAATTTGATTCGAGTCATATACTGGTGTTGTCTTTATTTGAATTCTGTAAACAGTCACTAATGTCAAAGAAACCCAATTAGCCGAGCATAATGTTGTTACATTATACACACTAACACAGAAGCCATTCTGTGTTTTGACTGAATGAGAACTAGACTAAGGATTCAATAGTCCATTTGGGCTTGACACAAACAAATGCATTGAGACCAGAACAATACAGCAACAATACGCAATACATTGCGTCTTATCGCATCACTATGTGCTTTTGTGATGTATCGGAAAACCACTAATAGTGTTTCACGTGTGTTTTTATTTGTTAGTACATCGTTTTCAAGTGTGAACAATAAAGCCAAGTGGAATAGCTATACAACAAGTGTGAACAATAAAGCCAAGTGGAATAGCTATACAACAAGTGGGAACAATGAAGCCAAGTGGAATAGCTATACAACAAGTGGGAACAATGAAGCCAAGTGGAATAGCTATACAACAAGTGGGAACAATGAAGCCAAGTGGAATAGCTATACAACAAGTGGGAACAATGAAGCCAAGTGGAATAGCTATACAACAAGTGGGAACAATGAAGCCAAGTGGAATAGCTATACAACAAGTGGGAACAATGAAGCCAAGTGGAATAGCTATACAACAAGTGGGAACAATGAAGCCAAGTGGAATAGCTATACAACAAGTGGGAACAATGAAGCCAAGTGGAATAGCTATACAACAAGTGGGAACAATGAAGCCAAGTGGAATAGCTGTACAACAAAGTATAAAATTGAATGGTATGTCATGACTAAATATTAAGTTTTACATTGTTTCTAGCAAAAAATATGAAGAAATGTGCAGAATCCAAATGCTGGCTGACTCAACTCCTCAAATAGTTGAAGCTAGCCCTAGTAGTTATATAACGGTAGCATAATACCCATGATAGCAAATTTTTTCACAGAAAATTTTTATCACTTTGAAAATATTGAAAGCCTTTGAACTAGCTAACAATGAAACATAAAACTATCAAAGTGAGCTGGTGAATTGTCTATAGGAAATGTCCAGGAAGCCATTGATTACAAAAGTATGTGAGTATAAAAGTCAGGAGTTTGTCACTAACCGCAGTACAACTTGTACAAAAACAATGCAGTTTCATACAATCTTGAGAGAAATGTGCACTCTACAATCCAGTACAACCAGCTAATAAATAATTGATTATAACTGCGATTACAATAATTGTTTTGGTTAGGTAGGGTTTTTGCAGCTCTTCAAAACTTTGTGAAATGTTAAAATAAAATAGAATGATTTTTATATTTTTGAGGTTTTGTCTATATTTTACGTCATTTAAAAGTTAAAACTAGCGACTGTCATAATAATGGAGACAACAACATAATATTGCTTGCCTTAATTATTATTACTATTACATAACTTCTTACAGTAATAAGGTTAATATCATCAAATGAACGGCTATCGTTTTATCACTTTTTTATTTACTCAGTGTACTTAAGGACAGCTGTAAATCAGGAGTCACGCCTCCTGCACATCCTATAGACTATAGTTGTTACACAATATGGCCAGCTCTCATTGTAAGCAATGCAAAAGTTGTCGCCTTTGCTATTTGCCTGCAGGCTGGTTCACGGTCCTAGCCTTCTGATATTTTGATAGAACCTTCAAAACATAACATAGATTGTGTTGAGAAATGGAAATGACTCCCAGTTCTCTCCAAAATATGTCAAAAATTAGGTTTTATAAGGCAGTTTTTCGCAAATTTTTGGTGAAAAAGTTCTTGCCTTTGCCATTTGCCTGCAGGCTGATTTCTGGTGCTAGTCTTCTGATATGTTGATAGAACCTCCAAAACATATCATTGATTGTGTTGAGAAATAGAAATGACTCTCAGTTCTCCCAAAAATATGTCAAAAATTGGCTTTTTTAGGCGGTTTTTCGCAAATTTCAAGTGAAAAAGTTGTTGCCTTTCCCATTTGCCTGCAGGCTGCATTCTTGTGCTAGCCTTCCGATATGTTGATAGAACCTTCAAAACATATCATTGATTGTGTTGAGAAATGGAAATGACTCTCAGTTCTCTCCAAAATATGTCAAAAAGAGGTTTTTTTGAAGCTATTTTTCGCAGGTTTCTAGTGCAAAAATTGTCGCCTTTGCCATTTGCCTGCAGGCTGGTTTACGGTGCTAGTTTTCTGATATTTTGATAGAATCTTCAAAACATATCATAAATTGTGTTGAGAAATAGAAATGACTCTCAGTTCTCTCCAAAATAAGTCAAAAATTGGGTTTTATAAGGCGGTTTTTCGCACATTTTCAGTGAAAAAGTTCTTGCCTTTGCCATTTGCCTGCAGGCTGATTTCTGGTGCTAGCCTTCTGATATGCTGATAGAACCTTCAAAACATATCATTGATTGTGTTGAGAACTAGAAATGACTCTCAGTTCTCCCAAAAAATATGTCAAAATCGGTTTTTATAAGGCGGTTTTTCGCAAATTCTAAGTGAAAAAGTTGTTGCCTTTCCCATTTGCCTGCAGGCTGATTTCTTGTGCTAGCCTTCTGATATGTTGATAGAACTTTCAAAACATATCATAGAATTTGTTGAGAAATAGAAATGACTGTCAGTTTTCCCCTAAATATGACAAAAACTGCTTTTTATGGGCTGTTTTTTGCAGATTATTAGTGAAAAATTTGTTGCCTTTGCCTTTTGCCTGCAGGCTGATTTCTGGTGCTACCCTTCTGAGAATTCGATAGAACTTCCAAAACATATCTTGGAATGTGTTGAGAAATAGGAATGACGGTCAGTTCTCTCACAAATATGGCAAAAACTGGTTTTTATAGGCTGTTTTTTGCAGATTACTAGTTCAAAAGTCGATGCCTTTGCCATTTGCCTACAGGCTGGTTACCGGTGCTAGCCTTCTGATATTCTGATAGAACCTCCAAAACATATCATAGAATGTGTGGAGAAATAGAAACGACTCTCAGTTCTCTAACAAATATGTCAAAAATTGGTTTTTATAAGGGTGTTTTTCGCAGCTTATTAATGTATAATCCACAGTTTCACCAGTTACAGTCTCAACATAAACATGTAAATCGATTGTGTAAAACTATTCTTTTTGATCCCCAGTGGTGTCATATCATGGAATTGCAGAGGATTTACATTTATCTTATGTAAAAATATCATACACACTGGCACCAACATGATACCTGCGCTCAACTGCCTACTACTTAAGATCAGTTTAATTTTTTTATGTTAATTTTGGTCATTACTTGCTAAAAAATAGGTTATGTTGCTTAACTTCATTGAATCTCCTAAAAAACACCTATACCAGAAGCTTGGCATCCTTCTGCTTAATTCAACTCACCACTGATGCCTATTCATCACCTACTACTGTGGTAATTAATTATAATAATACAAAGCATTCACAGCATTGGCTATAGAATTAAACTGTTACAAGCTGAAGTGAAAGCTGTTAACTTTAATTGCCACTGTGGCTAGTGTTCTTTACTACTATGAGTGAAGTTTTGCATAGCTATCCAACTCCAAAATCAGTGAAGCGTTCAGGCTACATAGACTGCAAGACCTCCACAGAACTAGATCCAGCATTTCTTGGTTATATAAAAAAAGTTGCTACTAACAGCCAATCAAAGTCTGCTTATTGGAGATTCATCCAATCACAAGTTTGTACAAATTAGTTTGGTTTCTCCACAGTTTGTGCTCAATGGTTTGTGAGGTTAGAGAACATACCTTGCTTACTGGATATTTGCACATAGCTACAGATGTTTAACCAGGGTTTCAACTCAGTCCTACTTACTACAGGAACCTTTGCCAAGCACCCATCCCTGTAATAATAACATAATTAACTAGCCGACGCTATTAAAATCACTTGAGCGATAACTACAAGGCAACATAAAGAGAGCACAACTTCTCAAAAATCGTGTTACAATATGCACTTGAGCATTTCAACATTCTTTCATAGAAACTGAAGTCAGGAAAAGACAATTCCAAATCAAACTTGTTATCAGCTAAAAACAGTCCCTAACATTAATCTTTGTTATTAATTTATAGTTAGACATAACTTTGCGCAGTCAAAAACTTGTTGTTTTAATAACTACCTGTAATGTCAAAAGACTGAAGATGGAAGAATTGAAGTAAGAAACAACTCATGATGACATTGTTTGTACAATCCATTTATAGCACAGTACTGTTAGCGAATTGTAAATTCACAACAAACATTCATTATCGCTTAGAGAATAACCCAAAAAGAATTACATGACATCGTAGAAGGATGAGGATTACACTGTTATTTGATTAAGTTAACAAATCAATGAACAAGAAGCATTGAATTAAATGGCGGTGAAGCTGAATCACATGAAAACAAGGTTTGGTGTTACCAGCATTAAAAAAGAGAGAAAGAAAAGTGAGGGAAAATGAAGGGAATAAGGGTTGGGGGAACGATTGATCCTGTCAATGTCACTCATCTAATTTCATTACATCAGTTGGTAGTAGAGCTTTATATTTTGCCAAGTTATCATACATGTAATTATTATTGTGTCACACAACACCCTCCGGGTAAATATCTTGAGCAACCACTAGTTGAGGCTTCCGCTCCTAGGATTCATTCATGGTGCTAAAATGTATCATATCAGTCTAGCAGTTAATTTTAGGTACTGAAAGAAAATTAGTTACTTGTCCACACCTTTTAACAAAATCAATTCCATAAAATAACACACTAGGTATTACATCACGATTTTTGGTGATAAAAAGACCTACAGAGACCATATGATGGCTATAATACGATTATAAAAAAGACGGTAAAAACTGAATGTGCAACAAGGGGCTCTGTATACTGCTGTCAAAATTGCAGACAAATCTAATGGCAGGAGGCAGAACTCAGGCACATACATCGAGAGAACTTGTTACAAAAAATGAGGAGAAATTTTAATGTGAGTGTAGAGAAGAGAGTTTTATATATAAACATGTACTTACCAGCCACTCGGACTGCAAAAGCAAGAGAATGAGTCAAGAGAATGTTGCTGAAAAAGTCTACAATGATCTCGCTTCTGTTGAAGTTCACAGTTCCGTTGTTGGATCACTTGTAGCGAGGTTAACAACGAATTGCTCTGTTGGCGAGGTAGCACATGTGGAATGGAGAGTTGACAAAATCCAGCTTAGTAGCTTGACCAGCCTCGCCACTTCACCTGCGCTAAAGCCAAATAAGAATAAAATTTCAAAGTAATTGTAGCATCATTCAATATACGCAAGTAATAAGCAAAAAATAACAAACTGCTGAAAATATTCTCAAATAATGTTTGACGCAATTAAAGGCAAGTAAATAAAAAATTTAAAACTGGTTTAACAAAAGTCGCAAATGAATAAATGAATAATTTTTTGTAACTACTCTCTGACTTCAGTTTATAAATGTTGAAGTATATCGTCATGCTGCCAACAGACAAACACATTTCATATTTCAGTGCAAGCCCACTTTCACTTAATGCTCTCACTGCAGATTACCTGACATGTTATATTGAATGTTTGATGGCTGGCTCTTAAGTTATTTAAGCTGAGGAGTGTGAAATAAAAACAGAAACGTGGGATATTAAATAGTTTTTACTGATGTATGCTTGATAGCAAGATGTCATTGCAATGGCATTTGATACAAATGCTTCAAGTAGCAAATCAAGAGTTCAACTCAGCATTAGTACACTCACCAAAGAACATCAATGGAAGCCACACAGCAGATAATAAACTTTGTTTCACATGTTATGATGAAATTTAATGCTATGGCACTCATACAACTAGTGAAGAATGGGGAAAGCAGTGGGGACAACTCTAAAAAATCATAGATGACAAACTCTTCTATATCTTGAATAGGAATTGCTTCAATTCTTACATTATCTGGATTACAGTTGTTGTTTTCGTTAGTATTAACCTGATGATGAAAAGTTGGTGATTAATCTATGCCTAAAATAACAAAGAAGTAAAGTTATGGTACAAAAGCCAAGTAAGCCGGTAGGAAAATTAATGGTTTATCTAACAGCCGCAATCCTTTCAATTTGATTTGTTAGAACTAACCAGGTCTCAGAGCAAAATACAACTAAATCACTGTACCAAAAATTAAGAGAATTCTCTGGAGCAAATATTTTATTGAACAGTAAACTTTCATTAATGAAGCTGAGCGACTAAGCTGAACAATTCAATAAAAATTACAAATCTCATTCGGGAGGGAAGACAAGATAAAACGGTTGCGTTTTAATAACCTTCAAGCACGAATAAAAGTACTTGAATATATCAATAATTTTATTGAATATGAATACACAAACTTCCGTAGACATCGGTGAAATACGTACATGAATACGAAAACTTCAGTAAGTCTGAGTAAAATATGTTTATGAATATGGAAACTTTACAACGAAAGTGTAACACATGCTAGTGAATTTGGAAACTCCACAATCGATCGGTAGAATATGTTCTATCAATATTAATAAGCCTACAGAAACAAATGATTAATATTAATGAATGTGGAAATTCCAATGGATGGAAGGGAAATATGTTAATTAAAAACGAGATTTCAAAGTAAAAAAGAGTTTGTGCTTCTAATACATGAGATCCAAGTCAAAGAAAATTATTGTTTGTTTTATACATTTCCACACAAAAAATATAGTAATTGAAAAAGGTTAGTGGTGAAGCGGTGGACCATGTTTATGAATTATGAACATTCACTGATACTCCAAGAAGTTACATGGACACGCTAAAGTAAATTAACACAGATACTGATGGGGAAAAAATGAAACATGTTTTTGCATGTTGAAACATCAAAATAGATTTACTCATGAAAAGAATGTGTAAACATGTTGGTAGGTGACAAATGAACCTGAAGAAACGCCACACATGTATTAAAATGGAAACAAAGCAGTGTTTATTCAATTTCGTCTTTAATTTTAATTATCATCAACATTTAAGGGGGTATTAAAATGAGTAATATATTCTCATCACAAAACACTTTCATACTAATACTAAAACATGAGAATTTCGATGTGATCAGTTTAGCCAGTATGTAACTGAAGTATTATTGCAGTTGCAAGTTGATAAGCTGTGATCCAACTCATTGATAAGTGTGATCCCACTATGTAAGCGCGCTCTTGAGAACTTTCAAGGTGGAATACAATGGAGTAAATTAAATTAACAGGAGTGAATGGTCAGAAGTATTTTGAGAACGTTTCTAATGTTTGTTGGTTGGTAGAAATGTTTTGCTCAATCATTACAATTGCATCATATGGCTAGCTGGTCTCCCACAGACAGTGAAGTGATAAAGCAATAGAGTAATTTCTCAGTGAGAGATTAAAAGTTTGTTGAGTATTGATCTGCTCCAAAGCTAGGCTTTTAAAATTTTGTGAGAAAACTTTCTTGATTTTAGGAGTAACCCTATGATTGATATTAGTAATATTAAAAACCATTTAACAGAAAGAACTCTAACGCAGGAAGAATGTTGTTATTGTAGACATTTGGAGTGGCAAAAATGATTTATACTTGTGAACATTGCAGTTGAATAGATTCATAGATATGATAATTTTGGCGTGAAAATGTTTATGAATATACATCATTTTGCATGAAAGAGTGAAAGGTGTTTATGCATTTAGAAATTTTAATATGATAAATTGAACTAAGTTTGCGGATATGGAAGTTTCAGCTGACCAAAGTAAAATAATTTTACAAATACAAAAATTTGAATATGACAAAGTGAAGTATTTTCATAGATATAGAAACTTTGACATTAAAGCATGCCAGCCTGATCACTTATTGGTTGAATTTCTGAATATTCAAGTCTTAAGCAGCAGATTGATGTATTAAATAACCCTCTATGCCCACTCAGTCATGATTTACAAGCTTGCCAAAAGCCCACTAGCCTTAAATGCTCGTCGCATAAGCTGAGATTGAGCTTTATATAACTTCTATTGATTGCCAAGTACGTCATTTTTGGATTGTGGGAGTGGTAAGTTATAATAAATAATAGCAAATTTTTATAAATGAAGTTACATCGTATGCAATTGAAATGAAATGTGATTGGGCAATTCATTTAGTCTTAAGTCTACTGAAGGTCATTGCAACAGGAATAAAGAATCCTTATAAAGACAACCCATAAAAGATTGATTCTAAGATTAATAACTCATGTACATATAACAATTACTCAGCGACTTCCTCAGCAATTGTATGATTTTGCAACTTCTTTTTTTCGCTAAGCCATTGCTAGCATTTTATTTGAGGTAATCGCCAGGCTTGGATAGGGATAAAAAAATCACAAGCCAATCACATTGCAAAAGAACTTTACCCTAGTTTTCAATAGTGCCTCGTCATATTCAGTGCTCCGATCTATCAACGATCCTATAATAAATTGAAGGCTGTGCTTTGTAACAGCGAGTTTGACCGGAATCGCTGAAGAATAGGTAGTAACAAAAATTGTGCAATTTGGGGGAGCGACTACCCCAATCGCTAAGCAACATCGCTAGCACGATCGCTATATGTACATGAAATATTAATGTTGGGCTTTCCAGTTAAGCGCCATTTTTCATATGGCTTCAATCTTCATGCTGATCGCGTAAAATCTGAATGTAGTTTCTCTCAATATGGACACAAATAATGCACACGCGTAGTGAACAAAATCAACGCTTGTTTATTACGAAAATTTCATATGTGAAATAGCAACAAGAGACAATTGCGAGATTTTTCAGGTGGTCCTATTCCAATATGATCACAATCACAAGGATCATCTAAATTCTTTCCATCAATAGGGTAGAAAAAAATTGTGCTTGTTTTGGTGAGTTAGACAACAATAAATGGTATTCATACATAAAAGGACCGTAGTATGCGGTCAAAATAATAATAAACAAAATAATAAAAAGAAATAGCGGGATTTGATTGGCCAAATAAATACTGTACGCCAAAGAAATACACATACTTCTGATCCAAAGATGATGTCAATTTTAAGCAGTGTGAAAACTGGCGAGCATTTCTGGAAAAGGGGTATTTTGCAGGCTTGTAGATCAGCATTGAGGGGGCCTAGAGGGTTAGTCAATACAGCAATCTGCTGCTTAAAACTTGAAAATTCAGAAACTCAACAAAATATAGTTCAATGCTGGGATGCTCCAAAGAGTGAAATGTGTTGATGTGAATGGTTAATTTAGTGACCAGGTAAACTTTGCTATTAGATGAATATTGCTATGCAAAAGTGCAATATTTGTTATGTAGTATTTTTTTTATTATTTACCTTTTTTTGGTTTCGTGCTTGCAGAATTAATTATTTCATTTTGAGATGATTTCTTACAACTTCAACTCAAACGGATGATACATTTTGTGTCTACTGGAGACTGTGCCAGTAACAGATGTTTTAAAAAAAAGCTACAAAAAATTATGTTTATTGGCTACGACTGAACAGGCATGGTTATTTCAACATAGTTCAGACCATTGCAAAAACAGTTTGTAGGGCTTTAAAACGAATCACCTGACTTTGAAAATGTTTATACATGTAAGGTTTGAGCTGCTGCTGACCTTTTGAATTTCAATAGCATTTGGAGGATTTGCAAAGCATTTAGATGGTTGTAAATTATCTATAGTTATTAGCCAGAAATAATCTTATTGAATAACATGCTGCATTTAGCAAGAGCTGGCATTGAATCCCAATTGCCTTCAAGTTGTAATGCAGCTCATTAAGCTATTCATCTATTCAATCTAATCAAAGATCTAGTTGTTTCACGAGTGTTTATACACTTGTGGAAACAAGAAATTTTCCAGTTATGAGCCACCATATTAAACGGTATTGTTTGTTGTGTCCTGCTTTCACTAAATAAATTAACATTACTTCCGCCACTTACTAGCTTAAGGTGAATGGCTTTGGACATTGATTATATCTTGGTTATGTTCACCAGTGGCCAGCCCAATGTCTATGCATCACCCATGGTATTGCTTATATACTATGTTTCCACATCATGACAAATTGGCGATACTGCCGGCGATAAAGGGAAATTCCAACTGGAAACAGCACTGTCGACAAATTTGTCGTGAGACTTGTCGACAAACATTTGTCGCTCTCTGAAAGCGAAAAATTGGCGATAAGCAGAATTCCAGATGTTTATTGCTATTGGAAACGCTAATGTCGCCAAAGGCGATAAAACCAGACATGCGTAGTAAAACAGGAAGCCACAATTTATCCATTGTAACCGCATGGCATGGTTAGCTAGTGTGTGTTTATATTTAACTAACGAGGATCGTTTGTGGTTTATTACACAGTTATTTATGAAACAATACAACTGATTTGAAACGAATGAATCTTAGCTGCTGGTAATTAATTATTGCAGTGGTGAAAAACAAATGGTAGTATTTTTTTAGCAAAAAATCACTTGGTTATTTATTATAATTATTATTATTTATTTACCACTAACTAACTAATAATGATAAATAATATAATTTATTGAATCATAGCCAGTGTGCTACTAAAATTCTTTGTCACCACACAGCTTCCTTAGCTAGCCAACAACTCAGTGATGTTTTATTCATATATTTCACAATAGAGGAAAAGAAAATAATAATAAAAACAGCCTGCAACGCTAGTCGGCTAAATTGCACTCAACAGCACACTGACTGCAACTGCCTCTGTGGGCGTGGTTTAACCAACGGCGATAAACTTTGAGTCGTGGAAATATATGCCCTTGTCGCTAATTATTTGTGGTAGCAAACCACAGAGATTTGGCGATATTTTGTCATGATGTGGAAACATAGTAATGGTGTGAAACAAATACAACAAACAACACATAAACTGGCTATCCATCACTAATAATTATCCCCTATGAAGAAGCTTGAAGTGAGCATTTGATAGTGATTTTGGATCCAGTGAATGTAGCAACCTTGAATAGCATCAGAGAACATTCAAAATCAAAATTCACAAAAGCTTCGCTTTGAACACCAAGATTTTTTAGAACTAAAAACCGATAGGGCTTTGACTGGATGGTTTTATATTTTACTGCTTGACGAAACCAATTAAACAAAGTGATGGTAAGTAGTGCACTTTGTAAGTCATTCTGCAACCAAATAAAAATTGTTTTCATAGTTTTTCAAAAAATAAATTTCTGATGGTCACAGTTGAGCATGCAAGTACCCGCAAGGGCTCTCAGTACATTCAGTAAATACAAAATGGAAAAGCAAACAAATCAATTCGTCAATTGATTTAAGCAAAACACACAGGTTTTTATCAAGAATGTCGCAGTGGTACACAATTATTATCATATAGACACATTAGTATGAGCCTGTTGTACAGTAAATAGCAGCAAGATTGATAGATTCAATTGCCATAATGGGAATAAAAATATAGTTTGTCATTGATACTCACCAGCGTGTAGTAAAGCAGAGCAGCAACATTATTTGGCTCAATTATTAATTTTCAAGAAATAGAGTACAAAATTATTTGCTGTCAATCCTGTGTTGATCAATTACATACACTTTTAAGTGTGTGCTCATGAATCGTTATTGATGATGCACTATGTATTTGAATGTTTTATGGGCGGGTAGGAGAAAAGGCTGAAAATTCAATGGTGTGATTATTTCATTTTCAAAAATCTATATCCACTATAAGTATCCATAGATGTTAAGGTATCATGTTTTTTCCTTAACCATGCAACAAAGAAAAATAATTTAATCGGCTATTACAGAGCTTAGTATGAAGCTCAAATACTTATGTGCAGTGCAATGCATACTTTAGGGCTGGTGGACTCCTTTGCATGGATTGCCACAATACATTTTTGTGCAGCACCTTCAAGCAACTATTCATTTCTCCTGGTTTATATTTCTATTACATAAGAACATATCATCACTTATAAAGGACTATAGGGCTCATAAGGTTATACTTCTAGCCTTCATTACTTTTCATTCACGTATCAACTGCTGATTTGATGCTGAGTGAAGAAGAGCGAGTCAGTTCTTTTGTGATTGGAAGCCTAAAGAAATGGGATAATTAGTTATTATGTTCATATTGCGAATGCTATTGCTACCGTACACTAATACTTGTCTCTAAATGAACTAAGAGAAAATTATCATCATAAGCATTCCAGCAAGTTTCATTTTCATAAAAATTATATACACATATATACACACATATATATCATAGATTTTTAATTCTGAATTCAGAGATCTTATTATTTTAATGGTTTGTGAATAGCTGTGATTAAACCTCTTATAAAAATGAGACTGGTCAAATTGACTTCAGGAGTGCGGAGTCAGAGTTTCAGAGCACCATAGGGTTGCGTTACTGAATTGTTATAATTCTTGTTCATGTGAGGCTTTAGTAAACCTTTGCTAATGCCAGCATTCACAGAGGAACTGTTGAAAGTACTTTTGTATGTAATATTCAATTTACTATTCCTACAATTCATCACTTTGCTGTTTCTCCATTAAACATCTAAAATCAGCCACTTTTGCTGTGCTAACACTATAGGAGCCAGTGCAGTGGTTAACATTAGTGTTATGACTCACTGCTTTACTGGGAACAAAAGGGGGAAGGGGTTAAAGCTGTGCTTCAACTTTAGACGCTCTGAACAATAACAACACTCTCCCGAATAGTGATAACACCCAGTCGTTTTAAATGTGTACAATCTTTACCTTGTATACATATATGTTAGGAAAATGGTAAAAAGAATGTGCCATTTTAATAATAATTTGTCATAAACTGAATTGAAAAACGTAAAACAAAAATTCATTATCATATGAGTTGACTCACATTACAATGAAATTAAATGCAATAAATAAATTGGTCGTTGAACAACGAAAATGCATTTAGTATAAATAATCATTGGTCAGTGACAGCGGGCTTCAGCATTTTATAACCTTTCAGACAAGAGAGTGATTATACTTCTTGAAATCCTAATTTGTGCCAAGTTTATGTGAACATGGATCACTTCTGATAACTTACGATATGTGAACCAGGCTTTATCATACAGCCAGCTTCATTGTCTCATTTATCAATTGCCAAGTTTAACTAAACTGATGGGTGATAGCATGGTGTTGCTCCCACAGAAAACTCAAGGTGGCTGTGCAAGCAAATAACAAATACGCATTTAGCAAAGGAGACAAAATGATAAAGTGGAAAAAACAAACCAGTTTGTGAAACTTTGCTTGCCCCAACGCTTATTTATAAGCAAATGTTTGAGCAGAACAAATTGCAAAACAAGTTTGTTTGGAAGTTTCGCATGTTGATGATCAATTAGCAGGCCGATCGCTAAAGCAGCTAAAGCTAAAGCAGCGTAGTTATGTAATCTATAACAAGTTCGCTCTTCTGAGAACAAAGACCAATATGCTAAACTGCCATTTCACAAGCTAGAGGATTAACAGCTAACTAGCTAACAAGTGAACTAGCTAACAAGTGAAACTGTTCAAAATTAGTTTAAGTTATAAAAGTGAAGTATAACCTAATAACATGTTGGCCGAATACATGCATTCGAATTTATTGAATATCTTTGACAACAAACGACAAAACATATTACAATTCTGTTTTATCTGTCTGGCTAGAAAAATGTAAACTTTTTGCCCAACTTTGATGGTTACTAGTGCATTCCTTTGAGTTCCATAGAAAACAGCAATGAATGCGCTGCTGTTATGTATAAGAAAGGAATGTAGTGCAACAATTAATACAGTATGTATTTTTGACGGGTTTGAGATATAAAGTCAATTGATTTGGTTTAAATGTATGATCTTTGCTACCATGTATAGTTTCCATAGAATAATATGCAATTTTGCTGGAAAAATCAGGAAATTTCAGTGTTTTATGATTTAATACACTTCAGAGAAAACAAAGATTTCCAACAGAGGACTACGTTTGTGAACCCAAGTCACACTTAGGCATTGCCTTTGTTGTCGTGGTATTAAAGTTGTATGGAGAAAATGGTGTTAAATTGGCAAGCCAGAATCAGTGAAACATGACAATAACTGGCTTGTGAGCAGCAACCAAATCCAACAAATTTGTGGTGATGTATTACATAACGAGCAATCCTGCATTGGTGTGTGAACAAAGGGGCTATGGTGCAACTTTCATTGGTTACTAAACTGTGACTGGCAGCTCGTGAGCTTGTCAGCAAACTTTGCTACTTCATCACTACTTAAACCTAGATTGTTTAGTACTCAATATGCCTAAATTTGCTAACATTTACTGTGGGTTTGCAAGTTGTTACTTTCAACTCAGAAAATGAGTTGAAAGTATATAATAGAGAACAAGTTGAACACTATCCTCGAATGAAAGTGGAGAAAGAGCTATGGAAGAAACTTCGTTACAAAGGCAGAGAACTGGTATTGGACAGGTTAGTTTTTGCTTCCGTAAAAAATTAAAATTAGAGCATTTTAGACTGTATGAAATCATCTTTGTCCCATTGCTAATAAGGAATGAGTTATTTAACAAACCAGTGAAAGATTGATTCTTGTTACGTTGCAATGATTTCATTTTTGAACTTAACTCAATTGATAGTCGTGGCACGAATGTTTTTTTTTCAAGAATAGCTACACCAAACTCTTTATTAAAAGTTAATTAGTGATAACTTATCTAACAGAATAAAACCCATTTTGTACAAATTATGCATCAAATGCCTCAAGTGCCTCCGAAAATAAGGCCAAAAATCATTCAAAGAAACCAAATGGCACAAAAACGTCTTTGTCTGAAATATGACATGTGCTTTTTATAGTGGGAGATATTCTATCAGAGAATGGAATAGAAGAAGAATAAGACGGTACAGCCAACACGGACCAAGTCAAATCAGGTCACATGTCGGTAGTTTAGCCAGCTACGAGATAAACAATGATCGCTTAAAAAATGAGCTGGAGAGGAAAGTCACAAAGCTCTGTGATGGTGCAAAGGACTTTGAAAAATCATCTAATCTCAATTGGAGGCATTTGACACGAATTTGTGGACTCTGAAGAACTACCGGTGGCAACATCAACAATGACTCTCAGGTATATTACATTAATGGCATCTGCCAATGCTTGTGCACTTTTAGATAGTTTTATTTTTGAGCTCGTATTTAGAATATTAAAGTAAGTTTCAGTGATCAAAAGTCATGTTAACATGCTCACAACAGGTAGCATGGAATATGAGTGCTTGCATTAAAACATTGAAATGATAGAACGGATTACTATGGTTTGTTTTTAAACAATTAACCAAGTAAAAACTGTATGTTAGTCAGCTGTGAATACCAGGTTAATACAATAGTCTCACAAACACTGATGCATTTTACAGTGGTAGAAAGAAACAGACAGATAGCGAGTGGAGAGGTCAACATTGGCAGGGCTATATGCCTAATTACTAAAGAGCTTCGCAGAGGAGCTGCTACAATCGGAAAGTGAAGCTATGACAGGGTGGTGAGTCTACAAAACATCCGAGAGCACAATATCGAGTCATTGGATAGATAAAAAGAATCATGAGAGACTCCAAGAGTGTAGTTCTTACGGTTGAGCAATGCAGAGCTATTCCAGAGAAAAGCCAAGGTACAGACATAAGAAAGGTTAGGATTTGCGTTAATTACTTTTGGACGGAATTTTTTTGAATAAAAATCATGGACATTACAAAATTAAAACTGCTTGATTATAAAGTCCCAAAATGTGGCACTTTGGGATAAATTAACAATAACTAAATAATAAATTAATTAATGTGGGATAAAGTAACACAGTTGTCTATTTTTACCCTATCTTGGTGTAGTGCCCACAAAAGTAGATGATTTTCAACACCTGCTCAGAGAACAAGTTTAACAGTTAGAAACTATCCACCACTTTGTGTGCTGACATGATCATTCTGACATATGCTCCCACTCTTATTATGTAATGACTGTTTGGTTTTTCTACAATCAGCTGTGTGACACTTGCCAAGATTACTTTGATATGAATATTTGATGACCAAGGTGACATGTAGGGCTGAGCACTCCTAAATGTCAGGAGTAACTATGTTTTGGTCGTTGGTTAGTTTTCCTGGCTCTGACATACTTCATGTTTTGTTGCCAACTGCCATTAGTCTTATATTAACAAACAGGAAACTTACTTCTCTACATCTAGGTTAACACATTGACTCTGTCGTGGACAGTTGGCGTATGCTTATCCGTAACTCAGTGGTCTTTCTCTTAGTATTGATGTACAAAGCATCATTGAGAGACCGTACTTGCATATGATTGGACGGTCCACCAGTTGGCATAAGTGGAGGCTCGGGCTATTGAGCTACAAACAGCCGCAATGCCAATTATCTGCAATGGCAGAGAATATAACAACCAACTGCGACTGTACACAGGTAGGTGGAAGAGCTTCTGAGCTGTTGTTTATCATGGTTTTGAGTAATTCCAAATCTTTGATAGGTATATTTTAGTTTTCTACTTATCAATTTAGAAAAAAACTACTTTTTGGAGTGTCTATTTGCTGTTAATATGTGATTCAAACTGAAGCAATAATTTTCTGACAATGAAAACGGGATCATTGTTCAATGTGTGTTGGTCCATTTAAACATAGGTGGGAAACCAGAAAAAAGTCTTTTGACGGATTGGTTCGATCAACTGGTTTACAAAAAACGCTGAAAATATATTTGGAGACAAAAAATTATCAATAACAATTGTGCTCTGTGCAAAATAATACTTTTTAACCAAGTGCAAACCACGCCGTCTCTCAATTTCAGAAATAACACGACATCCTGATGAAAAATAGTTTGTTGCTAAACAACTATTTGTAACCCAAAAAGTAGTCAATGTTTATTAAACAACGGGCTTGAGTTTAAAGTAGTAATTTTGATGGTGGCTCCTGATATAAGAGGTAGAAATCAATATACAGGTTTTTATTTTGATGCTTCCGGTGCCTTTTGGTAAAATGGCATTTACGGGAATGCTTTAAAACAGGCTTGTAGGTTTATATTCTTCTATAATAATTTGTGATAGACAAGTGTTGTCAAAACTATATTTCTAGCTGTGGTTTTTCGACTACACTGAATGATAATAAAATCTGAAATACGTGCTATTTTACCAACACAGACGGGGGAAAATCACTAAATGAAAATGATTAACGTTTTTATTGTTTAATTTGAACATGTAGAGTTTTTACAAATAATAAAATTACCTATTAAAATGTGATATATTATTATAGTGAAAGCGTTGCTCACAGATATCTTTCTAGCCTCACAGACTTAGATAAACATTTTGAATTCTGTTTACCGAAATTAATATTTGTGAAGGAACTGCTTACCACAAAAGTCACCTTCAAAACATGAAGCATTTCATTGCTATGGATTTGTTTGATAGAGTATGGCACTTTAATCAAGATGTGTAATAAATGCTCTATCTCAAACAATTCAGGAGATTTACCAGCAAGAGAATTTGAGGCAGGTCTGGCAAGACCAAGCAGTTTCCTCCCCTGCCAATGTGGTGCAAGAGCTGAGCACTTGCCTGATGAGGAAAAGGTCTTTCTTATGCCAAATTTTCTGATTATTGATGACCGGGTAGCGCATTTTCGCAAAAGCTACAATTTATCTTACAATGTCAGCCGAATGAAGGTATGTATCATGCAACACCTCATGCAGGGACTAACTTTTTCTTAAATTTTAATTGAAACAAGGAGAAAATTATTTAAAACTCAACCTTTGAAAGTCATGAAAGTTTATTGGACCATGACACAGTGACATGTTTTCATACAAAAAGCCACAAAAAATATTGATCTTTATCTCGCTTTGCTTCATTCTATAAAAATCTTACAATTTTACAGAAGTTTGCTTTAAAGGGCTTAAAACGGGCTTTTCAAGACTCACTTTGTGTGAAGAGTTGTTTTGTATCAAGCATTGTAAAACTTTTGAGAAAACTCACTTGCGGCAACAAGATGCAATAGCTAGGTAGAGGTCTATGGTGGTCTATCACAACGCGTTCGACAAAAGAGACTATCTGGATTACGATATTATATAGTATATTCCAGCAAATAGTTTGTACCATTTTTGTTACTTTTCAGTCTAAAAAACTTAACTATTATTATTTGGGGTTTTTTTGGAAGGTTTAATTATTATCGTTGCTGTAAAAAACAACGTTGGAAATACAATTTCGGCAATGTTTCTATTCACCTGGAATTATTGTAAAATTATACTAATGGTATTGTTTGATTAACTTTTTACTTGAAAATTGTAATTAATTCTTCCGATCTTGATCACAAACACTATCAGGTGAACGCTGGTGTATACATAATAGCGAGATTACAAAGATAAAGCAATTTGCTGACAAGAGAAAATCACCTCCGAAAAAAGTTAAAATTTGTTACAACATAATTCTTTTGCAATCAAAAGAGTCTCTGCACAATGCCAATGTTTAGGGGGCCCTACTTCTATGCAAACAAGCCAGAATTTATAGCTCTATATAACTTGTTGCGTCTTCGGGAAAAAATTGAGTCTTGGGTAGTGCTGACTGTGTCTATAGGAATCGTCTTACTGGTGAGAGTGCAACTCCAGATATTTTTTCTGAACACATTTCAACCTCAAAAAGTTCAAATTAACTCAAATCCTATTAAAATTAGGCATCCTAGGCCCTTCAAAATGATCCGATAAGTTGCCAATGACTTTATATCATAAGACTGCTTTAATACCATGCCTTTATTGCTTGAAATATACCAGCATTTTTTTTATCATTGATGGGAAAGATAAATTTGAAATAAAAGTTTCAATATCAATTTCATTGATTCCGATTGTACTTCTCTGAAGACTTCTTTTGACTAATAAATCATTTTGAAAAATTCATAAATGCATAATAATTTTACTGCCAACCCATTAAGAAACTTTCTTTACAAAATCCAAAATTTTCTTCAAAACCTAAAATAGAAAGTGCAATTCCAAACCAAAACATTGTATTAGGTATATCTCATCTGATCCAACAAATTTTCATAGTATGATTGTCGTTGAAACTTGAAATATTTCCAAATAAGACTGGCCATCACCTGATTAGCTAAGGCAAATCAAAAAGTTGAAACTTGCTTGCAATACGTTTAGCACCACTTTGAGCATCAGGATTAGGTTCAGAGAGTGACTAAATTGTCATTTAGAAGGGAAACAATTGATTGGTTGCTGTTGAGACGATAATCAAATTTCTGTAAATAAATCAATCGGGTTTTCTTTAATTTGTATGGTAGAAAGATGAATCGCTGGAAGAGCTGATGAGAAGAGAAGTTTAATGAGAAGGGCGATGAGCTAAAATACATGCTATCACAGAAAATTACAGGTATGCAAACAGTCATTGGCACTATCTGTACTTTAACTAATGTGTGAATAGTGGAAGTTTCTTGTCAGAAAATGTTAGTTTTTTTCTTGTCATAAATTTGAGATTTTTAATGCGGTAAGCAGCTTAGTTTGCAGATTTACAAATCCACACAATTTCTTCTGTGATAAAACAATGCCCTAAATCAGTTATAAAAACTTTACTTTATGCAGACGACCAAAGTGAGAGTTTACCGTAACAAAAAATCCAAACAAAAATGTTTGTCGACAAAAGTTAAACTGCAATATTTCCCTTTTTGCTGTTTGACCAAACCACCCTGCTTTGATTCTAATTTATCATTTCTAATATTCACCTAATTTTGATTTGCACAATTGATGGAACAGCAAAAAACTTAAAAACACAACCACACAAATGTTACTCAACTCACATCAACTTCTATCATTAAATGCTTCCATTAAAATCACATAATTTTAGATAAAAACAACTGTACCATTCTGCAAAAAAACAAACAGTGAACTACAGTGATCTTTTTTTATCTTTTGTGAAATGGTTCCTAAAATTAGTAAAAATTTATCTTATTTTTCAATATCATGGCGCTGGTACTTGTTTTCAATTTATATTGATAATAGTTAGTATACCCACCTTATTATTCTACTAGTAAACAAGACTTGTAGTTGATCAGGGAAATATTAAAAAATATTCTAAAATTGGGTAAATAATAATTATCAACCAGCTGCAAGTTTCTTGAAAAGCATTAAATTGAAAAGCTGTGATGTGGATCTTGATTGGCTAGACAGGCCAATAATCGTACAGAGAACCATCATTGCCGATGAAAAAAAATCGCCCACCGATTTAAAATCTTGAAGATTTCACTGCTCACACTTGCGAGCCTATTTTTTGCTCCTTCCACTCGGCCGAGAATTGCTTAGTGTGAACGTAGCTTTAGTGTGTGTTTTAGATTTTGCTTCACAAAACCTTATGAGCAGGTATAGCGTAAAACAACTTAAGCTCTAATCAAATGCAAGGGTTTTCATAAAACATTTTTTACAACAGTGCTTACTTGAAAAACAATTTTCTCCTGTCGCTACTTGTTAAATTGACATTTACTAGCCAAAGCTTGTCATTGACAATAATATTTCAAGCAAACCATAGCCTGATAACAGTGAGCGGTCCAAAAAATACTGGGCTATGTAATGCATTGTAAATGTCATCAAAATAACAACGACAAATGAGTGTCCAAAAATAATTTGTTACTATTTAAAGGACTACAGATTTCAAGAAAACTGCGCTGAAGCTGGAGAACGATCGAATGACGTGCCTCAAGATGGACATACCTATAATCCATGAGTTGGTCACACTTGGTATGTTAGGAGTAGCATATTATGTCAAGTCAGTTTTATAGTAGTTACAGTACTGCAGTATCACCAGAGCTTAGCACTATGGGAAAAATTCACACTTAAATCTTTTCCAATGAGACACTAACACAACAGGGTACAGGTCACTAGAACTGATTAGGGATTCAATGGTTATTCCGATAAACAAGGTTCCAGGAATTAGCAATACCTGTTTTCTAATGAAAGCAGACAACTCCTGGACCAAATCTCCAACCGGTGTTTATGTTCACTAAATGCCGGCACTCTCAAGAGAAACTTTGAGACATTTTTTACCAACTACTGTAGACATTCATTTCAGGTTGATCAGCATTAATTCTAGGTGCCTACACTCATTTCAAGTCTGTATGCATGTATTATTGTATAGATTTGTTTCAGCCTTGCTTAAAATTGATTGACAACAGAATTTTTGAAACTATATTTGTTCTAAATAAGACTAGTAGTTGCTTCTTTCAGGCGATGTGAGATAGGCAGAATCATGAAATCTTTGTGGCAAAGCATTTATTGAAACTGAAAAAACCCTAAGCAAAGGTGAGTGAAACATCTCAATTATTTACGAGAGCGGATAATAAACAAGTGCAAAAGTACTTGAATGTTATGCATTTGCCGCTGTATAAAACAGTCTTTTTCCTTTTATTTAGCTGAGATGTGAAGTGCCTTTTTAAAAAGCTTAGAGCAGGCTTTGTGAGACATACTCTGGGTGGGAAGTCATTGTCTCATTGAGCATGAAAAAGAGGGCATCAATCCCCACCCTTACCAACCAAAATACAAACTGTCTCTTGGGTGTGTGAAGCACATTTTCCATGTTTCATATGTCATCCATTTCATATACGACAATTCTGTAACTTTTTTTACCAGATATCACAAACGGAAATGAGGAACCAAATTTGAGTATTATGAACATTTTACGAGTGGTCGTAAAACTAAAAGGTAAGAAATATGTTGACTATCAAGATTGCTACTACCTTATGGTTTTCATTTTGCAAGAAAGATAGGCGTGATGTAAAATTTGAAACATCGGCAAAGACGCTAGTTCCATATAGTAATATAAAAGTATTATCACTAGGTGAATAAAAATCTACTTGTTACCGATTAACTGCTAGACGTAGCTAAAACAGACAAATTTTTGGTGGTAGATGTAACAGATACACTAATAGTGGTAGATATAGCCGATGTACTACTTGTGGTAGAGGTCACCGATGTACTACACATACCAGATATAGAATATACATTATGGAAGTAGATATAACATATACACTACCAGTACTAAACGTAGCATAGATATGTTACTCGTAGTATATATAGCATATACACTACAAGTAGCAGATATGGCATTCATACTACTAGTAGTAGATATAACATTCACACTATTAATAATAGATACAACATTCATACTACTAGTAGTAGATATAACGTATTTAGGATGAGAAGTAGATATAACTTATATACGACTAGTAGTAGATGTGGCAGATGTATTACTAGTAGTACACACAGCATATTCACTGCACTAAACTAGAAATCAACATAAAATATATGATACTAGTAGTAGATATAGCATATACAACACTAGTAGCATATATAACATATGCACTATTAGAACCAGATATATCGTGTATACTACTTATTATAGATATACCAGATAATGTTCCATTAATAAATATAATATGTACACTATGAGCAGTAGATATAGCATATACACTACTGGTAGTAAAAATAACATATACATTACTAGTGGCAGATCTAGCATACAGACTACTAGTAGTAAATATAACTTATGTACGACTAGTAATAGAATAAATAATACCAGTGGTAGAGATCACAGATGTACTACTAGTATTGTGTATAGCATACACGTTACTAGTGGTAGACATAACATATATACCACTGGTTGTAGATATGCATGTACATTTTCAGTAGTAGATTTAACATATGTTACTAGTAGTACCTATAACATCTATACTACTAGTAGTAGGTGTAACAGAGACATTACAAGCATAGGAAAAACATATATTTTACCAGTACTAGACATCACAGATATATGTACATTACTAGTAACAGATATAGAATAGTATATATATAATATAAAGTAGTAGTAGATACAACATACAGTCGACATCTTGCTTGCCCTCTAATCTATAGCTCCAAAATCGAGTCAGTGTAATATAATATTGGTTATGATTATCATTATTATTGCTATAAAAAGAAGTGATATCATTATCATAGATACATATCAAATAACCAATAACATTTGAAGAATAACTATGAACCAAAATAATACTACCTACTGTCTGTAACTATTAATTATTACTAACAATACAATATCGATTATAATTGTAATAATAATGACAACAATAATAGATAATACTTACTTATTATTATTATTACATTACTATTAAAAATAATAATAATGAATGATAATAATTATTATTATCGTCATATATCATCATACAATAATAACAATAATAATTAATACCAGTTATAACAAAGTTTTGTTGCTAACTACTAGTGTAAGTTTATTATTATTATTATTTATTAATTTTAATGAGTTATTATTATTTATTATTATTATTATGTTTAAGCCATTTAAAAACCTTGAACAACAGTCACAACGAATGTGGTATTATTGAGTCGGTATGTAGGATAATACATACTAAGTAAGTAGTAGTATGATGTCTTGTTTGTTAAAACTAAATCTGCTGTTATAAGAAAAAAACGTAACAACAACAACCAATATAATAATTATTATTATTATTATAATTATATTATTATACATGTAGTATATTATTATTATTTTAATTATTATATATATTATTTATTATAATTCTTCCATTCACCAAGTTTACAACAACAGCCTGACATACTCACAACAGCAAACGCTCCCTCTACAGTAGAGTTCAAACCTCTTGTTGTACTACTTACATACCCTGTAGGGAGAAGTGGTCATGACGATCTCGCCATCCAAAATAATAAAGCAGTGGCAATTCCACTTGTTCCCAATGTCGGTGGGAGTCAACCATAGAATTATCTCCCCCTGACATGAGGGGGGGGGATAATTCCATGGAGTCAACTCAACGGGTCAATGTCAAAATACTTTGCCGAAGTTCCTAGTTTTCAACGCAAACCATATGCACACTTTAACCCGTTGTGATTCAGTGCAATGATGGACCTATGAGTGCAATGCATAGAACTTTAGGATGGTACAGAGTATAGACCCTAGGCTAAATGGAAAAGGCAGTAATAACATCTCATTATCATTTTGGTGCCATAGATAGTTGTACTACTATTATACCTCTTTTACTATGTTGTTGGCACTCAAATGTTCCTGGTCTCTGAAATAAGCTGGAGGATTTCATTTCATTGGTACTTCCAGTTATGTTTTATTAATATTATTCTTATTATATATATTATTAGTAGTAGTCAAATAATAATAATTTTTTATTTAATAATTATTATAATAATAATAGTAGTAGTCACAGCAGCAGTGCGTGGTATAATTGAAATAATAACTAGCAAACAATCAAATAAATTACTATTAATTATAGTAATTAATTATAATTATAATGATAATCATTATTATTAATTATTATAATATGATATAATAATGATTTGATTGCTGAAAGACTTTTCAAAATTTTTATTATTTATAATTATATAAATCAAAAATTTCAACATCATCATTCATTCATCATGATGATGCTCATCAAAAAAATAAATATTTGTTATTATTATTATTATTATTATTATTATTATTATTATTATTATTATTATTATTATTATTATTACTGTTATTATTATTATTGCGGATTGTGGATATGTTATCCTTATTATTATTATCACTGTCATTGTTGTTGTTATTGTTATTATTATTATTATTATGGTATATTTATTGTTATTATGTTATAATTATTATTATAATGTTATAGTTATTATTATGTTATAATTATTATTATGTTTTATTTATTATTATTATTATGTTATAATTATTTATTAAATAGCTATTAAATTTATTAATTAACATATCCCACTCTCCATACATCATCTCCTGGTCTTTGTCCATCATCTCTTGCTCTGTATCCACCACATACACTCTACATTCACTATATGTTGCTCTCCATTCACCAGGTCCTCATCTCCATCTACCTCCACCTGCTCTCCACTCGCTATCTTATACTCTCCATCCGTCATCTCCTGTTCTCCATCCACAATCCACTGCTATTCATCTATCATCTCCTACTGTCCATCCACCAGAGTTGGCTTGGTTTAAACTAGCCAACTTTCTGAGGTTATATTGGTTTTTATGTTTTTTTTTTATTCATCAAATGTTTCCATTCTTCCAAAGCTAAACTGGTAGGTTATCTGCTTCAAAGCATTCATTCATACCACGGTCTCATTTTCTTGATTATACTAAGAATCTAAAATTATAAATCCAATTTTTCAGCTCAGTTTCAGGTATTCACTATGACAGAGATTATTTTTTTTTTATTGAAAAATTATGCGCCACATGTATATATAATTAATGTAACTTCACATTTGGGATGGTACACTCTAAACTGTGAAATCGACTTGGCGCTAAAAAAAACAGTACATAGTTATTTATTTCCTCTCCAATGCGTAATACTAAAAAAGAATACCAATGATCTTGTCTCCGGCTACAGTAATGCCATTTCGTTGTTGAAGTTTTAGTTATCTGGTTTTATTATACAATCAGTCATTTATTTAGATACCAATACCATGTTGTACATACCACGCAGCTGTCTTGTTTGGAGGTAAACGTTGAATATTGTTTATAACAACCTGATTACATATCGACAACCATTCCTTTAACTATTCAGTAGATCATCATGTCTTTTTGTAGACTGCATGGACTACACTCAAACAATTTACACCATAAAAACCGTTATAAATTTTATTTCATTTTTTTCATTAAAAACCATGATCTTTTTCAACCCTGTCTACCATCTCCTGCTTTCCATCCACAATCATCTGCCCTTCATCTGTCATCTCCTACTAGCCACCCACCATCTCCTGCTCCCCATCCATAGTCCCTTGCTCTTCATCTACCATCCATGCTCTTGATCATCAGATCTTGCTTTCCGTCCACCTTCCTCTTCTCTGCATCTACGACATCCTGCTCTCCATCCACCATCTCTTGCCCTACATACTCAATTCATCATTTCCTGCCTTTCCTCCATTATATCCCTTTGTTCATTTCATTGCTTGATGTTTCTGCAACTAACACGGTATCAGATTTTATTTTCCAGCATTTTATTGAAAATCGCTTCAGTAACACATCTTTCTCATTTGGCTTGATTTCACCCACTCTTTTCCCCTTAGTTCAAAGCATCACTCTTGACCGCTCACTTTAGGTTGGCAAGTTCGAAAACTGTATATAATTATAAACTACAATTGATAATAATCATCATGTGTTGGTAATATCAAATTATTAAACAATAATGATAAATGAATAATTTAATATTATGTAGTAATAGGAAATCGGCTAACAACATTTATTAGGCTTTTTTAAGTAAAATGGAAAACAGAGCAAAGGAATATATGTTTTTACAGAAAACAACAAAACGTTGGAAGATTTATCGTTGAATCGATATTTGAATTGAATATTGAATTTGATATTGCTTTATCAACAGTGGCATTTAGAGATCTGGCATTATCGCAACAACTGCAGTTTGAATCATGCGGCTTTATTGTCGTGCTCAGTTATGATTTCATAGCTGGGACAAAGTCTCCCTCCCTGTACCAGTCCATATATACCATGTCTATGGTACAGTCAGTCAAATATCCATATATTGTCAAAGTCGTTATTTTTTTTAGTGGGGTCCTGTTTCCGCTGCAGATCGGCCAGCTGAACTCTTCCAGAGTGCAACAAGTGATGCACAAGTTTTTATTTTGGGAATTTTCTCTGATGCAGTTCTTAGTTGGATGCAGTGGTGATTGTTAAGTTATTATTATATACTAGACACAGACCAAGGGGGTTCTTGTGGACCAAGTTCTGAAATCTCACAACCGGATGAGTCAAATACATATCAAGCAGAGAAAAGAAAACGAGCGTCAAATCCAAAGGTAGGCGTTTTAGTATTGATAATCTTACTCATAGATAAATTATGTAGGTTTGATTCAGCCTACTTTTGGTGAGTTTTGCATGAAAAATATTTTTTTCGGAGTTGTGCTCTTGGTAGTTCCATCTACAGCATGAGTATGAATGCTGACTTTTACGCAATTCTTCTCTTGATGAGCATTAATTTATATAAGGCTATAAAGCAGAGCTGCAAAAGTTTGGCTTGTTTGAATAGAAGTAGCGGAGAGCATCCTAGTAATTATAGTCATTGTGCACAGACTTTCAAGAGCAAGGAAAAATAGGTTTGCAACTATTTTCTGATTTTTTGGATGGTTTTTTAGTTTAGTCAGCCAGTGAATTTATTATTGATAGGCCGGCCATTGAAAGTATTCGCGACCTGTTTGTTGAACGAAGTACAAAAATAGTAGGGGTTCGTAATTCAATATGAGCGTATGCATCGAACCATCAGTTTAGAACATCATAATTGTTCAATGAACAATTATAGTTTACCAAACAAATAATAAAGAAGATAACTCCCAGTTTTCAAAACAATCAAAAACAAAAATATAATAAAATTTGAACTACTACAAACTGGAATAGTTTTTAAAGCTGACCTGTAATTTAGTAAAGTTTGAACAGTTGCAATTATTTAGAACTTATTTTTTAAAGATTTAAAACCGGTTTATAAAAATGAAAGAATTAAACTTGCTCGTTATTATGTATTTAATGTTTGGTTTCATTTGCTCCCGACAAACAATATGAATAAATTCTCGTTGATTATTTTCTTTATTCAGTGAGCTACTTTTTGTTGACACATGAGTTCCGAACAAAACGATTTATTGGTTAAATTTATTGCCGGTCTGATTATTTTTATTGCAATCTATTCGGCAAAGAGAGGTTGCTAATACTCTTATTATGTACACACTGGTGTTCTTGGGATAAATCAGATGCGAATACCTAAAAAGATAGAGCAACATTGCTCTTGCAAAACAAAAAGACTTTTCAATCAAATTATTATTATTTACAATGTATTTGTGCTGAAAAACGTGCCAGATATCCATAAGAGGACGGGCTTTTCAAGATGCACTTTGTGTGTAGAGTTGTTTTTTCATCAAGCATTGTAAAACTATTGAGAAAACTCACTTGCGGCAACAAAACAGCTATAGGTATCATGTGGAGGTCTATTACAACGCGTTCGTCCGAAGGGACTATCTGCATTATGGTATTATATAGTATATTACAGCAAGTAGTTTGTACTATTTTTGTTATTTTTTCAGTTCCAAACTACTTTTTAAAAATCTTAATTATTATTCTTTAGTGCTTTTGAAATTTTTTTTTGGAAAGATAGCCGGTATTTCAGATTTAATTATTATCGTTGTTGTAAAAAAACAAAGCCGGAAATACAATTTCGGCAATGTTTTTTTCACCTAGTACTATTATAAAAGTATACTGATATTATTGCTTGATTAATTTTTCACATGAAATTATTATTTTGTTAAAAAAATTTCATCATCTCTTTTGATTTTGATGACAAACACTATCACGTAAATGCCAGTGTATACATAATAGCGAGCTTACCGAATATAAAACAAATAGCTGACTTGAGAAAAATGAGAAATATTTTATGATTATTTTTATTATTTGGGTTGAGAGTTTCTAGCGCACTCTTTGACATTAAAGGGTTTAGGACGGGCTTTTCAAGACACACTTTGTGTGTAGAGTTGTTTTCTTATCAAGCACTGTTAAACTATTGAGAAGACTCACTTGCGGCAACAAAAGTGCAATAGCTATGTAGGGGTCTATGGCAACGCGTTCAACAGAAGGGACTATCTGCATTAGTATATTATATAGTATATTCCAGCAAGTAGTTTGCACCATTTTTGGTACTTTTTCAGTTTGAATTCTTAATTATTATTATTTAGTGCTTTTTAAAATTGATTTCAATAGATGGTATTTCAGATTTAATTATTATTGTTGTGAAAGAAAACGTCGAAACAACAATTTCTGCGATGTTTTTTGTTTTCAACTAGTATTATTATAAAATTAAACTAAAGTTATTGTTTGATGAATTTTTCACTTTAAAGTGGTTATTTTGATTAAAAAAAGTTTCAATAATTTTCTTGATTTTGAGCACAAACAGTATCACGTGAACACAGGTGTATACATAATAGCGAGCTTAACAATGATAAAGCAAATTGCTGACTCGAGAAAAACAGCTCCAAAAAAATTAAACTTTGAGCAATATCATTTTTTTTTTTGCAATCAAAAGTCTCTGCACAATGCCAATACTTAGGAGGCCCTACTTCTATGCAAACAAGCCAAAATTTTGAAAACTCGCTTATAACTCTGTATAACTTGTTGCGCCTTCGGGAAAAAATTGCATCTTGGCGAGTGCTGACTATGTCTATAGGAATTGCCTTACTGGTGAGAGGGCAACTCCAGATAATTTTTCTCAACACATTTCAACCTCAAAAAGTTTAAATTAAATCAAATCCTCTTCAACTTAAGCGTCCTAGGCCCTTTAAAGAAATGGCAACTCCAACTAGTGGATTGCCTGTCGGTTGCTGACATGCCACATCTAAAAGGCTTCGGACAGGCTTGCAAGATGCACTTTGTGTGAAGTTATTTTCTTATCAAGCATTGTGAAACTATTGGGAAAACTCAATTGCAGCAACACAAGTGCAATGAGTTTGTAGAAGTTTATGGAAGTTTATGACAACGTTGTAGAAGGGGCAATCTCCTAGCGGCAGTTCCTTTATGATATTATATAGTACTCTCCAACAAATAGTTTTAACCCTTCTTATTAAGTTTTTAGTTTAAAATTGACTTCTACAAATTTCAAGTAATACTATTGAGTGCATTTTAATTGTTTTCTTAGAAAGATAGCCAGTATTTCAGATTTAACTACTATTGTTGTTGTGGGAAAACAATGCCAGAAAAATAATTATGGAAATGTCTTTTTTGTCTAAATTTATTACGAAATTGTACTAATGTTACTTTTATCAAAATTTTATTAAAATTATCATTTTTAAAAAAAATTTCATTAGTTTTTTTCGATTTTGATCACAAACACTGCTTCATGAAGTCCAGTGTATACATAATAGCGAGTTTTCCCAAGAAGAAAAAAATGCCGACTTGAAAAAAACCGCTCTAAAAGGGTTGCAATCACAAAAGTCTCTGCACAATGCCAATATTTAGGAGGCCCCTTCTTCTATACAAACCAGCTAAAATTTTGTAAATTTTTTATAAAAATCCTATAGGTTGTCGAGTTTGTATAAAACAAAAATTGCGTGTCGGTGAGTTCCGACTGCATCTTTAGGAATTACTTTACTGGGGAGGGGGCAACTCCAGATAACTTTGTTGAGCACATTTTGACCCAAGAAGTTTAAGTTAAGTCAAACCTCCTCCATATTAGGTGTCCAGGCTCTTAAATTGTAACAATTTAAATTATGTTGATTGTAGCTTTTTAGGCATTAAATAGTTTAATTATCCAGCTTTGATTTTATACTAGATCCAGACCAAAGGGATTGTTGTGGAACAAACTCTGAAATCCCGCAACCTGATGAGTCAACTACATATCAAGCTGAAAAAAAACGGGCCTCAAATTCAAAGGTAGGTGTTTTAGTATTGATAATCTTGCTCATAGGCTGAATTAAACCTACATAATTTATCTATTTCTGATGATAATTACATAAAAAATTTTTTTTGAGTTGTGCTCTTTTTAGTGCCATCTACAGCATGACTATGATTCTGACTTCTATGCAATTTTTTTCTTGATAAGCAGCAATTTATAGAAGGCTATGAAGCAGAGCTGCAAAAATTTGGCTTGTTTGGATAGAAGGAGCGGAGAGCATCCTAGTAGTCGTCATTGTACACAGACTTTCAAGAGCATGGAAAATTAAGTTTGCAATTATTTTCTGTTTTTTTGGATGGCTTTTTCGTTTAGTCAGCCAGTGAATTTTGCTATTGATAGGTTGGCCATTGAAAGTGCCGGCGACCTGTTTGTTGAACAAAGTACAAAAAATAACAGGCGTTCGTAATTCAATATGAGCGTATGCAACAAACCATTAGTTAAAACATCATAATTATTCAATGAACTGTTATAGTTTATCGAGCAAATCATAAAGAAGATAACTCTCAGTGTTCAAAATAATCAAAAATATAATAAAATTTGAACTACTACAAACTGTAATAGTTTGTAAAGCTGCCATTCAACTTAGTAAAATTTGAACGGTTGCAATTATTTTGAATTATTTTTCAAAGATATAAAACCGGTCTATGAAAATAAAAGAAATAACTTCCTTCGTTATAATTTATTTAGCGTTCAGTTTCATTTGCGACCGACGAACAATATAAATAAATTCTCGTTGATTATTTTCTTTATTCATTGAGTTACTTTTTGTTGACCCACGAGTTCCGAACAAAATAATTTATTGATTAAATTTATTGCCGGTCTGGTTATTTTTATTGCAATTTGTTTGGCGAAGAGAGATTGCGAATACTCTTGTTATGTACACACTGGCGTTCTTGGGATAAATCAGATGGCCAATTACCTCAAAACTAGAGAACTTTTGCACCTGCAAAACAAAGATTTTTCATTCAAATGATATCAAAAAACTAAAATTATCATTATTTACAATGTATTTTTTGCTGTAAAAACTGCCAGATTTTTATTGTACGGGACATTGCTGTCGTAACAACAGCAATTATTTTCAAATCTGATTATTTGCTTGAAACAAATTAGACAATGTAAATTGTAGACAAATAGTGATTTTCAGATGTACAGGTTAAAAGATGAAAAATATTTTATGATTAATTATATTTTTTGAGTTGAGCCTTTTTTTAGCGCACTCTCTTTGACATTAAAGGGCTAATGACGGGCTTTTCAAGACACACTTTGTGTGTGGAGTTGTTTTCTCATGAAACATTGTAAACTAATGAAAAAACTCCCTTGCGGCAACAAAAGTGCAGTAGCTATGTAGAGGTCTATGGAGGTCTATGACAACGCATACGGTAGAAGGGACTATCTGCATTAGTATATTATATAGTAAATTCCAGCAAGTAGTTTGTACCATTTTTGGTACCTTTTAAGTTTAGAACTACTTTTTAAAATTCTGAATTATTATTGTTTAGTGCTTTTTAATTTTTTTTTTTTGAAGAATAACCGGTATTTCAGGTTTACTCGTTATTGTTATAGTAAAAAAAAACAACGCCGGAAATACAATTTCTGTAACTTTTTTTCACCTAGTATTATTATAAAATTAAACAAAGGTTATTGTTTGGTTATTTTTTCACATGAAAATGGTTGTTTGGATAAAAAATTTTCATTAGTTTTGTTGATTTTGATCACAAACATTATCACCTGAACGCCGGTGTATACATTAAAGCGAACTTACCAAAGATAAAACAAATTGCTGACTTGAGAAAAACAACTCCAAAAAAATTAAACTTCGTTGCAATATCACTTTTTTGCAACCAAAAGAGTCTCTGCACAATGCCAATACTTAGGAAGCCTTACTTGGGAAAAACATAGCGTCTTGGCGAGTGCTGACTGTGTCTATAGGAATTGCCTTACTGGTGAGAGGACAACTCCAGGTAATTTTTCTGAACACATGCCAACCTCAAAAAGTTTAAATTAAATCAAATCCTCTTCAACTTAGGCGTCCTAGGCCGTTTAAAGAAATGGCAACTCCGACTAGTGGATTGCCTGTCAATTGCTTACCTGCCACCTTTAAAAGGCTTCAGACAGGCTTTGCAACATGCACTTTGTGTGAAGTTATTTTCTTATCAAGCATTGGGAAAACTCAATTGCAGCAACACAAGTGCAATGAGTTTGTAGAAGTTTATGGAAGTTTATGACAACGTTGTAGAAGGGGCAATCTCCTAGCAGTAGTTCCTTTATGCTATTATATGGTACTCTCCAACAAATAGTTTTAACCCTTCTTATTAAGTTTTTAGTTTAAAATTAACTTTTACAAATTTCAAGTATTACTATTGAGTGCATTTTAATTGTTTTCTTAGAAAGATAGCCAGTATATCAGATTTATTTATTATTTTTGTCGTGAAAAAACAATACCAGAAAATAATTACGGAAATGTCTTTTTTTGTCTGATATGATTGCGAAATTGTGCTAATGCTAATTTTTCACATGAAAATTATCATTTTGTTAAAAATATTTCATCAATTTTTTCTGATTTTTATCACAAACACTGTCACATGAAATCCAGTGTATGCATAATAGCTCGCATTCTTAAGATGAAAAAATTGCTGACTCAAGAAGAACAGCTCCGTTGATTAAAAAATTGTTGCAATCTCATTTTAGCAATCACAAAAGTCTCTACACAATGCTGATATTTAAGAGACCCCTTCTTCTATACAAACCAGCCAAAATTTTGTAAAATTTTTCAATAAAAATTATGTAACTTGTTGAATATTTATAAAACAAAAATTGCGTGTTGGTGAGCGCCGACTGCATCTTACTGGAATCACCTTACTGGTGAGGGGGCAACTCCAGATAACTTTGTTGAGCACATTTTGACCCAAGAAGTTTAAGTTAATTCAAATCTCCTCCATATTATGTTTCCAGGCTCTTAAATTGTAACAATTTAAATTATGTTGATTGTATCTTTTTAGGCATTCAATGGTTTAATTATCCAGCTTTCATTCTATACTAGATACAGACCAAAGGGATTCTTGTGGACCAAGCGTTGAAAGAGTGCAACCAGATGAGCCAGCCAACTTCATATCAAACTAAAAAGCAGCAAACTAATCCAATACTTAAAGGTAACAGATGGCAGAGAGGTGGTGTCCCGATGGAGATGGTAGAAAGATATGGAGGGACAGATAAAGTAAAAAGATCGAGAGTAAGTCAAAAGAAGGAGTTGTGAGACATTTTTCCAACACTAATGTGCAGGTAGTGGAGTTTTGAGTTTATATCAACCATAGTTACACAGTTACTCTATTTGTGTGATATATTTAATGCGCGTTTTTGTGGCAGCTCTGTAGAAAGTTCTTATCGACACAGTCATGTAGCCACCTGTCCCTTGACTTGCAATGAGCATACCACTGTCTCTATGTGATGGGACAAACTGTTGTATTTGTCAGGTACTGCTTTGTTCTATTGTACTTTTAGGAGACGAGCATGAAGAACTGCCGGCGCCTCAACTTTCAAGTTACATTTTCTTCATCTGGATTGATAGCAGATCAACCACTGCCAAGGATAAAAGGTGAGGGTTTTACTTGGACAGTGAGAGTGTTTTTGCTATTGCTGTCACGAAAAATTGTAAACACCCATTTTTTCCCCACAAAAACACCGTGTAAAACTTGATAGCCAACTTTTTCAGTTAACGTTACAGTCAATAGCTCTAGGCATATGTAGTTCAATCTTTTTATACTTATCTTGTGATGTTTGTTTGTACTTCAAAATACCGATGAAGAATTGTTTACTGATGCTTTTAAACTGCTGATAACTTGGGCGTTTTGCATAATAGATACAATTTTATTCAGACTTTGCATGCTTTTTGTTGCAGTATGTGTAGCGTCAAACTAAATGTAAAGCGAATGAGAATGCATTCAATTGTGGAATCGCTTACACTAGTAATCTTCGACAGTTGAGAAAGCCACCACAAAATGATGTTATGACGGTCACCATTGCAATAGCATAGAGGACGCAGTGGACTACTGAAAGTAATGTGCTGATGAACAGCAGCGAATGAGTAGCACTTCATGGTTGACAAGGATAGTAAAGAAAGAGAGATGGAAGAAGGTAGAGATGAGAAAGGTCTAGAAAAGAAAAAGAAGAGCACAGAAGGATGGTAGACAGACAAAGGCAGTAGAGACAAAGATGGTAGACAGATGCTGATTTAGACAGTAACAAAGATGGATGAGACAACAAAAAAGATGGATGAGACAACAACAAATATGGAAAAGACTCATCATATCAGCCACCCATTTAACCTACCGATAGATCACCCTGCAGGTAACTCAGCTCACCCAGCATACCATGACTTTGGTGAAAGAAGACTGAAACTGTTGCCGGTTTATTAGCTTGTGTTGTGTGGTATAGGCCTAGTGTCAAATTTGTTAGTAAAATGGTTGAAGAGTTGTCTCCCAATGAAACGCCGGCAACTAATGGAAAAGCCGCCTGCTGCAACTGGGGAACGCCACCATAAATAACGGATAACGACGTCATGTTGCACCTGCCTCTTGGGAGATGACATGGAGGTGGTGCTTTTTAAACAATAACTTTTGCACAAATTGTTGTTTTATTTAGCTAACCAAGTGTTTGTAATGTTTCTGAAATGCAGTATCCAAAGTTCAAACAATTCTGTGATTTCTTTGCTGTGTACTTAAAATGTTTTTACGGTGCTTGTAAGCCATGAGCTCCACCTATATTATTGCAACTCAAAATATTTCCAGTTTTGTGCAAACGAAATCCATTTTGGAAGTAGTTATGGAGTTGTCTGCCCATTGTACTTGAATGAAAGGAGAGCAGATAACTTCAACAATAACTGGAACAGATAGATAGCTTTTGGAGTTGATAACTCTTGGACCATTTGACCTCACCAGATTTATTACAAAGAAAGATGTCCACCGGATCGGAATGCATTGTTGGCAAAAGAACCGCAAAACAGAGTTGACAATTAGAAAAAACACATCTAGTGTCTGTTGAAGCAAAAAAAAAACTTGATCAATAATTAGGTGTATATTATAACATACATGTAATTGATTTTACAATGTTGTGGTAATGAGTAACGGAAAATTTCAGTGAAATGAATAGAAAAAAAAACATGGCAACAGCTTGGTGAAAAATATCGCTATGTAAATCAGCTCACCCATAACACCGTGGCTTTGGCTGAAAAAAATAATGAAACTGTTGCTGGTTTATTAGCCTGTATTGTGTAGGCCTGCTATGTACAAAAATACACACAAATGACATTGTTGCCAAAACACTCACGAAGAAAAATTATAATAAACAAAACACTTCTCTCAACAATGATGGTTGCAACTTGAAAAGCAGCACAATAAGGGTGTGATAAGAAGTGGATTAGAAACTGAAAAGAAAAACAAATGTGAAAAAAAACACTAGTTGCCACTTTTGAAAAAAAAGTTTTTCATGGTCTATTACCAAAAAAATGATTACATGAACACCTGATGGAGAAATAGCCATGACAAAAAGAATTAAAATGCTAAGTATTTGAATAGAGGCTATCTTTGACCGAAACTAAGAGAGAGCACAACTCCAAATGTGAGCCCTCAAAAGTAAATCGGGCCTAACTGACCTTACTCCTACTGAGTATGGTTATCAGTGAATGATAGCTGTTCCAGTATTTATCTAACTGAAAATTTTTATTTACTCATCAGTGGTATTAATAAATATCGTCGATTTTTAAGGTTTGCTCAGCTATATAAAGTGATTACGCAGCTGTTAAGACAAGAAAATACATGTTTATGATGAATATTCTATACTTGTATGTGGACCAGCCTCAGCACTCTTTTTTTAAAAATCATTCACGTATATCAACAGCAGCAAATCTCTATTTATGCCCTGATTATAAACGGATATTTACTGATGGACAATTAATGCTACATCATGTTGCTGAAAAAAGCTTATGTAATATTGCAATGGAAATAAATTCTGAAACATGAAACTGCTTGTTTTTAATTTATTTACAGCTTTTCAATATTTGTGAAATGCTTTGCTGACAAAAAACTTCTCCGTATGCAAACAGGCCTTTTGTGTAGGCTTTATTGTGCGCTTCATTGATCAACTGATGCATAGCTGATGTTGTTGTTTGTTTCTTTAGTTGACTGTTGGAAGCAGTACATCATGGCCACTCGGCTGCGTTTGTCCCGCATTGGATTGCTGGTAGTTATATTTGTTGTTGCGTCGCTTATGACAACGACACAAAAAATCTTCCAAGCTCGAGATGCGAAAGTAATGTCTATTCGTCAAATCAGCACCGAGAATCTCACGACATCAACGCGAGAAGCAAAGGAAAAACAAAAGAAGGAAGTCAAGCTCATTCACGTTTATACAAAGTTTTATAGAGTAAGCTTACTATCGTTTGCATCATACATGCATGCGAAAACTGTTTGCGAGTACAAGTGTGTATGGAGTACAAATAACACCGACTACAACAGGAGTGATGCTGTTATATTCAATCTCTATAACAACCTGGACAGAAAAAACTTTGTTATCAGTAAGTTACCCGTTAGAAATAGCGTTGACCAAAAATGGATTCTTATAGTCAGAGAGCCTCCAGCTTTCTATTACCCAGAACAACTCAAACTTCTGAGCAACATGTTCAATTTAACAATGACATTTCAAACTAGGGCAGACATTTATATTCCATACGGTGGATATTCACGAGGGATCAAACACCCACAAACCAAAGTAAGATATGTGAATATACAAGAGAGAAGTAAGCTGGTGGCTTGGGTTGTTAGCAACTGTATCACAAGTAGCAGGAGAGAAAAGTATGTTGAACAGTTGAAAGAATTCATTCCAGTAGATGTGTTTGGGGCATGCGGTAAGCGTATTGGACAAAAGTTTATGGGTGCCAAGCAATACAAGTTTTATCTGGCGTTTGAGAACTCGGATTGTGAGGATTATATAACAGAGAAGTTCTGGTTGAGTCTAAAACGTGGCATGATACCCATCGTAAGAGGCCGACGAGCCAATTATACAAAGTTTGCCCCTCACAACTCATACATACACGCAGATTCGTTCCTATCTCCGAAACATTTAGCGGAATACTTGACAAAAGTATCAACAAACTTGACCTTATTCAACAGTTACCATCAATGGAAGCGAACCTATAAAGCTATGTCAAGGATATTTACGATAAATCATGGATGGATGTGCGACGTATGTAAACAAGTACACACCGCACCAAGGAAGACTGTAGATGTCTATGAACGGTTTAGTGAAACTACGCAATGTATTGCATTCGTAGATGAAAATGGTTTCAGAAACAGAACCGGAGAACATGTGGAAGATTTAGATCGTCAATGAGAGTTCTATATGTGTGTTAAATACTTATGAATACTTTCTGACATTGCTGGGGTCCACTGACCAGTCACCTGTTGTCACATACATACTGCATTTCACTGTGATAGATTAGCATGTCATGCATCTTTCTATTGAAGGGAATGTGTTGTTGCATTTGCATAATAAAAATCAATAATAGCAAACACAAACAATGGTTGATGAATCGTTTTTCTGTCATTCTCTATCAACTGCTTTGTGCACATAACAGGTTAATGTCCTGGTCACACGAGACCTAATTTCTGACGAAACTATAACGAAACCATTTTTTTCAGGCCCAGCGAATTCGTCGCTCAGCAAACCGAGCGAATAATTCAGTTTCGTCGTGATCAAGCAATGCTAGATTTGGGAAAATCTTCGGTTGCGATGCTTGCATGTGATTGGACCATTGGACCAGATAAGCTCATTAATAGGTTTATTTTCTATGTTCTGTCATTGGCTGGTCTCCAATGTCAGGGTCATTCACAACGAACGCATGGTTTCCATAGTAGTAGCACATTTGTTTTTTGAATAAATAATTATTTATTATATTATATTCATAATGAGTTTTAAATAAATGAAAGATAATAATAATAATAAAATATAATCAAACAATTGGAATAGTACTGGCTGGTCAAACTTAGCTATTTATTAAAATAATCTATTCCAAACATCAAAAATAATAATAATTCTTCCATGCTTTTACATCACGCAGTAAAGTATGAGTAGGCCCGCGCACAAAACACAATCCTCTGTCATTGGATGAAACTAGTGATCGCTAGGCGTAACGAACTAATTATAGTTCTCATGTGACCAGTACAACGAAACTAATATCGTCGCACCTCGGCGATTTTCTAAAATGGTTTCGTTATAGTTTCGTTTATCGGTCTCGTGTGACCAGGGCTTTAGATAATGTTTAGTAACTGTCATGACAAATGGGCAGACTCTTCTTGTGTCAGCGAGTAAAATGATTGGATTTCTTCATGTTGTAGTTTCATGATATTCAGCGGCAGCGTGTTTGCGAGAAACAGTACTTATTTAAAAATTACGATAGAGTTGTTTTTAGTAATCAATATTTTCATTTACGTTACAGCAATAACAACAAGAAATTGTCATCAAGTAAGCAACGTTTGTTGATGCTAGGCCATTAGCGGAGGTTTAAATAATTATTGTAGTCTATGTTGAATATCTGTGAGCCACAACATCAACATGCAGTATATTAGAGATGCCGAATGTACTTGTTTAATTTTTGCGTTGTTTTAGTAAAAATAAATATATTTCATTATAGTTATAAACCTTATTTTATCATTAAATTACTAAACACCTAATTTTTTGGCCTGGGAGACAAGCAATGGTTGTAAGAGAAGGCAACTCAACAAATCCGTCTGTTTGCACGGCTACTCATTCTGCTATAATCGTGTTATCAAAAGTTTTGTCCCGCTTTGAGAACGCTTGAAAATTAGTAGTAAAATTACTAGCAGTAACTTTACCATAAGTGCAAACTTATATGCTATATAAAGCAATGCAGTCACTCAAACCATGATGATTCAGATGCTGAGGCAAGTTGTTAGTCGAGGCAGTTAAGCTTACTGGCAGTATCTTTGGCCCAAATTTTAGCAGAAAAATAAAATCATCAAATTGAATAAAATATTCATAAATAAGTTTTGATTCAGGTAATGAAATTTTATTTATATAATACAATCACTTGAATTAAAACTTCAATTCTTGAAAAACTTTGGAAAAAGATCTTAGCAAAGAATACTAATCTGTTTCCGTAGGACTAAATACCATGATTGAGACGGGAGTTTGTCTTATTTCGCAGTGGTTTGAGGCATCAATATAAAAGCAAACTTTTTGAGCAAAACTTGGTTTTCCGGAAGGGAGAGGTCTGATTTTTTAAGGGTTATTGGTTCAAGCTCCTGCGTGTTATACATTTTTGGTGTTTCATCTCGTTGCTATGGCAAATATTGATCAATGTGTGTGACCCATGTATAATACCCAGGTATGTGACCCATGAATAATCCCCAGGTGTGTAACCCATGAATAACCCCAGGTGTGTGACCCATGAATAATCCCCAGCTGTGTGACCCATGAATAAGCCCCAGGTGTGTGACCCATGAATAATCCCCAGGTGTGTGACCCATGAATAATCCCCAGGTGTGTGGCCCATGAATAATCCCCAGGTGTGTAACCCATGAATAATCCCCAGGAGTGTGACCCATGAATAATCCCCAGGTGTATGACCCATGAATAATCCCCAGGTGGTTGACCCATGTATAATCCCCAGGTGTGTGATCCATGAATAATCCCCAGGTGTGTGACCCATGAATAATCCCCAGGTGTGTGACCCATGAACAATCCCCAGGTGTTTGACCCATGAATAATCCCCAGGCAGACATTAGGGGTGTTTGCTAATTGCTGAGCTGGTACAAATATGCGCCAGTTCACTTTAGAAATGCGTACATTTTTGAACTTTCATCCCAGAACTTTTCGTCAGATCTGGTATTTGTTTTGTTTTTCACAGTTTCAAATTATTATCATTAAAGTTTTTTGATTTCATCTGTTTTAAAATATTTTTTTCAACTGTAACATCGTTTTAGTTTTTGAGATATTGGGCATCCAATATATTATATGAATACCTGAGCGCGTATGTTATGGTCAGCGGTTATAAATATATTATTTTTACTGTTATGGTAGTAACAGGAAATCGAAACAGCGTTGCAAGTGGGAACGTAATGTCATACTATAATGTGTTTGCATTTTTCATGTTCCAAATAAATCCAGTGAGGGACGCTTTCAGTCCCATCCATTCACCCAGCAGTCTCTGCTGATTTATTTGTTTTTTCTATTCTTGATTCTGATACTTTTGGGTTTCATCTCAATTCAACGACGATTCAATTTTTGAATTTTTCCATTGTGTGATTTTTCAAAGTTTTATCTTCACTGTATGTTATCATTATCCACTTTGTTATAAAACACTAAAATTCACAATTTATTTCCTGCAACCTCTAAGTCTGTATTTGTGTGATGGTTAAACCTTAAAATCAAATAAGCAGGTAAGAATTTGATACTATATATAAACATATCACTTATTAGTGTAATGGAGTGGAACATCATGTGACATGTTGACATCAATTACGCATGATCGCCGTGAGCTTCAGTCTGGAAAATTTACTTCTCATCAAGTAAAATAGAAAACTGAAATACCTTCATAATGGCTACTTTGTCGGATACGGATATGAGTTGTAATAAAATCTTGCATGGATTTTTAAAACAATCTACGTTTAAAAATTGGCACTTAACATGGCTAGTTTGAAAACTGTCATTTTCTTCAGAGTTCCGCGTTGTTACAGCGGAATACTTTTTGAATATTTGCTGACCTTAATTAATGTTAAATAATTCACAGACGTTAAAAAACGCAAAAAATTATTAAAAAATATGAAATAAACTATAAAATGTTAAATTATATAATTGTTTTGCTGAATTTAGATTTATGATGTAAAACTTTCTAGCATTAGAACTCAATCATGATTGTTCACATTGTAAAAGTGTACTGTACCAAAGAGATTAAACAATCAGAAATGATAATTGATTTAGCAAATAGAACAAAAACTCCATCACTGGTCAAAAAGCAAGTAACGCAGTAGCAACATTTGAGTTTTTGACAATTTGTAATATATAATTTATAATTAACAATAATAATAAATAAGGTCTAATCATGACGCTATTACTATTGAGTTCATCTATTTTTTCCGTCATTCAAGTAGGTCAACTCCCCTGCTGTTGCCACTGAAGTGTGTCGACTCATTTCTCACCACTTCTGGAGTGGGTAAAAACCAATTCTAAACCTTTTTGGAGTGGATCCACCCAGTTTTCACCACCTAAAAAGTGAGTAGACCTGTCTCGCTGCCATCTATGGAGGAGACTGATCTACTTCTCACCAATTTTGGAGTGAATTGATCTGCCTCACTCCATCAGTTTAGTCGATCGACCTACCTATCCTCAACGTTGTATTGAATGGACCAACCTCCTGCCAATTTTAGAGTTGGACAATCAGCCTCTCACCATTTTTGTAGAAAGTAGATCAACCGCTTATTGCATGTAGAATGGAAGTACCTTTAATTGACAAGTTTACAGTGGAAGAATAGAAAATGACAAAATATTTCCATTGCAAAGAAAAATTAGATAAAAATAAATTAAATAATTTACACTCTATTAGTTGGAGGATTGACTTTGATGGTTAAACAAGACTTTCCAAGTTTATTTGGAAATAAATATAAAGAAATAATTAAAAAAAAAATTATTGTAAGCTGAAAACTTTACAGATCACTGAACCAGACGATGCCTGTTTTTTTGTTTTTGTTTCTCCAGAGGAAAAGTGCAAACTCTAGACCTTCACAGTCCAAGGACACGGGATGGTGCATGGGTGGTCCTAATGCAGAAACATGAATAAAAGAAACAACCTTGGCTAGTTTTAACAAAATATCGGTGTTGATTGGCAGGCTAGATGGTATAGCCAGCACTCACAAAGCTAGGTTTATTTACCAAGAAGCAAAAAAGTGAAGTGTTACCAAAAATGTTTTTTTATCTTAAATGTTTCTAAAAACAAGCAACTATTAGCTCACTTTAACTTTCATTGATTGCCAAGTACGTCACTTTTGGATTGTGGGCGTGGTCAATTATTATAAATAATGATAATTTTTTATAAATGCAGTGACATAATCTGCGTTTAAAATGAATTTTGATTAGTCCAATCATTTATTTTTAGTTTTATTGAGGGTCATTGCAACAGGAATAAAGAATCTTTATGAAGACATCCCATCAAAAACTGGTCCTAAGATTTAATTTTGGGCTTTACTATCACACGCCGTTTTTTATCTGGCTTGAATTTTCACTCTGCACACATAAAATCTGAATTAGCTGCACACGTAAAAACTGAATTAGTGGTTTCTGTCAATACAGTCGCATTTAGTGCACACGCATTGAAAACAAAGTCAACGCTTGTTTATTATGCAAATTTTATTTTTGAAATGGTAACAAGTTATTGATCAGGTGGTCCAATGTGATCACAACCTGATCACAATCACAAGGGTCATCTTATACTCTTTTTACCTATAGAATAGAAGAAAATAGTGCTTGTTTTGGTGAGTTGGGGAACAATAAATGGCATTCATACAAGAATGGACAAGTAGTGAGTATGTAGAATAATAATAAATTAAATATTTATTAAAACAAATAGCGGGATATGATTGGCCAAATAACTACTGTACGGCAATGAAATAAATATACTTCCGGTCCAAAGATGACATTAATTTGAGGCAATGTAAAAATTGGAAGAGGGGTATTTTGCAGACTTGTAGATCAGCACCGAGTGTGCTTATAGGGTTGTTCAATGCATCAATCTGCTGCTTAAGACTTGAATATTGTAAAATTCAGCAAGGATATGTTCAATGATGGCATGCTAGAATTTCATAAGTTTTACGGAAGTCTTAAGACAGTTTTAAACTGCTTTTTATACCAAAGGAGTTAGCAAAGGTAATCTTTTCATATTTTCCAGACTTGTCAATGTCTAAAACATATGCACAAAATTTTTGAAGTATTTAAACCATCTATTTATGTTTGTTATTGACTTAGATTTGCAACAAATGTTGATACTAACCACACAGCTTCACAAAAAATTTATTGTAAAGTTTGCAAGTTTCGCGTGAGTGAAAATTAGTTCGATTTAAGAAAGGAATGCTGAAACATCATGTCAAAATTTTTTTTTTCAGGAGTTGATTATTACAAAAGTTTTTTGGCTACCAATGAGCAAAACTTGGCTACCAATGAGCTTTTGCATTTGCATTTATATCTTTGTCAAATTGAATATATCAATTAATGAGAATTACTTACTTTTTTAGAGCTGCATTTGTATCATTACCAAGTGTTATTGATAGGTAAATAAAACAGGAGTGAAGTTTTCAACATTCTACCAATCGGAAGAATTTTGAATAAATCAAAAAACTTGATTAATTTGAATAATTCAAAGTTCATCTTCTAATTTGGAACAACCGGGACTTTTTACAACCTGCTTGTTAGACTTCCAATCACCTCCTAATAAATGAAATCAACCGTGATCAGCTGACTTTAGATTATAAGTTGTTTGCCCCTGTATTTCTCTCACGCGGGGAGAAAACTCTCAAATATTTGAAAACAAAAGACTAGGGATGACTTTCACCCCTGATTTCACAACTTCTTCAAGTATATTAGAACTTGTGTATTATTTACTCACACAAAATGTTTAAATATTTTGGTCTGTAACTATAAAATTAGCTAACATCCAATGCAAAATTTCTTCCCTGTTGATGATAAATTAAAGTTGCAAACCAAGAACGATGAAAGTTTTGTTAGTGTCAACATTCCTAAAGCTCAATATAACATTTCATAAAGTACACTGTTAATTAAGGAAGTGTTTTGTATTTATTTTTACTCATTTTGTACTTTTGTTTGTTGCGGGTTCAAACTCTGGTTGCTTTCTTGATGCTGCTTCCAATTCATGCCAACTGATGACTTTTTGAGTTCAACTTTCTTTTTTGTTGCTTCATGAGTATTATTTTTATGTTTGTATGAAAAATAGCATGCTCTATGATGTATTGCAGAGATTTTAGGACTAAACTGGGGTAACATGCTTGAATGAATGATTTTTAATCATTTAAAACCAAAGTAAAGAAATCTGTTTCAGGAGTATTGTCTATAAAGTTTGTAACATTATTGGTGTAACATGTTTAGTGAACACTTTGCAAACGTTTTTTAACGACATTGGCGTAACCTCTTTAATGAATGTTTTGAAAGCAATCTATAACAACGTTGTTGTAACATGTCTAATGAAGTTTGTAAACATTTTTATAACGACATTGGTGAAACATGTTAAATAAACTTTTTGTAAACAGTTTATTATGACATTAATGTAACATTTTCAATGAATGTTTTGTAAACATTTTATCACGACATTGGTGTAACATATTCAATAAGTGTTTTGTGAAAATTTTGAAATGACAGCTAATGAAAACGTTAAAAAAACATTTGTGTGATGTTTTGGGAGGACAATGGGTGTGACATTGCAACAATATTGAAAAGTGCCTACAAAAAGTCATGAAATAAACATCATGCATACAATGTCCAGAAGAAATTATTTGACATCCAGGCAATTTTGATGCAACATTATCATATATCATCACCTCAAACATTGCTCGAATGTTTGTGGGTAACATCGTGAATAACGTCTTATGAAGGTTTGAGGATGTCTACAGAAATTTGTCAAAGAAACGTTCTGCGCACAAGGTTTAGGGAATGTTGATTGACATCTAGGCGACAATAATACAGCGTTTTGAATTATCGCTATACAAACATTGTATAAATGTTTGTCCATAACATGGGGAAAAACGTTCAAGTAACGTTCAAGGGTGTCTACAGAAAGTAGTGAAGTAAACGTGCTGCACAAAACGTTCAGGGGACCTTCACCGACATCCAGACAACGTTTGTACAACATTCACCTGCTTGTTGGGAAATTATTAACCAGCGGCTTGACTCTGCGCGTTAAAATTTTTTTTTTAAAAACAAGCTAGATATAGACCGAAAATATATTGAGAAACAACTGCCACATCATCCAAGGTAATGTGGCGGTGCAAAGATCATCCTAACGGCGAAACAGGAGAACACAAAAAGCAATCATCCAAGCCTTAACAAAATGCTGGTTCTGGGTGGAAAGATAGATTACACAAGCAAAGCTAAAATTTTATATCTCTAAACTATTTCTATGGCCTCAATTTTAATTTTTGAATCATGTGATTTGTATTACATTACCATACAGATAACTTATTTGACTAATAGTCATTCTGCAGGATATTCAGTAAGTTATAAATAGCAACAAAATTTTGTTTTTTTAGCAACAAATGTCTTAGACCCATCCACTACTTCAACGTATCCCCAACCACAATATTGTGATTTTGTCCACAATAACTTTTTCATACCAGGAGATGGCGAAGTATGCAGAGTAGTTTAAATAGTACGATAAAAACAAAAAGCAGTGTTGGCTGAGTTATTATCAAGCAGCATAAATGAGATATTGATATTTAGCACTTGAAGCATGTTGTATGATTGGTATTATGCACTCAAATAGTTGAAGAAAACTATAAGTGTTAATATTTTTGAGGTAATATTTGATGATTGCAATGCAGAGAACAACTTACAATCTATAATACTAATACATAGTTTCTAAGATCAATAGTTGAAATGCAAAACTCTGGGGTTGAAGTGTTTGCGCCGCAGCAAGCTTATTATCTCTAGAATGTATCCCTTAATACATATTCCAAAATGGCCGTTCCTTCTGTATCTGTGCATAGAGTTGAGTTAGTGCAAGCTATTTTATTTGAGATAGAGCTCTAATCTCAAAGTGAGTTTTGATTAAAAAATGTTTTAGGTCATAATTAAAAAACTTCATTCAATAAGTTTTACTTCAATTTACATCAATGCTTGTTGTGAAGATTAGATAGACAATCAGTATATTGTTGTAACAAACTTATAAAGTCTAACATTTAGTCTGCAGTTCTGGCTATGTGAACTGTGGTTCTGGCTAGGTGAACAGCAGTTCTGGCATGTAAACTGCAGTTCTGGCTATGTGAACTGTAGTTCTGGCTATGTGAACTGTAGTTCTGGCTATGTGAACTGTAGTTCTGGCTATGTGAACTGTAGTTCTGGCTATGTGAACTGTAGTTCTGGCATGTCAACTGTAGTTCTGGCATGTGAACTGCAGTTCTGGCATGTCAACTGTAGTTCTGGCATGTCAACTGTAGTTCTGCCATGTCAACTGTAGTTCTGGCATGTGAACTGTAGTTCTGGCATGTCAACTGTAGTTCTGGCATGTGAACTGTAGTTCTGGCATGTCAACTGTAGTTCTGGCATGTCAACTGTAGTTCTGCCATGTGAACTGTAGTTCTGGCATGTGAACTGTAGTTCTGGCATGTCAACTGTAGTTCTGGCATGTGAACTGTAGTTCTGGCATGTCAACTGTAGTTCTGGCATGTGAACTGCAGTTCTGGCTATGTGAACTGTAGTTCTGGCTATGTGAACTGTAGTTCTGGCTATGTGAACTGTAGTTCTGGCTATGTGAACTGTAGTTCTGGCTATGTGAACTGTAGTTCTGGCATGTCAACTGTAGTTCTGGCATGTCAACTGTAGTTCTGGCATGTCAATTGTATTTCTTGCTATGTGAACTGTAGTTCTGGCATGTGAACTGTAGTTCTGGCTATGTGAACTGTAGTTCTGGCTATGTGAACTGTAGTTCTGGCATGTGAACTGCAGTTCTGGCATGTGAATTGTAGTTTTTATCTACAAAAATCTATGTTATAATTAACACAAAACTGCAAAATTGAATGTTGCTACCCCGATAACATCAAACTTTAAATAATAGTAGACTTTTTATCTCTAGCTCATGGCCTGTTGAGTTGGTGACAGTTTCAATACTAGATTTTCTGTATTTCGGTTTCTTTGAATAAGAGGAAGCATGTAATAACTGTTTTTGATATTTCAAGATCTTCTGAGAATAATTCAGTTGTCAAACCTAGAGTGATTTGTTCTCGCCTAGTGGTAAATCTCAAGAACACTGGTGTTAAAGCATGCCAGCATTGAACAATTTTTCGTTGATTTTGTGAATATTCAAGTCTTAAGCAGCAGATTGGTGTATTGAACAACCCTCTAGGCCTACTCAGTGCTGATCTGCAAGCCTGCAAAATAGCCCCCTTCCAGAAATGCTCGCCAGTTTTTACACTGCTTAAAATTGACGTCATCTTCGGGATTTACTTCTTTGCTGTGCAGTATTTATTTGACCAATCAGATCCCGTTATTTATTTCTATTATTATTTTATTTATTATTATTCTACCAACATACTACTGTCCATTCTTGTATGAAAAACATTTATTGTTCCCTTACTCACCAAAAGAAGCACAATTTTTTTCTATCCTATTGATGTAAAGAGTATGAGATGAGATGATCCTTGTGATTGTGATCACATTAGACAACCTGACAAATCCCGCAATCGTCTCTTGTTGTTGCCATTTCACATAAGAAAATTGCGTAATAAACAAGCGTTGATTTCGTTAACTATGTGTGTGCACTAATTGCATCCATATTGATAGAAACCACTAATTCCGTTTTTATGCGTGCAGCGTGCAATTTCAAGCTAGATAAAAAATGGCGCGTAATAATAAATCTCAACAATAATTCTTAGAATCCATTATTGATGGGGTGTCTTCGTAAGGATCCTTTATTCCTGTTGCAATGGCCTTCATCAGACCTAGACTAAATGAATTGCCCAATCAGATTTCATTTTAAACGCAGACGATGTAACTTCATTTATAAAAGTTTGCTATTATTTATTATAACTGACCACGCCCACATCCCGAAGATGACGTACACGGCAATCAATGGAAGTTATAGTAAGCTAAATTTCGGCTGATGCGACGAGCATTTGAGGCCAATGACTTTTTGGCAAGCTTGTAAATCAGGACTGAGTAGGCCTAGAAGGTTATTTAATACATCAATCTGCTGCTTAAGACTTGAATATTCAGAAACTCAACCAAAAAGTGATCAGTGCTGGCATGCTTTAAGGATTCATCTAGTTTTTGCATCAACATATTGCCACAAACCACAAACTACTTTATAGAATATTTTATTTTATTCCTTCCGTCTGAGACTTTTGTGTAGTGTATCCCTCAATTTGTGTTACAACCAACTAAAGCATGCATTCACTGAACTAGTTGATTACAACAAATGTATGTTTACAGTGCTAAACTTTCGCGTTTCTGCTCGTTTTGCATAATGAATTAATGATTACTTCTGTCTGGTTCTCATCCAACATTTTGTTGTCATATTTACAGAATATCTGGTAACTCAGAAGTTTATTTAACGCGACAAACAATGATTTCGGTAGTCAAGAACATAATGCTCAGATAGATCAGATCCGAAGACTATAATCACTTAGCTCATGACAAAGTACCTGCAAAATACTACTTATCACACAAAAATTATACAAACACAAATTAAATATTGTAAATTATGTTTCGTACAACAAATTCCTTGCTCATAACAGTGACACTAGACACTAGTCTGTGTTTAACTGGGAATGACTTGAACTTTTCCACGCTTGAAGGAAGTTGACTGTCGAATTTTACGCAGATAGGATGGATAGATTATAACATACACCATAACATTAGCTATTCCATAAAATGCTTGACTATATACTCCTACCCATTGATAGATAATGCGACTTTTGGTAGACAGGTCTTCTGATGCCATTACCACTATCACAAAAACAATAATTGGTAGCACAGTTGCATATAATATAACGCATGTACTTGTGATATATCTTGTAGCAGATTTGACTTCTTTATTTGTAACGAATGCTGTACGTCGTAGTTGGTTTGCTCTCAATCTATGAATGGTTTTCCCAAACAAAATACCTGTTGCAATCGATGGTAACCCCATTCCAATGAGTGACAGGTAACTTAAACCCTTGACTTCTGAGAGACTATCCTCGGTGGAAACTCCATAGACGGCGCTGACACAAAGTCTTTTTGGCGAAATACTGACTCCGATGATTGATAACAGGGTGTTGACCAGCCAACCCAAGACTGAAAGTTTACCGACGTTCTTTAGAACTTTGGAAGTTTTATAGTCAAAAGGTCTACAAACTGCATAATACCGGTCTACGCTAGCTAACATCAGCTGGTAGTATCTGCATTGAATCGCACACTCTGTAGCTACTAATATTATTCCACTTGCTGCCATCGGTGCTGTCTTTAGATACTCATAAGTTGAACAGGGTAAGCTCACAACAGCTAATATACTTGCAAAAATGTCAACAAGAGTCAAGTTTATAAGGACGTAGTAATAACTGCCTTTTTCTGCCTTTGCAGTAATCTTGAGTCCAATGATATGCAGAATATTAATAACAGCGGAGAGAGCATTAAGAGAAGAAGCAGCAGACGACAAATGGTTGTCACAGCTAGCAGTAGTGTTTTGGCAATCTCTCAATGTAGTGAAGTTTGCTGATTCCATTATCTGATGCTCACTCTGCGTCTTCCCACCAGAGCTTACAGTCTATAACTAAGATGTTTGATCAAGTTTTACAATACCAAACTTACATAATATAAAATAAGAGAGCGCAATGATTGGTAGAAAGTCTTTTATAGTTATTGTGTGTGATATCGATTGTTTGAAACGAGATAATCTCAACTCTAGACTTGTAGCAAAGCCAGTTAGTTGCTTCGTATAATAATAGTTTTCAGTGTTCCCTTGAAATAGGTCAGTAGCTGATCACGGAATGACTTTTTTATGTGTCGTTGTTGAATTTTAGGAATCGCCGCATAAATCTGTCAGCCATTTTATTCAGTGTTGAAAGTAAAGAATGCTAAGCTATAGCCACGAACAGCAAACTACATCAGAGAATCTTTCGTCTTAGTTTTTCTGTCTGAGACTTTTATGTATCGTATGTTTCAAGTTGTCTTCCATCAGATTAAGGCACACAATCCGTCTTTCAATAAGTTGGTCGCATCAAACATGCTTGCACAGGTCTCCACTATGAGTTTATGTTATGTTACTTTTCCTAAACTGATCATTTTTTTGTTTTGGTCTCATCCAACAGTTGGTTGACATATTATTGAAATACCTGGTAAAATAGAATACGCTGATGTTTTTTGTACCACTCTTGAGTTTATCTCACGCAAGAAAACTCTGATTCAGGTAATCAAGATCAGATTCCATAAAGCAATCAATCAGCCAATGTCAAATAACCTGCAAAATGCTGTCCATCACATAAAAATAATACAATAAATGCAAAACAAGTATTGCAAACTGGGTTTCCTACTACAGCTTTCTGGCTTGTAACAACATCACCACACTCTTGTGCGTTTAACTGGGAACAACTTGAACTTCCCAACATTCGACGAGAATCGACTATCAAGCTTTATGTTTTTATTACGAACAGAATACAACATAATCATAACATTAACTATTCCATAAAAATATTTGCTATGTACAACTATCCATTAATTGGTAATGTGCACTTTGGTGGACATGTTTGGTAGACATTTTTGGTAGACAAGTTTGGTAGACATGTTTGGTAGACTTGTTTGGTAGACATGTTTGGTAGACACATTTAGTAGACACGTTTGGTAGACTTGTTTGGTAGATATGTTTGGTAGACATGTTTGGTAGATGTGTTTGGTAGACATGTTTGGTAGATATGTTTGGTAGACATGTTTGGTGGACATGTTTAGTAGACATGTTTGGTAGACATGTTTGGTAGACATGTTTGGTAGACATGTTTGGTAGACACATTTGGTAGATATGTTTGGTAGACATGTTTGTTAGATATGTTTGGTAGACATGTTTGGTAGATATGTTTGGTAGACATGTTTGGTAGATATGTTTGGTAGACATGTCTGGTAGACATGTTTGGTAGACATGTTTGGTAGACATGTTTGGTAGACATGTTTGGTAGACAAGTTTGGTAGATATGTTTGCTGAATGTTATTCTCACTATTACAAAAAAAAACAATAATTGGGAGTAATTGAGAGAATTTTTAGCCTCCAGCAGTAGAAATATTTTTGCTTCGATTTTCCGAACAATAAGTAGCTGGTTACACCACACCTATTACTCACAATCGATGTTTAGCTAAACTGCTAGTACGTTATTCACTTAAATTCTGGTTAAAAAGGATTTTAAGACAAAGCTTAGAGCTCTTAAAATGAGGATTTCTGTTGCGGTTAACTTTGATTATTCCTAAAGTGTGCTTGCCAAGCATAATCTTATAAACTTATGGAGGATGTAAAAAAGTTAGCTCATTCAATGAAAACGCAGAAATTATTTGATACATAGTTTTCTGGATCAAACTATTGAACACAATTAACTACGAAAAACTGGTTAAATGGTTGTACGCTGTGAAATCGGTTCACTTCTAATAATAAGCTATATTAACCAACTACTCAACCATTTGTTCTTACTACAACATTGTTTTATTTTTTTGAACATTCTCTAAAGATTAGGATTTGTCTTCTCTGAAGCTTGTGTGCCAAGATGCTATTTTTTATAAATAAATAAAGCCCAAAGCCGGTGAGACAGTGATTTAAAAACAGTTAACAATAAAATATTTTTTCATCATCGTACAAACAGTTTTGAATGCTCTTGTGATAATACTCTTGAGCTGAAATTGCAAAAAAAACAAGTTTGATTTTAGTCATTTTTTATTGCAATCTTGAAACGCCATTTTAAAAAATGACTGCTAGTTAAGTTATTCATCTCCTTTTAGCACTTCCATATGATCCTTCATAACTTCCAAGAAAGCAAAAAATCCTTACAACAGATTTTCTCAGAAAGGACTTTGTCTTTCCTTTCCCTTTTTTGACTGCAACTCTATAGTGAAGGAGTCAAGGTGTAATGCATTTAACAGTGTTGGCATTTGATGTAAACATAACAATTAATTACCTGATTTTTGTCAATAAAAAACAACAAAGAAAACGTTTGAGGAGTTCTTGTTTGATAAGCGAAATTTAATAGTTCAAAATCAAATACTTATGCAAAAATTTCCTAATTTCTTGTCTAAATATAAATCTAAAAATAAATGAACGGCTTAAAATACTTGATGAAGAGTTGCTCCACTTATTAAATTATAGATGTACTTGATCATTTTTGTTAAAGGGCCTAGGACACCTAGTTTGAAGAGGATTTGATTTAATTTAAACTTTTTGAGGTTGAACTGTGTTCAGAAAAATTATCTGGAGTTGCCCTCTCACCGGTAACATAATTCCTATAGACACAGTCAAAACTCGCCAAGGCGCAATTTCTTTCCAAAGATGCAACAAGTTATAAAGAGCTATAAATAGAGTTTGCAAAATTTTGGCTTGTTTACATAGAAGCAGGGCCTCCTAAATATTGGTATTGTGCAGAGACTGCTTTGATATTGCAGCAAATTTTAATTTTTTTGGAGCTGTTTTTCTCAAGTCAGCAATTTGCTTTGTCTTTGGTAATCTCGCTATTATGTATACACCAGCGTTCACGTGATAGTGTTTGTGATCAAAATCAAAAGAATTAATGAGATTTTTTTATCAAAATAATAATTTTTCAAGCGAAAAATGAATCAAACAATAACATTATTATAATTTTATAATAATACTTCGGAGAAAAAAACATTGCTGAAGGTTTATTTCCGATGCTGTTTTTTTTACAACAACGATAATAATTCAATCTGAAATACCGCCTGTCTTTCCAAGAAAAAAATTAAAAAAACTAAATAATAATGAATAAAATTATTAAAAAGTAGCTTTAAGCTGAGAAAGTAACAAAAATGGTACGAACTACATGTTGGAATATAAAAGATGATATCGTAATGCGCATGGTTCCTTCTGTCATAGACCTCCATAGACCTCTACATAGCTATTGCACTTTTGTTGCTGCAAGTGAGTTTTCTCAATATTTTTACAACGTTTGATGAGAAACAACTTTACACACAAAGTGCGCCATGAAAAGCCCTTCCTAAGCCCTTTAAGAGTGGGTATTCATTGGTAGTTCATGCGAGCTAGAATTATGAGTAAATGAAGAATTACAGTCATTAAGATTCATGAATGAATTTCCTCTGATGCTGATATGGCTTTCTTGTCATCGTTTTCTTTTCTTTTGTAACCTTTTTTTTTGATTTGCTGATGTAAGAAGTTGCATTATTGTAAAAAAAAAACAGTTCAGATACTACATACATGCATATAGCAGCAACCAAAGTTGTGCAGTGCTTGCAGAATGTTAATGTAAAATAGTTCTGAGAGTTATTAATGTGTCGACTTCTGAAGCTGTTAAGAAAAGATTCAGCACATTATACTAAGAGATTACATTTATTTTAAATGACAAACACTTACAATCGGGAAAACTCAGTTTTTATTTACTGGTAGCATGTAGAAAAACCTTTAAGCGTGTGTTTAGATTAGTAAAAACAATAGTTTTTGTGTTAATTTGATTCAAGTCATATACTGGTGTTGCCTTTATTTGAATTCTGTAAACAGTCACTAATGTCAAAGAAACCCAATTAGCCAAGCATAATGCTCTTACATTATACACACTAACACAGAAGCCATTCTGTGTTTTGACTGACTGAGAACTAGACTAAGAACTCAATAGTCCATTTGGGCTTGACACAAACAAATGCATTGAGACCAGTACAATACAGCAACAATACACTGCACATTGCGTCTTATTGCATCGCTATGTGCTTTTGTGATGCATCAGAAAACCACTAATAGTGTTTCACATGTGTTTTTATTTGTTAGTACATCGTTTTCACGCGGGAACAACAAAGCCAAATGTAATAGCTATTCAACAAAGTATAAATCTGAAAGCTGAAGATTTTTAAAACTTCGATGATATTGAAAGCTTTTGAACTAGCTAACAATAAAACATAAAACTATCAAAGTGAGCTGGTGAATTGTTTATAGGAAGTGTCCAGGAAGCCAGTGATTACAAAAGTATGTGAGTATAAAAGTCAGGAGTAAGTCACTAACCGCAGTAAATCGTGTATAAAAACAATGCAGTTTCATACAATCTTGAGAGAAATGTGCACTCTACAATCCAGTACAACCGGGTGATAAATAATTAATTATAACTGCGATAACAATAATTCTCTTGTTTAAGTACGATTTTTGCAGCTCTTCCAAACTGTGTGCGATTTAAAAATAAAATATAATGATTTACTATATTTTTGACGTTTTGTTCATATCTGACCTCATCTAAAAATTAAAACTAGCAACTGCTTGTCATAGTAATGGAGCCAAAAATATAATATGGTTTACCTTAATTATTATTACTATTACATATTACATAACTTCTTACAGTAATAAGGTTAATATCATCAAATACTTGCAATGATTTTATCACCTTTTTATTTATGGTTATTAGTGAATGATAGCTGTTTCAGTATTTATCTACCTGAAAAGTTTGATTTACTCATCAGTGGTATTAATAATTAATATCATTTTTTATCACTTTGCGCCGCTATGTAAAGTGATTATGCAGCTGTTACGACAAAAAAACTACTTGTTTATGTTGAATATTCTCTACTTGTTAGCACTTTTTTTAGATGATCATTTACGTATATCAACAGCGGCAAATCTCTATTTATGCTGTGATTATAAAAGGATATTTACTGATGGACAATTAATGCTACATCATGTTGCTGAAAAAAGCTTATGTAATATTTCAATTAAATAACTCCTAAAACATGAAACTGCTCGGCTTTAATTTATTTAAAGCTTTTCAATATTTGTGAAATATTTTGCTGACAAAAACCTTCTCCGTATGCAAACAGGCCTTTTGTGTAGGCTTTATTGTGCGCTTCATTAATCAGCTGATGCATATCTGATGTTGTTGTTTGTTTCATTAGTTGACTGTTGGAAAGAGTGCATCATGGTCACTCCGCGACGTTTGCTCTGCATTGGATTGCTGGTAATTATATTTCTTGTTGCGTCGTTGATAACAACAGCACAAAAAATCTTCCACACTCAAGATGCGAAAGTAATGTCTATTCGTCAAATCAACACCGAAAATCATACGACAATAAGGCAAGAAGAGGAGGAAAAGCAGAAAAAGGAAGTCAAGCTCATTCACCTTTATACAAAGTTTTATGGAGCAAGCTTATTATGGTATGCATCATACATGCATGCGAAAACTGTTTGCGAGTACAAATGTGTATGGAGTACAAATAACACCGACTACAACAGGAGTGATGCCGTTATATTCAATCTCTATAACAACTTGGACAGAAAAGACTTTGTTATCAGTAAGTTACCTGTTAGAACTAGCGTTGACCAAAAATGGATTCTTATAGTCAGAGAGCCTCCAGCTTTTTATTACCCTGAACAACTCAAACTTCTGAGCAACATGTTCAATTTAACAATGACATTTCAAACAACGGCAGACATTTATATTCCATACGGTGGATATTCACGATGGATCAAACACCCACAAACCAAAGTAAGATATGTAAATATACAAGAGAGAAGTAAGCTGGTGGCTTGGGTTGTTAGCAACTGTATCACAAGTAGCAGAAGAGAAAAGTATGTTGAACAGTTGAAAGAATTCATTCCAGTAGATGTGTTTGGGGCATGCGGTAAGCGTATTGGACAAAAGTTTATGGGTGCCAAGCAATACAAGTTTTATCTGGCATTTGAGAACTCGGACTGTGAGGATTATATAACAGAGAAGTTCTGGTTGAGTCTAAAGCGTGGTATGATACCCATCGTAAGAGGCCGACGAGCCAATTATACAAAGTTTGCCCCTCCCAACTCATATATACATGCAGATTCATTCCTATCTCCAAAACATTTAGCAGAATACTTGACAAAAGTATCAACAAACTTGACCCTATTCAACAGTTACCATCAATGGAAGCGAACCTATAAAGCTATGTCAGAGATTTTTACGATAAATCATGGATGGATGTGCGACGTATGTAAACAAGTACACACCGCACCAAGGAAGACTGTAGATGTCTATGAACGATTTAGTGAAACTACGCAATGTATTGCATTCGTAGATGAAAATGGAGTCAGAAACAGAACCGGAGAACATGTGGAAGATTTAGATCGTCAATGAGAGTTCTATATGTGTGTTAAATACTTATGAATACTTTCTGACATTGCTGGGGTCCACTGACCAGTCACCTGTTGTCACATACGTACTGCATTTCACTGTGATAGATTAGCATGTCATGCATCTTTCTATTGAAGGGAATGTGTTGTTGCCTTTGCATAATAAAAATCAATAATAGCAAACACTCACAATGGTTGATGAATCGTTTTTTCTGTCATTCTCTATCAACTGCTTTGTGCACATAATAGGGTAAGATAATGTTTAGTAACTGTCATGGCAAATTGGCAAACTCTTCTTGTGTCAGCGAGTAAAATGATTTGATTTCTTCATGATGTAATTTCATGAAATACAGTACCAGCGTGTTTGCGAGAAACAGTGCCTATTTAGGATTTGTCTTCCCTGGATTTGATGCCTGGAGGATAAAAACAGAGTTGTTTTATAGTAATCAATATTTTCGTTAGTGTTACAGCAGTAGAAAAAATAGACTGTCATCAAGTAAGCAACGTTTGTTGATGCAAGGCGATTAGCGGAGGTTTAAATAATAATTGTAATTTATGTTGAATATTTATGAGCCATAGCGATGCCAAAAGTAATTGTTTATTTTTTGCATTATTTTAGTAAAAATAAATTTTTTTGCATTTGTTTAGTAGAAATAGATATATTTCCTTGTAATTCTAAATATTGTTTTATCAGTACATTAACAAACTCACAATTTTTTTGGCCTGAGCAACGAGCAATGGTTGTAAAAGAAGGGAACTCAATAAATTCATATTTTTGCACGGCTACTCATTTTGCTATAGTCATGTTATAAGAGAATTTGTCCAGCTATGAAAACGCTTAAAAATAAGTAGTTTTACCAAAAGTGCTTAATTGTGTGCCATATAAAGCAATGCAGTCACTCAAACCATGAGCATTGAAATGCTGAGACAAGTTGTCAATTTAGTTAATTAAGCTTACTATCAGTATCTTTGGCCCAAATTTCAGCAGAAAAATAATATTGAAAAAATATTTAAAACTAACTTTTGATTCATGTAACAAAATTTCATTTATATAATACATTCAAACAAATTAAAATTTCAACTCATTACAAGCTTTTGAAAAATATTATAGCAAAAACACTAATCTGTTTCCCTAAGACTAAATACCTGATTGAGATGGGAGTTTGTCTTATTTCGCAGTGCTTTGAGGCATCAATATAAAGGCAAACTTTTTGAGCAAAACTTGGTTTTCCGGGAAGCAGAGATCTGATTTTTTATTGGTTATTGATTCAAGCTCCTGAATATTAAACATTTTCGGTGTTTAATCTCATTGCTATTGCAAAAATTTATCAATGCGTGTGACCCATGAATAATCCCCAGGTGTGTGACCCATGAATAATCCCCAGATGTGTGACCCATGAATAATCCCCAGGTGTGTGACCCATGAATAATCCCCAGGTGTGTGACCCATGAATAATCCCCAGATGTGTGACCCATGAATAATCCCCAGATGTGTGACCCATGAATAACCCCCAGGTGTGTGACCCATGAATAACCCCCAGGTGTGTGACCCATGAATAACCCCCAGGTGTGTGACCCATGAATAATTCCCAGGTGTGTGACCCATGAATAACCCCCAGGTGTGTGACCCATGAATAACCCCCAGGTGTGTGACCCATGAATAACCCCCAGGTGTGTGACCCATGAATAATTCCCAGGTGTGTGACCCATGAATAACCCCCAGGTGTGTGACCCATGAATAACCCCCAGGTGTGTGACCCATGAATAATTCCCAGGTGTGTGACCCATGAATAACCCCCAGGTGTGTGACCCATGAATAACCCCCAGGTGTGTGACCCATGAATAATTCCCAGGTGTGTGACCCATGAATAACCCCCAGGTGTGTGACCCATGAATAACCCCCAGGTGTGTGACCCATGAATAATCCCCAGGTGTGTGACCCATGAATAACCCCCAGCCCCACATTAGGAGTATTTGTAAATTGCTAATTGCAGACCTGGTGCAAATTGCGCTTTAGAAATGGGTACATTTCTGAACTTTCATCGCAGAATTTTTCATCAGATCTGGTATTTATTTTTCTTTTCACAAACGAGTTTCAAATTATTATTATTAAAATCCATTGATTTTATTTCAAAATGTTTTTTTGGCTGTAGTATTGTTGCAGTTTTTGAGATATTTGCCATCCAATATATCATATGAACACTGGTGTGTGTAAGTTTTGGTCAACGATTATAAATATATTATCTTTGCTGTTGTGGTAGTAACAGGAAATGGAAACAGCGTTGCAAGTGAGAACATAATGTTCAGACTAGAATGTGTTTGTAATTTTCATGTTCCAAATAAATCCAGCTAGAGACGCTCTCAATCGCATACATTCATCTGGCGGTTTCTTATTTGTTTTTCCTATTCTTGATTCAGATATTTTTGAGTTTCATTTTAATTTTTAGGTGATTTAATTTCTGAATTTGCCTATTGTGTGCAACTCTCCGATTTTTCAGAGTTTACTCCTCATTGTACATCGTCCTTATCCACTTTGTTATAAAACACTCAAATTCACAATTTATTTCCTGCAACCTCCAAGTCTGTATTCATGTGATGGATAAACTTTAAAATCAAATAAGCAGGTAAGAATTTGATACTATATATAAACACATGACACTTATTAGTTTATTGGAGTGGAACATCATGTGACATGTTGACATCAATTATGCATGATCGCCGGGACCTTCAGTCGGGAAACTTCACTACTCAGCAAGTAATATAGAAAACTGAAACACCTTCATAAGTGCTACGTTAAACTGCTCTTTAAAACTAATGTATGTTTAAAATTTTGCACTTAAAATGGCGAGTTTAAAAACTGTCATTTTCTTCGGAGTTCCGCTTTGTTACAGCAGAATACTTTTTGAATATTTGCTGATCTCAATTAGTGTTACATAATGAACAGAAGCTATAAAACGCGAAAAACTGCTTGACAAAACATTGAAATAAAATATACAAAGATAAATTATATCATTGTTTTGTTGAATTTAGATTTATGATGTAAAACTTTCTAGCATTAAAACTTTATCATGATTATTCAAATAGATTGAACAATCACAAATGATAATTCGTTTTGCAAAGAGAACAAACTCCGTCACTGGTCAGAAACCACATACCACAGTAGCAACAATTTGGGTTTTTTACCACTTATTATATATAAATAATAATTAACAGTAATAATAATAAGTAAGGTCGAATCATACGGCTATTACTATTGAGTTCATTTATATCTTTCCGCCATTTAAGTAGGTCAACTCCCCAGTTGTTGCCACTGAACTGTTTCGGCTCATCTCTCACCACCTCTGGAGTGGGTAAAACCAATTTTAAACCCTTTTGGAATGGATCCACCCAGTTCTCACCACCTAAAAAGTGAGTAGACCTATCTCTCTGCCATCTATGGAGGAGACTGATCTACTTCTCACCAATTTTGGAGTGGATTGATCTGCCTCACTCCACCTGTTTAGTATATCGACCTACCTATCCTCACTGTTGTATTGAATGGACCTACCTATCCTCACTGTTGTATTGAATAGACCTACCTATCCTCACTGTTGTATTGAATGGACCTACCTATCCTCACTGTTGTATTGAATAGACCTACCTATCCTCACTGTTGTATTGAATGGACCTACCTATCCTCACTGTTGTATTGAATAGACCTACCTATCCTCACTGTTGTAGTGAATAGACCTACCTATCCTCACTGTTGTATTGAATAGACCTACCTATCCTCACTGTTGTATTGAATAGACCTACCTATCCTCACTGTTGTATTGAATAGACCTACCTATCCTCACTGTTGTATTGAATGGACCTACCTATCCCCACTGTTGTATTAAATGGACCTACCTATCCTCACTGTTGTATTGAATAGACCTACCTATCCTCACTGTTGTAGTGAATAGACCTACCTATCCTCACTGTTGTATTGAATAGACCTACCTATCCTCACTGTTGTATTGAATAGACCTACATATCCTCACTGTTGTATTGAATAGACCTACCTATCCTCACTGTTGTATTGAATGGACCTACCTATCCCCACTGTTGTATTGAATGGACCTACCTATCCTCAACGTTGTATTAAATCGACCTACCTATCCTCACTGTTGTATTGAATAGACCTACCTATCCTCAACGTTGTATTGAATCGACCTACCTATCCTCACTGTTGTATTGAATAGACCTACCTATCCTCACTGTTGTATTGAATGGACCTACCTATCATCACTGTTGTATTGAATAAACCTACCTATCCTCACTGTTGTATTGAATAGACCTACCTATCCTCACTGTTGTATAGAATGGACCTACCTATCCTCACTGTTGTATTGAATGGACCTACCTATCCTCACTGTTGTATTGAATGGACCTACCTATCCTCACTGTTGTATTGAATCGACCTACCTATCCTCACTGTTGTATTGAATGGACCTACCTATCCTCACTGTTGTATTGAATAGACCTACCTATCCTCACTGTTGTATTGAATAGACCTACCTATCCTCACTGTTGTATTGAATAGACCTACCTATCCTCACTGTTGTATTGAATAGACCTACCTATCCTCACTGTTGTATTGAATGAACCAACCTCCTGCCAATTTTAGAGTTGGTCAATCAGCCTCTCACCAGTTTTGGAGAGAGTAGATCAACCGCTTGTTGCATCTAGAATGGAAATACCTTTAATTGGCAAGTTTGCAGTGGAAAAATAGAAAATGACAAAATATTTCCATTTCAAAGAAAAATTAGATTAAAAAAATTAAATAATTTACACTCTATTAGTTGGAGGATTGACTCTGATGGTTAAACAAAACTTTCCAAGTTTATTTGGAAATAAATATAAAGAAATAATTAAAAAAAATTATTGTAAGCTGAAAACTTTACAGATCACTGAACCAGACGATGCCTGAAAACAGAAAAAAAATTTCTTTTTTCATTTTTGTTTCTCCAGAGGAAAAGTGCAAACTCTAGACCTTCACAGTCCAAGGACACGGGATGGTGCATGGGTGGTCCTAATGCACAAACATGAATGAAAGAAGTAACCTCGGCTAGTTTTAACAAAATATCGGTGTTGATTGGCAGGCTAGATGGTATAGCCAGCACTCACAAAGCTAGGTTTATTTACCAAGAAGCAAAAAAGTAAAGTGTTACCAAAAAATGTTTTTTTTATTTCAAATGTTTCTAGAAACAAGCAACTATTAGCTCACTTTAACTTTCATTGATTGCCAAGTACGTCACTTTTGGATTGTGGGCGTGGTCGATTTTTATAACTAATGATATTTTTTTATAAATGCAGTGACATAATCTGCGTTTAAGATGAATTTTGATTAGTCCAATCATTTATTTTTAGTTTTACTGAGGGTCATTGCAACAGGAATAAAGAATCTTTATGAAGACACTCCATCAAAAACTGGTTCTAAGATTTAATGTTGGGCATTACTATCACATGCAGTTTTTCATCTGGCTGGAATTTTCACACTGCAGGCATAAAATCTGAATTAGCTGCGCGCATAAAAACTGAATTAGTGGTTTCTGTCAATACAGTCGCAATTAGTGCACAAGCATTGAAAGCAAAGTCAACGCTTGTTTATTATGCAAATTTTATTTTTGAAATGGTAACAAGGGATTGATCAGGTGGTCCAATGTGATCACAACCTGATCACAATCACAAGGGTCATCTTATACTCTTTTTACCTATAGAATAGAAGAAAATTGTGCTTGTTTTGGTGAGTTGGGGAACAATAAATGGTATTCATACAAGAATGGACAAGTAGTGAGTATGTAGAATAATAATAATGTAAATATTAATTAAAACAAATAGCGGGATATGATTGGCCAAATAACTACTGTACGGCAATGAAATAAATATACTTCCGGTCCAAAGATGACATTAATTTGAGGCAATGTAAAAATTGGAAGAGGGGTATTTTGCAGACTTGTAGATCAGCACCGAGTGTGCTTATAGGGTTGTTCAATGCACCAATCTGCTGCTTAAGACTTGAATATTTCAAAATTCAGCAAGGATATGTTCAATGATGGCATGCTAGAATTTCATAAGTTTTACGGAAATCTTAAGACATTTTTAAACTGCTTTTTATACCAAAGGAGTTAGCGAAGGTAATCTTTTCATATTTTCCAGACTTGTCAATGTCTTAGACATATGCACAAAATTTTTGAAGTATTCAAAACGTCTATTTATGTTTGTTACTGACTTAGATTTGCAACAAATGTTGATACTAACCACACAGCTTCACAAAAAATTTATTGTAAAGTTTGCAAGTTTCGCGTGAGTGAAAATTAGTTCGATTTAAGAAAGGAATGCTGAAACATCATGTCAAATTTTTTTTTTTTCAGGAGTTGATTATTACAAAAGTTTTTTGGCTACCAATGAGCAAAACTTGGCTACCAATGAGCTTTTGCATTTGAATTTATATCTTTGTCAAATTGAATATATCAATTAATGAGAATTACTTGCTTTTTTAGAGCTGCATTTGTATCATTATCAAGTGTTATTGATAGGTAAATAAAACAGGAGTGAAGTTTTCAATATTCTACCAATCGGAAGAATTTTGAATAAATCAAAAAACTTGATTAATTTGAATAATTCAAAGTTCATCTTCTAATTTGGAACAACCGGGACTTTTTACAACCTGCTTGTTAGACTTCCAATCACCTACTAATATATGAAATCAACCGTGATCAGCTGACTTTAGATTATAAGTTGTTTGCCCCTGTATTTCTCTCACACGGGGAGAAAACTCTCAACTATTTGAAAACAAAGGACTAGGGATGACTTTCACCCCTGATTTCACAACTTCTTCAAGTCTATTAAAACTTGTGTATTATTTACTCACACAAAATGTTTAAATATTTTGGTCTGTAACTATAAAATTAGCTAACATCCAATGCAAAATTTCTTCCCTGTTGATGATAAATTAAAGTTGCAAACCAAGAACGATGAAGGTTTTGTTAGTGTCAACATTCCTAAAGCTCAATATAAGATTTCATAAAGTACACTGTTAATTAATGAAGTGTTTTGTATTTATTTTTACTCATTTTGTACTTTTGTTTATTGCAAGTTCAAACTCTGGTTGCTTTCTTGATGCTGCTTCCAATTCATGCCAACTGATGACTTTTGAGTTCAACTTTCTCTTTTGTTGCTTCATGAGTATTATTTTTATGTTTGTATGAAAAATAGCATGCTCTATGATGTATTGCAGAGATTTTAGGACTAAACTGGGGTAACATGCTTGTATGAATGATTTTTAATCATTTAAAACCAAAGTAAAGAAATCTGTTTCAGGAGTTTCAGGAGTGTTGTCTATAAAGTTTGTAACATTATTGGTGTAACATGTTTAATGAACGTTTTGCAAACGTTTTTTAACGACATTGGCGTAACCTCTTTAATGAATGTTTTGAAAGCAATCTATAACAACGTTGCTGTAACATGTCTAATGAAGTTTGTAAACATTTTTATAACGACATTGGTGAACATGTTAAATAAACGTTTTGTAAACAGTTTATAATGACATTAGTGTAACATTTTCAATGAATGTTTTGTAAACATTTTATCACGACATTGGTGTAACATGTTCAATAAGTGTTTTGTGAACATTTTGAAATGACAGCTAATGAAAACGTTAAAAAAACATTTGTGTGATGTTTTGGGAGGACAATGGGTGTGACATTGCAACAATATTGAAAAGTGCCTACAAAAAGTCATGAAATAAACATCATGCATACAATGTCCAGAAGAAATTATTTGACATCCAGGCAATTTTGATGCAACATTATCATATATCATCACCTCAAACATTGCTCGAATGTTTGTGGGTAACATTGTGAATAACGTCTTATTAAGGTTTGAGGATGTCTGCAGAAATTTGTCAAAGAAACGTTCTGCGCACAATGTTTAGGGAATGTTGATTGACATCTAGGCGACAATAATACAGCATTTTGAATTATCGCTATACAAACATTGTATGAATGTTTGTCCATAACATGGGGAATAACGTTCAAGTAACGTTCAAGGGTGTCTACAGAAAGTAGTGAAGTAAACGTGCTGCACAAAACGTTCAGGGGACCTTCACCGACATCCAGACAACGTTTGTACAACATTCACCTGCTTGTTGGGAAATTATTAACCAGCGGCTTGACTCTGCGCGTTAAAATTTTTTTTTTAAAAACGAGCTAGATATAGACCGAAAAAATATTGAGAAACAACTGCCACATCATCCAAGGTAATGTGGCGGTGCAAAGATCATCCTAACGGATAAACAGGAGAACACAAAAAGCAATCATCCAAGCCTTAACAAAATGCTGGTTCTGGGTGGAAAGATAGATTACACAAGCAAAGCTAAAACTTTATATCTCTAAACTTTTTCTATGGCCTCAATTTTTATTTTTGAATCTTGTGATTTATACTACATAACTATATAGATAACTTATTTGACTAATAGTCATTCTGCAGGATATTCAGTAAGTTATAAGTAGCAACAAAAGTTTGTGTTTTTTAGCAAAAAAATGTCTTAGACTCATCCACTACTTCAACCTATCCCTAACCACAGTATTGTGATATTGTCCACAATAACTTTTTCATACCAGGAGATGGCGAAGTATGCAGAGTATTTTAAATAGAATGATAAAAACAAAAAGCAGTGTTGGCTGAGTTATTATCAAGCAGCATAAATGAGATATTGATATTTAGTTCTTGAAGTATGTTGTATGATTGGTATTATGCACTCAAATAGTTGAAGAAAACTATAAGTGTTAATATTTTTGATGTAATATTTGATGATTGCAATGCAGAGAACAACTTACAATCTATAATACTAATAATACATAGTTTCTAAGATCAATAGTTGAAAGGCAAAACTCTGGGGTTGAAGTGTTTGCGCCGCAGCAAGCTTATTATCTCTAGAATTTATCCCTTAATACATATTCCAAAATGGTGGTGCCTTCTGTATCTGTGCATAGAGTTGAGATAGTGCAAGTTATTTTATTTGAAATAGAGCTCTAATCTCAAAGTGAGTTTTAATTAAAAAATGTTTTAGCTTATGATTAAAAAACTTCATTCAAGAAGTTTTACATCAATTTACATCAATGCTTGTTGTGAAGATTAGATAGACAATCAGTATATTGTTGTAACAAACTTATAAACTCTAACATTTAGTCTGCAGTTCTGGCTATGTGAACTGTGGTTATGGCTAGGTGAACAGCAGTTCTGGCATGTGAACTGCAGTTCTGGCTATGTGAACTGTAGTTCTGGCTATGTGAACTGCAGTTCTGGCTATGTGAACTGTAGGTCTGGCTATGTGAACTGTAGTTCTGGCTATGTGAACTGTAGTTCTGGCATGTCAACTGTAGTTCTGGCATGTGAACTGCAGTTCTGGCATGTCAACTGTAGTTCTGGCATGTCAACTGTAGTTCTGGCATGTCAACTGTAGTTCTGCCATGTCAACTGTAGTTCTGGCATGTGAACTGTAGTTCTGGCATGTCAACTGTAGTTCTAGCATGTGAACTGTAGTTTTTATCTACAAAAATCTATGTTATAATTAACACAAAGCCGCAAAATTGAATGCTGCTACCCCAATAACATCAAACTTCAAATAATAGTAGACTTTTATCTTTAGCTCATGGCCTGTTGAGTTGGTGACAGTTTCAATACTAGATTTTCTGTATTTCGGTTTCTTGGAATAAGAGGAAGCATGTAATAACTGTTTTTGATAATTCAAGATCTTCTGAGAATAATTCAGTTGTCAAACCTAGAGTGATTTGTTCTCGCCTAGTGGTAAATCTCAAGAACAGTGGTGTTAAGGATTAATCAAGTTTTTGCATCAAGATATTGCCACAAACCACAAACTAATTTATAGAATCTTTTATTTTATTCCTTCTGTCTGAGACTTTTATGTCGTGTATCCTTCTAGTTGTGTTACAACCAACTAAAGCATGCATTCACTAAACTGGTTGATTACAACAAATGTGTGTTTAAAGTGCTAAACTTTTGTGTTTCTGCTCGTTTTGCGTCATAAATTAATAATTACTTCTATCTGGTTCCCATCCAACATTTTGTTGTCATATTTACATAATATCTGGTAACTCAGAAGTTTATTTAACGCGACAAACAGTGATTTAGGTAGTCAAGAACATAATGCTCAGATAGATCAGATCCAAAAACTATAATCACTTAGCTCATGACAAAGTACCTGCAAAATACTACTTATCACACAAAAATTATACAAACACAAATTAAATATTGTAAATTATGTTTCGTACAACAAATTCCTTGCTCATAACAGTGTCACTAAACACTAGTCTGTGTTTAACTGGGAATGACTTGAACTTTTCCACGCTTGAAGGAAGTTGACTATCGAATTTTACGTAGATAGGATGGATAGATTATAACATACACCATAACATTAGCTATTCCATAATATGCCTGACTGTATACTCCTACCCATTGATAGATAATGCGACTTTTGGTAGACAGGTCTTCTGATGCCATTACCACTATCACAAAAACAATAATTGGTAGCACAGTTGCATATAATATAACGCATGTACTTGTGATATATCTTGTAGCGGATTTGACTTCTTTATTTGTAACGAATGCTGTACGTCGTAGTTGGTTTGCTCTCAATCTATGAATGATTTTCCCAAACAAAATACCTGTTGCAATCGATGGTAACCCCATTCCAATAAGTAACAGGTAACTTAAACCCTTGACTTCTGAGAGACTATCCTCGGTGGAAACTCCATAGACGGCGCTGACACAAAGTCTTTTCGGCGAAATACTGACTCCGATGATTGATAACAGGGTGTTGACCAGCCAACCCAAGACTGAAAGTTTACCGATGTTCTTCAGAACTTTGGAAGTTTTATAGTCAAAAGGTCTACAAACTGCATAATATCGGTCTACACTAGCTAACATCAGCTGGTAGTATCTGCATTGAATCGCACACTCTGTAGCTACCAATAATTTTGCACTTGCTGCCATCGGTGCTGTCTTTAGATACTCATAGGTTGAACAGAGTAAGCTCACAACAGCTAATATACTTGCAAAAATGTCAACAAAAGTCAAGTTTATAAGGACGTAGTAATAACTGCCTTTTTCTGCCTTTGCAGTAATCTTGAGTCCAATGATATGCAGAATATTAATAACAGCGGAGAGAGCATTAAGAGAAGAAACAGCAGGCGACAAATGGTTGTCACAGCTAGCAGTAGTGTTTTGGCAATCTCTCAATGTAGTAAAGTTTGCTAATTCCATTATCTGGTGCTCACTCTGCGTCTTACCACCAGAGCTTACAGTCTATAACTAAGATGTTTGATCAAGTTTTACAATACCAAACTTACATAATATAAAATAAAAGAGTGCAATGATTGGTAGAAAGTCTTTCATAGTTATTGTGTGTGATATCGATTGTTTGAAACGAGATAATCTCAATTCTAGACTTGTAACAAAGCCAGTTAGTTGCTTCGTATAATAATGATTTTCAGTGATTCCTGGAAATACTTCAGTAGCTGACCGTGGAATGACTTTTTCATCTGTCCTTGTTAAATTGCAAGAGTCGTTGCATAAATTTGTAAGCCATTTTATTCAGTGCTCAAAATAGTGAATGCCAAGTTATAGCCACAAACAGCAGACTACATCAGAGAACCTTCGGTCTTACTCTTTCTGTCTGAGACTTTTATGTATCGTTTGTTTCAAGTTGTTTTCCAACAGATTAAGGCATACATTCTGTCTTTCAACAGTTTGGTCACATCAAATATGCTTGTACAGGTCTCCACTATGAGTTTATGTTGTGTTACACTTCCTAAATCGATCACTTTTTCTGTTTCGTTCTTATCCGACAGTTGGTTAACAGATTATTGAATTATCTGGTAAACTAGAACACGCTGATTTTTTTTGTACCAATCTTGAGTTTATCCAACGCAATAAAACTCTGATTCAGGTGATCAACTATGGAATGTTCTGACTTATCAGACTCCCAAAAAGCAATCAATCAGCAAATGTCCAATAACCTGCAAAATGCTGTCCATCGCAAAAAAATAATACAATTACAAAACAGGTATTGCAAACTGGGTTTCCTACTGCAAATTTCTGGCTTGTAACAACATCACTAAGCACTTGTGCACGTTAACTGGGAACAACTTGAACTTCTCCAGACTTGACGAGAATAGACTAGTAAAGTTTACGAACCTATTACGAACAGAATACAACAAAACCATAACATGAACTATTCCATAAACCTATTTGCTATGTACAACTATCCATTGGTTTGGTAGATATGTTTGGTAGACATGTTTGGTAGACATGTTTGGTAGACATGTTTGGTAGACATGTTTGGTAGACATGTTTGGTTGGTAGACATGTTTGGTAGACATTTTTGGTAGACATGCTTGATAGACATGTTTGGTAGACATGCTTGGTAGACATGGTTGGTAGACATGTTTGGTTGACATGTTTGGTAGACATGTTTGATAGACATGCTTGGTAAACTTGTTTGGTTGACATGTTTGGTAGACATGTTTGGTAGACACGTTTGCTGAATTTTATTACAAAAACAATAATTGGGAGTAATTGACAGAGTTTTTTGGCTGCCAGCAGAAAATATATTCTTGCTTTTATTTTCCGTACACTTAGTAGCTGGTTACATCATACTTATTAGTCGTAATTGATGTTTAAAAATAACAGTATTTGCGACCTGTTCGTCGAAGAAAATACAAAAAATAATAGGTTTTCGTAATTTAATATGTCGCGTAAGTAACGGAACATTAGTTTAGAACAACATAATATTTAAAGAAATGTTATAGTTTACCGAACAAATCATAAAGAAGATAACTCCCAATTTTTGAAATAATCAGGAAAATAATAAAACTTGAACTGCTACAAACTGGAACAGTTTGTCAAGCTGCCCTTTAGTGAGTAATTTTTGAACCCTTGCAATTATTTTGAATTATTTTTCAAAGTTATAAAACCAGTCTATGAAAATGAAAAAATCGACTAGCTCATTATTATTTATTCATTGTTCAGTTTCATTAGCGACCTACGAACAATATAAATAATTACTTGCTGATAATTCTTTTATTCAGTGAGCTACTTTTTGTTGACCCACGAGTTCGGAACAAAATGATTATTTATTGATTAAATTTATTGCCGGTCTGATTATTTTTATTGCAATGCGTTTGGCGACCAGAGGTCGCGAATACTCTTAGTAAAAACTGCTAGTAAGTTATTCACTTAAATTCTGGTTACAAAGGATCTTAAGACAAGGCTTAGCTCTTAAAATGAGGACTTTTGTTACAATTAAACTTGATTATTCTTAAAGTGTGTTATGGAGGATGTAGAAAAGTTATCTCATTCAATAAAACTGCAGCAGTTATTTAATACATATTTTTCTGGGTCAAAAATGCAATTGAACACTATTTAACTATGAAAAACTGGTTAAATGGTTGAACGCTGTGAAATCAGTTTACTTTTAATAATTTGCTATGTTAAACAACTACTCAACCATTTTTTCTTACAACTACGTTGTTTTATTTCTCGGTGAGGCATTGATGTAAAAAAGTGTTAACAATAAAATAGTCTTTCTATCGTAGTACAGACAACTTTGAATGCGCTTGTGATAACCAACTTGAGTTTAAATTGCAAAAGAAAACAAGTCTGATTTAAGTCATTTTTATTGCAATATTGAAACGTCATTTTGAAAAGTGACTTCTAGTTAAGGTTTTCACCTCTTTTTAGCACTTCCATATTGTAACTGTTTTCCCCGTGTATGAGGTCAACTATTACAGGTACATGCAAGAGTGCTATATGATCCGGCTTGTCTCTACTTAACGTGGTAGCGTGGCAGTATTATGACAAGGCTAGGTTGGTGTATCGATCGCACTTAGATACAACCAGATGCTACTAACAAGCAGGCACAACTGTGTCCAGGCAACCGGCCTCACAGATATCACAAGATTTAGGGTAACAATACTTTATTACCACTAACAAAACAAACCATGTCTAGCTGTACGCACAAAAGTGTATGCTTGGCACAAGTACAGAATAAAGAACTGTTAGTAACTATAGGCAAGGGTCGAGAGAAAACTTAACATAAAACTGGTCAGAACAGTTCACTTGCTAGTCACGCCTGAGTCCTCTGCTATCTGAGCGCCTTGTCCCAAAGCTGTCTATGAACTCCTCTGTAGAACTGATGAGCAGGGCGGAATGCAAGCGTATTTATGCAAAGTAAAAGTCAACTAATAGCATATGCATATGATTGGTTAAATACAATACCCCCAGCGAGGCACAAAAAGCAATAACAGGCTGGCACACTAATAATGAGTCATAACTATAAATAGAGATGTGTAAGAGAAGCACTATAGGCGGAAGTCCTTCCTGAGCTTGGCTTAGCTGAGCGGCAGTTCAGCTGTACTCTGTGGGTATCCAAGCGTAGCCATCAGTGGGTAGTCGTTATGTAGTAGAGTAGATATATATATAGCACCAGCTGAGATTAGGGAGCTGCTCTGTGCAATTCCAGTACAAAATATAATCCTTAACTTCCAAGAAGCCAAAAAACCTTTCAACGCATTTGCTTAGAAAGGGCTTTTATTCCCTTTCCCTTTGTTGACTGCAACTCCATAATGAAGGGGTTAAGGTGTAATGCATTTAACAGTGTTGGCATTTCCTGTGAACATAACAATAAATTACGTGCTTTTTGTCAATCAAAGACAACAAGAAATTGCTTGAAGAATGCTCGTTTGGCAAACGAAACATAATAGTTCAAAATCAAATAATTATTCAAAAACCCTTCATTTCTTGTCCAAATCTAAAAGTAAATTTGATGAAGAGCTGCTTCATTTAATAAATTATATATATATATACATGGTCATTTTTGTTAGAGGGCCTAGGACACCTTATTTGAAGAGGATTTGATCTAGTTTAAACTATTTGAGGTTGAAATGTGTGCAGAAAAATTATCTGGAATTGCTCTCTCACCAGTAAGACGATTCCTATAGACACAGTCAGTGCTCGCCAAGACGCAGTTTTTTCCCAAAGACGCAACAAGTTATATAGAGCTATAAAACAAGTTTTCAAAATTTTGGCTCGTTTGCATAGAAATAGGGCCTCTTAAATATTGGCATTGTACAGAGACTCTTTTGATTGCAAAAAATGATATTGCAGCAAATTTTAATTTTTTTGGATCTGTTTTTCTCAAGTCAGCAATTTGTTTGATTATTTGTAAGCTCACTATTAGGCATGCACCGGCGTTCACATGATAATGTTTGTGATCAAAATCAAAAGAACTATTGAAACCTTTTTATCAAAATAATAATGATTTCAAGTGAAAAATTAATCAAACACTAACCTTGGTATAATTTTATAATAATACTAGGTGAAAAATAAACATTGAAAAAAATTGCATTTCGAACGCGGTTTTTTTTACAACAACGATAATAATCCAATCTGAAATACCGGCTATCTTTTCCAAAAAGAAAATTAAAAAGCACTAAGAAATAATAATTAAGATTTTTGAAAAGTAGCTTATAAAACTGAAAAGGTAACGAAAATGGTCCAAACTAGTTGCTGGAATATAATATATAATATGATAATGCGGATGGTCCCCTCTGTCAGAGACCTCCATAGACCTCTACATCGCTATTGCACTTTTGTTACTGCAAGTGAGTTTTCTCAATACTTTTACAATGTTTGATGAGAAACAACTCTACACACAAAGTGCGTCATAAGAAGCCCGTCCTAAGCTCTTTAAGAATGGGTATACATTGGTAGTTCATGAGTTATAGAATTAGGAGTAAATGAAGAATTACAGTCTTTAAGATTCATGAATGAATTTTCTCTGCTGCTGATATGCCTTTATTTTCATCGTTTTCTTTTCTGTTGTAACTTTTTCTTGATTTGCTGATGTAAGAAGTTGCATTATTGTAAAAAAAAAACAGTTCATATACTGCATACATGCATATAAAATTACCCACAGTTAAGGCCTTGCTACACGATCGCAAATTCCGTGCGCTATGCTTTGTGCAATTTCAATGCACTAAAGGCTAGGTGCTACACGAACCCAAGTTTTACACATTGAACTATGTTGCGTTGAGGAGTTATATTATCTTAGCTGAAGTAATAACCAATAGTAGTGGTGTAGCTAGTTAGCCACGGTCTTGTTAGTAGTTTTTTTTACTAGCTGTTCAATAAAAATCACTGAAGCGCGCCTACGCCTAACTGGATTCACTGTACATTGATTTAGCCAATCAAAATCAATATTGCAAGGCCCATCGGACAAAGCACAACGCATAATTTAAACATGTTGAAAGTTTGCAAAACAACAAAAGTCAGGGCAATCAGCAAAATGCGTTGACCTTTCGGAACTCTTGTACAATAACGCACGGAATTTGCGGTCGTGTAGCCAGGCCTTTATGCTGTGTTTGCAGAATATTAATGTAAAGTAGTTGTGAAAGGTATCAATGTGTTGACTTCTGAAGCTGTTAAGAAAATATTCAGCGCATTATACTGAGAGATTATATATATTTTGAATAACAAACACCTACAACTCGGAAAACTAAGTTTTTACTAGTAGCATGTAGAAAAACCTCCAACCTGCGTTTAGATTAGTAAAAACAATAGTTTTTGTGTTAATTTGATTCGAGTCATATACTGGTGTTGCCTTTATTTGAATTCTGTAAACAGAGTCACTAATGTCAAAGAAATCCAATTAGCCGAGCATAATGTTGTTACATTATACACACTAACACAGAAGCCATTCTGTGTTTTGACTAAATGAGAACTAGACTAAGGATTCAATAGTCCATTTGGGCTTAACACAAACAAATGCATTGAGACCAGAACAATACAGCAACAATACACAGTACATTGCATCTCATTGCATCCCTATGTGGTTTTGTGATGCATCAGAAAAACACTAATAGTGTTTCACATGTGTTTTTATTTGTTAGTACCTTGTGAACAATGAAGCCAAGTGGAATAGCTGGAGACAACAACAAAATATTGTTTACCTTAATTAGTATTACTGTTACATAACTTCTTACAGCAATAAGGGTAATACCATCAAATGAACGGCTATCATTTTATCACCTTTTTATTTATGGTTATTAGCGAATGATAGGTGTTTTAGTATTTATCTAACTGAAAAGATTTATTTACTCATTAGTTGTATTAATAATTAATATCAATTTTTATCATTTTGCGCAGCTATGTAAAGCGATTATGCAGCTGTTCAGAGAAAAAATAAGGCATGTTTACGTTGAATCTTCTCTACTTGTTAGCATTTTTTGGATGATCATTTACGTATATCAGCAGCAGCCATTCTCGATTTATGCCGTGATTATAAAAGAACATTTACTGATGGACAATTAATGCTACATCATGTTGCTGAAAAAGTTTATGTAATATTTCAAATAAAATAACTTGTGAAACATGAAACTGCTTGTTTTTAATTTATTTAAAGCTTTTCATTATTTGTGAAACAACTTTGCTGACAAAAACTTTCTCCGTATGCAAACAGGCCTTTTGTGAAGGCTTTATTGTGCCCTTCATTGATCAACTGATGCATAGCTGATGTTGTGGTTTGTTTCATTAGTTGACTATTGGAAGGATTACATCATGGCCACTCGGCGACGTTTGCCCTGCATTGGATTGCTGGTAATTATATTTGTTGTCGTGTCGTTTATGACAACAAACCAGAAAATCTTACAAACTCGAGATGCAAAAGTGATGTCTATTCGTCAAATCAACAGCGAGAATCTTACGACAATACGGCCAGAAGCGGAGGAAAAACAGAAAAAGGAAGTCAAGCTCATTCACCTTTATACAAAGTTTTATGGAGCAAGCTTACTATCATACATGAATGCACAAACTGTATGCAAGTACAAATGTGTATGGAGTACAAATAACACCGACTACAACAGGAGTGATGCTGTTATATTCAATCTCTATAACAACTTGGACAGAAAAGACTTTGTTATCAGTAAGTTACCCGTTAGAAATAGCGTTGACCAGAAGTGGATTCTTATAGTCAGAGAGCCTCCAGCTTTCTATTACCCAGAACAAATGAAACTTCTAAACAACATGTTCAATTTAACAATGACATTTCAAACAACTGCAGACATTTATATTCCATACGGTGGATATTCACGATGGATCAAACACCCACAAACCAAAGTAAGATATGTGAATATACAAGAGAGAAGTAAGCTGGTGGCTTGGGTTGTTAGCAACTGTATCACAAGTAGCAGGAGAGAAAAGTATGTTGAACAGTTGAAGGAATTCATTCCAGTAGATGTGTTTGGGGGGTGCGGTAAGCGTATTGGAAAAAAGTTTAAGGGTGCCAAGCATTACAAGTTTTATCTGGCATTTGAGAACTCGGATTGTGAGGATTATATAACAGAGAAGTTCTGGTTGAGTCTAAAACGTGGTATGATACCCATCGTAAGAGGCCAACGAGCCAATTATACAAAGTTTGCCCCTCACAACTCATACATACACGCAGATTCATTCCTATCTCCGAAACATTTAGCAGAATACTTGACAAAAGTATCAACAAACTTGACCCTATTCAACAGTTACCATCAATGGAAGCGAACCTATCAAGCTATGTCAAGGATATTTACGATAAATCATGGATGGATGTGCGACGTATGTAAACAAGTACACACCGCACCAAGGAAGACTGTAGATGTCTATGAACGGTTTAGTGAAACTACGCAATGTATTGCATTCGTAGATGAAAATGGTTTCAGAAACAGAACTGGAGAACATGTGGAAGATTTAGATTGTCAATGAGAGTTTTATGTGTGTGGTAAATACTTATGAATACTTTTTGACATTGCTGGGGTACACTGACCAGTCACCTGCCGTCACATACGTACTGCATTTCACTGTGATAGAGTAGCATGTCATGCATCTTTCTATTGAAGGAAGTGTGTTGTTTATTTTGCATAGTAAAAATAAATAATAGCAAACACTCACAATGGTTGATGAATCGTTTTTTTTTTCTCATTCTCTATCAACTGCTTTGTGCACATAACAGGTTAAGATAATGTTTAGTAACTGTCATGACAAATGGGCAGACTCTTTTTGTGTCAGCGAGTAAAATGATTGAATTTCTTCATGTTGTAGTTTCATGATATTCAGCGACAGCGTATTTGCGAGAAACAGTACTTATTTAAAAATTAGGATAGAGTTGTTTTTTAGTAATCAATATTTTCGTTTGCGTTACAGCAATAACAACAAGAAATTGTCATCAAGTAAGCAACGTTTGTTGATGCAAGGCCATTAGCGGAGATTTAAATAATTATTGTAGTTTATGTTGAATATCTGTGAGCCACAGCATCAACATACAGTATATTAGAGATGCCAAATGTACTTGTTTAATTTTTGCGTTGTTTTAGTAAAAATAAATATATTTCATTATAGTTATAAACATTATTTTATCATTAAATTACTAAACACCTAATTTTTTGGCCTGGGTGACAGGCAATAGTTGTAAGAGAAGGCAACTCAACAAATCCGTCTGTTTGCACGGCTACTCATTCTGCTATTATCGTGTTATCAAAAGTTTTGTCCCGCTTTGAGAACGCTTGAAAATTAGTAGTAAAATTACTAGCAGTAACTTTACCATAAGTGCAAATTTATATGCTATATAAAGCAATGCAGTCACTCAAACCATGATGATTCAGTTGCTGAGGCAAGTTGTTAGTTGAGGCAGTTAAGCTTACTGGCAGTATCTTTGGCCCAAATTTTAGCAGAAAAATAAAATTATCAAATTGAATAAAATATTCATAAATAAGTTTTGATTCAGGTAATAAAAATTTATTTATATTATACAATCACTTGAATTAAAACTTCAATTCTTGAAAAACTTTGGAAAAAGATCTTAGCAAAGAATACTAATCTGTTTCCGTAGGACTAAATACCATGATTGAGATGGGAGTTTGTCTTATTTCGCAGTGGTTTGAGGCATCAATATAAAAGCAAACTTTTTAAGCAAAACTTGGTTTTCCGGGAAGGAGAGGTCTGATTTTTTAAGGGTTATTGGTTCAAGCTCCTGCGTGTTATACATTTCTGGTGTTTCATCTCATTGCTATGGCAAATATTGATCAATGTGTGTGACCCATGAATAATCCCCAGGAGTGTGACCCATGAATAATCCCCAGGTGTGTGACCCATGAATAATACCCAAGTGTGTGACCCATGAATAATCCCCAGGTGTGTAACCCATGAATAATCCCCAGGAGTGTGACCCATGAATAATCCCCAGGTGTGTGACCCATGAATAATCCCCAGGTGTGTGACCCATGAATAACCCCCAGGTGTGTGACCCATGAATAATCCCCAGGTGTGTGACCCACGAATAATACCCAAGTGTGTAACCCATGAATAATCCCCAGGAGTGTGACCCATGAATAATCCCCAGGTCTGTGACCCATGAATAATCCCCAGGTGTGTGACCCATGAATAATCCCCAGGTGTGTGACCCATGAATAATCCCCAGGAGTGTGACCCATGAATAATCCCCAGGAGTGTGACCCATGAATAATCCCCAGATGTGTGACCCATGAATAATCCCCAGGAGTGTGACCCATGAATAATCCCCAGGAGTGTGACCCATGAATAATCCCCAGGTGTGTGACCCATGAATAATCCCCAGGTGTGTGACCCATGAATAATCCCCAGGTGAGTGACCCATGAATAATCCCCAAGTGTGTGACCCATGAATAATACCCAAGTGTGTAACCCATGAATAATCCACAGGAGTGTGACCCATGAATAATCCCCAGATGTGTGACCCATGAATAATCCCCAGGAGTGTGACCCATGAATAATCCCCAGGTGTGTGACCCATGAATAATCCCCAGGTGTGACCCATGAATAATCCCCAGGTGTGCGACCCATGAATAATCCCCAGGTGTGTGACCCATGAATAATCCCCAGGTGAGTGACCCATGAATAATGCCCAGGTGTGTGACCCATGAATAATACCCTAGTGTGTGACCCATGAATAATCCCCAGGAGTGTGACCCATGAATAATCCCCAGAAGTGTGACCCATGAATAATCCCCAGATGTGTGACCCATGAATAATCCCCAGGAGTGTGACCCATGAATAATCCCCAGGTGTGTGACCCATGAATAATCCCCAGGTGTGTGACCCATGAATAATCCCCAGGTGTGTGACCCATGAATAATCCCCAGGTGAGTGACCCATGAATAATCCCCAAGTGTGTGACCCATGAATAATACCCAAGTGTGTAACCCATGAATAATCCACAGGAGTGTGACCCATGAATAATCCCCAGATGTGTGACCCATGAATAATCCCCAGGAGTGTGACCCATGAATAATCCCCCGGTGTGTGACCCATGAATAATCCCCAGGTGTGACCCATGAATAATCCCCTGGTGTGCGACCCATGAATAATCCCCAGGTGTGTGACCCATGAATAATCCCCAGGTGAGTGACCCATGAGTAATGCCCAGGTGTGTGACCCATGAATAATACCCTAGTGTGTAACCCATGAATAATCCCCAGGAGTGTGACCCATGAATAATCCCCAGATGTGTGACCCATGAATAATACCCAAGTGTGTGACCCATGAACAATCCCCAGGTGTGTAACCCATGAATAATACCCAAGTGCGTGACCCATGAATAATTCCCAGGTGTGTGACTCATGAATAATCCCCAGTTGTGTGACCCATGAATAATCCCCAGGTGTGTGGCCCATGAATAATCCCCAGGTGTGTGACCCATGAATAATCCCTAGGTGTGTGACCCATGAAAAATCCCCAGGTGTGTGACCCATGAATAATCCCCAGGTGTGTGACCCATGAATAATCCCCAGGTGTGTGACCCATGAATAATCCCCAGGTGTTTGACCCATGAATAATGCCCAGGCAGACATTAGGGATGTTTGCTAATTGCTGAGCTGGTACAAATATGCGCCAGTTCACTTTAGAAATGCTTACATTTTTGAACTTTCATCGCAGAACTTTTCGTCAGATCTGGTATTTGTTTTGTTTTTCACAGTTTCAAATAATTATCATTAAAATTTTTTGATTTCATCTGTTTTAAAATATTTTTTTTAACTGTAACATCGTTTTAGTTTTTGAGATATTGGGCATCCAATATATCATATGAATACCTGAGCGTGTATGTTATGGTCAGCGGTTATAAATATATTATTTTTACTGTTATGGTAGTCACAGGAAATGGAAACAGCGTTGCAAGTGGGAACGTAATGTCTATACTATAATGTGTTTGCATTTTTCATGTTCCAAATAAATTCAGTGAGGGACGCTTTCAGTCCCATCCATTCACCCAGCAGTTTCTGCTGATTTATTTGTTTTTTCTATTCTTGATTCTGATACTTTTGGTTTTCATTTTAATTCAACGACGATTCAATTTCTGAATTTTTCCATTGTGTGATTTTTCAAAGTTTTATCCTCACTGTACGTTATCATTATACTCTTTGTTATAAAACACTAAAATTCACCACTTATTTCCTGCAACCTCTAAGTCTGTATTGGTGTGATGGATAAACTTTAAAATCAAATAAGCAGGTAAGAATTTGATACTATATATAAACACATATCACTTATTAGTTTATTGGAGTGGAACATCATGTGACATATTGACATCAATTATGCATGATCGCCGTGAGCTTCAGTCTGAAAAACTTATTTCTCAACGAGTAATATAGAAAACTGAAATACCTCCATAAGTGCTACTTTAGAGGATATGTATATGAATTTTAATAAAATCTTGAATGACTTTTTAAAACAATCTATGTTTAAAAATTGGCACTCAACATGGCGAGTTTAAAAACTGTAATTTTCTTCAGAGTTCCGGTTTGTTACAGCGGAATACTTTTTGAATATTTGCTGACCTTAATTAATGTTAAATAATTCACAGAAGTTAAAAAACGCAAGCAATTATTAAAAAATATGAAATGAACTATAAAATGTTAAATTATATAATTGTTTTGCTGAATTTAGATTTATGATGTAAAACTTTCTAGCATTAAAACTCAATCATGATTATTCACATTCTAAAAGTGTACTGTACCAAATAGATTAAACAATCACAAATGATAATTGATTTAGCAAAGAACAAATACTCCATCACTGGTCAAAAAGCAAGTAACGCAGTAGCAACATTTGAGTTTTTGACAATTTGTAATATATAATTTATAATTAACAATAATAATAAATAAGGTCTAATCATGACGCTATTCTGTTGAGTTCATCTATCTCTTTCCGTCATTTAAGTAGGTCAACTCCCCAGCTGTTGCCACTGAAGTGTGTCGACTCATTTCTCACCACTTCTGGAGAGGGTAAAAACCAATTCTAAACCTTTTTGGAGCAGATCCACCCAGTTCGCACCACCTAAAAAGTGAGTAGACCTATCTCTCTGCCATCTATGGAGGAGACTGATCTACTTCTCACCAATTTTGGAGTGGATTAATCTGCCTCACTCCATCTGTTTAGTAGATCGACCTACCTATCCCCACTGTTGTATTGAATGGACCTACCTATCCTCACTGTTGTATTGAATGGACCTACCTATCCTCACTGTTGTATTGAATGGACCTACCTATCCTCACTGTTGTATTGAATGGACCTACCTATCCTCACTGTTGTATTGAATGGACCTACCTATCCTCACTGTTGTATTGAATAGACCTACCTATCCTCACTGTTGTATTGAATGGACCTACCTATCCTCACTGTTGTATTGAATGGACCTACCTATCCTCACTGTTGTATTGAATAGACCTACCTATCCTCACTGTTGTATTGAATAGACCTACCTATCCTCACTGTTGTATTGAATAGACCTACCTATCCTCACTGTTGTATTGAATAGACCTACCTATCCTCACTGTTGTATTGAATAGACCTACCTATCCTCACTGTTGTATTGAATAGACCTACCTATCCTCACTGTTGTATTGAATAGACCTACCTATCCTCACTGTTGTATTGAATGGACCTACCTATCCTCACTGTTGTATTGAATGGACCTACCTATCCTCACTGTTGTATTGAATGGACCTACCTATCCTCACTGTTGTATTGAATAGACCTACCTATCCTCACTGTTGTATTGAATAGACCAACCTCCTGCCAGTTTTAGAGTTGGTCAATCAGCCTCTCACCATTTTTGGAGAGAGTAGATCAACCACTTGTTGCATCTAGAATGGAAATACCTTTAATTGGCAAGTTTGCAGTGGAAGAAAAGAAAATGACAAAATATCTCCGTTTCAACAAAAATTAAATTAAAAAAATTAAATAATTTACCTACACTCTATTAGTTGGAGCATTGACTCTGATTGTTAGACAAAACTTTCCAAGTTTCTGTGGAAATAAATATAAGGAAATAATTAAAAACAGTTATTGCAAGCTGAAAACTTTACAGATCACTGAACCAGTCGATGCCTGAAAACTAAAAAAATTGTTTTTTCATTTTTGTTCCTCTAAAGGAAAATGGCAACTCTAGACCTTCACAGTCCAAGGAGACGGGATGGTGCATGGGTGGTCCTAATGCAGAAACATGAATAAAAGAAATAACCTTGGCTAGTTTTAACAAAATATCGGTGTTGGTTAGCAGGCTAGATGGTATAGCCAGCATTCAAAAGCTAGGTTTATTTACCAAGAAGCAAAAAAGTGAAGTGTTACCAAAAAATGTTTTTTTATCTTAAATGTTTCTAAAAACAAGCAACTATTAGCTCACTTTAACTTTCATTGATTGCCAAGTACGTCACTTTTGGATTGTGGTCGTGGTCAACTAGTATAAATAATGATAATGTTTTATAAATGGAGTGACATAAACTGCGTTTAAGATGAATTTTGATTAGCCCAATCATTTATTTTTAGTTTTACTGAGGGTCATTGCAGCAGGAATAAAGAATCTTTATGAAGACACACCATCAAAAACTGGTTCTAAGATTTAATGTTGGGCTTTACTATCACACTCCATTTTTCATCTGGCTTGAATTTTCACGCTGCAGGCATAAAATCTGAATTAGCCGCGCGCATAAAAACTGAATTAGTGGTTTCTGTCAATATGATCGCATTTAGTGCACACGCATTGAAAGCAAAGTCAACGCTTGTTTATTATGCAAGTTTTATATGTGGAATGGTAACAAGGGATTTGTCAGGAGATCCAATGTGAGCACAACCTGATCACAACCAGAACGGTCATCTTGTACTCTTTATACCTATAGAATAGAAGAAAATTGTGCTTGTTTTGGTCAGTTGGGGAACAATAGATGGTATTCATACAAGAATGGACAAGTAGTGAGTATGTAGAATAATAATAAGTTAAATATTAATGAAAATAAATAGCGGGATATGATTGGCCAAATAAATACTGTAAGGCAATCAAATAAATATCCTTCAGGTCCAAATGGGGCAATGTAAAAATTGGGGAGCATTTCTGGAAGAGGGGTATTTTGCAGGCTTGTAGATCAGCACTGAGTAGGCCTAGAGGGTTATTCAATGCATCAATCTGCTGCTTAAGACTTGAATATTCCAAAATTCAGCAAGGATATGTTCAATGATGGCCTGCTAGAATTTCATAAGTTTTGCGGAAATCTTAAGACATTTTTAAACTGCTTTTTATGCCGAAAGAGTTAGCAAAGATAATCTTTTCATATTTTCCAGACTTGCCATTGTCTTAGACATATGCACAAAACTTTTGAAGTATTCAAACCGCCTATTTAAGTTTGTTATTGACTTAGATTTGCAACAAACTGTGATACTAACCACACAGCTTCACGAAAAATTTGTTTTACAGTTTGCAAGTTTCGTGTGAGTGAAAAATAGTTTGATTCACGAAAGGAATGCTGAGTCATCACGCTGAGATTTGTTTTCCAAGAGTCGAATATTGCAAAAATTTCTTGGCTACCAATGAGCCTTTGCATTTTCATCTATATCAATTGAATATATCAATTAATGAAAATTACTTACTTTTTTAGAGCTGCATTTGTATCATTACAAAGTGTTATAGATAGGTAAATAAAACAGGAGTGAAAGTCTTCAACTTCCTATCAATCAAAAAAAATTTGAATAATTCAAAAAACTTGATTAATTTGAATAATTCAAAGTTCATCTTATAATTTGAAACAACCGGGACTTTTTCCAACCTGTTTGTTAGACTTCCAATCACCTCCTAATAAATCAAATCAGCCTTGATCAGCAGACTTTAGATTAGAAGTTGTTTGCCCTTGTATTTCTCTCAGATGCGGAGAAAACTCTCAATTATATGAAACAAAGGACTCGTATGGAGTGCCGTTTGTAAAAAAATTCCAAAATTTGTTTCAATTTCCCACATTCATTATTGACTTTATGGTATTCATTTTGTACTATGTGCTTCATTATACACTTTAGTATGTTCATTCCGCTTTATAGTACATTCAAAATGCACTCTAGCATATTCATTATACTCTTTAGTACATTCATTATACATTCTAGCATATTCATTCCGCTTTCTTGTATATTCAAAACACATTCTAGCACGTTCATTCTGCTCTTTAGTACATTCAATATACACTCTAGTACATTCATTCTATTCTTTAGTACCTTCAAAATATTTTATTTTATCATATTCATTCCAGATGATAGAGCATGCAAAGTCTTGGATTTGCTTGCTCTTGAAGATATTACATTCATTCTGAACGATCGAACCTTCAAAACAAACTATCGTACCTTCATTATGCACGAGCACAGTGTTCAAATAGTAATGCGAAAACACAGTCAGAATCGCTTTACACCATATATATAATATTTTTACAAACGGCGCTCGTGATTATCATTGTGCGTCGATTGTAAAATAATTGCTACCAAATCTACACAACCGTTTAGTGCGGCTGTGCATTCGACCAATGAAATTGCTTTACACAAAAATGTTTACAGTGAATCCATTTTTATTATAGACAAAACTGTCTGGCGCCTTTTCATACCAATAATTGACATATAAATAATGATAATGGCAAGTTTTTCTAAAAGCTCCGTGTTCTTATGTATATTTTCAAGGTAATTATTGAGCAGCAATAGAAGTTTTGATGTGATTTCATGGCTAAACATCATTATATGACCGGTGTGCGTGTTTTTTCATCACAATAATGATCATTTGATAATAATAATTAATAATAATAAATATTATTATTAATTAATTATAATAATAATAATAATAATTAATAATAATTGATAATAAAATAAATAATAATAATAAATACTATTATTAATTTTATTATATATTATAAGAAAAATGGCAACAGCAATAAATAATAATAATGTACAGGATTTCACTCTGTGGTAGTAGCTTGGCCTTGACACCTGTACGTCCTCCCGTCACCAATTGCAGGCTCTGCTTAAGTAGTGGCACAGCTACGACTTTCTACTGACTCAGTGACTAGTCATTACTGACTGTTAGCTGAGCCGGCCAGTCTCACTACTGCCCTCTACAGCCGAGGCCGAACAATGTTAGGCAGGGCCGAACAGTTTGGCTAGTGTGCTGTCTGATTGCTATACTACTTGTGCAAGAATGTATCGTTATAGCAGGCTATAGTGGATAGCGTTTTGCAATGTGTGGTATAGTGCGCTGTGAAGTGTTTTGTTAGACAAAGTGACTTCTGAGAGTGTGCAGGGTAACTCTGATTTATTGTATCAAGACAAGACATTTTATAATAAGCTGTCACACAAAGAAAAGGTATAAAATATAATGTTAATACACGCCTTATTTAGTAATGATTGGCTAGTCTATATCAGTAGCACCTCCTTGAGTAAAATAGATAAAATAGTGGTCACACCCATCGACAGTAATTTGGTGAAGCTGGCACAGAACAAAAGAGTGGTTCCACCCATCGACAGTAATTGGGTGAAGCTGAGACATAGAACAAATATGTGTAGTAAACATAGAATGATATTGTAAGGTAAGATAAATCTGAGAACACATAGAACAACATGTAAGGTGAGATAAATCTATGCAGTGGATTGTCAAGGTGAGTAGAGTAGAGCTAGGGCTACGCTTATGGCGTCCTTCACACGCGCCGCCCCATTGGCGACACTGCCAATCAAAATAAAGTCATAAGCGTGGTCTATATGTCTCGGTTTAGACTTCTCTGCTCTTGGCGCATCTTTGTTTTTACGTCCTCGGCCTCTTGCAGAAGTTTGTACGCTCCCCTGGTCAGCCGATGCAGGTCCTCTTCCATCTGCTCCAACCTTCTAATACTCTCTCTCCTCCGCCTGACCTTCTCCTGTTCGTTCTCTTGGTGTAGCGATGCTCGCCAGTGCCTTGGTTGTCTGTGTGTTGTACTTTCAGGAGTTCTTCTTCCCTGTTGAGGTGCTGCGGGTTTCGTCGGAGTTGTCTCCCGTCTCGGTGGTGGCGTTGTCGGAGTCAGCTTCCTTTTCTTGGTAGGGGGGGGATGACTGCATCTTTTCGCCCAGCCGCTTTTGTATTGGTATCTGAACGGTTATCTTCTCTTGGGTTCCTTCTTGGCTGGGAGTTGGCTTGCCGAATTCTTCTGGATGTTGCCATCTGCGTACTCTGCAGAACTCGGCATACATTCCTCTGTCCACTTCATACAGTGGTTTATTTTCTCCGCCATGTTCGTCGGCTCCTTGGTGGCTCTTGATGTGCTTGACGATTGCATCACGTGAGGGGCTCTTTTTGCCGCAATGGCAGAAAAAGAACGTGTAATGTTGCCTCACGTGATAGATGATTCGTTTTCTGGAGTGGCGTAGATCACACAGGCGGCATCTCCATACATCGTCGTCGGTTCCCACCTTTTCTGCTGCGTCTTTTATATCTCTCATTGTTTTGCCGGTGAGCCATATTTCTCTTATCTGGTCGAAGTCCGGCTTCTTTTCTGTGCTGTCAGCTGTAAGAGATATGTTGTTGAGTCGAATGACTGGAGTGGTGCAGGCTTTTGACGTCGTCACCTCTTTGTGAGGGACTCTGACAGTGAGCCGTTTTATGTGTTGGTCTAGTGCAGTGGTGAGTGAATTTATTGTTACTGCAGGAAGTGTCTTACCGATCTCCACCGATGCCTGACTCCCGACAGCTGGCCCTTGTATATCTCTTCCTCTTGTTCTGGCCATTTCTTCTTTAAGTAGTGTCGCTATCTGTAGTAATGCAGAGTGGTGTGCTGTCTCCTCTCGTAGTTGGTAGTCGAGTGAGCGTTGGTGGGTTTTTGGTTGTTCTATAACCAGGTTGTTGGCGCTGTTTTCTTTTGTTTGCATACCCCACGTGACTGATTCCTGGGGGCGTGGTGGTGCGGTTGTTGGTACGAAGTGGTTGTTGTGGTTGCGAGTGGGGGTTGTCTCCCTTTGTCTCGAGGGGGAACAACTCCTAGTTTGCTGTCGATTTAATTGTTTTCTTTTTCGTATCACTTTCACCCACTCGTTTCCGCTCGGGTTTTCTGCTGGTTGTTTTCTTTCGTCGCCGTTTTCGGTTCTCGTCATTTCTCTGTCTTGTTTCTGGGGTAGTTTTTCGCGTAGATTTTGTTTAACTGGTCCGTTTTGTTGTAGGGGGGAGCAACTCCTTGTTCTTTGCCAGTTTGTTCGTTCTCTCTTTCTGCTCTTTCTAGCAGGTTCTATCTCTTCGTTCTGGTTCGAATTTTCTTCTGTTTTTCTGTTGTTGGGGTGGTAGGCTGTCTCTCCCCTTGTCTTCTCTTCGTTGTGGTTTTGTGTTGCTCTGCCTCTACTTCTTTCTTCTTCTGTAGCCTGGTAGCAGTGGTAGTCCGCTAGCCGCTTTGGCTGGTTCCTTTCTCTTCGTGGCCGGTTTAGTGGAGATGTTTGTCCTGGTCGGCCAGTTAGGGCGGGCCATTCCTCTTCATTGAGGGCAGGCGGGTTTATGGCTGGTGCAGGTGGGGGTGGGGGGCACTCCCCCATCTCCTCCTGTGGCTCTTCTTGGATGGCCGGTGGCAAGTCTATTTCTGGTTCTTCCCTTTCTCTTGGCCCTTCTTCGCTGGGTGTTGGAAGGGTTGTTGGTGGGGGGTCCCTCTCCCTTTCTCTTGGGCTACTGGGCCCATGTCCTTCTCCCCCTGGACTCCAGAGTCCACTCTCTTCCGGCATGGGCTCTGCGGCACTGCGTGGTATGAGCAGGTCCTCCATAGTGGGTTGCTCGTCTCTCCTGGGTGGTGGTGGTGGTCTGAATGGAAGGTTCGGCAGAGGTAGTGGCGGGATTGGCTCCTCTAGTCCCCGTGGCTGGGGTGGCTCCTTCCGAGGTCGTCCCCTCCGAGCGCCTTTCATATTGGGCCGCATGGCGGGTTCTCTACATGGGGGGCCCTGCCTACTTCTTCGTTGCAGGTCCGATACTGCCGTAAACGCTGTCCATTCTGTATGGACCATTGTCCATTCCTGGCCACCTTGTACGTGTGGTTGGGGAAGGCTTTCAAGACCTGGTAGGGGCCCACAAACCGGGGCTGCAGTTTCGGGTTGCTCCCTTTTACTCTTCTCTTGTTTTCTAGAACTACTAGTTCTCCTTCTTGAAAGGCGGGCGGCTCTTCGCTCTCTTGTTGTCTCACCTCTTGCTGCTTGTCTCGGAGGTATTGGTGGGCGGCCTGCAGGTTTTCCTGGATCTCGGCGGCGTACTCTGTGATATTTTGTGGGTCTAGGGATGGAGGAGTTCCTGTCAACTGGTCAGGTAGACGAACTTCTCGGCCTAGCATCAGCATGTTTGGTGTCTCTCCAGTGGCTGAATGCGGTGTTCCTCGACACGCCCGCATGATCTGGGGAAGGAGGCCGTCCCATTCGTCTTGTCCTTTGGCTAGTATTAGAGCACGTAGGGCATCTCCGAGAGTGCGGTTTTGCCCTCAACCATTCCATTCCCTTGAGGGTGGTAGGGGGTAGTTCTGGTCTTTTTTATCCCCCAGAGGCTGCACAGTTCTTCTAAGAGCGTAGATTCAAACTGGGCTCCTTGGTCAGAGTGAAGTTGCTCGGGGAGGCCCCAGTAGGCGAACACTCTCTCGTCTAGGGCCGTAGCTACAGTGGGTGCAGTGGCGTCTGGCAAGGCGATGGCGTCCTGCCACCGAGTGAAATGATCGGTCAATACTAACGCCCATCGGTTCTTCCTTTTGGTCAGCGGTAGGGGGCCCACTAGATCCACGGCCAACTTCTGGAATGGCCGGCCGGCGAACATGCGCTGTCTATGTGGGTTGTCTGTCTTTCTCCCATTCTTTGCTACCTGACAGACTTCACACTCCTTGATCAGCCTCCTGACGAGTGGTGAGATACCTGGCCAGTACCAGTCCAGCAAGACACGTTGTCTGGTGCGGTGTACTCCCGCGTGTGCCAGCCGGTGGGTGTCCCAGATGACCTGGGTGCGTCTGCTGGGTGGGCACAGGATGCACTGTCTGGGCCGAGTGGGGTGTTGGAGTAGGAGGGTGAGTGTCCCATCCGGTCGTATCGTCATTGCACCACGTCTTTCATACAGGATCCGAAGTTCTGTATCGCCTTCTGCGAGCTCTTGCTCGGTTATGCTTCCAGGTTGCTTGACCTCTGCATACATTCGTGCGATCGGTCCTGTCCCTTCTCTCTGTTCTCGCACTAGGTCGGCCGTGGCCTGGGGGGGTTGCATGATGGTGAGGTTGACCTGTTCCTTGGCCGGCGCTGGTGGCCTCTCTCCCTGAGCGAGCTCGGCATGTGTGGGGCCGCCATCTCGCTGTTCTATGGCATTACATTGCCGGCAGTCTATGCACTGTCCTCTGCGACTGAGTCCGTCCGCATTGCCATGTTGGACTCCTGCCCGGTGCTCTAACTTGTACTTGAACTCGGCCAGCGTTTCTAGCCACCGAGCTATCTGGTTGGAGGGTTCTTTTCGTCTGCAGAACCAGCGTAGGGAGGCGTGGTCTGTCCGTAGTCGAAACTCTCGGCCGTAGAGGTAGGGTCGGAAGTGTTTTACTGCCTGAATGACGGCCAGTAATTCTTTCCTCGTCACACAGTAGTTCCTCTCGGCTGGTGCCAACGTCTTACTGAAGTAAGCGATGACTCTCTCTCTGCCGTCTTGGTGCTGGGACAGTACTGCTCCAACTCCTACCGCGCTAGCGTCCGTATCTAGGATGTATGGTAGGCGGGGGTCGGGGTACCCGAGCACCGGGGCGTGTGTCAATCCGTGTTTGAGCTGATCGAAAGCCGTCTGTTCTCTCTGGTCCCATTTCCATGGCACGTCCTTTCCGGTGAGCACCGTGAGGGGCTTTGCTACTGTGGCGTAGTCAGGGAGGTACTGACGGTAGTAGCCTGCCGTTCCTAGGAAGGCCTGGAGTTCCTTCATCCCTCTGGGTGTCTCCCATTGTCTGACGGCCTCTACTTTCTCGGGGTCTGTTGCTACGCCCTCGGCGCTGACCACGTGGCCCAAGTATTTTACTTGTTCCTGCAAGATCTCACACTTGGAAGGCTTGACCTTTAGATTTGCCTGTTGGAGTCGTCCCAATACTTCGCCCAACCGCTGCATGTGGCTCTCAAAGTCTGGAGCGATGATAATGACGTCGTCCAGGTAGAGGAGTAGGGTACGCCAGTGCAATCCCTTCAGGACTTTCTCCATCAGCCGTTGGAAGGTGGCTGGAGCGGATGTCAGGCCAAACGGAAGCACCTTCCACTTCCAGAGGCCGCTGCGGGTGGTGAAGGCAGACTTTTCCTGTGCATCGGGGTCCATGGGCACCTGCCAATAGCCGCTTGTGAGGTCCAGCGTGGAGAAGTATTTGCTCCCGGACAGGGCGTCGAGGGACTCGTCGATGCGTGGAATGGGGTAGGCGTCCTGCCTAGTGATGTCGTTGAGTTTGCGGTAATCTACGCAAAATCGCCAGGAGTTGTCTTTCTTTCTCACCAGGACTACCGGGGAGCTCCAGGCACCATCAGCTGGCTCTATGAGGTCTTTCCCGAGGAGGTCCTTGACTTGACGCTCCGCCTCTGCTTCCTTCTCAGGCCCCAAGCGGTGTGGAGGGCATCGAATAGGTCGTGCTCCTTCCACGGTAGGTATGGAGTGTTCGGCCAGGTGTGTTCGTCCAATGTCGCCATTGTGACTGCTGAATACAGCCTGGTACTGTAGTAGCAACTCCCTTAGTTGTGTCTCTTGCTGGGTGCCTCTGCATCCCTTCCGAGCTTGTGTGAACAGCTCCTGGAGGTGGGGGGGGGAACCTCATTGCCCTCCGTCTGTCGTCTGACTGGGGTGGGGGTTTCGGCCAGTGTCTGAATCCCTTCTGTCTCAATTCCAGTGAACATGCCTATCACTTCCTCTGCTGGGAGTCTCACTGTGTCTTGCGTTGGATTCATGCACCGCACTAGCACCCGTCCTTGTGAGTCAGGCTGGTTGACGCTGGTGGCTATGGGTATTCCGCCTTCTATACTTTCAATCACCCCTTGTGGGTAGGTTTCTCGCGAACTGAGGTGGCATCTGATCGTGGTTTCGGCCTGGGGAGGCAGCTCCGTCTCCTGCCGCACTTGAACCTTTGACACTAGGTTCCTTCCATGTCGATCGGTGCATATCAGTTCCTTTCCCTGCATGACTAGTATCGGCCGGTCGAATCCCAGTTGGCACTGCTGGCTAGCCAGGAATGGCATACCGAGGATCACATCTTCATTGATCTGTCCGACCACGAAGGTCTCATCAAACTTGATGTGTCTGATCCTTCCTTTGAGCGCTAGCAGGCCGTAGAAGGGGAGTCTCGTGCCGTCGGCCATGAGGCCATGCGAATCATATTCTTGCAGGTTTCGTTGGACATGTTCTGGTAGTCGGTCGAAGATGCGTTTTGCCAATAAGTTGGTATTGCATCCGGTATCGATCAGGTAGGTCACTGCTTCTCCTTCCACCCGTCCAGGTAAGTAGTAACTGGAGCGATAAGGGCGTGTAACATTGTTGAGTTGCAGAGTGACTGGTTTCGGACTGCCTTTCTTGTCCTCCAGAGGGAAGGTCGTCTGGGTCTGTTTGTCTCTCATCCTGGGCCTTGATTCCTGCTGCTCTAGAGTCCCCGTCTCTTCTGTCCCTGCTATCGCTGGCTCGGCTAGGCCGGCCAGGCTGGCGAAGCGATTGGACAGAGTGATCGGGGGGCTAGTCAGGAGGTCCAGAGAGATTTTGACCTGCGGCGTCTTCCTCTGTTCCCTAGGAGCAGTCTGCTGGTCCATCCTTCTGGTGGTGGTTGCCCGTCTGCAGCCAGTAGGCTGTTCTACTGCTGCGGGCCGTACCCGTTTCCCTGGCGGCTGGGCCAGGGGGAGGTCCTACACTCCTTTCGGGTGTGACCAACCCGTTGACAACCCCAGCACCGTTTTGGAACTTCCTCTTTCTTTCCGGCCTTCAGGCTGGCAATCTCTTTCCCTAGTCCTTCCACAGTGTGGAGGAGTTGTGTTAGGGGGTCTTGTACTTCCTGGCACCGGCTGCTCTTCCCTCTGAGGTGTTCCTCCTCCTCCTCAGGGTCGGCCTCTATGGTCCTGACGTGGGGTCCTCCCATCGGCTGGTGGGGTATCTGCAGGAATTCATGCCCGGCCTGTATGGCCTCCTCCAAGCTCTGGGGGCGTACTGCCAGCAGGTGACGCTGTAGGTACGTGTGCCCTAGTGTGCTGTGGAAGGTTTGCAGTGTTAATTCCTCTCGGTTCTGTCAGGGGAGGTTGCCATGAGCTGCCTCGATGAGACGTTCTACGGTGATGGCGTGGTCCCTCAGGTTGTCTTTCGGTGACTTGCGGTAGCTGAGCAGCTTAGCTTGCGCTTCTGACCGAGTCATCCCAAAGGTTGCCTGTAGGGTCCTGATCACATCTTCCGTCGTCTCTCCTCTCCCACATTGTTCTGCTCGACCAGTCAATGCTTGCCGCAGATGAATGACGGCGTCCTCTGGTTGCCAGCGATTGGCCTCTGCAACTTCTCTGAACCTGTTCAGGAAGTAGTGGATGTCTCCGTGTCCGTCAAACTGTGGTGGCTTGAATCGATCTCTGGTCGTAGCCATTGTCATCCTGTTGAGGATGTCAGTCAGCGTGCCCATCATCTGTAGACTGGATGGATCTCTGTCGATACTCGTAGCTCTCCTTCTCTGTGCCATCTTGTAGCCGTTCTTCTGGTGTGGGAGTCTCTTGTCAGTGGGTGTTTCAGATCCCACTGCTGCCACCAATGTACAGGATTTCACTCTGTGGTAGCTTGGCCTTGACACCTGTACGTCCTCCCGTCACCAATTGCAGGCTCTGCTTAAGTAGTGGCACAGCTACGACTTTCTACTGACTCAGTGACTAGTCATTACTGACTGTTAGCTGAGCCGGCCAGTCTCACTACTGCCCTCTACAGCCGAGGCCGAACAATGTTAGGCAGGGCCGAACAGTTTGGCTAGTGTGCTGTCTGATTGCTATACTACTTGTGCAAGAATGTATCGTTATAGCAGGCTATAGTGGATAGCGTTTTGCAATGTGTGGTATAGTGCGCTGTGAAGTGTTTTGTTAGACAAAGTGACTTCTGAGAGTGTGCAGGGTAACTCTGATTTATTGTATCAAGACAAGACATTTTATAATAAGCTGTCACACAAAGAAAAGGTATAAAATATAATGTTAATACACGCCTTATTTAGTAATGATTGGCTAGTCTATATCAGTAGCACCTCCTTGAGTAAAATAGATAAAATAGTGGTCACACCCATCGACAGTAATTGGGTGAAGCTGGCATAGAACAAAAGAGTGGTTCCACCCATCGACAGTAATTGGGTGAAGCTGAGACATAGAACAAATATGTGTAGTAAACATAGAATGATATTGTAAGGTAAGATAAATCTGAGAACACATAGAACAACATGTAAGGTGAGATAAATCTATGCAGTGGATTGTCAAGGTGAGTAGAGTAGAGCTAGGGCTACGCTTATGGCGTCCTTCACAATAATTATTATTATTATTAATAGTAGTGAGTAAGTAATGAGTAAATTATTTTTATTTATTGTTATTACTATTACTACTGTAACTATAATAATATACAGAGGTGTTGCAAATCACCATTTTCGCAAATCAATTCAAGTACAAATCATGAACCTTGAAGATCAAATCAAGTCCTAACTGGGTCAGTGGCAAATCAAATCCAAGTCAAATTGCGATGTAAACAATTCAAATCACTTCAATTTCAAGTATTTGAAATGATTTGAAATTGATTTGCAAATCAGGAAAATAAGCGCTACCTAAACAATCTTGGTGGTGCAAACTAATTTGTAGCCTCCGTCATATGTTATCCAAGTACTGTAACACCTCCAGCATTTACTCAAACAGCTCTGGGAGGAGCACTCTACTGGTTGTCACCATACACCCATGTATTTATTGTAGAAGGCTCGGTCATGGCTTACAATCTCAGTCTGATTTCATTTTGAGGAACTAATTTTCCCTGATCAGCAATGGTTTTGATCTATGATGCATCAAAGTGTCAGCTGATATTATAGTTATTACAGTTTTGCTCATTTCATTATTATTAGATGTGTGCAACATAACAAATATCATGTCGTTAATGCATTATTAGGGTAACATATCAATCACTAGATTTCCATGCGTCGAAGTTTTGACGGATTTTTGGATTTTTCAAATCTTCGAAGGATGGAAGTCCATGAAAAGTTCGAAGTTTTCAAAACTCTGAACTTTTCACAGCTCCGATCTCGATGGTGGAATTTTTCAACAGTTCGATGATACAAAACTGCGAACTTTTGACGATAGGATCATGGAAGTTGAAAACTTCGTAGTTTTCATGATAATAAACTATTTAATTAACAACATTAGTGAGAATCACCAGAAATTAATTATTATTTATGTTTAATCTGAATGTTATTCCTCCATGGAAACAATATTGAGAAAATATAAGGTCCTCAGCATCATGTTAATAAATAATAAAAAAGTAATAATCAATGTCATTGTAATAATAATAAATAAATAATAATAAATTATTATTATTATTTATTTATATCAGAGTTTGACAACTAACGACTTTTTATTTATTATAAGGTTGTTCAGTTGGCTTTGAAAAGTCATACATACACCGGTTGATAAGTCATAAAACACTCATCATCTGTGCTAGTAATTAATTTTAGACCACAAGATTTGAAATGTAAACAAGTGACAACACACACTTGTGAAAACAATATTTTTCTCGCAATGATGTTATCGTTTCAATAGAAACTGCTCATCTCTCGCCGCAACAATACCATGACGTTGAAGCCGCCAAATCACTCATACTGTCATTGCGTAGTTATCCTTTCCTTGGTGTAGACAACTCTGCATAATTCTTCCAAAAGTTCGTATAATGGAAGTTCGGCAAATCAAAACTTCGAAGTTTTCAACAATCCGTTGTTCAAAACTCCTTTGAAACTTCGACGCATGGAAATCTAGTGAATGGTTTTGGTATTTCTTACACATGATTATGATGATTATCATCATGACGTCACATGATTATCGTGTGGCATCTCTCTAATCCAGCTGGTGTGGCCGTAATAGAATGGTCTTCCTTGTTACTCTCACACAACTTTTTCACACATTAATTCCGCAAATGTTTACAAAAATTGTTTGCACGCATCACCCACCATCATGGTAAGCTTCTGATTGTTACACACCAGTTTTAGCTTAATGCGATTGTCAAATAAAATTTCTAGTAAAGCCAGAAAATTTAATAAGAAGTTGCCACTCAAAGCATACACATGGAGCAAAAGTAAACTTAGATGGAAACACAAATGTCCATCAGTGATACTGATTAGAATTCTTTCACCATAAGTATTGGGGCTCCTTGCTAAATAAACTATTGTATCGCGATTGATTGGTACATCATTTATTTTAATAACCCATTGCAATTAGGGGTAACAAGTGATAAGCTCTTGGTCTCTGAACAGAAAAATTATATTTATCAAAATATTGAACTGGTTTAATAACATAATTAAAAATATTGTTTACATTATTGCTATTAATAACTTGTAAATAATAGTTGATATGCAAAAAAAATTACCATATTTGAACCTGATTTAAAAAAGAACAGCAACAATTTTTCATCAAAACGCTTTTTGTTATGAAAAACCTTCTGTTTGAGTTTGTTAAAATCAATATAATGATTAATTCTTCATCTTAACAAAGTTGTCAGATATAGAAATGATTCTCAACTGCTAAAAGTTACATTGGTAAAAACAAACAGCAAATGAAAACAGTGTTTGAAGGATGGATAATGGTTATTAATAATCACAATATTAATAAAAACAATAATTAATAATAATAATAACTAACAATGATCAATTGATAATAATGATGATAATTAACAATAGTTGACTAATAATAATTATTGGTAATTGAATTGACAATAATTAATAATAATTGATAATAATTAAAAATAATATTAAATGATAATAATAAAAAACAATAATAATAACTAATAATAACAATTTTTAATGTTCATAAACAACAATAATTAATGATAATAGATAATAATAATGTATGGTGGTAATCTATAATAAAAATAACAGCACAAAAATATAATAATATAAATAGGCTAACTAATAATATTATCAGTGGTAATAATGATTAAATATTGTTATTATTATTATTTATTACTTAGTTTGCAATGACAATTTTTTTTATGAAACGAAATTGATGACAAAGATTTTACAATAATAGTGGTAATAATAATTAAGTTAACACCATTATTTTGATTATCAACAATAATTATAACATTTTATTCATACTGCTTCTGATTTATCTATCTATCATCAATCATAATAATATGATATAACTATTATTTATTATTATAACTTTAATTAGTTTTTTAAAAAAAAAACAGTAATTAGTGAACGAAAATCAAAAATAATGAATTGAGTGAATCGATTGCATTTTTTCTGTAATAAGTATTCATTTATACAATAAAATTAATTCAGCACAACAATAGTCCAGCAATTGAGTTCTGCAATTAATATTTGATTGAAATAATATAATAATAATTATAATAATGGTTTACTCGTGATCATTATTATTATTGTGGTAATTACGGTTTGCTTCCGCTGAGCTGGTTGGATCGTTGTTTTTGTAGACTGTGAATCATAGTATCTTAGCAATGAGGGTGGTATAACAATTCCCCATACAACATAAGTCTAAGGGGCCAATTAACAGCTGTTATTATTAGTGATTTTTTATACTTTTTGTCTGAAGACACCACTACATCAACGATACTTTATCGTTAATGCCATTGTTTATCATTATTTTAGTATAAAATGCGAAAACTATAAAAAATTAGTGATTTGATTTGAAATTCCCATTTTTCAAATCAATTTTTTTTAAGACACAAATCAAATCAATTCGAATCAACTGATGTTCAAGTCAATTATTTGAAATCATTGAATAAGCTGAATAGACTGCAAATCAATTCACAAATCAAGTATTTGCAAATCAAAGTATTCGAATCACTAGTGATTTGCAACACCTCTGATAATATATAATTAATATGTGATATATTATATATATTATTGTATATAATATATAATAATTTATATAATATATCACATTATTATTATTATAATAAATAATAATTATAATGATATATTATTATAACAAACAATAATGATAATAATAATGCAGCTACTAGACACTAAAAATATAAGTTATACTCATAATTTAATAATAATTAATTAATAATAGTAATGATGAGTAAGTCATCATCTCCTGTGTGTGTTTATTATTATTAATATAATTTGGTTGCTTGGTTTGTTTAGTGGCTAACAACACACTCATACATACGCTGACAATGTGACATCACATGAGATGATGGTTGTTTCACATCAACCTGTAAAGGTTTTCTTTTTTGCAGTGTTAACAATTTTTCAGTTTTTATCAAATGTGTTTGCTTGGTGGTATGATGTAAGCTGCTGTCAAATTGTTCTATTTATAATTCAATCAGCCGGTGTCTGTAAATTCAAACTTTTAACCATATCAAAGCTGCTGATAGCTGACAACCTGGTAGTGTAGGCCCACCACAGGTTCACTTAAGGTGCAAAGTGGTTATGATCACACAAACGTTGCTTTCTACAGTGACGGAAAACACAATTAGGTTGAAAGCTTAAGGTCTACAGTAAATTGCAAAGTAGTATTTTTTTTATCAAGAAATTGCAAGCAACACACCAAAAAACAAATCACGAAAGTTGAAAGCAACATAGTATGACATACCCGTCAATCAGTCAATCGTTCTATTAATATCTTAATATGTAAAACAACAAGCAGTGTAATCAGGAAAAACATTGTAGATCTCTATAAATCAATGCAACTAATAATATATATTTAATATTACACATATGGATTGTCCAGTACTGAGTAGTAAGGCGAGATGTTATTATTGATAAATATAAATTGCCCTAACAATAATTAATAATGATAATGAGTTGAATATTACTATATCAAGTATCATATTTATTATTTATTTGAATGATATCTACAGTAGTTCGGTTGTTACAACAGTATTATTATAATCACAATGTAGCTAGAACAGGTGTAATTTTTAAATAGTTCTAATCTTTTTGCAGGGTTTACTATCAACAAGAACAATTAATAACTGTGTGTAAAAAATAGTTTTTTATTCGTTTTTTTATGAGAGCTGAATGAATGATGCTGCTCTGCAAACACAAAAGTGAGGAGAAACAACTGTCCCTTGATGAGAAAACAAGCATGAAGTTGCATAACAAGCAGGAACATGACAATGATGTTCATGTATGATTGATTGATTCCTATAAATGATAATAACACAAAATTGGATTCGTAGGTTACCAATATTTAGAATATAACAAATAATGTAAATGTGATAATAATTATTAATTATAGGTAATAATTGTTATAATGAATAATAATAATAATAGGAATAATATTCAATTAATAATGTATAAATAATAATGTAGCAAGAGTGAGTAGTTTCACAAAGGGCTCTGGTTCGTCATCACTCATAACAATATCACATTTGCTGCTCAATAAACAGTAAGAGCTGGAATAATTTGCTATCCAAAAAGGTGGAGTCAGTGCACAACTAATTCTTTCTTTCAAGTTGATTTAAAATAATGGTTTGAGACTTTTCTCAATCATGAAACCAGAATAATGGTGTATGGTGACATAGTTTAAAAATACTTGCAACACACATCAATTTCACATAACTTGAATCATTAGCAGCGGCTATATGTGAAATGTAATTTCATCAAATCAAGTCTCGCAGCGCAATTGCCTGATTGACAAGCTAAAGCTTTGAACAACCATTCATCTGAAAGCGCAGGATGTTTCCTAGCTCTCTGTGAATTTTAAATCAAAGTCATAAAGTTAAAATATAGTGCCAAAATATAGTGCTTTTATTTACACTTATATTGTAAAAATGTGAATTATAAACTATTTTCCTTGCACCGTTCATTTTTCATTTGAAATTTTAAATATCAAATAACTTAGAAATATTAATAATAACTGAAAGTTAATCATGGAAATGTAATCTTGAAATAGTTTAAATAGTAATAACATAGATACTCCAATGAAATGAAATCTATCAATTTTTTTCATGAGCATACTACTTATTTGACATTATTGATACTTCGCTTTAGGGTAGCCTAATACAGATTTTTTTTATTCAGTCATCTGTTTATAAAAACGAAAAATAATAAATAGTAGGTAAAATAAAAAACAGAGCGGATTGGTTTCTTTTTTTTTTCAAATCATGCATTTCTGATTCACATTAGCAGCAACACACTAACAACAATAACCCGTTTCAAAGTGTAAATAATGCACTTTCCATAATATTAGTTACCAGTATCTGTGAAAGTATACCACTTATTTTATTACCATTTCATTTATGCAGCAAAACCAAGTGGCACTTCAGTATTTCGGATGTCTGCCATATATAGGATAATTTAAGCGACTGTGCACCCTGTATACAACTACAAAAGGTCACATAAGCTCTCTGGTCTGAAAGAGAACATTTTTGAAGTATAGGGCATGTTATCTTTAATAAACGTCTTATTTAATTACTGCTGAAAGAAGTTGAGCATGATGACTTGCATTTTTGTAATTTTTTCAAATGATTTAGGGCGTGAGTGTTAACTAAAAGTTTATTTAGGTCTATAAAAGTTTAACTGAAGTGTTCAAATCAAAGATTTTCACTTTCACAACTGGTCAAAAGCGGGATAGGGAGTTTATGTTTGCAGTTTTCTTTCAGTGGGGCATTAGATGGGCAAACAGTACTAATTTGCTAAAGGTTTGATTGGACAGAACTAAAGAACATAGAGCGCGGTCTGATCATAAATATTCATGTCTCTTAGAATGTCTTCTTTGAATAAGGTAATATAAGAACTGGTCTTCTCCTTTGTGATGCTATTGCGATATCTTGCAAGATGAATGCATCTAAACATCGTTTTGTCTGACCTTAAGGGTTTGTGGAAAGTAACAACAGAGACTAAGCTCCTTGTATTAAAATTATTCCTACTAACCTAGCAGTTTCCATCAATCCTCGCCACACAAAACAGTGCAAAACTTATCAAAAAATCCAAGACTACCTAAATGGGGTGGCTACACAGGCCGATATTTTCCATGGGCGCACCCGATGGGCGTGTCCACTTCGGCACATCGTGGGGCCTGTTCGTGAGCATAACCATCATGTTGATCTATGCCCGATGCCGAAGAAACATCGGTGTTCTCTGATTGGTTGAAACAAAATATTTTCCCAAGCTCATTAAGTTTAACCATTTATAACGCATTTCCGTTAGAATTTCTGTCAAGTAGCATCCACTGCAGAATTCGAAGGATTTATTATGTTATAATAAAGTTTGAACAGTGAATTAATTTTACATGGCAACATAGAACGGCGGTAATTGATAATTTCAACATTACTGAGTATAAATAGAATAATTAAAATTAATAGCAAATACAGCAATAAAATAAAATTCATTATTACATCACTTATTATAAATAATGATTAATCGCAATATATGGAAGATTTAATAATAAACAGAGCCAGAAAAGATATTGAAAGCAATGTTTTCATGGTGAACAAAAAACAGCCATACATCATAGTGAAATTGTTCTTTAATTATTGTTATTATTGTGATGATTATTATATCATGGAAACAAATAATTCGCTATCGGAAGTGAAACAGGCAAAAACCCGCACTTTGTGCCGTATGATAGTCTAGTTCACTCGCAACTCACCGATGTGCTCGAGTACATCGTCACGCTACTTCGGCCTGTGTAACCACCTGCACATAGCCATGAAGCATCGTATAGGCACATCGGCACCAAAACATGGGGGCAGTGTAGCCACTCCTTAACGCTGCTCCACACACAACGATTTTGTCATGGAAAACGAAAAACGGCTCCATTTTGCCCTATACTAACCGTTTTCCCCTTTATTTGTGATTGCTGAGTATAAAGGCTGCTCCACACGGCGACGAAACGAGGACGAAACGTCAAATTAATTTCGTAACGAAAATAAATTTGCCCAACGAAAGCCCTACCGGCACTTCGGTGGCGTTGCGGTGACGTTTCGTCCAGACCTAGCAGTGCTTGGTTGGCATTTTTTCGTTAGTCGATCATTGGTCAAAAGTCTTTTCTGCATTTTGCTATTGGCCACACAAGGCGTAACTTCATTGGTCCATGTTGCCTTAGTGGCGCTAAACACAGCACATGTTACTAAAATTTATTATTATAATAATTTTAATAATTATTATTACTACTACTAGTTGTATTATATTAAATACTACCATTGGCTGGCAGTTGTTTATTATTATTGTTATTAAATTTGCCTAATGATCATGATGTTATTATTATAATAAAAAGTATTAGAATTATTAAAGTAATTATTATTACAGTACAATTTTAATAAAAATTGGGCCTACTGCAACAAAATAATAATTATAATAACAAATGATTCATCATCATTATTTATTATTATTATTAGGAATTAAAAAGAACCTAGCACTTATAAAATTACTAGCCCGGTGAGTGAGTAATAATGATAACCAGTTGATAAATAATTAAGTTTACTCACCAATAAATTAACTAAATGCGAATATCTGGAAGCTATCCGTACAGAAGAACTAGTAGAAGAACTACTAGTATTGAATACTACTATTATTATGATTGGCGGCAGTTGTTATTACAATTCGTGTATTGTCATTGGCGGGCAGTTGTTTGTCGTTGATCGGCTACATGCAGTTTCGTTAGCGTGTGAAGCAAATTTCGTTAACAATGCACCGAAACGAAAAACTTTTCGTTTCGGTCAGTTCGTTTCGTCCTCGTTTCGTTGCCGTGTGGAGCAGCCTTGAAGCATGTTTGATTTTAGCCGGTCTCACAAAAAGTTATTTACCTCTGACGCTGATCGGTCAGTGTGGATGGCTGGCTTGAATTTTTCCGTACATAAGCTTTTTCCAGCAATGATTGCTCATGGGTGCACTATAAACTGTGATGGGTACCGTCTTGTGCGCAACCGTTGTGTGTGAAGTGAAGCGACCAACCACCAACCTATCCCTCATTGTTCTTCATTTGTCGTCATTCCTGTCTGTTTGTCTGTCTTTAAATATAGTAAACTTACTTGAAAATTGTCCGTGACAGCATTAGAAGATTACCTAGTGCATACTACATGTATATACCATCCTCATTGACGAGTGATTCCCAAGTCTGTCACATGCGGCCATGTAAATGCAGTAGATAAGACCAAGTTGAAACAAACTTCAATATTGTTTAAAGAGTTTTTCGGGGTTTTGGTATACTCAGTTAACAAAAAGTTTTAAGGTGCATTTATGCCTCAGCGATTCCGGGGCCAATCGCCGTTTTGCCGAAAAAGTGGACGAGTGTGACGAAATTTGATGGCTCAGGGGCCAAAAAATCGGCTCATTTGAATTTTCTCGGCGCGGATACTTTTCCGTTGTCTCGTCGTGAACTGACCAATCACAGATCAGCTTGTAATTTGCTGGAGATGTCAATTTATTAAACATCGTGCAGCCACGAATGTAACATATGCAAGACTGCAATTATTAAAAAAGAAAATGATACCAAAACTTATTCGTTGTTGCTGGTAATTGTCCTAAGCTTTGACAAACTGTTACATATTTGTTATTAATTTATGATTGTTAAATAATAATAATTAATTTATTTATTATAATGAATTTATTTGAAATGAATTAAATAATAATTTTTTATTATAATTATTATTATAACAGTTAATCATTTGTTTATTTATAAGCTTATTATTGGTTGATCATTATTATCATCATTGTTATTATTAGATTTAATTAAATAAGTAATTGTACCTAACCAATGATAAAATGATATTATTTATATTAATAATAATAATAATAGTTAGTTCTCCATCATCATCCATTTTCTGCTTATATTATTATCTACTCTTCTAGTTATCTATCTAATGGTAATAAATTAAAACAGCAACAAGCAAATAATAATATAGTGGCAGTAGAGTAGCTGTTGTTATAATAATAACAATATATATATTGGTTTTCCCATTGTAAGAAAACCGGCTGACAACCGTAAATGACCACTGAATCGCGTAGCCATAAAGGCGCATATCCATTTCGGCCGAGGAGCTCCGCCCTGTAATTTTCAGGCCTATATTCTAGGAGAGGCATAAACGCACCTTTACTCTTCTTTGGATTGTCTTCACCCCGATTTTCCTTAGCCTCACTCTACTTTTCGCCATTTGTATGTTTCTACTCTATACAAAAATTAACTAATAACAATAATATTAGGAGATGGTGATAGTGTAGTATAGTGATTGTAATAATGGTGATAAAGTTATTTCTTTGCTATGATTGATCAGAGCAGCTATGCAGCAAACATGTGTGCGAAAATTTTTAGGAAAGGAAGATTAATATCGTAAAAAAAACGATAGTTAATAAATTGATTTGTTCTTGAATTTACCCGAACAATCTATGGGCGGTAATATTTTGTCACAAACAATTAGCGCCATGTGCATTTTCATTATAATGTTTTGCTTGTAATAAATGACCTTGCGCTGGTGCAACTCCAGCAGAAGGCCCTTGTGTTGTTATGAGGAAGCTTTCCATTAGTGCTTGGTTATTTGTTGCAGCACTTGAAAACTTTCAATCTAATATGTAAATGTAAATCCGTTTCGCGATGTGAGACTAAAACTCCTGCACTGCCAAACCAATCTAAAAATTACTTGTTCAAATTCATCATTACATTCTCTAGGTTATAACATTTCAATTTTAATTTTACTTGAAGATATTTTCAGGGGTGGGAGAAAATGACTTTAAAGTCGCGTCAAGTCAAGTCATGAACTTTGTGAGTCAAGTCAAGTCGCAGCCATTCTGAGGTTCAGCTGAGTCAAGTCAAGTAAAGTCACAAACATTGTTGAGTCAAGTCGAGTTGAGTAATGAAAAATTTTAAGTCAAGTCAAGTCTGACTCAAATGACTTACAGGTCAAATATCAAGTCACTTGAATATCTCAGAGTCTATTGGTCGTAGAGCATTATCAAAGACATCATCGTGATTGACTCGCCGAGCAGATTTCAGAGGAGGGGGGGGGTAATTTAGATGTCGAATAGATGACTAATACAAAACTTTCACAGAAATCAGAAGATTTTTATTGAAGGATTTCCCTAACAGCAACAGATGACAAAAATATTGGCAATGATAAATCAGTGGTTCAGAACAATAGTCCGGCAGTATAGCATTTGTACTTATGGAAAGCCAGAACCAGTAGAATGTTGCAGCCAATAAAATATTCTGTTTACAGTTCAAGCAGTAGACACTTCACAGTGAGTTAAATGGTTTAACCCTATTCCTTGCATGGCAGTTGTTTTTCCTCTTTCCTTACTTGAAAAAAAAGGTCACTATTTTATTTTAGTAACTTAATTTTGTAAAATTACTTGTTCTTTGTTCATTTTCTGTTAAAAAAATCTCTGCAGTAAAGTTGTGCAATAAATTTTGAAACGCATGTTTAATAAAGTCAAAAAACATTAGGAATTTTACAAGTTGCAATCAACTTTTTTTTCCAGCAGGGAATTTGACCTACATACAGTTGACGAGAAGGCGCAGTAAAAACAACAACCCTATTGAAAAAAAAAGTCTTCCCCATTTCACAAACTTCATAATCAGAGTGCACTGATTATTTTTAATACATTTCTAGTTGACAAAACAAACAGTATTCTGCATATGCACCTTCTTGTCTTTTTATATTTTTGAACAGTAGAAAATCATCAACTATTCTACCTTTTTTTCTAGTAGAAAACATTAGAACGGAAGGCCTAATGTAAAGGCAATTATTTTCTGATCACCATACTTCAGCAAGCATACAGTTGGCTAACTATTAGCTAGGTTGTGCACTAAATAACACCTCTGGTTCCGATAACCAAACAGGAAATACAAACAGCAATGACACATGGGTATTCTGTTAGGAAATTGTGGTAGGAGCAGACAACTCTGCGAGATTGACTCCAAATGACTTGATGATGACTTTAATAAAGTCATCTGTATTATGAAGTCAAGTCAAGTCATGAACCTTGTCAAGTCGAGTTGAGTCAGATGAGGCATCAAGTCAGAGTCAAGTCAAGTCACTGCTCAAATAAGTCAAGTCAAGTTATGACCAATGACTTGACTCTAAGATGACCTGACTTAGTCCGACTTATTCCCACCTCTGGATATTTTCGATAAAAACTTTATTTTTATCGGTTTCCTCGAGTGGTACCCCGCCATATTTCTTGCCTTTGGTGTCATCTTCGGTTAATTTTGTATATGTTCCACTTTACTATAGCCTTTTGATTGGCCAAGGCTGTGATCAGCAAATCAAGTATAGTTATTTGTGCGTCTAAAGCTACGTTCACACTATACTATTCTCGGCCATGCGATTATGGGGAGGAATCGGGAGTTGCTCTCTCGATTATTTACAAGAGTTCACACTTGCGATTTTTTGTGCCCGATATTGCATGGCCTTGACATGTTGTCAAGACACCGCATTTCATTGATAACTACAGAACATCATTTTATTATTAATAATAATATAATATAGCTTATATTACCAGATATTTCAATAAATTATACCATTTCTTCACTCATCAATAATAAGAAATGAATTACAAATAATCATAATAATAAATAATGGTAAGTATACTCAATTAATTATAATGAATAATAAATAAATGATAACTTTTTTCAATGCAATTATTATAATCATGGCGCTGGTAGTTGTTTTCTATTTATATTGATAATAGTTAGTATACCCACCTTAATATTCTACTTGTAAACAAGACTTGCAATTGATCAGGGAATTATTAAAAAATATTCTAAAATTGGTTAAATAATAATTATTAAGCAGCTGCAAGTTTTTTGAAAAGCATTCAATTGAAAAGCTGTGATGTGGATGTTGATTGGCTAGACAGGCCGATAATCGTACAGAGAATCATCACTGCCCGATGAAAAAAAATCGGCCACCGATTGTGAAATCTTGAAGATTCCACTGTTCACACTTGCGAGCCGATTTTTGGCTCCGCCCACTCGGCCGAGAATCGCATAGTGTGAACGTAGCTTTAGAGTATCGTTTTGCTACAATCTGCTGTGTTTCATCAAATGTTTATAATGCTTTTCACATTGCAGCATTATCTCATTGCTGATGCCAGTCTAATACCGCTGTTTACCTACTTGCCTTGATGACTGCCACTAATATTGAAGTAACATCAATTATGTAATAATACTAAACAACCTTCTGTCTTAGTATTATTAGTACATAATTTAATCATGTGCCTGATTGTAATAACAATAATCAATAGTTGTTATTTAGTATGATAAATAACAAAAATACTAGATGTCTTTATTAATATTCTTACTAATTATATTATCATTTCTAATAATTATTACTGTCGTTAATGTTGTAGGAATGAAGTATGTGGGTTGGTTTCCTTCTCTTTTTTGTTCGAGTCATTTTTTTTTAAAAAGCCTTCGATTCTGCAAATTAATAACATGTTTTACATTTTTTATTAATGTTAGTATTGTTATATGTTTTCATCTTTGTTTAACCATATCTCTCAAATTACTACAGTAATTTCTCATTTCCAATGCTTCATAGAGAATAAACTGAGATGAAACTACTAAGTGGTAGATATGGGAGGTTTAACTCTTGAAAAAAATTGGTCCAAAAAGGATTAAAAACTATTCAGAACTTGGAGCGTGTTTTTTTTTATCATTTTCCGATTTGCGCTTATTATCACAGTCACTTCCTTATATCAATTAAACTATTTTAAAGAGCTGGAAAAAAGTAACCAAGCACTAAGGGAAGACTTGATCCTAAATATTAGGGCCTTCTGCTGGATTTGCACCAGCGCAAGGTCACTGATTGCCAGCACAGCAGTATTATGAAAATAGACACGATACACAAATTTTGCCAATGGGGTTGTACTGGGGCTATCCCCCTTATAGGGCGATGATGCACATCGAACCAGAAGAATCTACACAAATACGGAGCTGAGATGTTTCAACTAGAATAAACAGGCTATTGTAAGCAGGGGCCATTCTAGAGGGGGGTTGCATGTGTCGCACAACCACCCTTTGCACTAAGCAAAAAAAAATTTTAGGGGGCTCTCTGCAGAGCATCTCTAAAATAGATCCAAAAAAGATTTTTTTTATAGTTATTCTTAGTTTATACAGCTCATAGAGTAGGAATTAGGTGCCCCTGTAAGTTTCTCTAGCCTCCCATTGAAGAGACTGGTCAGTCTGTGAACCACTTTGATTGTTATAAACACATTGATAATTCAATCATTTTATTAGACTATAAAATGATAATAATATTATTATTATTATTATATGTATTGCTGTACTGTGATTCTTTAAGTTTTAGTTCATCATTATTATTATTACTATTTTATATGCTTGGAAAGAAATTATTTTTCACAAACAATAGATTTTTTTTACATGTTTACCTACTTTATTAACTGTGTTGTTGTGGTTCTTACTCTCATTTCTTGGCTTAATTATGTGGGGCAAGACTAATTTTTATTAGATGATAATTGTTAATTATTTTTAATTAAGATGAGAATGTATATTATAATACTTAATCATTACATTTATTTAAAAATGAAACCAATGTTTTTTACAAACAATAGATTTTGTTTATATGTTCACTTACTTTCTTAATTAAGTTGTGGTGATTTTTGCTCAAATAACTTCTTAGCTTTATGTAAGACAAGACGTAGCCATTTAATTACTAATTTTACTCATTCGTATGTATGGGATGGCCAAAATGTTTGAAAGTGCACCATTGAAAACATTTTTATGTTTTGTTAGGTAAAATATGAGTACTTATTACTGTTTAGTTAATAAAACTGTCTCAGTGTTTTCTTCCAGTTTTCATAACTCACCAAAAACTTTTTGTAGTCACGGCTCATAGAAGATTAAATCAATTTTGATTGGACCATAATTCTGGCTGTTACATATATATATATCAGAGTACGACTGAGAAAAGTATTAATAATTATGCAGTAGTGCGTAAAAAATAAAAATAATTTAAATAATTATTACAGTGTGACATGACGATTGTGTTTTCAAAAATTTTTCAACCTTTTTTTTTAAAACGCATGAAACATTTTGTAGTCCACTAGTAGTCCTTTCCCATCTTTTCCTACTATACTCTTCAGGGTTGGCACGGTTTAAACCCTGTTTAAAATCCTGTTTTTTTTTTTGGTTTTCATGGTTTTGTTTCATGAAAAGTGATATTAAATTAGGATGTAATGAAAGTTTGATGGATTTAGGGTACATTGTACACTTTTGACCTAACAAACAAGACAGTATAATATTCATATGGATGGTGTAGGTATATTGTAATAAAAAAAATACACAGCCCAGACACTGCCCTTTAATTGGTTGGACATGTTTATGACATTATAGGATTACTGTAGATGTAACGAAAGTTTGATGCATTCAGGTTACACCGTACACTGTAGTTCGAAGCCTCACTCAGGCCAGGGAGAGAGTTAAACAGTAAGATCTAATCTTACATCATCAAAGACATGCAGATAATAATAATATAACATAATAACTATTGTTGTAATTTTGTTTTAATATACATCGATGTAAATTTCTGTAAAGTCTAAGTAAAAAAGTTAATTGTGATGCCATTTTCATTACATGATCGTATTATTTGGTGTTTCTGCCGCATAATGCAGTTAAAGCCGAAGTAGTGGAGCATTTATTTACGTGAAAATCATAAAAACCGGTTTAAACTGTTAAAACCCGGTTTATTGGTTTTTTCCCCTGAAAAACCATGGTTTTTGCCAACCCTGATACTCTTATTATTAGTGTATGTATGTGTATATATATATATACTAGGAGGTAAAATAGTAAAAGATGGTAAAACTATTGTACGACTACAAATTGTTTCATGTGCCTGAAGGAAGAGAGTGAGGGCACAATCGTCAGGTCAGCCTTCAACTGTAAAAATGAAGATGGGATCGGAAACAGGAAGCTCAGACGGAAAATATTAAATGCACAAGGATCGTTATTCTAATTCTATCCCATGCCAGAGCATATTCTAACACTGATAAACAATGCCACCCCTGTGCGGCTGAAAAATTCTACATCATTTTCCAACCAGAGTTGTCCTCCCTTAATAGTAGGAATGAAATTGTCACCACCTGCAGACACTAATAAATTTACCCTCAGCCGGGCATAGCTCTATGCCCTTAGTCTCTTTTGATGCTCGTGCATTACTACCACTACACCTAGTAACAAATACGATCCTTGTGCATTTAATATTTTCGGTCTGAGCTTCCTGTTTCCGATCACATTTTCATTTTTACAGTTCAAAGCCGACCTGACGATTGCGCCCTCACTGTCTTCCTTCAGGCACATGAAACAATTTGTAGTCGTACAATAGTTTTACCATCTTTTACTATTTTACCTCCTAGTATTCGGCTACTCGATCTTTTTCTTGTTGAGCACTGTTTTACTTACTTCAGTCTTGACTGGTTTTACCATCTGTCGGGCATCTAATATTAATAATCAAGTATGTATTATTTATTTATTTAAATACTTTTATTTAGTTTATGCCCCTGTGCACTCCTTGTGCCCCTCAGCCACACTATTTTACTGATTTATTTATATATCGTTATCGTCATTATAACTACATTTACAGTTAGTTTGTCATGGCACTTACCTATTTATTATTAATTATTCATCCACGTAAATGATAAATAATGGTGATAATAATTATTATTTGCAGCTGAATAAATTAATAATCATAATTATTAATGAAATCAAAACCATTATTTATTATTATTATTATAATTATTATTTTATTATAATTATTATTATTAATAATAATCGTCATCATTATAACAAACATACTAATAATAAGAGTCGTTAGTTACAACAACATTGTTGTAAAAATTGTGGTGTTGATATTGTTATCATCACCCCTGTTCTTTTGAAAAAAACAACTTTTCTTCAGTATTACAAACTGTGCAGTTACAGTAACTATAATTATTATTAAGCACTGTAATAACAATAATTAATAACGATGATTAATTATATGGTGGCAAAGCAATGATCATTTATAATAATTAATATTGATAAATAAATATGATTATTGTTTTTAATTAATAGCAGACAGTAAAAAATTACTATGTAATTAGTATGTAGAATGAAAATAGTAAACATTGAAGTTTAGTACTGAATAAAAAAATACAGCACAAAAACAAATGACAATTAATTACAAAATTACTATAATAATAATTAGTAGGAATATTGTTTTTAATTATTATTGCGCTGATTATAGATTCCTTCTAATAATAGTAAATACTATTAGTCAACAAAAATTGATACTATTGATAATTTCAATTATTTATTATGAATTAATCAGTGAATAAAAATTAAATTTAATTTATTGTGGCAGTATTGGGCAAATAGCACTGTCTAAAAATATTTTATTATCATTTTCCAAAATATTTTTCTGGCATTTTTGATTGATTAAATTTACCTGTCAGAGCGTAAGTACAGCAGTTCATACAGCTTGACCCAATAAATTGATAGTAGTTTGATTGGTAATCAATGAAAGGTGCTATTACATGTTAGGTTAACATTAGTATGTGTTATTGTTATTTGCCATCGCATTGTTATTAAATGCTATGCTATTTGATTTAGGTTGCAATTGCATACTCAATTTAATTTACTCTAATCATACTCTCCTGAATCATCATTGTACATTGCTCAACTTTGCTATATTATAGATGTGGATATAGAGTGCTGGCTACCCTGTGGATCTCTTTTTGTCAAGAAAGATTGAATACTCGAGAAATCCTATGCAACAAGAGTTATTCTTCCCGTGAAATGAGTTGCTCTTTCCGTCAAGTTGAATATGCAGTGCTCCGCCATGTGGTCTAGTGAGGAAATACACAAAGACGAAGGAAGACACTTCACATAGAAGAGACAGTTGTGATGAATTTGACCCTGAACCATCTATGTACTGAACATGATGACCATGTTCTAGTGGATAAGCATAGTATAATATCTTTGAATGTTTTTGTTAGAAAGGAAATCACTCTGTGTACTGATGTAAACAATAAGTGACTTTTTACCACCGCAAGAAATAATTGGTATTGATAATTTAAACTATTGCTATTGCGTATTAAAGAATTTCATATATCTCGTGGTATGCCTCACTGACGGGAATGTTTTATAAGTCACAGCTGTCAGCAATATTTTTATTGGATACAACCCACTGTCCCGCAACAACCAACTACATTACAACGCTTTATGCTTCATTTTCACCTCATACTCTCCATTTGATCTGCAGACATGACATTTTTGTAGCGCCTTTTATTTTTTTATCTTTACAATGGAATATATATATAAAAAACTATATGATTTTGTGTCACATCTAAGTAATATCAGCTGCAAAAACCACCAATTGAAATATGGTGTTCGTCTTGTAGTTGTGCAGATCTTTACTTCTCAATTTCTTATTGTATATGTTCATTATATCTGTCAGAATACTAAATTTATATAGTAATTACTTTACATGCACTAATTCCGATGTGAAATTTATTGGAAATTGTGGCAAATCACCTTAAAAAACTATCTGTACTTTTTATTATGAAATTAAATCATTATATTTTCAAGTCATATCACCTGTGTTTATCGTTTTTTAGTGTGTGTGTGTGAAAGCTACTACAGTTAAGGAAAGTAATTAAGCAATTGGAAATGAAATGGTGTATATGCATGTCACTTTAAACCATCGGCACTCTTCCATTAGAACAAGATAGAACAAGAAAAGAAACGTATTTTTTAGAGGTTTAAAAAGATGCATATGTCATTGAAAATATACCAATATAAGTTTGCATTTCAGTATCAGTATAGTGATAATCAGTGCATTGAGCATAATGCTGAACCCAAATTCTTTTTTCCATAATTTATTTTTGTGTGACTCTTTAACATCGGAGTGAAGTAGGAGTGTACAAAGCTGTAATGGCCTGTTTACAATGCCATTGCATGCAACCCTCATTTCTGTGGTGACTGCCTAGTGAAGGCATGAATAAGTTGTAACAGTTTAATTCTTATACGGTACGGTGAGGTAATTGCGAAATAATATTGAATGTGAGCTACAGAAATGTCAACAGTGATCATTTATGTCAACCTACTTTTATATGGGATTTTGAACTTTAGGCACTTCGTCACTATTAATGCAGAGAGGATGAAAATAATGGCTTTTGTGTGCTTGTTTTTGTTCACAGTGCTTGTTTTGAAAAATGATTTGAAACAAATATTTGGATATCAAATGCAAATATTTGATAGACAGTTTTACTGTTTTGATTTGCCTGAAGTTCTCGCGTCCCTGATTTGATTTGGTCCATTTTTAAAACGATTTGAGTCAAAATTTTTTGATTTGCCCCCATCTCTGAGTAGGGTAACAGTTGTGTAGAACACTTGGCTGAGTACAGAAGAGTTGAGGATAGGCAGATCTGAGTATAGGATAGTAGATAACTTGCTAGATAGAAGACCAGTACCCACAGCCATAGCCTGTCTGTCTTGTCAAGACAGGCTACCACAGCCACTACTCTAGTTGTCACTAGTTAGACAACCACTTTTCTACATGTATTTCCTATCATCATGACATTCATCATAAAGAATATAATTACTTATTGAAAGAATGATAGACGCCTTTAGTGATAGCGGGCAGTCAAAGCAGTGCTGTAATTTATAAATGAAAAGGCAAAAATGGAATGTGATGCGCTGCAGCATTGCCAAGAGATTCAGTGTCAGTACATACATATGCAATTAATCCACACACAACCAATGCTGCAAATCCCATGCTTGACTGATTTGAGCATAGCCCTAGATTTAAATAAATGAAGATATTTGTTGCGGGGTTTGTAAAATACTTTAAGGCTACGAAATTGAATTCAGTTTGGGCAATACAACTCCAATTTACAGCTAGGGAGATAACTCCAGCTAAATTAGGATACTTTCTCAGAAGGAGAATAGGAGAGGAGTTTGATAGTAGGCGCCACTAACTCCATCCGTTTTGGAGTCTGAGCACAGACTAGGTTGATGTAGAGGTGTATGTAAATGGCAGTAGGGTGAGGTTAAGATGTTTACTTGCACCAGAGATTGTTTGCAGCTGCAGTCTAATAATGGGAATAGATAGTATACGCAAACTAGATGGTGTGACAATTAGTTCATCCAACAGTGTTCAGTTTGGCTGTTCACAGAGGTCGGTAGTTGCAGTAGGCACAGAGGAGCCATAAGATAGCAACATGTGTGTTGAAGATTCTGATTTCATAGCGAACTTTGATGGTACTAGGTGGACAGTTCAATGGAAATGGAAAGCTGGAGAACCGGTTTTGAGATATCAGTGTGGAGAGTATAGTATAAGAGATGGATGGCATCAGAAATATGACATGGAAATTAAGCAACGGATTAGTGACAGATGGCTAGAACCACATGATGAGAAGCTACATGGGGAGGAAAGTGCAGTGATTCCAGCTATGGCTGTTTTACAAACAAACAACGCCAGAGAGATTAGGCCTGTTATGGACTACAGTCGAGAGTTGAATAGGCATGTCAATTGTAATCCAGGTAACAATGTAGCTATTTGCCAAGAGAAGCTAAGGGAGTAGCATAAATTTGGAGACCTTACATGTACATGTATGCTTGATTTGCAAAAAGCATACTTGCAACTTCACATAGATCGGTCTTTGCAATGTTTCCAAGCTGTCCGATTTGATGGTAAAGTGTATGTTATGACTCGAATGGGTTTTGCTTTAAATGTAGCACCAAAGGTTATGACACTTATCTTGGCAAAGGTATTATCACTCGATGAAAATGTGCACAAGGGCTGTGACCACTATATTGATGATATAATAGGCAATGAAAACATGGTCTCTGTGTCCCGAGTGAGAGAACATTTGTTGAAGTTTGGATTGGCATGTAAGGACCCTCAGTATCTCAGTAGTGCACGTGTATTGGGTTTAAGAGTTAAAACTTCTAACCATGGTGATCTTGAGTGGTGCAGGGATTGTGAGTTGCCTTGTGTGCAGTCAAAAGTAACCAAACAAGAACTGTATTTTTTTTGTGGTAAATATATCGGCCACTATACAATAGCGTGATGGCTACGAGTTGCATGCAGTTACATTAAGAGAGAAGTAAATTCATGTGAATGGGATAGTCGTACACCTGATTATGTATAGAAAATGCTGGATGATGTAGCAGAAAGAGTAGAAAATCAGTATCCAGTTTGTGGTCGGTGGAGTGTGCAGGCGTCGGATAGTGGCCAAGTATGATGCGATGCTAGTAGTTTAGCCTTAGGAGTATGTGTGCAAGTTAACAGTGTGGTAGTAGAAGATGCGACATGGTTAAGAGGTATCAATGATGGAGCTCATGTAAACGTGGTTGAGTTGGAAGCAGAGTGAAAGCCATAAACATGGCTATTAAATGAAAACAAAAAATGTGACCATTTTATCAAACTCTGCTGCAGTAAGGAGCTGGGTAAGATCAGTGTTGACTTACATTAAAATACCTAAGGTTAACGGCTTGAGTGAAATGATTGTGAAGAGAAGCTTGATTAATGAGTTGATTGAGTATGGGCTAACACTTGAGATCTCTCTGGTAAAATCAGATGAAAATAAAGCTGATGAGCTGATGAGAGTTTCACGAAAGTGGCTAGCTAAGCGTATTTGTTGAGTAAATGTAATAGTTTCAGAGGAGAACATCATAGACAAGCTGCCCAAACTCCATGACACTCATCATTTAGGCGTAGATCAAACTTTACATTTAGCTAGAACTATGTGGGGCCCCAAAGTTCTTAGAAAAGATGTAGAAGAGATTGTAAAACTATGTCTCGTGTGCAAAAGAGTTGACCCAGCACATGTTCACTGGAAACTGGACATGTAAACGTAACTGATGACCGGTACCGATCGGCAACGGATATCACCCATTACAAATGTATTCCCTATTTGACTGTTATTGATTGTGGACCGAGTAGGTACGTTATCTAAAGGAAGCTAATAAATGAAACGTCTTCTTCAGTAAAAGAACAATTAGAGGACATATTTTGTGAACGAGGTGCCCCAGTAGAACTTTTGTCGAATAACGGTCCCGTTTTAGAGCATTGAGTTCAGTGCTAGATAAGTGGAATGTAATTCACATATTTTCTTGCGCATACAAGCGTCTGGGAATGGTATTATAGAGCGTAACCACCGCACCATCAAACGTATGTTAGCTAGATCTGGTGGAACAGTTGGTGACATGGTGTATTGGTACAATAACTCACTCAATGTCGACGGAATAGTGCCATGCGAGAGACTGTTCAATTACACAACCAAGACACCAGATGCTTTAGGTACTGTCAATCGTGATACTAGTCTAAACCCATATAAAATAGGAGATCAAGTATATGTTAAACCAGGAGTCGCAAAATGTACTTCGATCTGGAGAACTGATAACATTACTGCCCTGGTCTCAAATACCGCTGTCAAAGTTGATGGGATGACACGATATGTGGGTGACGTTAGGCTTTGCTGGCGACCGAGTGCACATATGCTATCTACATAGATTTGTGATGAATTTCGGTGAGCGATTGTGTGTGATCAGATGTACCAGAAGGTCCCTTACCTTAATTACGGAAGATGTTAGCTGGAGAGCCTGCGTACCAACAGATTCCGGAGACATCTTGGCCAAGTACCAGTGAGGAACCTCGTACTAGGAATCGTTCCGGCAGTCATCTTGACCTTATCATACTACAAAAGACAAAGGGGTGTCCATCCGTACGCACGTCCGTCACCCATTTCCGGTTGGAAACGGGCGTGTCACACTTCCGGTAGGAAACGGACTCAAAAGGCCGGTATATATGATACAATGCTGACGGTCCGCATCTCGGCCCCAGGTGCTCTCAGGGCTCCGGCAGCAAGTCCCTCAGCATCGCTGCTGAAGCCGTAGCCTCAGGTTCTCAGCCCCCCACCCCGGGTGGGGAGCGTACTTGGCCTGTCCTAACTGACGGGTGTTGGAACTCAGGCTATGTCGACGGGTCTGTAGCCTCAGGCCCTCAATCTCCAAACTGAGCAGGGTGGGTACCTGAACCACCCCGCCCCACCCGACGAGTGGTAGAACTCGGGCTACAATGCATTGGGACTGCTTCCTGGACCTGGAGTTGTCTCCTCAATACAAGGGAGCATGACTCCTGATGGAATTTCCAAACATGACCTCACCAACAGAGGTCATGCACATGGTCCATCCATATGGAGAATAACCATATTACAAACAAATCGAGCAAGTATTGCATGAGACTTACGTCGCAGATGAAAGCCCGAAGGGCTTGTTATTTAAATATTATCGTTGTTTGTGCGTAGTTTTTAATGCACCTGTTTGTGTAAATGTCTATGGCGTTGTATTATTTAAATCAGTGTCCTAGTTTTATAAGCCAATCATATTATATTATTTTAGCCAATTGTATGTTGTGGATTTCAACTGCACATTTACATGTTCTACTTTATAAGTATTGGGGCAGATCGCCCAAGCCTTCAGAGTTCTTGGAGTAGTTGTGCGAGAGTCGAATCACTGTAAGCGTAGGGTAACGTTGTGACTCCTCATAATCATTAGCTGGAAGTAGTCGTTTTGTCAAACGTGCCAGGATTATCAAAGCACTTCGAAACACCTCTCACTGTAAGTTTTTGTATCTTGTGTTGAGGAACATATTATTAATAAGAACTACAACTCTCCTTGTACTGTACAACTTATGAAGCAGAATAGCGTTTCTTAAATAATTAAACAGTTAGAGATTAACTACACTCTATGTAATTGTTACAAGTCTGCCTAACTCGATTGTTGAAGTTTAACAATTGCTAGAAGTCTATCAATTGCTGAAATCTAGACACGTGCTGACTAAGCAGAATTGATGGTCGAAACGGATCTGGCTGTGTTGCGTAACAGATCCCCATATTGTGTAGAAAAAGTCTCCCGTATTGACACGTGTAATCAATTAAATACCGTATACGGGCAGAGTCATACTACCGGATAGTAGAAGCTGTATAACGGATTTGTGCCTTGACACTAGCACGGCTCGCTACCACAAGCCCTAGCGCTCAATAGCTTAGGAAGGCTAAAGTATACAGTGGTCCGGAGAAGGTGTTGAGCCAACGCTCATACTAAAATCCATGTGACTTGCTACCTGTTGTAGATAATGATTCTCATGAAGATGATAGCAGTAGTAGTGACGACAGTAATGACAACGAGTCTGACTTTGAATCGAGCAGTCCATCTCGTCCTCTTCGTGATCGTGGACCACCCGCATGGCTAGCTGACTTTTATGTTAACGGACTGAGTTGATCTAGAGATCAGGGGGAGATGTGGTGTAAATATGGCATAATGTTGGACAATTATTACACCTTGGTTAGGACCTCATGTACTATTATACTTCATTGTGACCTAGCTATGAAGCTTGTAAAGTTATGTAATAACTGCCTGTAATGTTCTGTAATAAGTGCCTGATTGGTCAATTCTGTATTTGTTATGTTTCTTTGATTCATTCGAATACACGAGTCTGTGTGACAAGGTTGTGGTGATGTTACAACAAATGGTAGTCCAAGAAGTACATCTAACACATCTCTTACATGCCCCGAGCTCGCTCGGGTTGAGTACAGTAAACCGTTAATTGTCTGTTCACAATTTCCATGTGAGCAAAGTAAGAGTAAGGTCTAACATTTTGGTATCATTCTATTCAGAATCATTCGCTGCATAATCCTAAATTATCTTTAATACTTGGCCTTAGGCTAGTTTTGACTTTTACAATTTTTATTTTTGGTTTTTGTTCCTTAGCAACCAGCAATGGCGCACAGATTTTTGGTGGATGCGATTGCTTTTGTTTTTTCGGAATTTTTGTTTTTATAGATGGATTTTGAAAAAACAAAATATAAGGATGTTGAAAGCACCATGTTTTAAGCATAGTGACTAGTTTTGGTGAAATTTCGAGCACGGTAAGTGTAGTTCTCACTCATTGTAATAATAATTAATAATTTATTATTACCAAAATCGTCATTTTTTTCATTGTAATTATTTTTCTTATTTAAAATACTTGGCACAATTTTTTTTAAAATGAAGGAAATATACAGCCTAGCGCTCATATTCACCAAGTTTCATAACGATTGGACAAGTCTTGGCTCACTTATGAATTTTTTCAACTTTTCATTACTTATAATAATAATCACCGAAATCGGAATTATTTTCGGAGCTAATTTTTCCCATCAAAACGGCCACGGCTGTCAAAATAAGTTTCATATTCAGAATCCCCATGGTCTCTTGATCATTTACACCAATTTCTATGAATATCAAAATAATATAACGTTGTTAATTATTTATCAATAGTAGCCATTGTTTTTTATTCTTATTACCCACAACATCATTTTGGGACAAATAAATAAATTATTTAAGAGGGTTCCATTGGCAAAGTAAAACGTAAATTTGAAAGATAACCACTGAAACATTGTCTTGGCAGTCTTTTGTTGACTTTCAAGCATTATAAGTATTTTTTTCTCTAGTTCATAAAAAACGATTAATAAGCCATTACAGATGTTGCGCAATGGCATTGTTGTGGTTTTGTGGTTTTTGATTGAGGTTTTGAGGCTTTTTTTTTCAAAGCCAAACCTAGCAAATAAATAATCATTTTAGAACAAAATTTTGGCACCTTTTCATTGCTGCAATTTTTTTGTGTCTAGGACAAATATTTCTCGCGTGAAATGCAAATCCATACATCGGCCTCCCCTCGTGGTTACTTGCTATGTCGCAGTAAGGGCCCAAAAGGGTGGATGGGTAAAATTTTTTTAGTTTTTTCTGTGTCCATGATAATGCCCATATAATTTTTAAGGAGACTCTTATCGTTCTCTTGGTATGTTGCACTGTTGTAGCTGCATCGAGTGGGCCGCTAAAAAAATAATGAAAATGAGCGAAAAACCACGAAAACCACAGAAAGCGTCCTCTTCGTGATCGTAGACCACCCGCATGGCTAGCTGACTTTTATGTTAACAGACTGAGTTGATCTAGAGACCAGGGGGAGATGTGGTGTAAATATGGCATAATGTTGGGCAATTATTGCACCTTGGTTAGGACCTCATGTACTATTATATTTCATTGTGACCTAGCTATGAGGCTTGTAAAGTTATGTAATAACTGCCTGTAATGTTCTGTAATAATTGCCTGATTGGTCAATTCTGTATCTGTTATGTATTTTTGATTCATTCGAATACACGAGTCTGTGTGACAAGGTTGTGGTGATGTTATAACAAATAGTAGTCCAAGAAGTACACTTAACAGGTTGATGTGAAACAGCCATGTGATGTGTGACACTGTCAGTGTTTGTAGGTATGTGTGTGTTGTTAGCCACTAAACAAAGCAAGCAAGCAAATAATAATAAACACAGGAGATGATTTACTCATCATTACTATTGTTAATTAATTATTATTATTAGTATAACATATATATATATTTTTAGTGTCTAGTAGTGGCTGCATTATTATCATTGTAATATTAATAATCTATAATTAATAATAATAATGTGATATTTATATATATTGTACAGGAATTTGTGTCCGGGTGGTAGCCACCTGTACACTCTCCCGATATGCTCTGTCTCGACCCTGAGTCAGCGTTCAATAATGTGCTATTATTGTTTCAGGGTGCGTACATTGGCATGTGCAGTTTCGTGTGCAACCGAATCTGGTGTGGAGTGAGTGCAATAATTATCTGGTAATTATTGGCTGCATCCAAACATGTCTATGTTCGACAATAATTGCGCTGTAATTATTGTTTAGTTTAGAGTTTGTTACGAACTGTTGTCTCCGACAATAATTGTGCAGGAATTATTTAGTGTCGAATCTGACTCAGTCGAGATCGACAATAATTACACTGAAATTATTGGTGTGCTATTTGGTCCCGAACTCTCAGAGTTCGTACCGTTATGATGAATCGAACTATTAGGGCACTAGGTTTTTGCGTCGTATTTCTCACCTCAGGTGAGGGAATACGCAGTAATAGGGCGAACCGTTCCCACTTTCCACAGAGCCTCGTGCTTGCTAATAGTCGACCAGGTCAGCGCTTGTAGTTTTGGTGCTCTAGCTGTGCTTGCTTCTGAGAGAGAGAATCTTCTGAGAGTCAGGCTAACTCTGGACTTTATTGTGCAAACATGAATTTAAATACAGAGTAGACGGGTGCAAGTTAATAACCACGCCTGGGAAAAACATTGGTGCAAGCCACGCCTTGCCCTTACATCAGCTCCAAAATATAATAATTAAAATATAAAAATAAAATATAATATACAGTAAATAATAATTATTTGGGTACGAGATAGAACGCAAAAAATAGACTATAGCAACATGGGCACAGGTAAACGATAGAACGCTGACACAGACATAGACAATGGGTAGTGAGTACGTATTGAGATATAAATGTAGACACTGCGTAGACAGAGAGTTACTTGTGAGTTAAAGGCTTAAATCTTACACAATAGAATTACACAATGAGAGAAAAGCTCAGCCGATAATAATTGTGAGAGATTGTCTTAGGATAAATAATAAACGTGAGAGAGTACTGGCGTCCCTCACAATATTATATATATAGTTACAGTAGTAGCATAAACAAGAAATAAATAAAAATAATTTACTCGTTACTTACTACTATTAATAATTATTATTATTTATTGCTATCATCATTTTTTTTTAAAATAATAATAAATATTATTATTATTATTTTATATAATAATAATAATTAACAAATAATAAATAAATATATTATATATAATAGACATATATCTATACTTAGTATCTAGCTCCTCGATTTTTTCTAATTGAGCACCGTGTTACTTGCTTCAGTCTTGACTGGTTTTTTCATCTCTCGGGCAACTATCTTAAATTAAATAATATATATATATTATTACTAATAAATAATAATTAATTATTCATTTGATTGTTTCTAAACTATTTATTTAGTCTATGCCCCTGTGCACACCGACGTTTTGCCCCACCAGCCATGCCCTTACTTATATATATATTAATTATAGAATAACAATATTTATTATTATTATTATTATTATCATCATCATCATGATGATTATGATTATCAATTAATTATTATTATTGTGGTGAAATTGTCCTCTCTCTCAATCGTTAGGTAGACTAGGCACCTCCAATTAAATAGCTAGGCAATATCAATATGAGTAGCTTTTGAAAGCCAGAGATTATACTGGCTTTCGTGTTAGCTTTTTGTTACCTAGGAATGTAAAGCTGAGTTTTTGTGTGCTCTCTCTCTCTCTCTCTGATTCTGCCTTTTGAGCTGTGTGGTTGGAAAAGTAAGTTTTCAGCTTAATTATCTTTTGTGTATTACGTGTTGTCATTGTAAATTTATATATTATATTATTCGATATTGCTCTAAATAACAGTGCCACATTATCTTTGATTCCATCTGATAGTTTGCTTGCTTGGTGGTTTGTTGACTTGTCTAGCTTGCTACACAGTATCATCAGCACTGCAGTTAGAAATAAGCTGCTGGTTAGCAAATCGGCCCGTAGGCAAGTGGGTAGCCCTCTTTATTGTTGATAGATACACATAAAACTAAAGTTGTGACCAGGGTTTGACCAGATAAATCAACTTGTATTAAGGAATCTACTACACTCGAAGCTGGGAATTGTTGATGCTATCAATCCGAGCAATTTCCACTTCATTATTATTATTGTTATTTATTAATTATTATTATCAAATTATTATCATGAAATCACATCAACACTTCTATTGCTCCTCAATAATTATTGATTACCTTAAAAATATACATAATAACACCGAGTTTGTAGAAAAATTTGTCATCATTATTATTTATATGTCAATTATTGGTATGAAAAACGCGCGAGACAGTTATCTATAATAAAAACATTTTTTGTGTAAAGCAATTTCATTGGTCGAATGCACAGCCGCACTAAACGGTTTTGTAGATTTGGTAGCAATTATTTTACAATCGACGCACAATGATAATCACGAGCGCCGTTTGTAAAAATATTATATATATGGTGTAAAGCGATTCTGACTGTGTTTTCGCATTACTATTTGAACACTGTGCTCGTGCATAATGAAGGTACGATAGTTTGTTTTGAAGGTTCGATCGTTCAGAATGAATGTAATATCTTCAAGAGCAAGCAAATCCAAGACTTTGCATGCTCTATCATCTGGAATGAATATGATAAAATAAAATATTTTGAAGGTACTAAAGAATAGAATGAATGTACTAGAGTGTATATTGAATGTACTAAAGAGCAGAATGAACGTGCTAGAATGTGTTTTGAATATACAAGAAAGCGGAATGAATATGCTAGAATGTATAATGAATGTACTAAAGAGTATAATGAATATGCTAGAGTGCATTTTGAATGTACTATAAAGCGGAATGAACATACTAAAGTGTATAATGAAGCACATAGTACAAAATGAACACCATAAAGTCAATAATGAATGTGGGAAATTGAAACAAATTTTGGAATTTTTTTACAAACGGCACTCCATAGACTCGGGATGACTTTCAGCCTTGATTTCGCAACGTCTTCAAGTATATTAGAACTTGTGTATTATTTACTCGCACTAAATGTTTAAATATTTTGGTCTCTAACTATAAAATTAGCTAACATCCGATGCAAAATTTTCTTCCTTGTTGATGATAAATTAAATTTGCAAACCAATAACGATGAAAGTTTTGTTAGTGTCAACATTCCTAAAGCTCAATATAACATTTCATAAAGTGCACTGTTAATTAATGAAGTGTTTTGTATTTATTTTTACTCATTTTGTACTTTTGTTTATTGCGGGATCAAACTGTGGTTGCTTTCTTGATGCTGCTTCCAATTCATGCTAACTGATGACTTTTTGAGTTCAACCTTCTTTTTTGTTGCTTCATGAGTATTATTCTTATGTTTGTATGAAAAATAGCATGCTCTATTATGTATTGCAGAGATTTTAGGTCTAAACTGGGGTAACATGCTTAGATGAATGATTTTTAATCATTTTAAAACCAAAGTAAAGAAACCTGTTTCAGGAGTATTGTCTATAAAGTTTTTAACGATATTGGTGTAACATGTTTAATGAACGTTTTGCAAAAGTTTTATAATGACATTGGCGTAACCTCTTTAATGAATGTTTTGAAAGCAATCTATAACAACGTTGCTGTAACATGTCGAACAAATGTTTTGTAAAAATTTTTTGTAAAATTATTGGTGTAACAAGTTTAATGAACGTTTTGTACACGTTTTATAGCCACATTGGTGTAACCTTCTTTGATGAACGTTTTGTAAACAATTTATAATGACATTAATGTAACATTTTCAATGAATGTTTTGTGAACCTTTTATCACGACATTGGTTTTGTGAACATTTAGAAATGACAACTAATGAAAACGTTAAAAAAACATTTGTGTGATGTTTTGGGAGAAAAATGGGTGTGACATTGCAAGAACATTGAAAAGTGCCTACAAAAAGTCATGAAATAAACGTCATGCATACAATGTCCAGAGGACATTACTTGACATCCAGGAAATGTTGATGCAACATTATAATACACCATCACCTCAAACATTGCTCAAATGTTTGTGGGTAACATCGTGAATAACGTCTCATTAAGGTTTGAGGATGTCTACAGAAAGTTGTCAAATAAACGTTCTGCGCACAATGTTTAGGGAATGCTGATTGACATCTAGGCGACAATAATACAGCATTTTGAATTATCGCTATACAAACATTGTATGAATGTTTGTCCATAACATGGGGAATAACGTCTAAGTAACGTTCAAGGGTGTCTACAGAAAGTAGTGAAGTAAACGTGGTGCACAAAACGTTCAGGGGACCTTCACCGACATCCAGACAACGTTTGTACAACATTCACTTGCTTGTTGGGAAAATATTAACCAGCGGCTTGACTCTGAGCGTTAAAAAAGTTTTTTTTAAAGTTGAGCTAGATATGGACCAAAAAAATAATGAGAAACAACCGCCGCATCATCCAAGGTAATGCGGCGGTGCAAAGGTCATCCTAACGGAGAAACAGGAGAACACAAAAAGCAATCATCCAAGCCTTAACAAAATGCTGGTTCTGGGTGGAAAGATAGATAACACAAGCAAAGCTAAAACTTTATATCTCTAAACTTTTTCTATGGCCTCAATTTTTATTTTTGAATCATGTGATTTATATTACATTACTGTATAGATAACTTATTTGACTAATAGTCATTCTGCAGGATATTCAGTAAGTTATAAATAGCAACAAAATTTTGTGTTCTTCAGCAAAAAATGTCTTAGACTCATCCACTACTTCAACCTATCCCTAACCACAGTATTGTAATTTTGTCCACAATGACTTTTTCATACCAGGAGATGGCTAAGTATGCAGAGTATTTTAAATAGAACGATAAAAACAAAAAGCAGTGTTGGCTGAGTTATTATTTAGCAGCATAAATGAGATATTGATATTTAGTACTTGAAGTATGATGTATGATTGGTATTATGCACTCAAATAGTTGAAGAAAACTATAAGTGTTAATATTTTTGAGGTAATATTTGATGAGTGCAATGCAGAGAACAACATACAATCTATAATACTAATAATACATAGTTCTAAATTAATAGTTGAAAGGCAAAACTCAGGGGTTGAAGTGTTTGCGCCGCGGCAAGCTTATTATCTCTAGAATGTATCCTTAATACATATTCCAAAATGGTGGTGCCTTCTGTATCTGTGCATAGAGTTGAGTTAGTGCAAGTTATTTTATTTGAGATAGCGCTCTAATCTCAAAGTGAGTTTTAATTAAAAAATGTTTTAGCTCATGATTAAAAAACTTCATTCAAGAAGTTTTACATCAATTTACATCAATGCTTGTTGTGAAGATTAGATAGACAATCAGTATATTGTTGTAACAAACTCATAAACTCTAACATTTAGTCTGCAGTTCTGGCTATGTGAACTGTAGTTCTGGCTAGGTGAGCTGTAGTTCTGACATGTGAACTGTGGTTCTGGCTATGTGAGCTGTAGTTCTGGCTATGTGAGCTGCAGTTCTGGCTATGTGAACTGTAGTTGTGGCTAGGTGAACTGTAGTTTTTATCGACGAAATTCTATGCTATAGTAAACACGAAACTGCAAAATTGAATGTTGCTACCCCGATAACATCAAACTTTAAATAATAGTAGACTTTTTATCTCTAGCTCATGGCCTGTTAAGTTGGTGACAGCTTCAATACTAGATTTTCTGTATTTCGGTTTCGTGGAATAAGCGGAAGCATGTAATAACTTTTTTTTGATACTTCAAGATCTTTGGGAATAATTCACTGGTCGAACCTACAGTGATTGGTTTGTGTCTAATGTTAAATCTCAAGAACACTGGTGTTAAGGATTAATCAAGTTTTTGCATCATGATATTGCCACAAACCACAAACTAATTTATAGAATCTTCTATTTTATTCCTTCTGTCTGAGACTTTTATGTCGTGTATCCTTCAATTTGTGTTACAACCAACTAAAGCATGCATTCACTAAACTGGTTGATTACAACAAATGTGTGTTTAAAGTGCTAAACTTTTGTGTTTCTGCTCGTTTTGCGTCATAAATTAATAATTACTTCTGTCTGGTTCCCATCAAACATTTTGTTGTCATATTTACAGAATATCTGGTAACTCAGAAGTTTATTTAACGCGACAAACAATGATTTAGGTAGTCAAGAACATAATGCTCAGATAGATCAGATCCAAAGACTATAATCATTTAGCTCATGACAAATTACCTGTAAAATACTACTTATCACACAAAATTATACAAACACAAATTAAATATTGTAAATTATGTTTCGTACAACAGCTTCCTTGCTCATAACAGTGTCACTAAACACTAGTCTGTGTTTAACTGGAAATGACTTGAACTTTTCCACTCTTGAAGGAAGTTGACTGTCGAATTTTACGTAGATAGGATGGATAGATTATAACATACACCATAACATTAGCTATTCCATAAAATGCTTGACTGTATACTCCTACCCATTGATAGATAATGCGACTTTTGGTAGACAGGTCTTCTGATGCCATTACCACTATCACAAAAACAATAATTGGTAGCACAGTTGCATATAATATAACGCATGTACTTGTGATATATCTTGTAGCAGATTTGACTTCTTTATTTGTAACGAATGCTGTACGTCGTAGTTGGTTTGCTCTCAATCTATGAATGATTTTCCCAAACAAAATACCTGTTGCAATCGATGGTAACCCCATTCCAATAAGTAACAGGTAGCTTAAACCCTTGACTTCTGAGAGACTATCCTCGGTGGGAACTCCATAGACGGCGCTGACACAAAGTCTTTTCGGCGAAATACTGACTCCGATGATTGATAACAGGGTGTTGACTAGCCAACCCAAGACCGAAAGTTTACCGATGTTCTTTAGAACTTTGGAAGTTTTATAGTCAAAAGGTCTACTAACTGCATAATACCGGTCTACACTAGCTAACATCAGCTGGTAGTATCTGCATTGAATCGCACACTCTGTAGCTACCAATATTATTCCACTTGCTGCCATCGGTGCTGTCTTTAGATACTCATAGGTTGAACAGAGTAAGCCCACAACAGCTAATATACTTGCAAAAATGTCAACAAGAGTCAAGTTCATAAGAACGTAGTAATAACTGCCTTTTTCTGCCTTTGCAGTAATCTTGAGTCCAATGATATGTAGAATATTACTAACAGCGGAAAGAGCATTAAGAGAAGAAGCAGCAGACGACAAATGGTTGTCACAGCTAGCTGTAGTGTTTTGGCAATCTCTCAATGTAGTAAAGTTTGCTGATTCCATTCTCTGGTGCTCACTCTGCGTCTTTCCACCAGAGCTTACAGTCTATAACTAAAATGTTTGATCAAGTTTTACAACACTAAACTTACATAATATAATATAAGAGAGCGCAATGATTGGTAGAAAGTCTTTTATAGTTATTGAGCGTGATATCGATTGTTTGAAACGAGATAATCTCAACTCTAGACTTGTAGCAAAGCCAGTTAGTTGCTTCGTATAATAATAGTTTTCAGTGTTTCCTTGAAATAGTTCAGTAGCTGATCGCGGAATGACTTTTTCGTGTGTCCTTGTTAAATTTTAAGAATCGCCGCATAAATCTGTAAGCCATTTTATTAAGTGTTGAAAATAAAGAATGCTAAGCTATAGCCACGAACAGCAAACTACATCAGAGAATCTTTCGTCTTAGTTTTTCTGTCTGAGACTTTTATGTATCGTATGTTTCAAATTGTTTTCCATCAGATTAAGGCACACAAACCGTCTTCCAACAGATTAAGGCACACAATCCGTCTTTCAATAGGTTGGTCGCATCAAACATGCTTGTACAGGTCTCCACTATGAGTTTATGTTATGTTACTTTTCCTAAACCGATCATTTTTTTGTTTTGGTCTCATCCAACAGTCGGTTGACATATTATTGAAATATCTGGTAAAATAGAATACGCTGATGTTTTTTGTACCACTCTTGAGTTTCTCTAACGCAATAAAACCCTAATTCAGGTAATCAAGATCAGATTCCATAAAGCAATCAATCAGCCAATGTCAAAGAAGCTGCAAAATGCTGTCCATCACATAAAGATAATACAATAAATGCAAAACAAGTATTGCAAACTGGGTTTCCTACTACAGCTTTCTGGCTTGTAACAACATCACCACACTCTTGTGCGTTTAACTGGGAACAACTTGAACTTCCCAACATTCGACAAGAATCGACTATCAAGCTTTATGTTTTTATTACGAACAGAATACAACATAATCATAACATTAACTATTCCATAAAAATGTTTGCTATGTACAACTATCCATTAATTGGTAATGTGCACTTTGGTAGACATGTTTGGTAGACATGTTTGGTAGACAAGTTTGGTAGATATGTTTGGTAGACTTGTTTGGTAGACATGTTTGGTAGACATGTTTGGTACAGATGTTTGTTAGACATGTTTGGTAGACATGTTTGGTACACATGTTTGGTAGACACATTTGGTAGACACGTTTGGTAGACATGTTTGGTAGACATGTTTGGTAGACACGTTTGGTAGACATGTTTGGTAGACATGTTTGGTAGATATGTTTGCTGAATGTTATTCTCACTATTACAAAAAACAATAATTGGGAGTAATTGAGAGTTTTTAGCTGCCAGCAGTAGAAATATTTTGCTTCTATTTTCCGTACAATAATTAGCTGGTTACACTATACCTATTACTCACGATCGATGTTTAGCTAAACTGCTAGTACGTTATTCACTTAAATTCTGGTTAAAAAGGATTTTAAGACAAAGCTTCGAGCTCTTAAAATGAGGAATTCTGTTGCGGTTAACTTTGATTATTCTTAAAGTGTGCTTGCCAAGCATAATCTTATAAACTTGTGGAAGATGTAAAAAAGTTAGCTCATTCAATGAAAACGCAGAAATTATTTAATGCATAGTTTTCTTGATCAAACTATTGAACACAATTTAACTATGAAAAACCGGTTAAACGGTTGTACGCTGTGAAATCGGTTCACTTCTAATAATAAGCTATATTAACCAACTACTCAACCATTTGTTCTTACTACAACGCTGTTTTATTTTTTTGAACTTGCTCTAAAGATTGGGAGTTGTCTTCTCTGAAGCTTGTGTGCCAAGCTGCTATTGTTTATAAATAAATAAAGCCCAAAACCGGTAAGACAGTGATGTAAAAACGGTTAACAATAAAATGTTTTTTTATCATCGTACAAACAGTTTTGAACGCTCTTGTGATAATACTCTTGAGCTTAAATTGCAAAAACAAAACGAGTCTGATTTTAGTCATTTTTTATTGCAATCTTGAAACGCCATTTTAAAAATTGACTGCTAGTTAAGTTATTCATCTCTTTTTAGCACTTCCATATGATCCTTCATAACTTCCAAGAAAGCAAAAAATTCTTACAACAGATTTTCTCAGAAAGGAGTTTGTCTTTCCATTCCCTTTTCTGACTGCAACTCTATAGTGAAGGAGTCAAGGTGTAAAGGCCTGGCTACACGATCGCAAATTCCGTGCGTTATCGCACAAGAGTTCCGAAAGGTCAACGCATTTTGCTAATTGCCCTCAGTTTCGTCCGATCTGCAAACTTTTAAAGGCCTGGCTACACGATCGCAAATTCCGTGCGTTATCGCACAAGAGTTCTGAAAGGTCAACGCATTTTGCTAATTGCCCTCAGTTTCGTCCGATCTGCAAACTTTTAACATGTTTAAATTATGCGTTGTGCTTTGTCCGATGGGCCGTGCAATATTGATTGTGATTGGCTAAAGCAGTCTACAGTGAATCCAGCTAGGCGCGCTTCAGTGATTTTGATTCAACCGCTAGTAATTAAAACTACTAACAAGTCCGCGGCTAACTAGCTACACTACTACTATTGGTTATTACTTCAGGTAAGGTAATATAACTCCTCAACGCAACGTAGTTCAATGCACAGAACTTGCGTTCGTGTAGCACCTAGCCTTTTAGTGCGTTGACACTGCACAACGCATAACGCACCAAATATGCGATCGTGTAGCCAGGCCTTAACATGTTTAAATTATGCGTTGTGCTTTGTCCGATGGGCCGTGCAATATTGATTGTGATTGGCTAAAGCAGTCTACAGTGATACCAGCTAGGCGCGCTTCAGTGATTTTGATTCAACCGCTAGTAAATAAAACTACTAACAAGTCCGCGGCTAACTAGCTACACTACTACTATTGGTTATTACTTCAGCTAAGAAAATACAACTCCTCAACTCAACGTAGTTCGATGCACAGAACTTGCGTTCGTGTAGCACCTACCCTTTTAGTGCGTTGACACTGCACAACGCATAACGCACCAAATATGCGATCGTGTAGCCAGGCCTTAATGCATTTAACAGTGTTGGCATTTGATGTAAACATAACAATTAATTACCTGACTTTTGTCAATAAAAAACAAAAATGAAAATGCTTGAGGAATTCTTGTTTGATAAGCGAAATTTAATAGTTCAAAATCAAATACTTATGCAAAAATTTCCTAATTTCTTGTCTAAATATAAATCTAAAACTAAATGAACAGCTTAAAATACTTGATAAAGAGTTGCTCCACTTATTAAATTATACATGTACTTGATCATTTTTGTTAAAGGGCCTAGGTCACCTAGTTTGAAGAGGATTTGATTTAATTCAAACTTTTTGAGGTTGAACTGTGTTCAGAAAAATTATCTGGAGTTGCTCTCTCACCAGTAACATAATTCCTATAGACACAGTCAGCACTCGCCAAGGTGCAATTTCTTCCCAAAGATGCAACAAGTTATAAATAGCTATAAATCAAGTTTGCAAAATTTTGGTTTGTTTGCATAGAAGCAGGGCCTCTTAAATATAGGTATTGCGCAGAGACTGCTTTGTTTGCAAAAAGAAATTATATTGCAGCAAATTTTGATTTTTTCTGGAGCTGTTTTTCTCAAGTCAGCAATTTGCTTTGTCGTTGGTAATCTCGCTATTATGTATACACGGAGTTCACGTGGTAGTGTTTGTGATCGAAATCAAAAGAATTAATGAGATTTTTTATCAAAATAATAATTTTCAAGCGAAAAATGAATCAAACGATAACATTATTATAATTTTATAAGAATAATTCGGAGAAAAAACACATTGCTGAAGGCTTATTTCCGATGCTGTCTTTTTACAACAACGATAATAATTCAATCTGAAATACCGTCTTTCTTTCCAAGAAAAAAATGAAAAAAAACTAAATAATAATAAATAAAATTTTTAAAGAGTAGCTTCAAGCTGAGAAAGAAACAAAAACGGTACGAACTACTTGTTGGAATATAATATATAATATCATAATGCTGATGGTCCCTTCTGTCATAAACCTACATAGACCTCTACGTAGTTATTGCGCTTTTGTTGCTGCAACTGATTTTTCTCAATAGTATTACAATGGTTAATAAGAAACAGCTCTACACACAATGTAGTCTTGCAAAGCCCGTCAAAATCCCTTTAAGAGTGGGTATCCATTGGTAATTCATGAGAGATAGAATTAGGAGTAAATGAAGAATTACAGTTGTTAAGATTCATGAATGAATTTTCTCTGCTGCTGATATGGCTTTCTTGTCATCGTTTTCTTTTCTGTTGTAACTTTTTCTTGATTTGATGATGTAAGAAGTTGCATTGTTGTAAAAAAAAACAAAAAAACAAACAGCTCATATACTACATACATGCATATAAAAGTAACCACAGTTATGCAGTGCTTGCAGTATATTTACGTAAATGGTTGTGAGAAGTATTAATGTGTTGAATTCTGAAGCTGTTAAGAAAAGATTCAGCGCATTATACTGAGAGATTACATATATTTTGAATAACGAACACCTGCAATTCTGAAAACTAAGTTTTTACTAGTAGCATGTAAAAAAACCTCCAACCTGCGTTTAGATTAGTAAAAACAATAATTTTTGTGTTAATTTGATTCGAGTCATATACTGGTGTTGCCTTTATTTGAATTCTGTAAACAGTCACTAATGTCAAAGAAATCCAATTAGCCAAGCATAATGCTGTTACATTATACACACTAACACAGAAGCCATTCTGTGTTTTGACTGAATGAGAACTAGACTAAGGATTCAATAGTCCATTTGGGCTTGACACAAACAAATGCATTGAGACCAGAACAATACAGCAACAATACGCAATACATTGCGTCTTATTGCATCGCCATGTGCTTTTGTGATGTATCAGAAAACCACTAATAGTGTTTCACGTGTGTTTTTATTTGTTAGTACATCGTTTTCAAGTGGGAACAATTAAGCCAAGTAGAATAGCTGTACAACAAGTGGGAACAATTAAGCCAAGTGGAATAGCTGTACAACAAGTGGGAACAATTAAGCCAAGTGGAATAGCTGTACAACAAGTGTGAACAATTAAACCAAGTGGAATAGCTATACAACAAGTGGGAACAATGAAGCCAAGTGGAATAGCTATACAACAAGTGGGAACAATGAAGCCAAGTGGAATAGCTATACAACAAGTGTGAACAATGAAGACAAGTGGAATAGCTGTAGAACAAAGTATAAAATTGAATGGTATGTTATGACTAAATATAAAGTTTTAAATTGTTTCTAGCAAAAAATATGAAGAAATGTAAAGAATCCAAATGCTGGCTGACTCAACTCCTTGAATAGTTAAAGCTAGCCCTAGTAGTTATATAATGGTAGCATAATACCCGTGACAGCAAATTTTTTCACAGAAAATTTGTAACACTTCGATGATATTGAAAGCCTTTCAACTAGCTAACAATGAAACGTAAAACTATCAAAGTGAGCTGGTGGAATGTTTATAAGAAATGTCTAGGAAGCCATGGATTACAAAAATATGTGAGTATAAAAGTCAGGAGTCTGTCACTAACCGCAGTATGTCTTGCATAAAAACAATGCAGTTTCATACAATCTTGAGAGAAATGTGCACTCTACAATCCAGTACAACCCGCTAACAAATAATTCATTACAACTGTGATTACAATAGTTCTTTTGTTTAGATAGGGTTTTTGCAGCTCTTCAAAACTGTGTGAGATTTAAGAAAAAATTAAATGATTTTTTATATTTTGAGGCTTTGTCTATATCTTACCTCATCTAAAATTTAAAACTAGCGACTGTCATAATAATGGAGACAACAATATAATATTGTTTACCTTAATTGTTAGTACTATTACATAACTTGTTACAGTAATCAGGTTAATATCATCAAATACTGGCTATCATTTTATCCCCTTTTTATTTATGGTTATTAGTGAATGATAGTTGTTTCAGTATTTATCTAACTGAAAAGTTTGATTTACTCAGCAGTGGTAATAATAATTAATATCATTTTTTATCACTTTGCGCCGCTATGTAAAGTGATTATGCAGCTGTTATGACAAAAAAAATAATTGTTTATGTTGAATATTTTCTACATCTTAGCAATTTTTTTAGATGATTATTTACGTATATCAACAGCGGCAAATCTCTATTTATGCCGTGATTATAAAAGAACATTTACTGATGGACAATTAATGCTACATCATGTTGCTGGAAAAAGCTTATGTAATATTTCAATTAAAATAACTTCTGAAACATGAAACTGCTCGGTTTTAATTTATTTAAAGCTTTTCAATATTTATGAAATATTTTGCTGACAAAAACCTTCTCCGTATGCAAACAGGCCTTTTGTGTAGGCTTTATTGTGCGCTTCATTGATCAACTGATGCACAGCTGATGTTGTTGTTTGTTTCATTAGTTGACTGTTGGAAAGAGTGCATCATGGTCACTCCGCGACGTTTGCTCTGCATTGGATTGCTGGTAATTATATTTCTTGTTGCATCGTTGATAACAACAGCACAGAAAATCTTCCACATTCAAGATGCGAAAGTAATGTCTATTCGTCAAATCAGCACCGAAAATCATACGACAATAAGGCAAGAAGAGGAGGAAAAGCAGAAAAAAGAAGTCAAGCTCATTCACATTTATACAAAGTTTTATGGAGCAAGCTTATTATGGTTTGCATCATACATGCATTCGAAAACTGTTTGCGAGTACAAATGTGTATGGAGTACAAATAACACCGACTACAACAGGAGTGATGCCGTTATATTCAATCTCTATAACAACTTGGACAGAAAAGACTTTGTTATCAGTAAGTTACCTGTTAGAATTAGCGTTGACCAAAAATGGATTCTTATAGTCAGAGAGCCTCCAGCTTTCTATTACCCAGAACAAATGAAACTTCTAAACAACATGTTTAATTTAACAATGACATTTCAAACTACGGCAGACATTTATATTCCATACGGTGGATATTCACGATGGATCAAACATCCACAAACCAAAGTAAGATATGTGAATATACAAGAGAGAAGTAAGCTGGTGGCTTGGGTTGTTAGCAACTGTGTCACAAGTAGCAGGAGAGAAAAGTACGTTGAACAGTTGAAGGAATTCATTCCAGTAGATGTGTTTGGGGGGTGCGGTAAGCGTATTGGACAAAAGTTTATGGGTGCCAAGCAATACAAGTTTTATCTGGCATTTGAGAACTCGGATTGTGAGGATTACATAACAGAGAAGTTCTGGTTGAGTCTAAAACGTGGTATGATACCCATCGTAAGAGGCCGACGAGCCAATTATACAAAGTTTGCCCCTCACAACTCATACATACACGCAGATTCATTCCTATCTCCGAAACATTTAGCAGAATACTTGACAAAAGTATCAACAAACTTGACCCTATTCAACAGTTACCATCAATGGAAACGAACCTATAAAGCTATGTCAAAGATTTTTACGATAAATCATGGATGGATGTGCGACGTATGTAAACAAGTACACACCGCACCAAGGAAGACTGTAGATGTCTATGAACGGTTTAGTGAAACTACGCAATGTATTGCATTCGTAGATGAAAATGGAGTCAGAAACAGAACCAGAGAACATGTGGAAGATTTAGATCGTCAATGAGAGTTCTATATGTGTGTTAAATACTTATGAATACTTTCTGACATTGCTGGGGTCCACTGACCAGTCAACTGTTGTCACATACATCCTGCATTTCACTGTGATAGATTAGCATGTCATGCATATTTCTATTGAAGGGAATGTGTTGTTGCATTTGCATAATAAAAATCAATAATAGCAAACACAAACAATGGTTGATGAATCGTTTTTCTGTCATTCTCTATCAACTGCTTTGTGCACATAATAGGTTAAATAATGTTTAGTAACTGCCATGACAGATCGGCAGACTCTTCTTGCGTCAGCGAGTAAAATGATTTGATTTCTTCATGATGTAATTTCATGAAATACAGTACCAGCGTGTTTGCGAGAAACAGTGCCTATTTAGGATTCGTCTTTCCTGGATTTGATGCCTGGAGGATAAAAACAGAGTTGTTTTATAGTAACCAATACTTACGTTAGTGTTACAGCAGTAGAAACAATAAACTGTCATCAAGTAAGCAACGTTTGTTGATGCAAGGCGATTAGCGGAGGTTTAAATAATAATTGTAATCTATGTCGAATATTTGTGAGCCATAGCATCATATATTGTATATCGTATATTGGCGATGCCAAAAGTAATTGTTTATTTTTTGCATTATTTTAGTAAAAATAAATTTTTTTGCATTTATTTAGTAGAAATAGATATATTTCCTTGTAATTCTAAATATTGTTTTATCATTACATTAAAAAACTCACTTTTTTTGGCCTGAGTGACAAGCAATGGTTGTAAGAGAAGGGAACTCAATAAATTCATCTTTTTGCACGGCTACTCATTTTGCTATAGTCGTGTTATAAGAGAATTCGTGCAGCTATGAAAACGCTGGAAAAGAAGTAATTTTACCAAAAGTGCTTAATTATGTGCCATATAAAGCCATGCAGTCACTCAAACCATGAGCATTGAAATGCTGAGACAAGTTGTCAATTGAGTTAATTAAGCTTACTATCAGTATCTTTGGCCCAAAATTCAGCAGAAAAATAATATTGAAAAAATATTTAAAACTAACTTTTGATTCATGTAATAAAATTTCATTTATATAATACATTCAATCAAATTAAAATTTCAACTCATTACAAGCTTTTGAAAAATATTATAGCAAAAACACTAATCTGTTTCCCTAAGACTAAATACCTGATTGAGATGGGAGTTATTTCACAGTGCTTTAGGCATCAATATAAAGGCAAACTTTTTGAGCAAAACTTGGTTTTCCGGGAAGCAGAGATCTGATTTTTTATTGGTTATTGATTCAAGCTCCTGAATATTAAACATTTTCGGTGTTTCATCTCATTGCTATTGCAAATATTGATCAATGCGTGTGACCCATGAATAATCCCAAGGTGTGTCACCCATGACTAATCCCCAGGTGTGTGACCCATGAATAATCCCCAGGTGTGTGGCCCATGAATAATCCCCAGGTGTGTGACTCATGAATAATCCCCAAGTGTGTGACCCATGAATAATCCCCAGGTGTGTGACCCATGAATAATCCTCAGGTATGTGACCCATGAATAATCCCCAGGTGTGTGACCCATGAATAATCCCCAGGTGTGTGACCCATGAATAATCCCCAGGTGCGTGACCCATGAACGATCCCCAGGTGTGTGATCCATGAATAACCCCCAGGTGTGTGACCCATGAATAACCCCCAGGTGTGTGACCCATGAATAACCCCCAGGTGTGTGACCCATGAATAATCCCCAGGTGTGTGACCCATGAATAATCCCCAGATGTGTGACCCATGAATAACCCCCAGGTGTGTGACCCATGAATAATCCCCAGGTGTGTGACCCATGAATGATCTCCAGGTGTGTGACTCATGAATAACCCCCAGGTGTGTAACCCATGAATCATCTCCAGGTGTATGACCCATGAATAATCCCCAGGTGTCTGACCCATGAATAGTCCCCAGCCCCACATTAGGAGTATTTGTAAATTGCTAATTGCAGACCTGGTGCAAATTGTGCTTTAGAAATGCGTACATTTCTGAACTTTCATCGCAGAATTTTTCATCAGATCTGGTATTTATTTTTCTTTTCACAAACGAGTTTCAAATTATTACTATTAAAATCCATTGATTTTATTTCAAAATATTTTTTTGACTGTAGTATTGTTGCAGTTTTTGAGATATTTGCCATCCAATATATCATATGAACACTGGTGTGTGTAAGTTATGGTCAGCGATTAAAAAAATATATTATCTTTGCTGTTGTGGTAGTAACAGGAAATGGAAACAGCGTTGCAAGTGAGGACATAATGTTCAGACTAGAATGTGTTTGTATTTTTCAAGTTCCAAATAAATCCAGCTAGAGACTCTTTCAATCGCATACATTCATCTGGCGGTTTCTTATTTGTTTTTCCTATTCTAGATTCAGATATTTTTGAGTTTCATTTTAATTTTTAGGTGATTTAATTTCTGAATTTGCCTATTGTGTGCAACTCTCCAATTTTTCAGAGTTTACTCCTCATTGTACATCGTCCTTATCCACTTTGTTATAAAACACTCAAATTCACAATTTATTTCCTGCAACCTCCAAGTCTGTATTCATGTGATGGATAAACTTTAAAATCAAATAAACAGGTAAGAATTTGATACTATATATAAACACATATAACTTATTAGTGTGTTGGAGTGGAACATTATGTGACATATTGACATCAATTATGCATGATCGCCGGGACCTTCAGTCGGGAAACTTCACTACTCAGCAAGTAATATAGAAAACTGAAACACCTTCATAAGTGCTACGTTAAACTGCTCTTTAAAACTAATGTATGTTTAAAATTTTGCACTTAAAATGGCGAGTTTAAAAACTGTCATTTTCTTCAGAGTTCCGCTTTGTTACAGCAGAATACTTTTTGAATATTTGCTGATCTCAATTAGTGTTGCATAATGAACAGAAGCTATAAAACGCGAAAAACTGCTTGACAAAACATTGAAATAAAATATACAAAGATAAATTATATCATTGTTTTGCTGAATTTAGATTTATGATGTAAAACTTTCTAGCATTAACACTTTATCATGATTATTCAAATAAATTGAACAATCACAAATGATAATTCGTTTTGCAAAGAGAACAAACTCCGTCACTGGTCAGAAACCACATACCACAGTAGCAACAATTTGGGTTTTTTACCACTTATTATATATAAATAATAATTAACAGTAATAATAATAAGTAAGGTCGAATCATACGGCTATTACTATTGAGTTCATTTATATCTTTCCGCCATTTAAGTAGGTCAACTCCCCAGTTGTTGCCACTGAACTGTTTCGGCTCATTTCTCACCACCTCTGGAGTGGGTAAAACCAATTTTAAACCCTTTTGGAGTGGATCCACCCAGTTCTCACCACTTTAAAAGTGAGTAGACCTATCTCTCTGCCATCTATGGAGGAGACTTACCTACTTCTCCCTAACTTTGGAGTGGATTGATCTGCCTCACTCCACCTGTTTAGTAGATCGACCTACCTATCCTCACGGTTGTATTGAATAGACCTACCTATCCTCACTGTTGTATTGAATGGACCTACCTATCCCCACCGTTGTATTGAATAGACCTACCTATCCTCACTGTTGTATTGAATGGACCTACCTATCATCCTCACTGTTGTATTGAATGGACCAACCTATTCTCACTGTTGTATTGAATGGACCTACTTATCCTCACTGTTGTATTGAATGGACCTACCTATCCTCACTGTTGTATTGAATGGACCTACCTATCCTCACTGTTGTATTGAATAGACCAACCTATCCTCACTGTTGTATTGAATGGACCTACCTATCCTCACTGTTGTATTGAATGGACCCACCTATCCTCACTGTTGTATTGAATGGACCCACCTATCCTCACTGTTGTATTGAATGGACCTACCTATCCTCACTGTTGTATTGAATGGACCTACCTATCCTCACTGTTGTATTGAATGGACCAACCTATCCTCACTGTTGTATTGAATGGACCAACCTATCCTCACTGTTGTATTGAATAGACCTACCTATCCTCACTGTTGTATTGAATGGACCTACCTATCCTCACTGTTGTATTGAATGGACCAACCTATCCTCACTGTTGTATTGAATGGACCTACCTATCCTCACTGTTGTATTGAATGGACCTACCTATCCTCAACGTTGTATTGAATGGACCTACCTATCCTCACTGTTGTATTGAATAGACCTACCTATCATCACTGTTGTATTGAATAGACCTACCTATCCTCACTGTTGTATTGAATGGACCTACCTATCCTCACTGTTGTATTGAATGGACCTACCTATCCTCAACGTTGTATTGAATCGACCTACCTATCCTCACTGTTGTATTGAATGGACCTACCTATCCTCACTGCTGTATTGAATGGACCTACCTATCCTCACTGTTGTATTGAATGGACCTACCTATCCTCACTGTTGTATTGAATGGACCTACCTATCCTCACTGTTGTATTGAATGGACCTACCTATCCTCACTGTTGTATTGAATAGACCTACCTATCCTCACTGTTGTATTGAATAGACCTACCTATCCTCACTGTTGTATTGAATGGACCTACCTATCCTCACTGTTGTATTGAATGGACCTACCTATCCTCACTGTTGTATTGAATAGACCTACCTATCCTCACTGTTGTATTGAATAGACCTACCTATCCTCACTGTTGTATTGAATAGACCTACCTATCCTCACTGTTGTATTGAATAGACCTACCTATCCTCACTGTTGTATTGAATGAACCAACCTCCTGCCAATTTTAGAGTTGGTCAATCAGCCTCTCACCAGTTTTGGAGAGAGTAGATCAACCGCTTGTTGCATCTAGAATGGAAATACCTTTAATTGGCAAGTTTGCAGTGGAAAAATAGAAAATGACAAAATATTTCCATTTCAAAGAAAAATTAGATTAAAAAAATTAAATAATTTACACTCTATTAGTTGGAGGATTGACTTTGATGGTTAAACAAAACTTTCCAAGTTTATTTGGAAATAAATATAAAGAAATAATTAAAAAAAGTTATTGTAAGCTGAAAACTTTACAGATCACTGAACCAGTCGATGCCTGAAAACTGAAAAAAAAAATGTTTTCATTTTTGTTCTTCCAGAGAAAAATGGCAACCCTATACCTTCATAGTCCAAGGAGGTGGGATGGTGCATGGGTGGTCCTAATGCAGAAACATGAATAAAAGAAATAACCTTGGCTAGTTTTAACAAAATATTGGTGTTGGTTGGCAGGCTAGATGGTATAGCCAGCACTCAAAAAGCTAGGTTTATTTACCAAAATTAAAAAAGTGAAGTATTACCAAAAGATGTTTCTAGAAGCAAGCAACTATTAGCTCATTTTAACTTTCATTGATTGCCAAGTACGTCATTTTTGGATTGTGGGCGTGGTCGATTATTATAAATAATGATAATTTTTTGTAAATGCAGTGACATAATCTGCGTTTAAGATGAATTTTGATTAGTCCAATCATTTATTTTTAGTTTTACTGAGGGTCATTGCAACAGGAACAAAGAATCTTTATGAAGACATCCCATCAAAAACTGGTTCTAAGATTTAATGTTGGGCATTACTATCACACGCAGTTTTTCATCTGGCTGAAATTTTCATGCTGCAGGCATAAAATCTGAATTAGCTGCACGCATAAAAACTGAATTAGTGGTTTCTGTCAATACAGTCGCATTTAGTGCACATGCATTGAAAACAAAGTCAACGCTTGTTTATTATGCAAGTTTTATATGTGGAATGGTAACAAGTTATTGATCAGGTGGTCCAATGTGATCACAACCTGATCACAATCACAAGGGTCATCTTATACTCTTTTTACCTATAGAATAGAAGAAAATTGTGCTTGTTTTGGTGAGTTGGGGAACAATAAATGGTATTCATACAAGAATGGACAAGTAGTGAGTATGTAGAATAATAATAATGTAAATATTAATGAAAACAAATGGCGGGATATGATTGGCCAAATAAATACTGTACGGCAATGAAATAAATATACTTCCGGTCCAAAGATGACATTAATTTGAGGCAATATAAAAATTGGAAGAGGGGTATTTTGCAGACTTGTAGATCAGCACCGAGTGTGCTTATAGGGTTGTTCAATGCATCAATCTGCTGCTTAAGACTTGAATATTCAAAGATTCAGGAGGGATATGTTCAATGATGGCATGCTAGAATTTCATAAGTTTTACGGAAATCTTAAGACATTTTTAAACTGCTTTTTATACCAAAGGAGTTAGTGAAGGTAATCTTTTCATATTTTCCAAACTTGTCAATGTCTAAAACATATGCACAAAATTTTTGAAGTATTTAAACCGTCTATTTATGTTTGTTATTGACTTAGATTTGCAACAAATGTTGATACTAACCACACAGCTTCACAAAAGATTTATTTTAAAGTTTGCAAGTTTCGCGTGAGTGAAAATTAGTTTGATTTAAGAAAGGAATGCTGAAACATCATGTCAAAATTTTTTTTTTCAGGAGTTGATTATTACAAAAGTTTTTTGGCTACCAATGAGCAAAACTTGGCTACCAATGAGCTTTTGCATTTGCATTTATATCTCTGTCAAATTGAATATATCAATTAATGAGAATTACTTGCTTTTTTAGAGCTGCATTTGTATCATTACAAAGTGTTATTGGTGGGTAAATAAAACAGGGGTGAAATCGTTCAACATTCTACCAATCGGAAGAATTTTGAATAAATCAAAAAACTTGATTAATTTGAATAATTCAAAGTTCATCTTCTAATTTGGAACAATCGGGACTTTTTACAACCTGCTTGTTAGACTTCCAATCACCTCCTAATATATGAAATCAACCGTGATCAGCTGACTTTAGATTATAAGTTGTTCGCCCCTGTATTTCTCTCACATGGGGAGAAAACTCTCAACTATATGAAAACAAAGGACTCGGGATGACTTTCAGCCTTGATTTCACAACGTCTTCAAGTATATTAGAACTTGTGTATTATTTACTCGCACAAAATGTTTAAATATTTTGGTCTCTAACTATAAAATTAGCTAACATCCGATGCAACATTTTCTTCCCTGTTGATGATAAATTAAAGTTGCAGACCAATAACAGTAGTAATATATGAGCAGATCTCCCTACCAAGTGTTTTTTTGTGGATTACACTTCGGGTGAATGCAATGGGTTACGGCGTTGAATGCATTCGCCGAGTTTATATTGTATTTCATGTGAGGGGCATTTGAGTGGTATTTGAGTGGCATTTAAGTGGCATTTGAGTTTTGATTATTTTTTTACTTAATTTGAACTTATATGGCATATAGATTTTGAATGTATGGCATTTGATTTTTTTGATAGTTTTTACATTGTATAAAAATGAAACGTGATATGATTGTATGGTTATTGGAAGTTAAGATGTCGACAGAGGATGATGTTGAGATGAGACCAATGAATGAAGTTGATACTGTTGATGGTACTACACGTGATATGATAGATGTTTTACCGAGTATGAAGCGTAAAGCGTTGATAATTATGATGATTTTGGTATTTGTCGTAGGATTTTCCACTTTTGGAGGTGTTACTGAGTTTAGTATGTATGAAGAAGCTATGGAAAAAATACAAAAAAAGCGAGAAACTCTCCTGTTGGAATCATAAATGAAAATACTGTTGGTTGATGAACATCTTTTTATGATGAATGGGAAACCTGAAAATTATGACACAAGGATGCGATCTCCTTTTACAGCAATGATTGCAGGACCAACTGGATCGGGAAAGACGCAAGCGATTTTTCGAATGATTGAAGCTAGTCAGACTATAGCGCACCCCCCACCAACAGAAATTCACTACTGTTATGGAGCCTACCAAAAAGCCTTTGATGATGTACCAGGAGTGATTTTTCATGAAGGCATGATAGATATAACAGTGAGTTTTCCCAGAGATGGTCGAAATCGATGGCTGATAATTGATGATCTCATGGATGAAGTTTCTGGTGAAGCCGATGCCAATGCTTTGTATACAAAACATAGTCATCATTTGAACATAAGTGTGTTTTTTATTGTTCAGAATCTGTTTTTAAAAGGAAATCGTACAATTTCCTTGAATAGTCATTATTTTTTTCTTTTTAAAAACCCTAGAGATGCTTCTTCTATTTCCTATTTGGCTCGACAATGTTTTCCATCAAAAGTAAAATATGTACAAGAGACTTTTGAAGATGCAACAAAAAAACCATACTCTTATTTACGAATAGATACGACTCAACAAACGAATGATCAACATAGACTATTGGGAAATTTTACATCAGTTCTCCCTATGATATTATATGTACCCAAGTAAAATCATATTTTGTTATTCAACGACACAACACGAAAGAGTTATAATGACTGAAGCTTTGGAGAAAAAATTAACAAGAAATGCTGCTGTGTTGTTATCACTCAACAATGCAACCTTTGCTCTTCAAAAGTCTGTTATAGCCAAAGCCAAAAAGGAGTTTATTATGACTCTAATGGAATGCGCTAAAGCTATTATAAATGGAACGATACCATTGACAACATCTCAGTATAATCAGTTGCAGCGGAACGCGAAGGATATTAGCGCTTTAGTAAGAAGATCAACGTTAGATGATAAGAAAGCTGTATTGCAAAAAGGAGGATTTTTGGGCGCTCTACTAGGACCTATCATCAGCAATATAGTTCCTGGGTTATTTAAAAGTGTGCTAGGAGGAGGGAGAAGATAAAGATGAAAGTCTCAACATGAATGATGCGAAATAGAATGGCGATTTTAGCTCTGGATGAACTGAGTAAGAAAGGAAAAATCGCTATAGTCGAAAAGGCTAACTCAGATTTGTTTCAATCGTTGATAGAAAGTGTTAAAAATATTATATTAGGTAATGTTCCTCTTGATTCTGAGCAGTTTATTGAGTTGCAGCGTTACAAGAAGGAACTACATAAACTTAGTGGTAGAGGGACAGTTGATGATAAGCGTAAAATTTTGATTCAGACTGGTAGAGGAAATCTTTTGGATGCTATTATAAACCCTATTGTATCTGTTTTGTCATCAATAAAAAGATGAATCGTCAGCCTTTAACATTCTCCAGACGTAATTTTATACTCACTGAAGATGAATACTATAGATTAACGGAAAAAAAGGAGAATAAAACAGTGGTAAAGGAAGAGGAGACCAGACCTCCATTGTATTATAATCCTATGGAAGCTATAACAGTGAGAAATATGAAGAGAAAGCAAAATGATCTACTGGAAACGGCTTATGATTCTGACTTATCCTCACACGAAAAGTTAGATGAAAATGTTGAAAACCTACGTAGGTATTTGTCTGATGTCAAAAAGATTAAAAAATAACCAAAATCAGACACAAAAGGATAGTTGGAGTCCCATTAAGAAAATGAAGATAGAGTCTACTTCTCCTTTAGCCAATAGCACAGTTATTGATGATAAACCTAACGCCTTTTCACCAAATGTTGATAAAGACATTGAGTTAGAATCAGTGAAAATGGATGATGATGATGACATCGGGATGGAATTAATAAAAGGGAGGTTGTTTGATACTGAAGACTCAGCCTAACTTGGAAATACATTTCTTACTGATGGAGAAGATGAGCACGATAGTGAAAGCGAAAATTTAAAAGAGTTTGAAAAAAAAGCAACTGAATTAACAACAAAAAAGAGTGATCAAACGATTGCTGTCAGAATGTTGAATAATCTGAGTAAAATTGGTAGATTCGACTCGGAGAAGAACAGACTGAAAATTGGAGAACATTGGTTGAATCCTAAGACTTCCAAAACTTTACTACGAGACGTTCTAACCAAAGGAGGTAAAATACAATCGGGAAATACCAATTACAGTAGATTTAAAAGCTTGCTGACTGATGAAGGAATCACAACTGTCAGAAAATCCCCGCATCAAACACGTAAGAGTCAGAAGAAAAAGTTGGTCGTTCCAGGTACTAATTCATGGACATCGACACGCTAAAAGAGTTGTATTACAATCCTGCATTACATACATCTCTACGAGGAGCTAGAGCTTTACTGAAAGCTCGTAGAAAGCGAGAGGGAGAAAAAAGAATCCGTGAATGGTTGAGTGGTGAGGATGCCTACACGTTACATAAAAGAGTTGTAACTAAGTTTAAACGTCATCCTACAATTTTAGCTGGAATAGGGGAACAGTTACAGGTAGATTTGATGGATGTTTGATCTCGAAAAGAAGAAAATAATAATACAGCATTTTTACTGACTGCTGTTGATTCTTTATCTAGAAAAGGATGGGCTGTGCCGCTAATCTCCAAATCAGGGCAGGTTGTAGCCAGAGGATTGAGAAAAATACTAGAAGGGGAAAACTATAAAGCTTTACAATCCGATAAAGGTAAAGAGTTTGACAACGTCAATGTAAAGACTCTCCTGGCGGAAAAAAAAATCAAGCGCTTTACAACCGAAAATGAGACGATAAAGGCATCGATGGTGGAGGGTTTTAACAGAACTTTAAAAGAGAAGATATATAGATATTTGACATATAAAGATGATGACAGATACATTGATGTTTTACCAGAAATGGTTAATGCATACAACAACACAATTCATGGTGCTATAGGTATGAGACCGAATGATGTGAATTTTCAAAATCAGGAACTTGTATGGAATCGTGTGTATGAAGGAGGTGAACATAGTTTAACTCAAGAAGCAAAACTAAAGATTGGGGATTATGTGAGAATAAGTAAGGCAAGAGGAGCGTTTGAAAGAGGATACACCCCGAATTGGACGATTGAGATTTTTATAATGACTGATGTACTTATTGATGAAAAACCTGTTGTATATAGGGTGAAAGATTTGGCTGAGGAGATGATTGATGGTACCTTTTACGAAAAAGAGTTGCAAAAAGTAAAAAAGCTCACGATTTTCAGAATTGAAAAGATATTGGGAAGAAGAATGAGAAGAGGTAAACGACAGATTCTGGTTAAGTGGTTAGGATACGGAGAAAAGTTCAACGAGTGGGTAGATGAATAGTTTATAAGGAAAGAACGCTCGATATAATCATCATACGTTGAGAAAATGTCGATGCTGATAACTTTACCCTCAAACTCTAGTGGTGAAGAGTTTCCTGATAATAACAATTCCGAATTTACAGTGAGACTGTATAAATATTTGGTTATCAATGGTGGTAAATGGGAGGTAGGTCTGCTAGATATGTCTTATTCTAATAATTGGAAGAATGTTACCGAAGGGAAAATATATCTAGAAAAGACTAATGTCTCTGGTAAAAGCGAAAAGTCCTTCATCTTAATCGGTAATGGAAGATATGATAGTATGGAGGAGTTGGAGGAGATTATACGAAAGAGAATGAGTGAAATGGATTTAGACAAAAAATTTGCCATCTCCTACAACAAGATCACCAACACCACTTTACTAACTAACAGCGATCCTGATACTGCCATAAGCTTTTCCAAAGATATAGCATATATTTTTGGATTTGAACCAAAAACTATATACCCTCATGGTAGATACAATAATATCTCGCCCCCTGATATAAATTCTGGTTTAACATCTCTGTATGTTTATTCCAACATTGTTGATAATAGAATGGTAGGAGATACGAATGTACCTTTACTGAGAGTAGTTCCGGTTCAAGGAAAGAAGAATAGTGTTGTGTATCAAGAATTTAAAAATCCTCACTATGTTGACGCTTCATCACTAAATAGTGATCTGATTCAAGTACTTATAACGAGTGACGACGGTCAAGGAATACCATTTGATGGTGGAAAGGTTGTGTTGACGGTTCACTTTAGAGAGAAACAATTATAATGAGTTTGGTACGATACACCTCTGAGGACTCAAAAGATTTTTTTGATGAGTACTACAAGATGCAAGCTGGAAATGGAATTGGAGTGTATAGTGGACGGCGGGTGATGCCTAATATGAGAGGAAATGGTCTTGGCAGTATTTTTTCAAGTATACTTAAATCCGCAGCACCAATGCTGAAAAGAGGAGCAATTAGTTTGGGGAAAAGAGCACTGTCTGTAGGTGAAAATGTAGCGCGTGATGTCATCGATGGACAAAGCTTTGCAGCATCAGCAAAGAAGAGGGGGTTGGCAGAGTTGAATGATCTGGGGGGAGATGTGCTCAATGCAGTCCGTCTAGATAGTATGAAAAGGAGAAAAACAAAAGGTGGAAAGAAGAGGAGAGGTGTTGGTAAGCGTGGCATATTTTAGTAGTAGCAGAATCCGGTATAAAGACAGCAGAGCTTGATATCTATATTCATTAAGCAGTAACACCTCAAGCAATCATCACTCGCAAAAGATGGCTAGCCTAAATGGAACAACAGGTAATAAGTTGGAAGGTTCTTCCTACAACATAAATCCAACGTTGGATGTATTTGCTACGGAACCAACAAACATATCGGTAGAGAGATCGGAATATGTTGTCATCAGACCTGATAGGTTAGATCCTTATGGTAGTATTGAGTTAACCTTGTCAGGGAGCACTGAACATTACACAGATCTCTACAACTCGTTTCTGCAAGTTGAAGCCACAGTTGTTCAAGATGATGGAACCAATATTACAGGTAATGATGATGATGCAGTTGTGTGGATGGGGGATTCAATGCATACATTATTCAGCGAGTTGAAAATGTCGATAGAAGGAACCACTGTTGAATACGCTAACAACTACGGTTTACGCTCCTACTTTTCACAACTACTCGAAAACAGTGCAGAAAGAAAGAAATGACAAGGTAAGATGGAAGGATGGCTGTATGATAATTCAACTAGCAAAGACGCTGCTGATCACAAAACCGCAGATAAGAAAAAGAGGAGAGCTGTAATCATAGGTGGAAAGACAATAGAATTAACTGGAAAACCTCATCTCGCATTATTTCAGCAGAAAAAACTGATAATTCCAGGTCCTACTATGCAGCTGGAGTTTGACCGTGCCTCCGGCAAACTAGCTTTGTTTGCTGCGAATGAGGCACCTGCAGGAGGAGCCAAGATTAGAATTGATAAATTTGAACTTCATCTTTGTAAAGTTAAGGTGAATCCTACAATACAAAACTCCCAACTCAGTTTGGCGTTGGAAGGTCACAACTACATTTATCCAGTTGATCGAAAACGGATAAAACTATATGGAATTCGTGCTGGGGTTGCGCAGATTGACATCACTTTGGAAGAAAACAAACAAAAACCTAAACAGATCTATTTAGGTTTAGTTGATCACAACGCAATGAACGGACGTTTCGCCTTGAATCCATATAAAATGAAACACGCTAATGTTGATAGTATTGTATTGAGAGTTGGTGATTGTCCAATTGGAAGAAGATTTGAGCCAAATTATGCTAGAGAGATTTTTGGAAGAGAATATCATCAGTTTCTACACGCTACCGGAACTTTGCTTGAAGGTGATAGTCTCGGTATTACGAAAGAACAATACCTTGATGGTACTACACTTTATGGATTTGATTTGACTGGTGATTTTCTTAAAGAAGGATTTCACTCTAAGAAAAATGTCACAACAAGTGTGGAAATTTGTTTTAGCACTAACACGACTGATGGATTATCCTTGGTAGCATACTTTGTAAAAGACGGTGTGTTGGAGATGGATAGCATTCTTCAATTAACTATCGGGGGAGACGCAGTGCTTTAAACAGAAAGTTAGAGATGAATACCATGCAAATTCGTTCGATCTTATCTTCAGACGTTTTATGTCAAAGCGTAGGGATTCATGTTGAAGCTAGAGAACAGTTTTGGAAGCAAATTTGCAATTTTCCAACAGGATGTTTCGTATTCAACACCCATTATTCTCACCAACCTGGAGAGCATTGGTTGGCTGTGTACGCTAATGATTCAGAGGTGGATTTTTTTTACTCGTTTGGGCGTTCTGTTTCCTTTTATCCAGATGTAAATGAAATACTGAGTATTCATGGAGGATATGAACCAATACAAAGTAATGAAACACAACTACAAAAATTTTTTTCATCTGTATGTGGCGATTATTGTGTATACTTTTGTTTACTGAGAAGTAGAGGGTGGAGTATGGATGAAATTGTTAGAAGTTTACGAGATATAGGAGATAGTGAGATGAGAGATCACTCAATACGGAGATTTATCATACAGACCTATCCTAACTTCGAGTTCATACAAGATAATACAGTAGAAGGAAGAGATGGAGTGCATATACAAGGAACTAATTTACTAAGTAAATTGTTAAAATAAATTATTATAATTGATTTTTTATTTGATATAACAAATAAAATGAATAAAATACAACTTATCTCATTATTTGTGCTAAACACTACAGAACCTATAAAAACTATTATTTTGTAATGTTTCAAGCAAGAAGTAAATAAGATCTTCTCATTTTCTTCCTCAGGAGCGCTCTTTAGTTATATCTAAAAGACATAGTAACTAATGACTCTATCATACATAGTTATATGAATTAATTTTACAAAAAATACTTTGGAACTTTCTTTAAATAGATATGAACGTTACCATCATAGAAGACGAGTCACGTCCTTTGTGTTATCGATTAAGACTCCGATGTGCTGTTCTGGACAATTCTCTTTTTCATTTTCATCAAAGTAGGAGAGACAGGTGTGTTGCAGCAAAGTATCAAACAGTTCTGAGGCTTGAATGAAAGCTTGAAGAGCCGAGAGTAGAATGACATCGTAGGAAATCATGTTGTTCGTATTTTGTTTTAGTCTTTTGAATACGATTACACCGCTTTTTTCCGCCACCACAGATGAAGCTGTTTGAGCAGGGATGCTAAGATCTCCAATCAATAGCTCTCCTTTCACCATACATTTGTAATTAGCCACTATAATATCGGCAGTCTTGTTCCAACGAGTATCACATTTTCTTAGCATTCCAGGATTCTCATAAGCTATAACACTTCCTGTCGGAAAATCGTGTAAGTGAGCAACACTGAAATAAGCCTGTATTTGTCTCAAACTCTTGCCGTACAATGAGTTGAATGGATCGTTGATCTTTCGATTACATCCTTGAAATTCAGCGGTACGAAAAATCGCATCTCCTGTCTTTCCTTCTCCCATATAAATTAAAACAATTGGACGTGTTTGCTTAGCTTTATTAACAAGCAGTCCTATTTCGGTTGAAACATCACTCTTCACCCGAGTTCTCTTTTTATCCTTTCGGTAGTTGTGTGATGGCGCACTTTGATTCATCACGAAATTCAACAGACAACACCTCCATAACTGTTGGTACTGGTAGTTCGCAGATTTCCATGGACTCTTCAAGTTTTTCTAGACTATCTGGAGAGAGAGAGTTTTTTTTTAACCCGGCGCTCTTGTAGGTGAGAGTGGTTAGTTCATTACTTCCAGCATCTTGAAAGGGTATTCTGGTGTGACGAAAAAGCGTTTCATCTCCAACATCCGTCAAAACTAGTTTTTTGCACTTCGAGCCAGTTTCATTATCATCTTTTGTCAAATCAATGAAAGATCGTTTCCTCATTGATGTTCTTTTTGAAGGCAACTTGTTAGTAGGAGATGTGAATGAAGTAAAATCTTGTTGGGATTCTGGTTCATCAACCACCAATTGACTTTCTGCCATATCAAAGATAGAAGAAGGTGATGGGGAAAGGGTTTGCTGGGGTCCTGCTTCTTCATTCATCGGTTGACTTCCTTCGTCTTGAGTATTCATTCTAAAAAAACAAAACATTTTGTTTAATTTTTCGTAATTAATTTTAAAAGATCATAAAGATCATAAGCCTTCAGCTAGTTGTGTTAGCTAACAGAAAATAAATATTTTTACTCTTACCTTTATAAAGAAGGTGAGCTCCTAGTAGTTGCAATAGAAGGTTTAGTAGATGTTGCTTCTCCGCTAGCCGTTGTAGAACTGGATGCTTTCTGTGTGAAAACAGTGGCTCTTAAATAGGTAAAGTTGTACTGATTAAATCCTATGAATCATCATTTTTTCACGCGAATACAACTCAATGCTTTCGCGAGAATAAATAATTTATTTTCACACGAATGGAAACTGTTTCTTTTGCGGGAATAAACATTTTATTTTCACGCGAATACAAACCAATGCTTTCGCGGGAATATATAACTTATTTTCACGCAAATGGAAACCGTTGCTTTCGCGGGAATAACAATGTTATTTTCACGCGAATACAAACCAATGTTTTCGCGGGAATAAATAATTTATTTTCACACGAATGGAAACCGTTGCTTTCGCGGGAATAAATAATTTATTTTCACGCGAATGGAAACCGCTGCTTTCGCGGGAATAAACATTTTATTTTCATGCGACTACAAACCAATGCTTTCGCGGGAATAAATAATTTATTTTCACGCGAATAGAAACCGTTGCTTTTGCGGGAATAAGTAATTTATTTTCACGCGAATGGAAACCGTTGCTTTCGCGGGAATAAACATTTTATTTTCACCCGAATACAAACCAATGCTTTCGCGGGAATATATAATTTATTTTCACGCGAATGAAAACCGTTGCTTTCGCGGGAATAAAAATTTTATTTTCACGCGAATACAAACCAATGCTTTCGCGGGAATAAATAATTCATTTTCACGCGAATAGAAACCGTTGCTTTCGCGGGAATACAAATTTTATTTTCACGCGAATACAAACTAATGTTTTCGCGGGAATGAATAATTTATTTTCACACAAATGGAAATCGTTGCATTCGCAGGAATAAACATTTTATTTTCACGCGAATACAAACCAATGCTTCCGCGGGAATAAATACTTTATTTTCACGCAAATGGAAACCGTTGCTTTCGCGGGAATAACAAATTTATTTTCACGCGAATAAAACAGGAATATTTCACGCGAATAACACTATTCTGATAGAGTTTTCGCGTGAGTGTTTTTAATGGTTATAAGTTAAATGAGTAGGAGTGTCTTATAGTATATAAGAACAGCTCTCTCTACATAGAAATCATTCTCTTCAGCAATAACCTCAGGAGCATCAACTACTACAATAACCTCAGGAGCATCAACTACTACAGCTGATTTTCTTGGTGATAAGGTAAGAATTAATAAAAAAACTATTTTAATCGAAGGTCAAATGTAATTATTTTACAACACTGTTTAATCATCCTATACTAACACATAACTTTTTTATTTTAGTTCATTATGAGTTCAAAGTCATATACAATAACAGACTTCCTCCCAGAGATTTATCACAAGTATATCAAAGAAAATGTAGCCGTGCAGGGAAATGCGAAATATCCATTAAAATTGCAAGCTGCGTTATTCTGTATAACGCAGCATTTGCTAACTTTAGCATCTTTATACGGAGAGCTACCCATACAGTACCAACCACATACATTACACAAGAATGCTGACAATCAAGAAACATTTTTACAACTAACAATTCAAAACAATTTTGAGACAGTTTTGAAAATGTCTAAAATCGTGAATATTAACCATTTTTTAAAAAAAATTAAGAGAAAGGTATGGGATCAAGATCTCACACAAAGATTAGTTAAAGCCCAATGGACTGAAGAATTAATGCTTGAGTTTAAGCCTAATATTTTACGTTATATTCAAACAGATGAATGTTTATATACATCTATCGCTTCGTTTGAAGTTATGTTATGGCTTTTTCAAGAATATAAACTTTAATATATACAATCATACAATATTTAATTTCTATTCAATGTACATAAATATATATATATAGTTATCGAAAAAATTATCGAAACTTAAATGCCATACATTCAAAATTTAGATGTCATGTAAGCTCAAATTAATTTCGAGTTATGTAAAAAAATTATCAAAACTTGAATGCCATACATTTAAAATCTATATGCCATATAAGTTCAAATCAAGTAAAAAAATAATCAAAACTCAAATGCCACTTAAATGCCACTCAAATGCCACTCAAATGCCCCTCAAATAAAATACAATATAAACTCGGCGAATCCATCCAACGTCGTAACCCATTGCCTCAACTCCAAGGTCTAATCCACAAAAAAAAACACTTGGTAGGGAGATCTGCTCATATATTACTACTAATAACGATGAAAGTTTTGTGAGTGTCAACATTCCTAAAGCTCAATATAAGGTTTCATAAAGTACACTGTTAATTAATGAAATGTATTGTATTTATTTTTACTCAATTTGTACAATTGTTTACTGCAGGTTCAAACTCTGGTTGCTTTCTTGATGCTGCTTCCAATTCATGCCAACTGATGACTTTTGAGTTCAACCTTCTCTTTTGTTGCTTCATGTGTAATTTTCTTACGTTTGTATGAAAAATAGCATGCTCTATGATGTATTGCAGAGATTTTATGACTAAATTGGGGTAACATGCTTATATGAATGATTTTTAATTATTTTAAAACCGAAGTAATGAAATCTGTTTCAGGAGTAATGTCTATAATTTTTTAACGATATTGCAGTGCTGTACCCAAATCACAAATTTGTGATTTGATTCAAATCAAATCACTATGTACATGATTTGTGACAAATAAAATCAACACTTGGATCATTAAAACTTGATCAAATCAAATCTGTTCAGTCATCAAATAAAATCCCAAATCGTGATTTGGAAATATTCGGTAAATGAGATGATCAGAACCAGGCACTTGTCCAATGGGAACAATTCGAGGAAGTTGCATACTGATACTCTCCCCCCTCTGTATTATGTAGATGTGTAATACAAATATTGTAGCATAGATAGTCATCTTTGTGGGAAGTCAACAACAATAAAAAAGTAGACATACTAAACAAAGGTAATCCTGTGGTGGCTCAGAACGTTTTGTGTTTTGCGTTTTAAAACGTCGGAACGATTTTCAAACCGTTTGAATGCTTTTGAAATAGTCTGAAGTTTTTGCAAATCTTCTGAAAGCTTTGTGATATCGTTCATACTCTTTAAATGTTCCGAGCCGATTTTTTAGCTCGTTATATTGATCATAGATCTTCAGTCCATTTACGATCGACAATGTTTTTACTAAACACCAAGAATTTAAATTTCCTTTAAATAAACAAAAAAAAATTTATTTATTAAATATTAGTTGCTTTATAATATTTTAAATATTATATAAAACCTAATTATAATTGTAAAAATTTTTTTTAGAGACTATATTCAACAACAGTCCTTTGCAGTTAATTGATTCGCTCTATGTCTGTTGATCTAGTTTGTGTTGGTAAAGTTGTGTAGAGGCTATAAAGAAAATGATGGCAATCGTTTTGGTTTGAAAGCCATGTGCTTTGCAACTATTTCGAAATAGTTTAGATTATTTTCAAGCAGTTCAGATTATAAGAAAAATAGTTTATTTGGTTTGTAAATAGTTTATACTCCTTCTAAAGCGTTCATGCGGCTTGTAATTTTCTAAACCATCTGAAACATTTCTAAATCGTCTGAATTATTTGCAAAACAACTATATGCTTTGCTAAATTTACGATTGTTAAACAGGAAATACAGGTTTATTGCACTAATCCTGCAACTGCGAAGGCTGACAGTTTACGTATTATAATCAACAAGTCCGTTTTTAAACATGGTTTCTTGGGCTATTTTACTACAATTCCCCAATTAATTTCAATGTAAAATACGTCTAGCGTTATGAGCGACCATATAATCCTAATGACTATGGTTATTCGCAGAAGAAGTTTGTGAAGTGGCTGCTTGTCGCAGTTACACTTCAAGGCCATGAATGAACTGTGAAAGATGCTCATGGATATACAGGTATTGTCAGATAAAAATACATAGAAGGAAGTACACGGCTTTGCAATAATATAAACATAATAAGAAGAGTATCACAATGTTTATTGGCAGGGTAGGATTTCAAGGCGATTCTAGTTATTGCATTTCAAGAACATGAGTTGGAAGGAAAGTTCATGGCTGAGACAGCTCCGATGAGGGCGCATGAGGAAGCCCCCCTGCACTGAAAGCTCTCTCAATAGGCGCAGACGTGGCTTACACTGAGAATACTTTCAGTGTGAGGGTGAGAAGCCCCGTCAAATCCTTCACCCGCTAATAAAATCTCATGCTGCAGACCACAGCTAGTTGCTCTGGCAGACACTGCTTCATTAAAAAAAGTTGGAGAAAATCTTGTCTGTTCCTTCCTGTAACTCTTGTGTCGCTGATAGAGTTCCTGGATTGTGTACGTCTACGGTGGTACAATTTTCCAGCTCTTCTGTCAACAAATCTGAAAACGGCACATAAATAGCAACAGAGAAATTATTGGATAAGTTGGATTATTAAATCAATCACTGTATCAGGTCTACTTTCTAACATTAAATCAATAAAATGATTGGCTTTATTGATGTATATATGTATATATACATGCATTATAATAATACCAATGAGGTTTTGTTTTCCTGGTGATTATCAGTGCAATAAATTATTTTTATAGTTATAGTTAGCTTAGATCGTAATGAAAAATATAATCGTTAATTAAAAAAATAAAAATGTTATGTATATATCTCAATTTATTTTCTGAACACACATACATATTTATCTATTATTATTATTATTAATTTATTTTCTGAACATACATATCTATCTATTATTATTAATTTATTTTCTGAACATACATATCTATGTATCTATTAGTATTATTAGTAAGTCCAAGGTAACAACTAACCATTAGTATAATGAATAAATTTATTATCTAATAATAAAACATTAGTAAACTTCACTTATAATAATAATTATTATAGTAGTGTGCAGGAATTTGTGGTGGCCTCTTACAGGACACACCATAGGTAGCGCCACTTGCACTTACTACCCTGATTGTTTCAACCCTCAGGCTGCAGTCTCAGTCTCTTGCCAGCAATGCGCAGTGGACAGGTCTGATCAGCAGCAGTTCTTTAGCATGACTGGCATAGGCTGACTGCTGATCATCTTTTTCTGTTGGACAAGCTGAAAGAGGTGGCCTCAACCGCCTATTCCACTACTGTCGAGTCCACCCTGCAAGAATGGCTGTATTGCGCTTATCAACTGATTGAATGGCTGACTCAACTCTATTGTCTGCTTATCTAATACAGAGAGAAAGAGAGGGGGAGAGGGGGAGAGGGGAAGAGGGGGAGAGGGGGAGAGGGGGAGAGTGGGAGAGTGGGCGAGAAGAGGGAGAGGGAAGAGGGGGAGAGGGGGAGAGGGGGAGAGGGAGAGGGGGAGGGGGGAGAGGGGGAAGGGGAATGGGGGGAGAGGGGGAAGGGGGAGGGGGGAGGGAAGGGGAGAGGGGAAGGGGGAGGCGGGGAGGAGGGAAGGGGAGGGGGGAAGGGGGAGAGGGGTGTCTATAGAAAGTAGTGAAGTAAAAGTGCTGCACAAAACGTTCATGGGACCTTCACCGACATCCAGACAACATTTGTACAACATTCACTTGCTTGTTGGGAAATTATTAAGCAGCGGCTTGACTCTGCGCATTAAATTTTTTTTTTTAAAATTGAGCTAGATATAGACTGAAAAAAATAATGAGAAACAACCGCCACATCATCCAAGGTAATGCGGCGGTGCAAAGGTCATCCTAACGGAGAAACAGGAGAACACAAAAAGCAATCATCCAAGCCTTAACAAAATGCTGGTTCTGGGTGGAAAGATAGATTACACAAGCAAAGCTAAAACTTTATATCTCTAAACTTTTTCTATGGCCTCTACTTTTATTTTTGAATCATGTGATTTATATTACATTACTATATAGATAACTTGTTTGACTAATAGTCATTCTGCAGGATATTCAGTAAGTTATAAATAGCAACAAAATTTTGTGTTTTTTAGCAAAAAATGTCTTAGACTCATCCACTACTTCAACCTATCCCTAACCACAGTATTGTGATTTCGTCCGCAATAACTTTTTCATACCAGGAGATGGCGAAGTATGCAGAGTATTTTAAATAGAATGATAAAAACAAAAAGCAGTGTTGGCCGAGTTATTATCAAGCAGCATAAATGAGATATTGATATTTAGTACTTGAAGTATGTTGTTTGATTGGTATTATGCACTCAAATAGTTGAAGAAAACTATAAGTGTTAATATTTGTGAGGTAATATTTGATGATTGCAATGTAGAGAACAACTTACAATCTGTAATACTAATAATACATAGTTTCCAAATCAATAGTTGAAAGGCAAAACTCTGAGGTTGAAGTGTTTGCTCTGCAGCAAGCTTATTATTTCTAGAATGTATCCCTCAATACATATTCCAAAATGGCCGTTCCTTCTGTATCTGTGCATAGAGTTGAGATAGTACAAGCTATTTTATTTGAGATAGAGCTCTAATCTGAAAGTGAGTTTTGATTAAAAAATGTTTTAGGTCATAATTAAAAAACTTCATTCAAGAAGTTCTACATCAATTTACATCAATGCTTGTTGTGAAGATTAGATAGACAATCTGTATATTGTTGTAACAAACTCATAAACTCTAACATTTAGTCTGCAGTTCTGGCTATGTGAACTGTGGTTATGGCTAGGTGAACTGTAGTTCTGGCTATGTGAACTGGAGTTCTGGCTATGTGAACTGCAGTTCTGGCATGTGAACTGTAGTTCTGGCATGTGAACTGTAGTTCTGGCTAGGTGAACTGCAGTTCTGGCTATGTGAACTGTAGTTTTTTTCAACGAAATTCTATGCTATAGTAAACACGAAACTGCAAAATGGAATGTTGCTACCCCGATAACATCAAACTTTAAATCATAGTAGACTTTTTATTTCTAGCTCCTTGCCTGTTGAGTTGGCGACAGTTTTAATACTATATTTTCTGTATTTCTGTTTCTTGGAACAAGAGGAGGTATCTAATAACAGTTTTTGATATTTCAAGATCTGCTGGGAATAATTCAGTGGTCAAACCTAGAATGATTTGTTCGTGTCTAATGTTAAATCTCAAGAACAGTGGTTTTAAGGATTAATCAAATTTTTGCATCAAGATATTGCCACAAACTACAAACTAATTTATAGAATCTTCTATTTTATTCCTCTTGTCTGAGACTTTTATGTAGTGTATCCTTCAAGTTGTGTTACAACCAACCAAAGCATGCATTCACTAAACTGGTTGATTACAAAAAATGTGTATTTACAGTGCTAACTTATGTGTTTCTGTTCGTTTTGCATCATAAATTAATAATTACTTCTGTCTGGTTCCCATCCAACATTTGGCTGTCACATTTGCAGAATATCTGGTAACTCAGAAGTTTATTTAATAGAACAAACATTAATTTAGGTAGTCAAGAACATAATGCTCAGATAGATCAGATCCAAAGACTATAATCACTTAGCTCATGACAAATCACCTGCAAAATACTACTTATCACACAAAATATATACAAACACAAACTAAATATTGTAAATTATGTTTCGTACAGCAAATTCCTTGCTCATAACAGTGTCACTAAACACTAGTCTGTGTTTAACTGGGAATGACTTGAACTTTTCCACTCCTGAAGGAAGTTGACTGTCGAATTTTACGTAGATAGGATGGATAGATTAGAACATACACCATAACATTAGCTATTCCATAAAATGCTTGACTGTATACTCCTACCCATTGATAGATAATGTGACTTTTGGTAGACACATCTTCTGATGCCATTACCACTATCACAAAAACAATAATCGGTAGCACAGTTGCATATAATATAACGCATGTACTTATCATATATCTTGTAGCAGATTTGACTTCTTTATTTGTAACTGATGCAGTACTTCGTAGTTGGTTTGCTCTCAATCTATGAATAATTTTTCCAAATAAAAAACTTGTTGCAATCGATGGTAACCCCATTCCAATAAGTAACAGGTAATTTAAACCCTTGACTTCTGAGAGACTATCCTTGGTAGAAACTCCATAAACGGCGCTGACACAAAGTCTTTTCGGCGAAATACTGACTCCGGTGATTGATAACAGGGTGTTGACCAGCCAACCCAAGACTGAAAGTTTACCGATGTTCTTTAGAACTTTGGAAGTTTTATAGTCAAAAGGTCTACAAACTGCATAATATCGGTCTACACTAGCTAACATCAGCTGGTAGTATCTGCATTGAATAGCACACTCTGTAGCTACCAATAATACTGCACTTGCTGCCACCGGTGCTGTCTTTAGATACTCATATGTCGAACAGAGTAAGCTCACAACAGCTAATATACTGGCAAAAATGTCAACAAAAGTCAAGTTTATAAGGACGTAGTAATAACTGCCTTTTTCTGCCTTTGCAGTAATCTTGAGTCCAATGATAGGCAGAATATTAATAACAGCGGAAAGAGCATTAAGAGAAGAAGCAGCAGGCGACAAATGGTTGTCACAGCTAGCAGTAGTGTTTTGGCAATCTCTCAATGTAGTAAAGTTTGCTGATTCCATTATCTGGTGTTCACTCCACGTCTTTCCACCAGAGCTAACAGTCTATAACTAAGATGTTTGATCAAGTTTTACAACACCAAACATACATAATATAAAACAAGAGAGTGCAGTGATTGGTAGAAAGACTTTCATAGTTATTGAGTGTGATATCGATTGTTTAAAACGAGATAATCTCAACTATAGACTTGTAGCAAAGCCAGTTAGTTGCTTCGTGTAATAATAGTTTTCAGTGTTACCTCGAAATAGTTTAGTAGCTGATCGCAAAATGACTTTTTCATGTGTTCTTGTTAAATTTTAAGAATCGACACATATATCTGTAAGCCATTTTATTCAGTGTTCAAAATAGAGAATGCTAAGCTATAGCCACAAACAGCAAACTACATCAGAGAATCTTTCGTGTTATTCTTTCTGTCTGAGACTTTTATGTATCGTATGTTTCAAATTGTTTTCCAACAGATTAAGGCACACAATCCGTCTTTCAACAGGTTGGTCGCATCAAACACGCTTGTACAGGTCTCCACTATGAGTTTATGTTATGGTACTTTTCCTAAACCGATCATTTTTTTGTTTTGGTCTCATCCAACAGTTGGTTGACATATTATTGAAATTTCTTGTAAAATAGAATACGCTGATGTTTTTTGTACTACTCTTGAGTTTATCTCACGCAATAAAACTCTGATTCAGGTAATCAAGATCAGAGTCCATAAAGCAATCAATCAGCCAATGTCAAATAACCTGCAAAATGCTGTCCATTACATAAAAAACAATACAATAATTGCAAAACAAGTATTGCAAACTGGGTTTCTTACTACAGTTTTCTGGCTTGTAACAACATCACCACACTCTTGTGCGTTTAACTGGGAACAACTTGAACTTCCCAACATTCGATGAGAATCGACTATTAAGCTTTATGTTTTTATTACGAACAGAATACAACATAATCATAACATTAACTATTCCATAAAAATATTTGCTATGTACAAATATCCATTAATTGGTAATGTGCACTTTGGTAGACATGTTTGGTGGATACGTTTCGTAGACATGTTTGGTAGACTTGTTTGGTAGACATGTTTGGTAGACATGTTTGGTAGACATGTTTGGTAGACGTGTTTGGTAAATATGTTTGGTAGACTTGTTTGGTAGACATGTTTGGTAGATATGTTTGGTAGATATGTTGGGTAGATATGTTTGGTAGACATGTTTGGTAGATTTGTTTGGTAGACATGTTTGGTAGACATGTTTGGTAGACATGTTTGGTAGACGTGTTTGGTAGATATGTTTGGTAGAAAAGTTTGGTAGACATGTTTGGTAGACAAGTATGGTAGACATGTTTGGTAGACTTGTTTGGTAGACATGTTTGCTGAATGTCATTCTCACTATCACAAAAGCAATAATTGCTAGTAATTGATAGGGTTTTTTAGCTGTTAGGAGACGAATTGTTTTTGCTGCTTTTTTCCGTACAATTAGTAGCTGGTTACACCATACCTATTAGTCATAATTGATCTTTAACTAAACTGCTAGTACGTTATTCACTTAAATTCACGTTAAAAAGAATCTTAGGACAAAGTTTAGAGCTCTTGAAATGAGGACTTTTGTTACAGTTAAATTTGATTATTCTTAAAGTGTGATTGCCAAGCATAGTCTTATAAACTTATGGAAGATGTAAAAAAGTTGGCTCATTCAATAAAACCGCAGCAGTTATTTAATACATAGTTTGGTGGATCAAAAGTGCAATTGAACACCATTTAACTATAAAAACCTGGTTAAATGGTTGAAAGCTGCGAAATCAGTTCACTTCCATCATATTTTTTGAACCTGCGCTATAGATTATGAGTTGTCTTCTCAGAAGTTTGTGTACCAAGCTGTTATCTCTTGTAAATAAATACGGCCCAAAACCGGTGAGACAGTGATGTAAAAAAAAAATTAACAATAAAATAGTTTTTCATCATCGTACAAAGAGTTTTGAATGCTCTTGTAACAACATTCTTGAGCTTAAATTGCATAGAAAAGCGAGCCTGATTTCAGTCATTTCTTATTGCAATCTTGAAAATTCAGATTAAAAAAGGACTGCTAGTTAAGTTATTCATCTCTTTTTAGCATTTCCATGTGGTCCTTCATAACTTCCAAGAAACCAAAAAACCTTACAACATATTTTCTCAGAAAGGACTTTGTCTTTCCTTTCCCTTTTTTCAACTGCAACTCTATAGTGAAGGAATCAATGTGTTGACAATTTAACAGTGTTGGCATTTTATGTAAACATAACAATTAACTAACCGATTCTTGACAATAAAAAACAAAAAAAAAATCCTTGAGGAATTTTTGTTTGATAGGCGAAACTTAATAGCTCAAAATCAAATACTTATGCAAAAATTTCCTAATTTCTTGCCTAAATCTAAATCTAAAAATAAATGGACAGCTTAAAATACTTGATGAAGAGTTGCTCCACTTATTAAATTATAGATGTACCTGATCATTGATGTTAAAGGGCCTAGGACACCTAATTCGAAGAGCATTTGATTTAATTCAAACTTTTTGAGGTTGAACTGTGTTCAGAAAAATTGTCTGGAGTTGCCCTCTCACCGGTAACATAATTCCTATAGACACAGTCAGCACTCGCCAAGACGTAACTACTTCCCAAAGATGCAACAAGTTATATAGAGCTATAAATCGAGTTTGCAAAATTTTGGCTTGTTTGCATAGAAGTAGGTCCTCCTAAGTAATTGTATTGTGCAGAGACTGCTATGATTGCAAAAAGAAATGATATTGCAGCAAATTTTAATCTTTTTGGAGCTGTTTTTCTCAAGTCAACAATTTGCTTTGTCTTTGGTAATCTTGCTATTATGTATACACGGAGTTCACGTGGTAGCGTTTGTGATCGAAATCAAAAGAATTAATGAGATTTTTTTATCAAAATAATAATTTTCAAGCGAAAAATGAATCAAACAATAACATTATTATAATTTTATAAGAATAATTCGGAGAAAAAAAACATTGCCGAAATTTTATTTCCGATGCTGTTTTTTAACAACAACGATAATAATTCAATCTCAAATACCGTCTATGTTTCCAAGAAAAAAATGAAAAAAAACTAAATAATAAATAAAATTTTTAAAGAGTAGCTTCAAGCTAAGAAAGAAACAAAAACGGTACGAACTACTTGTTGGAATATAATATATAATATCATAATGCTGATGGTCCCTTCTGTCATAGACCTACATAGACCTCTACGTAGTTATTGCGCTTTTGTTGCTGCAACTGAGTTGTCTCAATAGTATTACAATGGTTAATGAGAAACAACTCTACACACAAAGTAGTCTTGCAAAGCCCGTCCTAAGCCCTTTAAGAGTGGGTATCCATTGGTAATTCATGAGAGATAGAATTAGGAGTAAATGAAGAATTACAGTCGTTAAGATTCATGAATGAATTTTCTCTGCTGCTGATATGACTTTCTTGTCATCGTTTTCTTTTCTGTTGTAACTTTTTCTTGATTTGATGATGTAAGAAGTTGCATTGTTGTAAAAAAAAACAAACAAACAAACAGCTCATATACTACATACAGGCTTATAAAAGTAACCACAGTTATGCAGTGCTTGCAGTATATTTATGTAAATGGTTGTGAGAAGTATTAATGTGTTGAATTCTGAAGCTGTTAAGAAAAGATTCAGCGCATTATACTGAGAGATTACATATATTTTGAATAACAAACACCTGCAATTCGGAAAACTAAGTTTTTACTAGTAGCATGTAGAAAAACCTCCAACCTGCGTTTAGATTAGTAAAAACAATAGTTTTTTTGTTAATTTGATTCGAGTAATATACTGGTGTTGCCTTTATTTGAATTCTTCAAACAGTCACTAATGTCAAAGAAACCCAATTAGCCAAGCATAAAGCTGTTACATTTTACACACTAACACAGAAGCCATTCTGTGTTTTGACTGAATGAGAACTAGACTAAGGACTCAATTGTCCATTTGGGCTTGACACAAACAATTGCATTGAGACCAGTACAATACAGCAACAGTACGCTGTACATTGCGTCTGCGATGCATCAGAAAACCACTAATAGTGTTTCACATCTGTTTTTATTTGTTGGTACATCGTTTTCAAGTGGGAACAATTAAGCCAAGTGGAATAGCTATACAACAAAGTATAAAATTGAATGGTATGTTATGACTAAATATAAAGTTTTACATTGATTCTAGCAAAGAATATGAATAAATGTGCAGAATCCAAATGCTGGCTGACCCAACTCCTCAAATAGTTGAAGCTAGCCCTAGTAGTAGTTATATAATAATGGTGGCATAATACCCGAGACAGCAAATGTTTTCACAGAAAATTTGTAACACTTCGATGATACTGAAAGCCTTTCAACTAGCTAACAATGAAACATAAAACTATCAAAGTGAGCTGGTGAAATGTTTATAGGAAATGCCCAGAAAGCCATTGATTACAAAAGTATGTCAATATAAAAGTCAGGAGTTAGTCACTAACCGCAGTACAACTTGTATAAAAACAATGCAGTTTTATACAATCTTGAGGGAAATGTGCACTCTACAATCCAGTACAACCCGCTAATAAATAATTGATTACAACTGTGATTACAATAATTGTTTTGGTTAGGTAGAGTTTTTGCAGCTCTTCAAAACTTTGTGAAATTTTAAATAAAATAGAATGATTTTTATATTTTTGAGGTATTGTCTACATCTGACCTCATCTAAAAATTGAAACTAACAACTTTTTGTCATAATAATGGAGACAACAATATAATATTGTTTACCTTAATTATTAGTACTATTACATAACTTCTTACAGTAATAAGGCTAATATCATCAAATAATGGCTATCATTCTATCACCTTTTTATTTATGGTTATTAGTGAATGATAGCTGTTCCAATATTCATCTAACTGAAAATTTTTATTTACTCATCAGTGGTATTAATAATTAATATCAATTTTTATCATTTTGCGCAGCTATGTAAAGTGTTTATGCAGCTGTTAAGACAAAAAAATACATGTTTATGTTGAATATTCTCTACTTGTATGTGGACCAGCCTTAGCATACTTTTTTTAAGATTACTCACGTATACCAACAGCGGGAAATCTCTATTTATGCCGCGATTATAAACGGATATTTACTGATGGACAATTAATGCTACATCATGATGCTGAAAAAAGCTTATGTAATATTTCAATGGAAATAAATTCTGAAGCATGAAACTGCTTGTTTTTAATTTATTTACAGCTTTTCAATATTTATGAAATACTTTGCCGACAAAAAAAGTTCTCCGTATGCAAACAGGCCTTTTGTGTAGGCTTTATTGTACCCTTCATTGACCAACTGATGCATAGCTGATGTTGTTGCTTGTTTCATTAGTTGACTGTTGGAAGCAGTACATCATGGCCACTCGGCTGCGTTTGCCCTGCATTGGATTGCTGGTAGTTATATTTGTTGTTGCGTTGCTTATGACAACGACACAAAAAACCTTCCAAGCTCGAGATGCGAAAGTAATGTCTATTCGTCAAATCAGCACCGAGAATCTCACGACATCAACGCGAGAAGCAAACGAAAAACAAAAGAAGGAACTCAAGCTCATTCACCTTTATACAAAGTTTTATAGAGTAAGCTTACTATCGTTTGCATCATACAAGCATGCGCAAACTGTTTGCGAGTACAAATGTGTATGGAGTACAAATAACACCGACTACAACAGGAGTGATGCTGTTATATTCAATCTCTATAACAACCTGGACAGAAAAAACTTTGTTATCAGTAAGTTACCGGTTAGAAATAGCGTTGACCAAAAATGGATTCTTATAGTCAGAGAGCCTCCAGCTTTCTATTACCCAGAACAAATGAAACTTCTAAACAACATGTTCAATTTAACAATGACATTTCAAACAACTGCAGACATTTATATTCCATACGGTGGATATTCACGATGGATCAAACACCCACAAACCAAAGTAAAATATGTAAATATACAAGAGAGAAGTAAGCTAGTGGCTTGGGTTGTTAGCAACTGTATCACAAGTAGCAGAAGAGAAAAATACGTTGAACAGTTGAAAGAATTCATTCCAGTAGATGTGTTTGGGGGGTGCGGTAAGCGTATTAGACAAAAGTTTATGGGTGCCAAGCAATACAAGTTTTATCTGGCATTTGAGAACTCAGACTGTGAGGATTATATAACAGAGAAGTTCTGGTTGAGTCTAAAACGTGGTATGATACCCATCGTTAGAGGCCGACGAGCCAATTATACAAAGTTTGCCCCTCACAACTCATACATACACGCAGATTCATTCCTATCTCCGAAACATTTAGCAGAATACTTGACAAAAGTATCAACAAACTTGACCTTATTCAACAGTTACCATCAATGGAAGCGAACCTATAAAGCTATGTCAAGGATATTTACGATAAATCATGGATGGATGTGCGACGTATGTTAACAAGTACACACCGCACCGAGGAAGACTGTAGATGTCTATGAACGGTTTAGTGAAACTACGCAATGTATTGCATTCGTAGATGAGAATGGTTTCAGAAACAGAACTGGAGAACATGTGGAAGATTTAGATTGTCAATGAGAGTTCTAAGTGCGTGGTAAAGACTTATGAATACTTTTTGACATTGCTGGGGTACACTGACCAGTCACCTGTTGTCACATACATACTGCATTTCACTGTGATAGATCAGCGTGTCATGCATCTTTCTATTGAAGGAAGTGTGTTGTTTATTTTGCATAGTAAAAATAAATAATAGCAAACACTCACAATGGTTGAGGAATCGTTTTTTTTTTCTCATTCTCTATCAACTGCTTTGTGCACATAACAGATTAAGATAATGTTTAGTAACTGTCATGACAATTGGGCAGACTCTTCTTGTGTCAGCGAGTAAAATGATTGGATTTCTTCATGTTGTAGTTTCATGATATTCAGCGGCAGCGTGTTTGCGAGAAACAGTACTTATTTAAAAATTAGGATAGAGTTGTTTTTTAGTAATCAATATTTTCGTTAGCGTTACAGCAGTAGAAACAATAAACTGTCATCGATTAAGCAACGTTTGTTGATGCAAGGCCATTAACGGAGATTTAAATAATTATTGTAGTTTATGTTGAATATCTGTGAGCCACAGCATCAACATGCAGTATATTAGAGATGCCAAATGTACTTGCTTAATTTTTGCATTGTTTTAGTAAAAATAAATATATTTCATTATAGTTATAAACATTATTTTATCATTAAATTACTAAACACCTAATTTTTTGGCCTGGGTGACAAGCAATGGTTGTAAGAGAAGACAACTCAACAAATCCGTCTGTTTGCACGGCCACTCATTCTGCTATAATCGTGTTATCAAAAGTTTTGTCCCGCTTTGGGAACGCTTGAAAATTAGTAGTAAAATTACTAGCAGTAACTTTACCATAAGTGCAAATTTATATGCTATATAAAGCAATGCAGTCACTCAAACCATGATGATTCAGATGCTGAGGCAAGTTGTTAGTCGAGGCTGTTAAGCTTACTGGCAGTATCTTTGGCCCAAATTTTAGCAGAAAAATAAAATCATCAAATTGAATAAAATATTCATAAATAAGTTTTGATTCAGGTAATAAAATTTTATTTATATAATACAAACACTTGAATTAAAACTTCAATTCTTGAAAAACTTTGGAAAAAGATCTTAGCAAAGAATACTAATCTGCTTCCGTAGGACTAAATACCTGATTGAGATGGGAGTTTGTCTTATTTCGCAGTGGTTTGAGGCATCAATATAAAAACAAACTTTTTGAGCAAAACTTGGTTTTCCGGAAGGAGAGGTCTGATTTTTTAAGGGCTATTGGTTCAAGCTCCTGCGTGTTATACATTTTTGGTGTTTCATCTCATTGCTATGGCAAATATTGATCAATGTGTGTGACCCATGAATAATTCCCAGGTGTGTGACCCATGAATAACCCCCAGGTGTGGGTCCCATGAATAATCCCCAGGTGTGTGACCCATGAATAATCCCCAGGTGTGTGACCCATGAATAATCCCCAGGTGGTGACCCATGGATAATCCCCAGGTGTGCGACCCATGAATAATCCCCAGGTGTGTGGCCCATGAATAATTCCCAGGTGTGTGACCCATGAATAATCCCCAGGTGTGTGACCCATGAATAATCCCCAGGAGTGTGACCCATGAATAATCCCCAGGTGTTTGACCCATGAATAATCCCCAGGCAGACATTAGGGGTGTTTGCTAATTGCTGAGCTGGTACACTTTAGAAATGCGTACATTTTTGAACTTTCATCGCAGAACTTTTCGTCAGATCTGGTATTTGTTTTGTTTTTCACAGTTTCAAATTATTATCATTAAAATTTTTTGATTTCATCTGTTTTAAAATATTTTTTTTAACTGTAACATTGTTTTAGTTTTTGAGATATTGGGCATCCAATATATCATATGAATACCTGTGCGTGTATGCTATGGTCAGCGGTTATAAGTATATTATTTTTATGTTATGGAGTAACAGGAAATGGAAACAGCGCTGCAAGTGGGAACGTAATGTCTAGACTATAATGTGTTTGCATTTTTCATGTTCCAAATAAATCCAGTGAGGGACTCTCTCAGTCCCATCCATTCACCCGGCAGTTTTTTGCTGATTTATTTGTTTTTTTTATTCTTGATTCTGATATTTTTGGGTTTCATTTTAATTTAAAGATGATTCACTTTCTGAATTTTTCCATTGTGTGATTTTTCAAAGTTTTATCCTCACTGTACGTTATCATTATCCTCTTTGTTATAAAACACTAAAACTCACCATTTATCTCCTGCAACCTCTAAGTCTGTATTGGTGTGATGGATAAACTTTAAAATCAAATAAGCAGGTAAGCATTTGATACTTTATATAAACACATATAACTTATTAGTGTATTGGAGTGTAACATTATGTGACATGTTGACCTCAATTGTGCATGATCGCCGTGAGCTTCAGTCTGGAAAACTTATTTCTCAGCGAGTAATATAGATGACTGAAATACCTTCATATGTGCTACTTTAGAGGATATGGATATGAATTTTAATAAAATCTTGAATGACTTTTTAAAACAATCTATGTTTGAAAATTGGCACTCAACATGGCGAGTTTAAAAACTGTCATTTTGTTCAGAGTTCCGCTTTGTTACAACAGAATTTTCTTTTTGAATTTTTTCTGACCTTAATTAGTGTTACATAATGCACAGAAGTTATAAGACGTGAAAAATTATTAAAAAATATGAAATAAACTATAAAATGTTAAATTATATAATTGTTTTGCTAAATTTAGATTTATGATGTAAAACTTTCTAGCATTAAAACTCAATCATGATTATTCAAATTGTAAAAGTGTACTGCACCAAAGAGATTAAACAATCACAAATGATAATTGATTTAGCAAAGAACAAAAACTCCATCACTGGTCAAAAAGCAAGTAACGCAGTATCAACATTTGAGTTTTAGACAATTTGTAATATATAATTTATAATTAACAATAATAATAAATAAGGTCTAATCATGACGCTATTACTATTGAGTTCATCTATTTTTTCCGTCATTTAAGTAGGTCAACTCCCCTGCTGTTGTCACTGAAGTGTGTCAACTCATTTCTCACCACTTCTGGAGTGGGTAAAAACCAATTCTAAATCCTTTTGGAGTGGATCCACCCAGTTCGCACCACTTTAAAAGTGAGTAGACCTGTCTCTCTGCCATTTATGGAGGAGACTGATCTACTTCTCACTAACTTTGGAGTGGATTGATCTGCTTCACTCCATCTGTTTAGTAGATCGACCTACCTATCCCCACCGTTCTATTGAATGGACTAACATCCTGCCAATTTTAGAGTTACTCAATCAGCCTCTCACCAGTTTTGTAGAAAGTAGATCAACCGCTTACTGCATGTAGAATCGAAATACCTTTAATTGGCAAGTTTTCAGTGGAAGAATAGAAAATGACAAAATATTTCCATTTCAAAAAAAAAGATAGATTAAAAAAATTAAATAATTTACACTCTATTAGTTGGAGGATTGACTCTGATTGTTAAACAAAACTTTCCAAGTTTATTTGGAAATAAATATAAAGAAATAATTAAAAACAATTATTGTAAGCTGAAAACTTTACAGATCACTGAACCAGACAATGCCTGAAAACAGAAAAAAAATTGTTTTTTCATTTTTGTTTCTCCAGAGGAAAAGTGCAAACCCTAGACCTTCACAGTCCAAGGAGACGGGATGGTGCATGGGTGGTCCTAATGCACAAACATGAATAAAAGAAGTAACCTCGGCTAGTTTTAACAAAATATCGGTGCTAATTGGCAGGCTAGATGGTATAGCCAGCACTCACAAAGCTAGGTTTATTTACCAAGAAGCAAAAAAGTGAAGTGTTACCAAAAATGTTTTTTTTATCTTAAATGTTTCTAAAAACAAGCAACTATTAGCTCACTTTAACTTTCATTGATTGCCAAGTACGTCACTTTTGGATTGTGGGCGTGGTCAACTATTTTGAATAATGATAATTTTTTATAAATGGAGTGACATAATCTGCGTTTAAGATGAATTTTGATTAGTCCAATCATTTATTTTTAGTTTTACTGAGGGTCATTGCAACAGGAATAAAGAATCTTCATGAAGACACACCATCAAAAACTGGTTCTAAGATTTAATGTTGGGCATTACTATTACATGGCGCTTTTCATCTGGCTGAAATTTTCACACTGCAGGCATAAAATCTGAATTACCTGCACGCGTAAAAACTGAATTAGTGGTCTCTGTCAATACAGTTGCATTTAGTGCACACGCATTGAAAACAAAGTCAACGCTTGTTTATTGTGCAAATTTTATTTTTGAAATGGTAACAAGTTATTGATCAGGTGGACCAATGTGATCACAACCTGATCACAATCACAAGGGTCATCTTATACTCTTTTTACCTATAGAATAGACGAAAATTGTGCTGGTTTTGGTGAGTTGGGGAACAATAAATGGTAGTCATACAAGAATGGACAAGTAATGAGTATGTAGAATAATAATAAATTAAATATTAATGAAAACAAATAGCGGGATATGATTGGCCAAATAACTACTGTACGGCAATGAAATAAATATACTTCCGGTCTAAAGATGACATCAATTTGAGGCAATGTAAAAATTGGAAGAGGGGATTTTTGCAGGCTTGTAGATCAGCACCGAGTATACCTAGAGGGTTATTCAATGCATCAATCTGCTGCTTAAGACTTGAATATTCAAAGATTCAGCAAGGATATGTTCAATGCTGGCATGCTAGAATTTCATAAGTTTTACGGAAATCTTAAGACTTTTAAAACTGCTTTTTATGCCGAAAGAGTTAGCGAAGGTAATCTTTTCATAATTTACAGACTTGCCAATGTCTTAGACATATGCACAAAATTTTTGAAGTATTCAAATTGTCTAGTTATGTTTTTTATTGACTTAGGTTTGCAAAAAATTTTGATACTAACAACACAGCTTCACGAAAAATTTGTTTTACAGTTTGCAAGTTTCGCGTTAATGAAAATTAGTTTGATTTAAGAAAGGAGTGCTGAGACATCACGCCGAAACTGTTTTTTCAGGAGTTGAATATTACAAAAGTTTCTTGGCTACCAATGAGCCTTTACATTTGCATTTATATCTTTGTCAAATTAAATATAACAATTAAGGAAAATTACTTGTTTTTAGAGCTGCATTTGTATCATTACAAAGTGTTATTGATAGGTAAATTAAACAGGGGTGAAAGTTTTCAACATTCTATCAATTGGAAGAATTTTGAATAAATCAAAAAACTCGATTAATTTGAATAATTCAAAGTTCATCTTATAATTTGGAACAACCGGAATTTTTTTCGACCTGCTTGTTAGACTTCCATTCACCTCCTAATAAATCAAATCAACCGTGATCAGCTGACTTTAGATTGGAAGCTGTTTGCCCCTGTATTTCTCTCAGATGGGGAGAAAACTCTTAACTATATGAAAACAAAGGACTCGGGATGACTTTCACCCCTGATTTCACAACTTCTTCAAGTATATTAAAACTTGTGTGTTATTTACTCACACAAAATGTTGAAATATTTTGGTCTCTAACTATAAAATTAGCTAACATCCAATGCAACATTTTTTTCCCTGTTGATGATAAATTGAATTTGCAAACCAATAACGATGAAAGTTTTATTAGTGTCAACATTCCTGAAACTCAATATAAGATTTCATAAAGTACACTGTTAATTAAAGAAGTATTTTTTATTTATTTTTACTCATTTTGTACATTTGTCGATTGCAGGTTCAAACTCTGGTTGCTTTCTTGATGCTGCTTCCAATTCATGCCAACTGATGACTTTTGAGTTCAACTTTTTCTTTTGTTGCTTCATGTGTATTATTTTTATGTTTGTATGAGAAATAGCATGCTGTATGATGTATTGCAGAGATTTTAGGACTAAATCGGAGTAATATGCTTGTATAAATGATTTTTAATTGTTTTAAAACCAAAGTAAAGAAATCTGTTTCAAGAGTATTGTCTATAAATTTTGTAACATTATTGGTGTAACAAGTTTAATGAACGGTTTGTACACGTTTTATAACAACATTGGTGTAACCTTCTTTGATGAATGCTTTGCAAACAATTTATAACAATGTCGCTGTGACATGTCTAATGAATGTTTGCAAACAATTTATAACGATATTGGTGAAACATGTTAAATAAACATTTTGTAAACAGTTTATAATGACATTAATGTTAAATTTCAATGAATGTTTTGTAAACATTTTATCACGACATTGGTTTTGTGAACATTTAGAAATGACAACTAATAAAAACGTTAAAAAAGTATTTGTAGGGCGTGGGACAATGGGTGTGACATTGCAACAACATTGAAAAGTGCCAACAAAAAGTCATGAAATAAACGTCATGCATACAATGTCCAGAAGACATTATTTGACATCCAGGCAAAGTTGATGCAACATTATAATATACCATCACCTCAAACATTGCTCGAATGTTTGTGGGTAACATTGTGAATAACGTCTCATTAAGGTTTGAGGGTGCCTACAGAAAGTTGTGAAAGAAACGTTCTGCGCACAATGTTTAGGGAATGCTGATTGACATCTAGGCAACAATAATGCAACATTTTGAATTATTGCTATACAAACATTAGGCGTTTTCGGCGTGCTCAGCGGGGGCTAAACGCTTACACTTAATTGTCAACGGCAGTTTTTGTCATGGGATTATCAGCCCTTTTGTAGCAAGTTTTTTCAACGTGAATCAACGCTCATTTTTGCGTTTGTCAACGAGTTTACTGTGTACGTTGGCCAGCTAACACCTATAAAATTCAACGCGTTGGTTTTCCAAAGGAGTTGTTTTCTCAATAATTATGGCACTGTACCCTTTTGCGGCATTATAATAACAACACCGTGCTACCAAAAATTATGATTTTTTTTTTGTTTTCAGTAGATGTTAATGTCATAGATTATTATTTTTAATATCATCATTAGTAATTATGCTATCATCATTGCCAATAATAATGTTAATAATATTATAACTTTCATTCGTTCTATTATATTATCATCTTCATCTGATAAAATATTGAATTTGAAACGAACGTAGACAGGAACGAACGTCAACAGGAATGAATGCAGACATAGCTGGACTGAATGTGGACACATCCTGGAATGAACATCGACAGACCTGGAATGAAAGTCAACTATGTTGGAGAGAAAAAGAATTCGACGTTTATACTAGGAATTGTCGACGTTCATTCCTGGAAACATATAAACTTTCGTTTCGATGTTCGTTCCAGGATTAAAATAAATTATTGTTTTTTCCCGAAGAAGACAACTCCTGGAATGAAAGTCGAAGTGATATGTTATATATCGTCGAGGACGAACATAGACACATCCAGGAAAGAAAGTCGAAATTCTCTGGTTTGTTGCAAAGTCGACATTCGCTCCAAGTCTGTCGACTTTCATTCCAGGATGTGCCTACGTTCATTCCAGCTATGTCTGCATTCATTCCTGCCTAGGTTCCTTCCGATTCCCTAAAATATATTATTTTGTAAAATAATTTTATATCAGTTGTGAATCAGCACTTAATTGTTATTATTAATTATTAATTTATGTTTTTGTTTGTTGCTATCATTATTATTTATCATTAATATCATTATTATTCTTATCACCATTATTATCAATAACAATACAATTTGCATTTGAGGGTTTGCTGAGTTTTAATAACATTATATATAAATGGCAGATGATGCAGTTGTTGTCAGGGCGACAAATCTTGCAATGAACAGCTACTTTCTGACCCTAGATTTTAGGCTAACAAACTTATGATTGCTGGCTATGATTATAACTAACGGCATAAAACGAAAAAAGATAACTTTTGCAAAATTTTGTAAAATGTACGCACTTGCCTACTTCTATAAGTTATCGTTCGAGGGATAAAAAAATCCATGCGTTGCGACACCAAAAACGCCTATTGTATAAATGTTTGTCCATAACATTGGGAACAACATTTAAGTAACGTTCAAGGGTGTCTACGGAAAGTAGTAAATTAAACGTGCTGCAGAAAACGTTCAGGGGACCTTCACCGACATCCAGACAACGTTTGTACAAAATTCACTTGCTTGTTGGGAAATTATTAACTGGCAGCTTGACTCTTCATGTTGAAAGAAATTTTAAAATTGAGAGAGATATAGATCAAAAAAATAATGAGAAACGACCGCCACATCATCTAAGGTAATGTGGCGGTGCAAAGGTCATCCTAACGGAGAAACAGGAAAACGCGAAAAAACAATCATCCAAGCCTTAACAAAATACTGGTTCTGAGTGGAAAGATAGATTGCATAATCAAAGCTAAAACTTTCTATTTCTAAAACTTTTCTACGGTTTCCATTTTTATTTTCATTTCTTGAATCATGTGATTTATATTACATTACTAAGCAGGTAACTTATTGGACTAACTGTCATTCTGTACGATATTCGGTAAGTTATAAATGTCAACAAAAGTTCGTTTTTAGTTTAGCAAAAATGTCTTAGACTCATCCACTACTTCAACCTATCCCTAACCACAGTATTGTGATTTTGTCCGCAATAAATTTTTCATACCAGGAGATGGCGAAGTATGCAGAGTATTTTAAATAGAATGATAAAAACAAAAAGCAGCGTTGGCTGAGTTATTATCAAGCAGCATAAATGAGATATTGATATTTAGTACTTGAAGTATGTTGTATGATTGGTATTATGCAATCAAATAGTTGAAGAAAACTATAAGTGTTATTATTTTTGAGGTAATATTTGATGATTGCAATGTAGAGAACAACTTCCAATCTATAATGCTAATAATACATAGTTTCTAAGATCAATAGTTGAAAGGCAAAACTCAGGGGTTGAAGTGTTTGCGCCGCAGCAAGCTTATTATCTCTAGAATGTATCCCTTAATACATATTCCAAAATGGCCGTTCCTTCTGTATCTGTGCATAGAGTTGAGTTAGTGCAAGTTATTTTATTTGAGATAGAGCTCTAATCCCAAAGTGAGTTTTGATTAAAAAATTGTTTTAGGTCATAATTAAAAAACTTCATTCAAGAAGTTCTACATCAATTTACATCAATGCTTGTTGTGAAGATTAGATAGACAATCAGTATATTGTTGTAACAAACTTATAAACTCTAACATTTAGTCTGCAGTTCTGGCTATGTGAACTGTGGTTCTGGCTATGTGAGCTGTAGTTTTGGCTATGTGAACTGTAGTTTTTATCTACAAAAATCTATGTTATAGTTAACACAAAACTGCAAAATGGAATGTTGCTACCCCGATAACATCAAACTTTAAATAATAGTAGACTTTTTATCTCTAGCTCGTAGCCTGTTAAGTTGGTGACAGTTTCAATACTAGATTTTCTGTATTTCTTTTTCGTGGAATAAGAGGAAGCATGTAATAACTTTTTTGATATTTCAAGATCTTCGGGAATAGTTCACTGGTCGAACCTACAGTGATTGGTTTGTGTCTAATGTTAAATCTCAAGAACACTGGTGTTAAGGATTAATCAAGTTTTTGCATCAAGATATTGCCACAAACCACAAACTAATTTATAGAATCTTTTATTTTACTCCTTCTGTCTGAGACTTTTATGTAGTGTATCCTTCAAGTTGTGTTACAACCAACTAAAGCATGCATTCACTAAACTGGTTGATTACAACAAATGTATATTTACAGCGCTAAACTTTTGCGTTTCTGCTCGTTTTGCATAATAAATTAATGCTTACTTCTGTCTGGTTCCCCTCCAACATTTTGTTGTCATATTTACAGAATATCTGGTAACTCAGAAGTTTATTTAATAGAACAAACGTTAATTTAGGTAGTCAAGAACTTAATGCTCAGATAGATCAGATCCGAAGACTACAATCACCTAGCTCATGACAAATTACCTGCAAAATACTACTTATCACACAAAAATTATACAAACACAAACTAAATATTGTAAATTATGTTTCGTGCAACAGCTTCCTTGCTGATAACAGTGACACTAAACACTAGTCTATGTTTAAATGGGAATGACTTGAACTGTTCCACACTTGAAGGAAGTTGACTGTCGAATTTTACGTAGATAGGATGGATAGATTATAACATACACCATAACATTAGCTATTCCATAAAATGCCTGACTGTATACTCCTACCCATTGATAGATAATGCGACTTTTGGTAGACAGGTCTTCTGATGCCATTACCACTATCACAAAAACAATAATTGGTAGCACAGTTGCATATAATATAATGCATGTACTTATGATATATCTTGTAGCAGATTTGACTTCTTTATTTGTAACTGATGCAGTACTTCGTAGTTGGTTTGCTCTCAATCTATGAATAATTTTTCCAAATAAAAAACTTGTTGCAATCGATGGTAACCCCATTCCAATAAGTAACAGGTAATTTAAACCCTTGACTTCTGAGAGACTATCCTCGGTAGAAACTCCATAAACGGCACTGACACAAAGTCTTTTCGGCGAAATACTGACTCCCATGATTGATAACAGGGTGTTGACTAGCCAACCCAAGACTGAAAGTTTACCGATGTTCTTTAGAACTTTGGAAGTTTTATAGTCAAAAGGTCTACAAACTGCATAATATCGGTCTACACTAGCTAACATCAGCTGGTAGTATCTGCATTGAATAGCACACTCTGTAGCTACCAATAATACTGCACTTGCTGCCACCGGTGCTGTCTTTAGATACCCATATGTCGAACAAAGTAAGCACACAACAGCTACTATACTTGCAAAAATGTCAACAAAAGTCAAGTTCATAAGGACGTAGTAATAACTGCCTTTTTCTGCTTTATTGTCATCATTTCCTTTTTCTTTTGTAACCTTTTCTTGATGTGCTGATGTAAGAAGTTGCATTATTGTAAAAAAAAAACAAAAACAAACATCTCATATACTACATACATCTATATAAAAGTAACCACAGTTATGTAGTGCTTGCAGAATCATAATGTAAAATAGTTGTGAGAAGTATTAATGCGTTGACTTCTGAAGCTGTTAAGAACAGATTCAGCGCATTATACTGAAAGATTACAAACACTTACAATTCGGAAAACTCAGTTTTTACTGGTAGCATGTAGAAAAACCTTTAAGTGGTGTTTGGATTAGTAGTAAACAATAGTTTTTGTGTTAATTTGATTCGAGTCATATACTGGTGTTGCCTTTATTTGAATTCTTTAAACAGTCACTAATGTCAAAGAAATCCAATTAGCCAAGCATAATGTTGTTACATTCTACACGCTAACACAGAAGCCATTCTTTGTTTTGACTGACTGAGAACTAGACTAAGGATTCAATAGTCCATTTGGGCTTGACACAAACAATTGCATTGAGACCAGAACAATACAGCAACAATACGCAATACATTGCTTCCTATCACATCACTATGTGCTTTTGTGATGCATCAGAAAACCAGTAATAGTGTTTCACGTGTGTTTTTATTTGTTAGTACATCGTTTTCAAGTGGGAACAATTAAGCCAAGTAGAATAGCTACGCAACAAAGTATAAAATTGAATGGTATGTTATGACTAAATATAAAGTTTTAAATTGTTTCTAGCAAAGAATATGAATAAATGTGCAGAATTCAAATGCGAGGTAGGTGCAGAACTGCCCATTTTGCGGCGTAGCCCATGTTATTTTCCCATCTAACTAACAAAAATTGTCTACCTTTTGTCCCCAAGAGTAATATCGCAATAAATCGCCAGTTCTGCACCTAAATGTCAAATGCTGGCTGACTCAACTCCTCAAATAGTTGAAGCCAGCCCTAGTAGTTATATAATGGTAGCATAATACCCGTGACAGCAAATTTTTTCACAGAAAATTTTTAACACCTTGATGATATTGAAAGCCTTTGAACTAGCTAACAATGAAACATAAAACTATCAAAGTGAGCTGGTGAAATGTTTATAAGAAATGTCCAGGAAGCCATGGATTACAAAAATATGTGAGTATAAAAGTCAGGAGTCCGTCACTAACCGTAGTACATCTTGTATAAAAACAATGCAGTTTCATACAATCTTGAGTGAAATGTGCACTCTACAATCCAGTACAACCGGTTGATAAATAATTGATTATAACTGTGATTACAATAACTGTTTTGGTTAGGTAGGGTTTTTGCAGCTCTTCAAAACTTTGTGAAATTTTAACATAAAATAGAATGATTTTTATATTTTTGAAGTTTTGTCTAAAAGTTAAAACTAGCGACTGTCATAATAATGGAGACAGCAATATAATATTGCTTGCCTTAATTATTATTACTATTACATAACTCTTACAGTAATAAGGTTAATATCATCAAATAATGGCTATCATTTTATCACCTTTTTATTTATGGTTATTAATGAATGATAGTTGTTCCAGTATTCATCTAACTGAAAAGTTTTATTTACTCATCAGTGGTATCAATAATTATTATCAATTTTTTATCATTTTGCACAGTTATGTAAACTGATTATGCAGCTGTTGAGACAAAAAAATACAGGTTTATGTTGTATATTCTCTACTTGTATGTGGTCCAGCATTAGCACTCTTTTTTTAAAGATTATTCACGTATACCAACAGCAGCAAATCTCTATTTATCCGGCGATTATAAATGGATATTTACTGATGGACAATTAATGCTACATCATTTTGATAAAAAAGAGCTTATGTAATATTTCAATGGAAATAAATTCTGAAACATGAAACTGCTTGTTTTTAATTTATTTACAGCTTTTCAATATTTGTGAAATACTTTGCTGACAAAAACTTCTCCATATGCAAACAGGCCTTTTGTGTAGGCTTTATTGTACCCTTCATTGACCGACTGATGCATAGCTGATGTTGTTGTTTGTTTCATTAGTTGACTGTTGGAAGGATTACATCATGGTCACTTCACGACGTTTGCCCTGCATTGGATTGCTGGTAATTATATTTTTTGTTGCGTCGTGGATAACAACAGCACAGAAAATCTTCCACACTCAAGATGCGAAAGTAATGTCTATTCGTCAAATCAGCACCGAAAATCATACGACAATAAGGCAAGAAGCGGAGGAAAAGCAGAAAAAGGAAGTCAAGCTCATTCACCTTTATACAAATTTTTATGGAGCAAGCTTACTATGGTATGCATCATACATGCATGCGCAAACTGTTTGCGAGTACAAATGTGTATGGAGTACAAATAACACCGACTACAACAGGAGTGATGCTGTAATATTCAATCTCTATAACAACTTGAACAGAAAAGACTTTGTTATCAGTAATTTACCGGTTAGAAATAGCGTTGACCAGAAATGGATTCTTATAGTCAGAGAGCCTCCAGCTTTCTATTACCCAGAACAAATGAAACTTCTAAACAACATGTTCAATTTAACAATGACATTTCAAACAACGGCAGACATTTATATTCCATACGGTGGATATTCACGATGGATCAAACACCCACAAACCAAAGTAAAATATGTAAATATACAAGAGAGAAGTAAGCTAGTGGCTTGGGTTGTTAGCAACTGTATCACAAGTAGCAGGAGAGAAAAATACGTTGAACAGTTGAAAGAATTCATTCCAGTAGATGTGTTTGGGGCGTGCGGTAAGCGTATTAGACAAAAGTTTATGGGTGCCAAGCAATACAAGTTTTATCTGGCATTTGAGAACTCAGATTGTGAGGATTATATAACAGAGAAGTTCTGGTTGAGTCTAAAGCGTGGTATGATACCCATCGTTAGAGGCCGACGAGCCAATTATACAAAGTTTGCCCCTCCCAACTCATACATACACGCAGATTCATTCCTATCTCCGAAACATTTAGCAGAATACTTGACAAAAGTATCAACAAACTTGACCCTATTCAACAGTTACCATCAATGGAAGCGAACATATAAAGCTATGTCAAAGATTTTTACGATAAATCATGGTTGGATGTGCGACGTATGTAAACAAGTACACACCGCACCAAGGAAGACTGTAGATGTCTATGAACGGTTTAGTGAAACTACGCAATGTATTGCATTCGTAGATGAAAATGGAGTCAGAAACAGAACTGGAGAACATGTGGAAGATTTAGATTGTCAATGAGAGTTCTAAGTGCGTGGTAAAGACTTATGAATACTTTCTGACATTGCTGGGGTACACTGACCAGTCACCTGTTGTCACATACATACTGCATTTCACTGTGATAGATTAGCGTGTCATGCATCTTTCTATTGAAGGAAGTGTGTTGTTTCTTTTGTGTAATAAAAATCAATTATAGCAAACACAAACACAATGGTTGATGAATCATTTTTCTGTCAATCTGTACAAACTGCTTTGTCCACATAATAGGTTAAGATAATGTTTAGCAACTGTCATGGCAAATGTGCAGACTCTTTTTGTGTCAGCGAGTAATGTGATTGGATTTCCTCATGTTGTAGTTTCGTGAATTACAGCGCCAGCGTTTTTGCGAGAAACAGTACTTGTTTGAAAATTAGGATTCGTCTTCCCTGGATTGATGCCTGATGAATAAAAACAGAGTTGTTTGATAGTCAGCAATATTTTCATTTGCGCTACAGCAGTAAAAACAATAAACTGTCATCGATAAAGCAACGTTTGTTGATGCAAGGCCATTAGCGGAGGTTTAAATAACCATTGTAATTTATGTTGAATATATGTGTGCCATAGCATCAACATGCAGTATGTTAGCGATGCCAAAAGTAACTGTTTGTTTTTTGCATTGTTTTAGTAAAAATATATTCCATTATAATCAAAAACATTATTTTATCATTAATAAATCCTCAAATTTTTTGGCATTAGCGACAACCAATGGTTGTAAGAGAAGGCAACAGAACAAATCCGTTTTTTTGCACGGCTACTCATTTTGCTATAATCGTGTTATCAAAATATTCGACCAGCTTTGAGAACGCCTAAAAATTATTAGTAAAGTTCCTAGCAGTAACTTCACCGAAAGTGCTTAATTACTTGCCATATAAAACAATGCAGTCACTCAAACCATGAGTATTGAAATGCTGAGGCAAGTTGTCAATCGAGTTAATTAAGCCTACTGACAGTATCTTTGGCCCAAATTTTAGCAGAAAAATCCAATTGAAAAATTATTCAATACCAACTTTTGATTCAGGTAATAAAATTTTATTTATGCAATACATTCACCCAAATTAAAATTTTGAATCATGAAAAACTTTTGAAAAATATTTTACCAAAAAAACTACAGTCTCCTTAAGACTAAATACCATGATTGAGATGGGAGTTTGTTTTATTTCGCAGTTCTTCGGTGTTCATCTCATTGCTATGGCGAATATTGATCAATGTGTGTGACCCATGAATAATCCCCAGGTGTGTGACCCATGAATAATCCCCAGGTGTGTGACCCATGAATAATCCCCAGGTGTGTGACCCATGAATAATCCCCAGGTGTGTGACCCATGAATAATCCCCAGGTGTGTGACCCATAAATAATCCCCAGGTGTGTGACCCATGAATAATCCCCAGGTGTGTGACCCATGAATAATCCCCAGGTGTTTGACCCATGAATAATCCCCAGTGTGTGACCCATGAACACTCCCCAGGTGTGTGACCTATGAAGAATCCCCAGGTGTATGACCCATGAACAATCCCCAGGTGTGTGGCCCATGAATAATCCCCAGGTGTGTGATCCATGGATAATCCCCAGGTGTGCGACCGATGAATAATCCCCAGGTGTGTGACCATGTATAATCCCCAGGCACACATTAGGGTTGTTTGCAAACTGCTAATTGCGCTGGTGCAAATACGCACCAGTGCGCTTTAGAAATGTGTAATTTCTGAACATTCATCGCAGAAATTTTGTTCATATCTGGTATTTTTTCTTTTCTCTTCACAAACGAGTTCCAAATTATTATTATCAAAATCCATCGATTTTATTTATTTTGAAATGATTTTTTAACTGTAACATCGTTGAAGTTTTTGAGATATTGGCCATCCATTATAACATATGTACATTATGCTCAATGATTATAAATATATTATCTTTGCTGTTATGGTAGTAACAGGAAATGGAAATGGCGTAGTAAGTGGAACATAATGCTCAGACTAGAATATGTTTGTATTTTTCATGTTCCAAATATACCCATCCATTCACCCACCAGTTTCAGCTGATTTATTTGTTTTTCTATTCTAGATTCAGATATTTTTGGGTTTCGTTTCTATTTGAAGGTGATTCAATTTCTGAGTTTGGCGATTGTGTGCAGATATCCGATTTTTCAGAGTCGTCTCCTCATTATACGTTGTCCTTATCCATTTTGTTATAAAACACTCAAAGTCACAATTTATTTCCTGCAACCTCCAAGTCTGTATTGGTGTGATGGATAAACCTTAAAATCAAATAAACAGGTAAGAATTTGATACTTTATATAAACACATATCATTTATTAGTGTACTGGAGTGGAACATCATGTGACATGTTGACATCAATTGTGCATGATCGCCGTGAGCTTCAGTCTGGAAACTTTACTTCTCAGCAAGTAATATAGAAAACTGAAATACTTTCATAATTGCTACTTTTGAAGATATGGGTATAAATTTTAATAAAATCTTGAATGGCTTTTTAAAAAATCTATGATTAAAAGTTGGCACTTAACATGGCGAGTTTAAAAACTGTCATTTTCTTCAGAGTTCTGGTTTGCTACAGCAGAATACTTTTGAATATTTGCCGATCTTTATTAGTGTTACATAATGAACAGAAGTTATAAGATGCAAAAAGTTATTTAAAAAAAAAGAAACAAACTATAAAACATTAGATTATATAATTGTTTTGCTGAATTTAGATTTATGATGTATAACTTTCTAGCATTAAAACTCAATCATGATTATTCACATTGTAAAAGTGGACTGTACCAAATAGATCAAACAATCACAAATGATAATTGATTCAGCAAAGAGCAAAAACTCCATCACTGGTCAAAAAGCAAGTAACATAGTAGCTAATATTAGGGTTTTTGACCATCTATTATATATAATTAATGAATAACAATAATGATAAATATGGTCTAATCATGCGGCGACTACTGTTGAGTTCATTCATCTCTTTCCGTCATTTAAGTAGGTCAACTCCCCTGCTGTTGCCACTGAAGTGTGTCAACTCATTTCTCACCACCTCTTGAGTGGGTAAAACCAATTCTAAACCCTTTTGGAATGGATCCACCCAGTTCTCACCACCTTAAAAGCGAGTAGACCTATCTCGCTCCCATCTATGAAGGGGACTGATCTACTTGTCACCAATTTTGGAGTAGATTGATCTGCCTCACTCCATCTGTTTTGTGGATCGACCTACCTATCCCCAACGTTGTATTGAATGGACCAACATCCTGCCAGTTTTAGAGTTAGTCAATCAGCCTCTCAACATTTTTGGATAAAGTAGATCAACCGGTTAACGCATCTAGAATGTAAGTACCTTTAATTGACAAGTTTACAGTGGAAGAATAGAAAATAATAAAATACTTGAATTTCAAAAAAGATTAAATAACTTACTAACTTACTCTCTATTAGTTTGAGGAATGACTCTGCTCATTAAACAAAACTTTCCAAGTTAAGTTGGAAATCAATAAAAAAAATAATAATTAAAAAAGTTATTGTAGGCTGATAAGTTTACAAATCAGTGATCCAGTTGATGCCTGAAAATAGAAAAAATTGTTTTTCCATTTTTTGTTTTTCCTGAGGAAAGGAGCAAATCCTAGACCTTCATAGTCCAATGAGGCGGGATGGTGCATGGGTGGTCCTAATGCAGAAACATGAATAAAGGGAGTAATTTGGCGAGTATTAACAAAATATCAATGTTGATTGGCATGCTAGATGTTAGAGCCACAGCTTGAAGAAGGGTCTCGAAGTGGGATGGTACTCCCATCCTAAAGATCACATTCCTCCATCAGGTCCTAGGGCTAGTGTACACAAAGCAGCAGTAACACTAACCAAAGGTTTTTTTAGCAGCATTTAGACTTACCCTAAACCCTCTCTATGGGTTCCATATGTTTTTTTATTTCATTTCTTGGATTACCTGAGTTGTATTAGCATTCCTGTTTAGCAAGTTTTCATTCCGCATGATATTCAACACTCTTTGAATGCCACTAAACTTTGCTTTCAGTTAAACAAAAATATTCTTACCTCTATATCACTACTTTAGCTTACACCAAACTACAGAATTGTGGTTTGATGTACCACAGCATTTGAATGTGAGAAGAAAAAAAGCATGGCATTTTTATTACCCGCCATGAATGAGATATTGATATTGAGTTGTTGAATCTTGCCCTATAACTGATATCATACACACAACTAGTTAAAGAGTAATGCTACTCTATGTGGGTTACCAAAAATATATATGATAGCACTTGAGTGTAATTGCAATAATCAAGTACGATTATTTTAAATAATTTATTTGTTCGTACTCATCGATAAAAATATTTCGCGATAGCCAATGGGGTGTTGGGATGACTTCTATCAGTCCTGAAGTTTTCTGGGAAATCTTGAAGAAATCCTGAGAATTTTGTTTTTAGAATCTGTGCTATTACTTACTTTTTTAAAATTTTAAAACTATTAAATTTCGATGTCTATTTAACAATCAATTTACATTTTTTGTTGTCATTAGAGAACTAAATTTAATCGTGTTTACGAGAGAGTTGATTAGCAAATCTTAGAGATCTCTTAGGGCTGATAGATGTCATCCCAGCGACACCAATGGTGCTCTAATACTGTAAAGGATTTCACCATACCCTTACCAAACTACTACTAGAGAGGAAATACCCAGTTACAATAACCGAAAACAAACGAGCTTGTCTTTCTATTAACAACTCCTCAACGTAGGGTAACCGCTATGCAGGGCTGTACCGGGTTGAGTAGAATCAACTCTTGCCTAGAGAGGAGTAGTGTTGGCTTCTCCAACAACTGAATGTGTACCGAGTTACACAGGGTTCTGCTATATCCGAGAGAACTCAGACAGTTTAACAAGGCAACCAGCCAGACTAAATACGAGTAGTCTATATCAATAACTTTATTGTAGAATAGTAAATGTATTTGCACAAGCAACCTTCTTGTACAAACTCCAAAACAACTCTGCCTCTCTGGGCCAATATCAGGATAGTTATAGCAAATTATATGTAAACAAGGTATTCGAAAATTAACACATATGATTGGCTGCTAGAAATCAGCCCATACTGATACAAAATATATTGCGACACACATCAGTAAGCTGGCACATTATAAAGATAGTCAATGGGGATAGAGACAATGAGAGTACATACTCCAGGATTCGCTAGAGTTTCAAGGTAATTGATTCTATTGGCTGACAATAAAAATAAGCTGAGGACCATTGGTAGTATTCAAGTTAGCCGCCTCAAACACATACCATCAAATTAAGCTCAAGGGTAATTATCTCCAAGCCCACCGTTGACATTTATTTTTAACATGACAGAGAGGGTAGTGAACATAAACTACCGTCTTTGGCTTTTACATCACGATTATACTAATATCGACAACTTTCAAAGTCTATGGCCATGATATCTAGAGATATATGTGTTTCTGTTTTTTTAAAAACACAGAATATTGTCATTTTTTTATTAGTGCAAATTGCTAACTTTATCCCTTTGACAGGTAAATTTTTTAATTTTCACTGTTGAAGTAATATGTTTTCTTTCTTCTGAATGCATGTTGCACAAATAAAAATGGATGTAGGAACAAATTAAATAACAAATTTAAAGTATACACTGGTATATAATTCTATCCAGCGAAAAACTGTTTCCGCCAACTGAATCGATTGTGAAAGACCGTTACTATCTACATTGCACACACAAAATCTGGCGCACTAATAGTTAGCTATGCTAATATTTGAATAGCTAGGAAGGAGAGCCGCTAGTAATAGAAGGGGAATTCCCTTATCCAGCTTCTTCCTAGAGCCTGCCTGCTGTATGCCCTGGTCACACGAGACCGATAAACGAAACTATAACGAAACTTTTTTTGAAAATCGCCGAGGTGCGACGATAACAGTTTCGTTGTGCTGGTCACACGAGAACTATAATTAGTTCGTTACGCCTAGCGATCACTAGTTTCATCCAATGACGGAGGATTGCGTTTTGTGCGCGGGCCATCTCATACTTTACTGCGTGATGTAAAAGCATGGAAGAATGAAGCAAGGTTTGGAATAGATTATTTTAATAAATAGCTAAGTTTGACCAGCCAGTACTATTCCAATTGTTTGATTATATATTATTATTATCTTTCATTTTTTTAAAACTCATTATGAATATAATAAAATAAAAAATTATTTATTCAAAAAACAAATGTGCTACTACTATGGAAACCACCATGCGTTCGTTGTGAATGACCCTGACATTGGAGACCAGCCATTAACAGAACATAGAAAATAAACCTATTAATGAGCTTATCTGGTCCAATGGTCCAATCACATACAAGCATCGCAACCGACGATTTTCCCAAACCTAGCATTGCTTGATCACGACGAAACTGAAATATTCGCTCGGTTTGCTCAGCAACGAATTCTCTGGGCTTGAAAAAATAGTTTCGTTGACAGTTTCGTCAGAGATTCGGTCTCGTGTGACCAGGGCTGTAGTCAGTAGTGCTATCAACAGGCTTGTCCAGACATGCCTGCTAGAACATTCATGACTCACTTTGCCTGCAGTGAAAAGTACATCAATTTAGGTACATGCTCAGTGCAATCAAGTACCACTTGCAGGCTACTAGCATAGTGGCTACTCTATGTAAAATCTACTCCAATATTTAACTATAGGTCGGTAGCGATAATGTTGTTTACACACCTTTTTATAATAAGCTCTAATTGTCTCTCGGAGTTGTCTGTATATGAAGTGCTATATACAACTGATTTATCCAGATCGAAGCACGACTCCTAAATTTATCAACTAAATATCTGATATACTTTGACTAATCAAACGAACAACATTTAGGCAGGTATTAAAAGTGTTGTGCGTGACATGAAAAAGCGGTGATGGGATGACATCTATCTGCCATGAAACTTTCCAGAGAATCTTAAAAAAATTTTGAGGGTTTACTTTTTAAAAGTTGCCCCATTACTTCCCATATTCATTTTGAAATAAATATTAAAACAATTAAAATTTCACACTTATCTAACTATCAATTAACATGTTTTGTTGTTACTAAACAGTTAGATTTAATTAAATTTAAGTAAGAGTTAATTAAAATAAATTAGGAAATCTTATGGATTTCTCAAAACGTCAAGACTGATAGAAGTAGTAATATATGAGCAGATCTCCCTACCAAGTGTTTTTTTGTGGATGAGTGCTAGGGGGTTATGCAATGAGTTACGACGTTGGATGGATTCGCCGAGTTTATATTGTATTTTATTTGAGGGGCATTTGAGCGGCATTTGAGTGGCATTTAAGTGGCATTTGAGTTTTGATTATTTTTGTTACTCAACTTGAACTTATATGACATATAGATTTTGAATGTATGGCATTTAAGTTTTGATAATTTCTTTAGATAACTCGAACTCATATGGCATTTTGAGAGAGAGGAGAGAGGAGATGTATCTACCTTGAATAAATACATTGATTAAAAGTGAATCAATGTAAGATTATATACGTTTATTACATAATAAGTAGGGGCGAAACCTCCTCATATAATAGAGCTAGATACATAATTCGAACTCATATATACAATGAATGCTATAAAATATATTGGATGATGAAGTTAAATATTCATCTATTCGTTATCGATATTTATAAGGATGATGAATGATTTCTTGTATTTTATATATATATAGTTATAGTAACTGTGGTAAAAGAAGTCTATTATGAAGGTTTTTATTTAAGCCATAGTAGGCTCGGTAGATACTAGTAGTAATATATGAGCATATTTCCCTACCAAGTGTTTTTTGTGGGGTCAAAATCTGGGGTTATGCAATGGGTTACGGCGTTGGATGGATTCGCCGAGTTTATATTGTATTTCATTTGAGGAGTACTTGAGTGGCATTTGAGTGGCATTTAAGTGGCATTTGAGTTTTGATTATTTTTTTACTTAATTTGAACTTATATGGTATATAGATTCTAAATGTATGGCATTTAAGTTATGATAATTTTTTACATAATTGTATACATAATTATAACTCATAGGGTGTCTAGATTTTGAATGTGAGGCAATTAAGGTTTGATAATTTTTTGTAATTCCGACTCATATGATATCTTGAGAGAGAGGAGAGAGAGGAAATATATCTACAATGAATCAATACAGTGATTAAAAATGAAACAATATGTGAATATATACATTTATTGTGTAATAAGTAGGGAAAATCTCATATAATATAGCTAGAGTCAGTAAATACTAAGTAACTGAAGTTTTTAGCCATTTCAACCGGATAAAAAAGTACAGTCACTCGTATAATGCTTGGGATAGGAAGATCTTCAAATATTTTGCAAACCGGAACTTTTGGTGAGTTAATCACTTGAGAACCTTTAGACTTTTCTATGAATCATTATATAATTATATACACTTATTGTATAATAAGTAGGGAAAATCTCTCCATATAATATAGTTAGAGTCGGTAAATAGTAAGTAATACAAAACAGTACAACTTGTAATGTCAATCAATACACAGGCTTTTTTATACATTCATTATCTGCTTGAGACTACCTGTTGTCAGCATTTGATATTGAGTTTACATACCATCAACACCAAGCTGTTCATCAAAATCTTGTAATTCGTTATCTAGGAATTCCTTAAGAACTTCATCCTCATTATTCGTTTTTGTTAGCACCTCATTGGAATTTGTTTGTGTGCAATATTGCTCCCAATCACTAGCGTTGGTTGAAGAAATGAAGACAACATTGTGGTATGGAATAGGATTTCCATTCTTACTCTGTTTTCTTCCTTTGTAAATCATCACACCAGGTGCACATCTTTTAGCTTCCTCGTTGTATCTGATCGGTAGTAAAAGCGTTCTCGTCTCTCTTTTTCCATTCTTTTCAGCGACATAGCGAATGCAATTTACAATGGATTCTTCTCCATTAAATCGAAAAGGAATGAATCTTTCTACAACTTCGATGTAAGCAAAAATGGAACAATCTTTGAAATTGCTGAGATACTCGATGTCGTAATCGAGTTTGAGTTCTTCTTCACTCATTTTTCTCAGTTTTTCAGCTTCAGCCGTAGCTTCCATTGTGGTTAAGCGTTTTGTGCTGATACGTTTGACATTGTAGTAAGTAGTCTCTGGTTTTTTTGAGTTTTCCATCTCACCCAGGTACAAAATGTTGAAAGGTAATGGGTAGTTATCAACATTGAAGCTTTCAACTACTCTACTTGGGCAAACAACATTCTGAAAATTCGCTCCAGTTGAATTATCAAGATAAGTGAGAATGTAGTAATTTCCATATGCACCAGTACTCTGTTCAATAGAAGCGATTTGCAAAACTGATGGAACAGGAAGTGATGCTAGTGTAAGAAACCCTCCAATCTTTCTCAAATCACATGCCTTCCATTTTTGGAGAGATTTGGCCATCTTGAGAGCTCTGTCAGCATCAGTGAGCAATTCTTTTTGTTCCATATTGTTTGATGTTGTGGGTAAAACCAGTTTTGGAAGAGCTCGTCTCTTTATTGTTGCTTCTTTTGTGACAGAGTTAGAGTTTTTTCTTTTGGAGGGTGTTTTGAATGTTTTTTGTTTGTTTTCGACTGGCTTTAAATCCGTGTAAGAAGCAGAAAAATCCTCCATAGTATTCTAAAAAAGAAATAATATATAATTCAGCTTTTCATGTGGAACTAAAAGATTATTTATTTCATACTTTACATTATAGCTAAACTAATTTTTATCTTTGCTAGGTAGGGAATAATAATTTTTTTAAAATTTTACCTTTTATAAAGAGAAAGTTTCTAGTAGTTGCAATGGAAAGTGTAGTAGATGTTACTTCTCCGCTCACTGTTGTAGAACTGGATGCTTTCTGTGTGAAAACAGTGGCTCTTAAATAGCTAAAGTTGCACTGGTTGAACTCTATAAATACCGACCTTCTTTATAATATAACTATGAATCAGAATTTTGTCCACGCGAAAACCAATGTTTTCGCGGGAATAAATAATTTATTTTCACGCGAATAGAAACTGTTGCTTTCGCGGGAATACACATTTTATTTTCACGCGAATACAATCCAAAGCTTTCGCGGGAATAAATAAATTATTTTCACGCGAATAGAAACTGTTGCTTTCGCGGGAATACAAATTTTATTTTCACGCGGATACAATCCAATGCTTTCGCGGGAATAAATACTTTATTTTCACGCGAATGGAAACCGTTGCTTTCGCGGGAATAAATAATTTATTTTCACGCGAATAGAAACTGTTGCTTTTGCGGGAATACAAATTTTATTTTCACGCGGATACAATCCAATGCTTTCGCGGGAATAAATATTTTATTTTCACGCGAATGGAAACCGTTGCTTTCGCGGGAATAAATAATTTATTTTCACGCGAATAGAAACTGTTGCTTTCGCGGGAATACAAATTGTATTTTCACGCGGATACAAACCAATGTTTTCGCGGGAATAAATAATTTATTTTCATGCGAATAGAAACAGTTGCTTTTGCGGGAATAAATAATTTATTTTCACGCGAATAGAAACTGTTGCTTTCGCGGGAATACAAATTTTATTTTCACACGGATACAAACCAATGTTTTCGCGGGAATAAATACTTTACTTTCACGCGAAGGGAAACCGTTGCTTTTGCGGGAATAAATAATTTATTTTCATGCGAATAGAAACTGTTGCTTTCGCGGGAATACAAATTTTTTATTTTCACGCGAATACAAACCAATGCTTTCGCGTGAAAATAAATTATTTATTCCCGCGAAAGCAACGGTTTCCATTCGCGTGAAAATAAAGTATTTATTCCCGCGAAAGCATTGGTTTGTATCCGCGTGAAAATAAAATTTGTATTCCCGCGAAAGCAACAGTTTCTATTCGCGTGAAAATAAATTATTTATTCCCGCAAAAGCAACGGTTTCCATTCGCGTGAAAATAAAGTATTTATTCCCGCGAAAGCATTGGATTGTATCCGCGTGAAAATAAAATTTGTATTCCCGCGAAAGCAACAGTTTCTATTCGCGTGAAAATAAATTATTTATTCCCGCGAAAGCAACGGTTTCCCTTCGCGTGAAAATAAAGTATTTATTCCCGCGAAAGCATTGGTTTGTATCCGCATGAAAATAAAATTTGTATTCCCGCGAAAGCAACAGTTTCTATTCGCGTGAAAATAAATTATTTATTCCCGCGAAGACAACGATTTCCATTCGCGTGAAAACAAAGTATTTATTCCCGCGAAAGCAACGGTTTCCATTCGCGTGAAAATAAATTATTTATTCCCGCGAAAGCATTGGTTTTCGCGTGGACAAAATTCTGATTCATAGTTATATTATAAAGAAGGTTGGTATTCATAGAGTTCAACCAGTGCAACTTTACCTATTTAAGAGCCACTGTTTTCACACAGAAAGCATCCAGTTCTACAACAGTGATCGGAGGAGCAACATCTACTACTACTACATCCACTGACTATTAAAAGTTTTTCTGTGTGAATTTGAAAATTTTCATTGAACTTAATACTTAATTATCTGACTCAATTATCTCACTTAATTTTTTGTCTACTTAAAAAGTAATGCTTTCACACAATAAATCACTCGTTCTAACAACAGTAACTGATGCCTCAACATCTACTATATAATATACCAACTGACTACTAGGAGTTTTATTCACAAGGTAAAATTTATTAGCTGAGACATTTAACTTACCTTTTTATGTGCTATTGTCACTTCTATTAAAAAGTAATGATTTTATTGTTATTATAGTGCTATGGAAACAGAAGAGGATGATACTGATGTAGACATACATAAGGAATGGGAATGGCTCATGAAAAATTAAAATGATATCAGTTTTTCAAACGCTGATAATGAATACATGAATGATGAATGCAATGCTGAATATGAAAATGAAATGGAGATGGAACTTGAAAATGCTTTTCAAGACAAACCTTCGACTTTTCAAGTTTCAGCAACTACTGAAAATACAATAGCCTTTGATAATCAGTAAGTTTTTAAAATCATAAATTAATAACATTAGTAGAGAAATTTTTTTGCTGTTTTTTTATACTCATCTCATGAATCAGCAAAAATAATGCGTTATCTCTTTATTGTAGACAGGACTCAGAATATCAGAGAATTAATGTAAAAGAGGGAGTTGGGAATTCATGTCATAGTACACAGTAAGTTTTTAAAAACCTAACTAATAATAATGTTTGAGCCTTTTTTCCTAATTCCATTTTAAAAATTAATTGATAATGGTGTTTAAGTCATTTTTTCTTCTGTTACATTTTATATAAAATGTATGTGAATGTTTTATAGAACAACTATTATGTGTTAAAATTTCTATTGTAGACAAAGTTTAAATTATCGGGAGGAGAATGTAGAAGAAAAAAACCCTGAAATTTCCCCTAATTGGAAATGGTTAGAAGAAAATCTCATTTGTTTTCGTTTACCCGATGAAACAATCAATCAAATAGGATTTGGTGCTGAGCCTTCACCACCAAGGACTAGCATAATAGCTCAAGATATAGAGCCGGTTGTGGAGGAGATAGTTGAAGAAAATGAGAATGATCCAATGATAGAAAATGAAGAAGAAGAAGAAGAAGAAGAAGAAGAAGAAGAAGAAGAAGAAGAAGAGGAAGAAGCACAAGAGGAAGAACAAGAAGAAGAAGAAATGGAAGATTTAAATTTTGAAAGACCTACCCGAGCATCAACCCTAGGTATTGTTGATGATAGCACAGCTCCAACTTTTCAAGATGAAGAATGGGATGATTTGATAGCTAGATATTGGGGAGCTATGAAAACGAAACATAGAGCTGGAAAAGTCATAGAACTTTTAAATGTAAGACTTTGGGATGGGATTCCAAGAGACCAAGCTGATACCTACCAAAATTACTATCATGAATCAAGAGTGTTAGAATTGCTAAAAAAAGTTTGGAGACAATTGAGCTCGAGAGCAAAAGTCAACTGTAGCGTAGGTTGTATACTAGAAAATAAAAATGATGGTGAACTCCGACACTTTCACTCATCATGAAACAATGCTACCGTATATCCAAAAGCTAAACTGATTGAAACTGAAGGAGATCTTGATGACTTTTTTGTTGATGTTATGGAGACTGATCATCGTACAAATAGCTTGAGACGGAGACCAAATACGACTTGGAGATTGATGTTAATCACAAACATTTCGTTTTATTTCTACAAACTACTCGGAATGGGAAAAGTTGGATCACCACCAGAGCATTTACCCTCTCACCTCCTTAACAACAGACACATACGAACCATGTTAAAAAACACAAAAGGAAAACGAATTACAGACAATCTTTGTTTTTTTAGATGTCTAGCATTACACAAAGAACTACAAAAAAACGGTGGAATTGCAAAAGATCCGATAATTAAGGAGGTGAAGGAATACCAACAACAATATCATAGTTTCATCTATGGTGATAATGGTAAAAGGTGTGATGGGAAAGGAGTGACAGAAGCTGATTTATTGCTTTTGGAGCGATCATTTCAACTGAAGATAACAGTGTTTTCTTTAAATGATGATATGATTTCAACAGTTATTTGGAATTCAAACTCCAGTTATAAGGAGAATCTATATTTGGATCTTTATATCAATCACTTCAGTCTTATTACAAACTTGGAAGGATATGTCAAAGCCTACAGATGTCCAACCTGTTCTACTTGTTATGATATATTGGGGAATCTGAAAAGACACAGATGTTCAATCTCAGAGGCAACAACTATGCAGTTTTCTGGAGGGCAATACAGTCCTACTGCTACAATATTCGACAAACTGAAGGTTCAATTCGGGATAGATATCGGGTCAGATGATTCCTTGAGATACTATCCATTTTTTGCAACATTCGACATAGAGTGTTTGTTACCTAATGGGGTCCCGGCAGATTTTTCTGCGGAGCTATTTTCAAAAGAACCGGAAGCATACTTTCCATCGATAGCACTGTTAAAACGAAAGTCGCTTCATTTTATCCGATACTGGAGGAATTTTTTTTCTATTCACGGCAGCTGATGGGTTTGGAGGTGTATAGAACTGACGATGCGCCGCTAACATAAGTCATCTTATAATTTATTATTATTATAAAATAAAAATAATATATAAAATAATAATATATATCAATAATATTAATTAATTAAATAACAACAGCCGCAACAGTTGAAATTAACAGATAATAAAATTATAACTATATGCCATTAATTATTATTATTGTTATTATTATATTAATAATAATTATTATTATAATTATTGTTGTTCGTAGTTGTTCCAACAACAATAATTAATAACGAACCGTTATTATTACTATACTAATAATAATTATAACCTGTCAATCAGCTCATTCTTGCGTTCAGTTGTCCGTACATTTTTGTTTTTTTTAGCAATTCCTTCAAACAAGATGGGGTGAGGCTTTCATAATCACACTTGATGATGATTCCAACTAATGCAATGGCGGCCAATGATTTGAAATTAAGACAGTCCTATAGCAAGTGAACACGGCCACGGAATGTTTTTGGCCCGTGCTCGACAAGGGCTAATAACAATGGCGTTAATTTATGTTGGCAAGCTCAATGAGCCGCAAAATACAAAGCTATAGCTCTACACACGAGCATAATATTTAATTAATTTTTACCAAGTGAATAAAACAAAATATTAAAAGAGAAAATAGTTCAAAGGCTATATTAATTCCTTGAGCTTCCTAAACTGCATAAATTTTGTTATATCAATGGCTTAAACTGTCCAAAATCTAAATAATAGTCAAGCAAGTCGTGATTTCTAATGATAAGTTATACGATCGACCATGCTACTTCCGGTTGCATCGCTAAAGCGAAACTACTCTGCCGGGACCCCATTGCGAAAAAGATCGAGATACAGACACAACCGTTTACACAAATGAGCATAAACTTTTAAGTATTTCAATTTGTTCAAACGTACCAGGCTTCAACAACCCGTGTTGTATTGTCAATAATGGGGATGATGATGAATGCGTTGGAAGGTTCATTGAATACTTGGATGATATTAGTGAAGAATCATATAGCCGATTGGAAAAACAATTTTCGCGAATCATAAAACAGATAGAAGGTGAATTACAACGACTGGAAAAAGCTGAAGAAAAGTTTCGTAGTGATTTTGAAAAAAATCGTTTCAGACGTAGAACAGGAGCTGAAAAAGTTCTGGATGATTTGTACAGCTATATGAAAAAACTCCCTATTCTAGGTTTCAATTCACAGACTTATGATGTCAGTGTGATGAAAGGAAAAATGCTTCAAAAATTGAAAGATGTCTCCGACACAGATTTTGATTTTGTTATAAAAAAAAGGAACCAAGATGCCTGTTATCGGAATAGGATCTTTTTTGTTTTTAGATTGTACAAACTTCATCGCTCCTGGATATAGCTATGAAATGTATCTCAAAGCATACAAATGTGAAGCTGGAAAAGGATTTTTTCCTTATGAATGGATGAAAGACTTGGAACAACTTAATCAAGAACATCTACCTCCAAGAGAAGCTTTTTACAGTTCTTTAAAACAAAAAAACATCAGTGAAGAAGAGTACATGATTTGTCAAGAAGCGTGGAAAGATAACGACATGAAGACAATGAGGGATTTTTTAAAATGGTACAACAACTTGGATGTAAAACCATTTGTTCAAGCGTTGGAAAGACAAAGATCGATCTACAGAGAGCATGGGATTGATATGTTAAAAGATGGTATATCTTTACCAGGATTAGCGATTCGATGGATGTTTAACAAAGCTCCTCAACCACCCCCTCCATACCTCTCTACATACTTGAATTTTGATGAACTTGGTAACTCGTTTCGTCAGACTCTCCCAATTTGTCTGCTTGACAACTGCAATGCAGAACTTTATCCTCTAATAAAGAAAAACATAGTTGGTGGGCCAAATCTAGTGATGCATAGATATCACGAAAAAGGTATAACTAAAATTAGAGAACATTGGTTGGGAAAAGAAGCAAAGATTTGTGATAGAATCTATGGAGTTGATGCAAATGCGCTCTATTTATGGTGTATGATGCATTCAATGCCTACTGGCTATCCTCGAAGAAGAAAAATCGAAAACTCCTTTGTCGCTGAACCAGTAAAATTTAGCAAGATAGCTCATAGCTGGTTACAGTTCCAAATGTTCTCAAAAAAAATCAATATCAGACATCAGCTCAATGGAGGAGAAGTTACTCTCGGACAGCGAGGGTTACCAGTTGATGGTTTCTGTGTTGAAAATCGTCATGTCTTTCAATTCCACGGATGTTTTTGGCATGGACACGACTGCTCTTATAACAACGCTAAAGAGCAAGAGCTTCAAGCTAGTGGAAGAAAATCAAAAGCAAATCTGTTTAAAACTACGATGGAAAATGAAGAATATCTTCGAGCATTAGGTTACACTGTAATCTCGATTTGGGAGTGTGACTGGATGAAGCGTGTAAAAACTCATACAAATTTACAAAAATTTGTCAACACGTTTTACAATTCTTTCTACCCTAAAATACTTGAAAAAAAGCTGAATCAAGAAGAAGTGTTGGAGAGAGTTCAATCAGAAGAATTCTTCGGATTTGTTGAATGTGACATCGAAGTTCCTGAGGAAGAGGAAGAAAAGTTCTCCGAAATGCCTCCGATTTTTAAAAATACGATGTTAACCAGAGAACACTTGAGCGATGAAATGAAAGTCTTTGCTGAAGCCGAAGGTTTTTTAAAGACTCCTCAACGCTCATTAGTTGGAAGTATGTACGGAGATAAGATATTGCTAATGAGTCCTTTGTTGAAATGGTACTTGAAACAAGGATTGAAAGTCACCAAAGCTTATCAGCTAATAGAATATATTCCTAGAAAAGCTTTTGAAGCTTTCGGAACATCGGTTTCAGACGCTAGGAGAATGGGAGATGCAGACCCTAGTCAAGAATTACTCGCTACTACTAGCAAGTTGGTAGGAAATGCTGCTTATGGAAAAACAATCACTGATAAAGAAAAACATACCACCATCAAGTTCATCGAAGGCGCCAGAAAAGCTTCATTTCGTATCAGAGGAAACAAATTTATCGCCATGGAAGAGATAGCAGATGATTTTTATGAAATCGTAACCTGTAAACAGCTAGTAAGTTTTAAAACAATTATTTTGCAATTCAAAATTTATATTCCACAAGTTTACTTTGCTAATCAGTATCACCATCATTTCAGCTAACTATGAATGTTCCAGTACACTTGGGTTTCTCCGTGCTACAGTATGCTAAACTGAGAATGCTACAGTTTTACTACGACTTTATGGATAAGTAAGTAAAACCTAATTCCCTACTATTATCATGTATAAGAAAGTAAAACTTCCAAATAATTGAAGCAATCTTTTTATTTATAGATATATTGACAGAAGTGATTTTCAATATGTTGAAATGGATACAGATAGCGCATACATGGCGTTGAGCGGAACATTAGAAACACTGGTAAAACCAAGTATGAAAAAAGAGTTTTACAATGAATATGGTGATTGGTTTCCACGACCATACTGTGACAAACATAGAGATGAATTTTTAAGAATCAAAACAATGGGTTTAGAATGGAGCATGCAAGAATGTTGTGAAAAAGTACTAAAACATGGAAAAAGAACACCTGGATTGTTTAAAGAGGAATTTACCGGAGATGGAATTGTTGCTCTTAACTCTAAATCCTATTATTGCTGGGGAGAAAAAGGAAACAAGTTTAGCTCAAAAGGTTTGAACAAACGAATTAATCAATTGAACAAAGACAGTTATCTAAATGTATTGAACACAAAAAAGTCGTTTATGGGTAAAAATCGAGGGTTTGTAGTAAAGGATAAAAAAATGTTGACATACAACCAAATAAAGCGAGGACTCACATATTTTTATGCTAAAAGACGAGTGTGTTCTGATGGAGTATCTACCGAACCTACTTTGGCTTAAATAAAAACCTTCATAATAGTCTTCTTTTTAGAATAGTTACTATAACTATATATATATATATAATACAAAAAATCATTCATCGTATATATATATATATAGACTTGATCTCAAAATGCTGATGATATGTAGTCTCAAGTGAATAAATGAAGGTTATAGTACTTTGTACTACATAAAATTTACAGTAAATTTTAATAGATATAATGTTTTCTATTACAATTATTTCCCAAATACTGTAAATTTTAACCATATAGAAGCTAATTTGAGGATTTTTTAAGATGAAATGTAAAGAAAAAGACTTTGCATTGATTATCATTACAAGACCTGATGCTTTGTATTACTTAGTCTTTACTGATCCTAGCTATATTATATGGGAAGGTTTACCCCTGCTTATTATGTAATAAATGTATATAATCATATAATGTTTCATTTTTGATCAATGTAGTTATTCAAGCTAGATATAACTCCTCTCTCCTCTCTCTCAAAATACTATATGAGTTCAAGTTATGTAAAAAATTATCAAAAACTTAAATACCATACATTCAAAATCTAGCTGCCATATGAGTTCAAATTAAGTAAAAAAATAATCAAAACTCAAATGCCACTTAAATCCCACTCAAATGCCACTCAAATACCTCTCAAATGAAATGCAATATAAACTCGGCGAATTCACCCAACGTCGTAACTCATCGCATAACCCCCAAGACCAGATCCACAAAAAAACACTTGGTAGGGAGATCTGCTCATATATTACTACTGATACTCCATCAGAACACACTCGTCTTTTAGCATAAAAATATGTGAGTCCTCGCTTTATTTGGTTGTATGTCAACATTTTTTGATCCTTTACTACAAATCCTCGATTTTTACCCATAAACGACTTTTTTGTGTTCAATACATTTAGATAACTGCCTTTGTTCAATTGATTAATTCGTTTGTTCAAACCTTTTGAGCTAAACTTGTTTCCTTTTTCTCCCCAGCAGTAATAGGATTTAGAGTTAAGTGCAACCATTCCATCTCCGGTAAATTCCTTTTTAAACAGCCCGGGTGTTCTTTTTCCATGTTTTAGTACTTTTTCACAACAGTCTTGCATGCTCCATTCTAAACCCATTGTTTTGGTTCTTAAAAACTCATCCCTATGTTTGTCACAGTATGGGCGTGGAAACCAATCACCATATTCATTGTAAAACTCTTTTTTCATACTTGGTTTTACCAGTGTTTCTAATGTTCCGCTCAACGCCATGTATGCGCTATCTGTATCCATTTCAACATATTGGAAATCACTTCTGTCAATATATCTATAAATAAAAAGATTGTTTCGATTTCAATTATTTGGAAGTTTTACTTACTTATACATAATAATGGTAGGGAATTAGGTTTTACTTACTTATCCATAAAGTCGTAGTAAAACTGTAGCATTCTCAGTTTAGCATACTGTAGCACGGAAAAACCCAAGTGTACTGGAACATTCATAGTTAGCTGAAATGATGGTGATACTAATTAGCAAAGTAAACTTGGAGAATATAAATTTTGAATTGCAAAATAATTGTTTTTAAAACTTACTAGTCGTTTACAGGTTACGATTTCATAAAAATCATCTGCTATCTCTTCCATGGAGATGAATTTGTTCCCTCTGATACGAAATGAAGCTTTTCTCGCCCCTTCGATGAACTTGATGGTGGTGTGTTTTTCTTTATCAGTGATTGTTTTTCCATAAGCAGCATCTCCTACCAACTTGCTAGTAGTAGCGAGTAATTCTTGACTAGGATCTACATCTCCCATTCGCCTAGCGTCTGAAACTGATGTTCCAAAAGCTTCAAAAGCTTTTCTAAGAACATATTCTATTAGCTGATAAACTTTGGTGACTTTCAATCCTTGTTTCAAGTACCATTTTAACAAAGGACTCATTAGCAATATCTTATCTCCATACATACTTCCAACTAATGAGCGTTGAGGAGTCTTTAAAAACCCTTTGGCTTCAGCAAAGACTTTCATTTCTTCGCTCAAGTGTTCTCTGGTTAACATCGTATTTTTAAAAATCGGGGACATTTCGGAGAACTTTTCTTCCTCTTCCTCAGGAACTTCGATGTCACATTCAACAAATCCGAAGAATTCCTCTGATTGAACTCTCGACAACACTTCTTCTTGATTTAGTTTTTTTTAAGTATTTTAGGGTAGAAAGAATTGTAAAACGTGTTGACAAATTTTTGTAAATTTGTATGAGTTTTTACACGTTTCATCCATTCACACTCACAAATCGAGATTACAGTGTAACCTAGCGCTCGAAGATATTCTTCATTTTCCATCGTAGTTTTAAACAGATTTGCTTTTGATTTTCTTCCACTAGCTTGAAGCTCTTGTTCTTTAGCAATGTTATAAGAGCAGTTGTGTCCATGCCAAAAACACCCGTGGAATTGAAAGACATGACGATTTTCAACACAGAATCCATCAACTGGTAATCCTCGCTGTCCAAGAGCAACTTCTCCTCCATTGAGCTGATGCTTGATATTGATTTTTTTTGAAAACATTTGGAACTGTAACCAACTATGAGCTACCTTGCTAAATTTTACTGGTTCAGCAACAAAGGAGTTTTCGATTTTTCTTCTTCGATGATAACCAGTAGGCATTGATTGCATCATACACCATAAGTAGAGCGCATTTGCATCAACTCCATAGATTCTATCACAAACTTTTGCTTCTTTTCCCAACCAATGTTCTCTAATTTTAGTTATACCTTTTTCGTGATATCTATGCATCACTAGACTTGGTCCACCAACTATGTTTTTCTTTATTAGAGGATAAAGTTCTGCATTGCAGTTGTCAATCAGACAAATTGGGAGAGTCTGTCGAAACGAGTTACCAAGTTCATGGAAATCCAAGTGTGTAGAGAGGTATGGAGGAGGTGGTTGAGGAGCTTTGTTGAACATCCATCGAATCGCTAATCCTGGTAAAGATATACCGTCTTTTAACATATCAATCCCATGCTCTCTGTAGATCGATCTTTGTCTTTCCAACGCTTGAACAAATGGTTTTACATCCAAGTTGTTGTACCATTTTAAAAAATCCCTCATTGTCCTCATGTCGTTATCTTTCCACGCTTCTTGACAAATCATGTACTCTTCTTCACTGATGTTTTTTTGTTTTAAAGAACTGTAAAAAGCTTCTCTTGGAGGTAGATGTTCTTGATTAAGTTGTTCCAAGTCTTTCATCCATTCATAAGGAAAAAATCCTTTTCCGGCTTCACATTTGTATGCTTTGAGATACATTTCATAGCTATATCCAGGAGCGATAAAGTTTGTACAATCTAAAAACAAAAAAGATCCTATTCCGATAACAGGCATCTTGTTTCCTTTTTTTATAACAAAATCAAAATCTTTGCCGGAGATATCTTTCAATTTTTGAAGCAGTTTTCCTTTCATCACATTGACATCATAAGTCTGTGAATTGAATCCTAGAATAGGAAGTTTTTTCATATAGCTGTACAAATCATCCAGAACTTTTTCAGCTCCTGTTCTCCGTCTGAAACGATTTTGTTCATAATCGGTACGAAACTTTTCTTCAGCTTTTTCCAGTCGTTGTAATTCACCTTCTATCTGTTTTATGATTTGTGAAAATTGTTCTTCCGATCGGCTATATGATTCTTCACTAATATCTTCCAAGTATTCAATGAACTTTTCAACACATTCATCATCATCCCCGTTATTGACAATACAACGTAGGTTGTTGAAGCCCGGTACATTTGAACAAATTGAAATACTTAAAAGTTGATGCTCGTTAGTGTAAATGGTTGTGTCTGTATCTCGATCTTTTTCGCAATTAGGTAACAAACACTCTATATGAATGTTGCAAAAAACTGAAAGTATCTCAAGGAATCATCTGACCCGATATATATCCCGAATTGAATCTTCAGTTTGTCGAATATTGTAGCGGTAGGTCTGTATTGCCCTCCAGAAAACTCCAGATTTGTTGCGTCTGAGATTGAACATCTGTGTCTTTTCAGATTCCCCAATCTGTCATAACAAGTAGAACACGTTGGACATCTGTAGGTTCTGACATATCCTTCCAAGTTTGTAATAAGACTGAAGTGATTGATATAATAATCCAAATATAGATTTTCCTTGTAACTAGAGTTTGAATTCCAAATAACTGTTGAAGTCATATCATCATTTAAAGAAAATACTGTTATCTTCAGTTGAAATGCTTGCTCCAAATGCAATAAATCAGCTTCTGTTACTCCTTTCCCATCATAGTTTTTAGTGCTATCACCATAGATGAAACTATGATATTGTTGTTGGTACTCCTTTACCTCCTTCATTATCGGATCTTTTGCAAATCTGGTGTTTTTTTGTAGTTTTTTGTGTAATGCTAGACATCTAAAAAAACAAAGATTGTCAGTAATTCGTATTCTTTTTGTGTTTTTTAACATGGTTCGTATGTGTCTGTTGTTGATGAGGTGAGAGGGTAAATGCTCTGGTGGTGATCCAACTTTTCCCATTCCGAGTAGTTTGTAGAAATAAAACGAAATGTTTGTGATTAACATCAATCTCCAAGTCGTATTTAGTCTCCGTCTCAAACTATTTGTACGATGATCAGTCTCCATAACATCAACAAAAAAGTCATCAAGATCTCTTTCAGTTTCAATCAGTTTAGCTTTTGGATATACGGTAGCATTGTTTCATGATGAGTGGAAGTATCAGAGTTCACCATCATTTTTTTTTCTAGTATACAACCTACGCTACAGTTGACTTTCGCTCTCGAGCTCAATTATCTCCAAGCTTTTTTTAGCAATTCTAACACTCTTGAATCATGATAGTCATTTTAGTAGGTATCAGCTTGGTCTCTTGGAATCCCATCCCAAAGTCTTACATTTAAAAGTTTTATGACTTTTCCAGCTCTATGTTTGGTTTTCATATCTCCCCAATATCTAGCTATCAAATCATCCCATTCTTCATCTTGAAAAGTTGGAGCTATGCTATCATCAACAATACCTAGGGTTGATACTCGGGTAGGTCTTTCAAAATTTAAATCTTCCGTTTCTTGTTCTTCCTCTTGTGCTTCTTCCTCTTCTTCTTCTTCTTCTTCTTCTTCTTCATTTTCTATCGTTGGATCATTCTCATTTTCTTCAACTATCTCCTCCACAACTGGCTCTATATCTTGAGCTATTATGTTAGTCTTTGATGATGAAGGTTCAGCACCAAACCCTGTTTGATTGATTGTTTCATCAGGTAAACGAAAACAAATGAGATTTTCTTCTTTCCAATTAGGGGAAATTTCAGGGGTTCTTTCTTCTACATTCTCCTCCCGATAATTTAAACTTTGTCTACAATAGAAATGTTAACACACAATAGTTGTTCTATAAAACATTCACATACATTTTGTATGAAATGTAACAGAAGAAAAAATGACTTAAACACTATTATCAATTAATTTTTAAAATGGAATTGGGAAAAAATGTCTCAAACATAATTATTATTTAGGTTTTTCAAAACTTACTGTGTACTATGAGATGAATTCTCAACTCCCTCTTTTACATTCATTCTCTGATATTCTGAGTCCTGTCTGCAATAAAGAGATAACGCATTTTTTTGCTGATTCATGAGATAACTCTAAAAAAACCAGCAAAAAGAATTATTCTACTAACATTATTAATTTATGATTTTAAAAACTTACTGCATATCAAAGACTATCGTATTTTCAGTAGTTGCTGAAACTTGAGAAGTTGAAGGTGTGTCTTGAAAAGCATTTTCAAGTTCCATCTCCATTTTATTTTCATATTCAGCATTACATTCGTCATTCCTGTATTCATTATCAGCATTTGAAAAACTGATATCATTTTGATTTTTCATGAGCCATTCCCATTCCTTATGTATGTCTACATCAGTATCCTCCTCTTCTGTTTCCATAGTACTATAATAACAATAAAATCATTACTTTTAATAGAAGTAACAATAGCACATAAAAAGGTAAGTTAAATGTCTCAGCTAATAAATTTTACCTTGTGAATAAAACTCCTAGTAGTCAGTTGGTATATTATATAGTAGATGTCGAGTCTTTAGTTACTGTTGTTAGAACGAATGATTTATTGTAAGAAAGCATTACTTTTTAAGTAAACAAATAATTAAGTGAGATAATTAAGTCAGATAATTAAGTCTTAAATTCAATGAAAACTTTCAAATTCACTCAGAAAAACTTTTAATAGTTAGTGGATGTAGTAGTAGATGTTGCTCCTTCGATCGCTGTTGTAGAACTGGATGCTTTCTGTGTGAAAACAGTGGCTCTTAAATAGGTAAAGTTGCACTGATTAAATCCTATGAATCAGTATTTTTTCACGCGAATACAACCCAATGCTTTCGCGGGAATAACTAATTTATTTTCACGCGAATGGAAACCGTTGCTTTCGCGGGAATAAATAATTTATTTTCACGCGAATGGAAACCGTTGCTTTCGTGGGAATACAAATTTTATTTTCACGCGAATACAACCCAATGCTTTCGCGGGAATAAATAATTAATTTTCACGCGAATGGAAACCGTTGCTTTCGCGGGAATGAATATTTTATTTTCACGCGACTGGAAACCGTTGCTTTCGCGGGAATAAATAATTTATTTTCACGCGAATGGAAACCGTTGCTTTCGCGGAAATACAAATTTTATTTTTACGCGAATACAAACCGATGCTTTCGTGTGAAAATAAAGTTTGTATTCCCGCGAAAGCATTGCTTTCCATTCGCGTGAAAATAAAATTTTAATTCCCGCGAAAGCAACGGTTTCCATTCGTGTGAAAATAAATTATTTATTCCTGCGAAAGCAACGGTTTGTATTCGCGTGAAAAAAAAAATTTCTATTCCCGCGAAAGCAATGGTTTCCATTCGCGTGAAAATAAAATATTCATTCCCGCAAAAGCAACGGTTTCCATTCGCGTGAAAATAAATTATTTATTCCCGCGAAAGCAACGGTTTCCATTCGCGTGAAAATAAATTATTTATTCCCGCAAAAGCAACGGTTTGTATTCGCGTGAAAATAAAATTTCTATTCCCGCGAAAGCAACGGTTTCCATTCGCGTGAAAATAAAATATTCATTCCCCCGAAAGCAACGGTTTCCATTCGCGTGAAAATAAATTATTTATTCCCGCGAAAACAATGGTTTGTATTCGCGTGAAAATAAAGTTTCTATTCCTGCGAAAGCAATGGTTTCCATTCGTGTGAAAATAAAATATTCATTTCCGCGAAAGCAACGATTTCCCTTCGCGTGAAAATAAAATATTCATTCCCGCGAAAGCAACGGTTTCCATTCGCGTGAAAATAAATTGTTTATTCTCGCGAAAGCATTGGTTTTCGTGTGGAAAAAATGCTGATTCATAGTTATATTATAAAGAAGATTGGTATTCATAGAGTTCAACCAGTGCAACTTTAGCTATTTAAGAGCCACTGTTTTCACACAGAAAGCATCCAGTTCTACAACAGCGAGTGGAGAAGCAACATCTACTACACCTTCCATTGCAACTACTAGGAGCTTTCTCTTTATAAAAGGTAAAATTTAAAAAAATTATTATTCCATATCTAGCAAAAATCAAGATTAGTTTAACTATAATGTAAAGTATGAAATAAATAATCTTTTAGTTCCACATGAAAAGCTTAATTATACATTATTTCTTTCTTTTTTAGAATACTATGGAGGACTTTTCTGCTTCTTACATGGATTTAAAACCAAACGAAAACAAACAAAAAACACTCAAAACATCCACCAAAAGAAAAAACTCTAACTCTGTTACAAAAGAAACAACAATAAAGAGACGAGCTCTTCCAAAACTGGTTTTACCCGTACCATCAAACACCATGGAACAAAAAGAATTGCTCACTGATGCTGAAAGGGCTCTCAAGATGGCCAAATCTCTCAAAAAATGGAAGGCATGTGATTTGAAAAAGATTGGAGGGTTTCTTACACTAGCATCACTTCCTGTTCCATCAGTTTTGCAAATAGTTTCTATTGAACAGAATACTGGTACATACGGAAATTACTACATTCTCACCTATCTTGATAATTCAACTGGAACGAATTTTCAGAAAGTCGTTTGCCCTAGTAGAGTAGTTGAAAGCTTCAATGTCGATAACTACCCATTACCTTTCAACATTTTGTACTTGGGTGAGATGGAAAACTCAAAAAAACCAGAGACTACTTACTACAATGTCAAACGTATCAGCACAAAACGCTTAACCACAATGGAAGCTACTGCTGAAGCTGAAAAACTGAGAAAAATGAGTGAAGAAGAACTCAAACTCGCTTACGACATTGAGTATCTCAGCAATTTCAAAGAATGTTCAATTTTTGCTTACATCGAAGTTGTAGAAAGATTCATTCCTTTCCGATTCAATGGAGAAGAATCCATCGTAAATTGCATTCGTTATGTCACTGAAAAAGATGGAAAAAGAGAGACGAGAACACTTTTACTACCAATCAGATACAACGAGGAAGCTAAAAGATGTGCACCTGGTGTGATGATTTACAAAGGAAAAAAACAAAGTAAGAATGGAAATCCTATTCCATACCACAATGTTGTCTTCATTTCTTCAACCAACGCTAGTGATTGGGAGCAATATTGCACACAAACAAATTCCAATGAGGAGCTAACAAAACAAAGAATGAGGATGAAGTTCTTAAGGAATTCCTAGATAACGAATTACAAGATTTTGATGAACAGCTTGGTGTTGATGGTATGTAAACTCAATATCGAATGCTGACAACGTGTAGTCTCAAGTGGATAAAACGAACTGTAGTGCTTTGTATTATGCAAAATTTACTGTAAAATTTTAATCATCTAAAGGGTTAATTTGATGATTTTCTCAAAATTTAAGAATGTCAAAAATAATTAGATATAATGTTTTCTATTGCAATTATTTAACCATCTAGAGAGCTAATTTGATGATGTTTTTCCAAAATTTTATACAGAAATAGTCATAAATATGCACATAATTATCCATATATGAATGAATGTATAAAAAAAGCCTGTGTATTGATTGTCATTACAAAAACCTAGTGCTTTGTATTACTTACTATTTACTGACTCTAACTATATTATATGGAGAGATTTTCCTTACTTATTATACAATAAATGTATATAATCATATATTGATTCATTTTTAATCAATGTATTTATTTAATGTAGATATAACTCCTCTCTCCTCTCTTTTTCAATATATCATATGAGTCGGAATTACAAAAAATTATCAAACCTTAAATGCCTTACATTCAAAATCTAGATTCCCTATGATTTATAATTATGTATACAATTATGTAAAAAAATTATCATAACTTAAATGCCATACATTCAAAATCTATACGCCATATAAGTTCAAATTAAGTAAAAAAATAATCAAAACTCAAATGCCACTTAAATGCCACTCAAATGCCACTCAAAAACCCCTCAAATAAAATACAATATACACTCGGCAAATCCATCCAACGCCGTAACCCATTGCATCACCCCAGATTTTAACCCCACAAAAAAAACACTTGGTAGGGAGATCTGCTCATGTATTACTACTGATAGATGTCATCCCAAAACTGAAATTGCAGGTGATGAGAATTGAGAGCTGCAGGAATTAACTATAAATGACGTACCAACTGTACAACTTGCTAGCCACTTTCTTGTCTCTTTCTCTCAGCCAATCAACATCCAGCAGGGAGTTTTCTATGAGTATGTTAACCTCCCAAACTTTGTTGATCTTGTGTGGGAATAGATGCAATTAGAGCCCCTGGGGAAAACCTTATGTAGCTATGTAGCTATGTAGGTAAGTCTATATTATTGTAGCCCTAGGTGTTAAGTGTGCAGGTAAGTAGTATTCATTGTAGTTTTTTATAAGTCCTTACTCCTGCAGTCATGGAGAGAGTGGGGATGGAGAATACAAAAATTGAATTTTAGGCTCATACAACAGTATACAGTAAGCTTGCAGAGATCATTGATTTCTCTTACATATTGTACTTTGGAGTTATGTGCCCATGGGAATTGAGAGCACAACTGCCATGAAGTCCAACAATACTTTCACCTGCAACGGCTTGTGTAGTCATGCATGCATCAAATATAGCACAATATACCAAAAGGCACATACTTATCCAGAGATTATCTCAATATAGGTAGAGTCTATATTGTCGGCAGAGATTTAGGAAAATATCTCAACATTGTGTCCTCCTGCTCACACAGGTCAACATTCTTGTTGTTACAATGTTTTCGTCAGAGTTATGTGCTCATTGGTTTTGTAAAAAGCAACTACTAATACAGACAACTGCAAATTGCCAACAATTTTAACAATAACAATCATTGTAGATGAAAAATGCCAAAATACAAAATGATTCAGTCTGTGTAAATTGGGAAGGAAAGACTTCTCATCCACATTTACTTGGCAAGTGGAGTCAACATCTCTTCAATTTTTTGCTATTGATTGCCTAAAAGAGGATTTGTTACCAGGTTTGTATGTTTTAGCTGTTCATACCTAGTTATCAATTTGAAAAGTGTAGAGAGTTTCTGAAAACAAATGAAATGCGATATAATTACTTGCAGAACTTCACAGCACAGATAGAGCAAGTTTCCTGCATAAACTGTGTCTCCAGGTACACGTTATAACCTTCATAATTTAAATTTATAAATATCTAAACTTTATTAGAAACATAAAATTAAAATGCGTACACAAAACACTAAAATACAAAAATTGCAAAGAAACAACTAATTAAAATTACAGAAAAAAATGATGTAGGATTTGTTGGTAAAAGTGGATTGCTCATGTACAAAATAGGACTACTACAGCTACACGAACTCAAATGACATTAAAAACCTACCAGAAAGACACAAACTCTGATGACATCACAAACCCATCACAACTACACAAACTCTGATGACATCACAAACTCATCACAACTACACAAACTCTGATGACATCACAAACCTATCACACTCACACAAACTCTGATGACATCACAGACTCACAGAACTGTAGCTGACAAGACTTAACAAGCTGTATACTATCTATAAGTAATCTAGCATCTCTATTTAGTGTTTTGTACAATGTAATGTCACTCTTAGTTAGTCTAATGTATGTACTAGTAATATCTACTACTAGTTGGGAATGTTCTAGAGACTGTGATGTGTACCCAAGATGTAACAACAACTGACCAATAGAGAGATGAACTTGTGCAAGCAATGAGGGTTTACTGAAAGTGAATGATTGACAATTACTCAAAGCTTTATACAAACACAGCCAAGATTTTCTCCATCTTTGTACTTGTATATAACAACTACCCATGTGATGTAATATTTCTGTTTGTAACACTTTATCTGTGTCAGCTTTCTTGAGTGCAATCTGCAGAAATTGTATCTTATGTTTGTAAGAGAGCTGATGGGGCTGTAGATTGGAGAGTTCAAGCAATGACTGAGAAGTCAGAACAGAATGGTTGACATTCGCAGAGACAACCAGAGCTTGAGTACAACATTCAGATGCATGGACATGTCTATTTACCACATTGTACAGACATGCTAGATGTAGGTAGCAGCTAGCAATCACTTGGTGGATAGCATTATATGTAGGCTGGGATTTAGCTATTTCCAATGACTTGAGAAATGATTCAAAGGAGTCTAGATGATTGCCAAGGTGTATGTGAGAGAGACCAATATCTCTGTAACATTTAGCTATGTTTATGTGTGTGGAATCGTTCCCATACACAACCTTCATCATAGCCAGAGATCGAACCTGGTATCTCAATGCTATATGATAGTCTTCCATAGAGCTATTTACCCTAGCAATGTTATAGTAGATCTCTGCTATATCAGGATGGTTGACATCTCCATGTAGAGCTTGTCTCATACTGAGAGCAGAATTCAAATATAACAATGCTGAAGTACAGTTATACATGGCATGGTATACTCTACCAATTATATTGTAGATGTCAGCTATATCAGGAGTTGTACAGTGAGTACCATATAGTACTTTCATCATATCCAATGCTTTAGTACTGTATTCTAATGCTGTATTATGTTCACCCATGTCAAGGTATGTGCCAGCTAGATTACCATAACACCATGCTAAGGGCTTCTCATTATTATCAGCATTTTGTATGGCTTTGCCCTCTGATAATAGTTTCAAGCCAAAGTTTAATGCAGTGTTAAGGTTGCCAAGCAATCTGTAAGTATCAGCAAGGTGACTGTTTGTTATATAGACATTCACACGATCGGTATTTGTATTACACAAGGCAATAGCTATATCTAAACATCTCATGTGGTATTTTAAAGCAGCAAAATGATTACCACACTGACTATTCACTTCACCTAGCAACAGCATGCAGTTATACATTGACTCACTGTTTGTATTCTCACCAAACAAAGCAGTTACTATATCCAACAATTTAGTACCAAATTCTAGAGAACTCCTTAGATGACCCATATATAGATCTAGTCTGCTAAAACAATGTGTGATTTCATATAGACGAATGAGAAGAAGACGCACATCTACAGAACAAGCTGTCACATCTTGTACCAATACTTGCCAATCTCTAGCCATTTCAGGATCAGACAACTCTTTCAACTCATCTACTGACATGGTGCGACAACACAACAAGAGCTGACATAGAGAGAGTGCAGTGTTGAGTGATTGAAGTGCATCAACATCCTGAGATAGCTGCTCATCACTACAAGCTTTCCCTATGGTTAGATATGCCTCCATCACAATTCCATAGATATACAATGTATGATCAGATATATCTCCTTTGTGCATTCTATCTGACAGATACTGCAGCAAGTCTTGTTTTTGTACTAAACCCAAAGCTTGTCTACAAGATCTGATAGCTTGGTTACACAGAGACTTGCTACCTTTAGGGTTATCTAGTTGGTGCATGCAATCAGCAATCTCAAGTTTACAATGAGCTATTCCATCCTGTGTAGACAGGTATGTCATCAACCAACTAAAGAAATCAATGGCTGCTGCAAACCTGTCACTGTGGTATAAGACAACACAAGCAAGCCGAAGGTACTTGTACTCTCTGGGATCAGACTTTGTTGTTTGGTACTTACTACGGATTACTTCTAGAAACTTCTCACAACCAGCACCCTCCACACTACCACCAACACACAGATCAAGCACTCCCAAAGCATTGGTGAAGTCTTCAACAAAGAGAAACAACTCAGCCTTCAACATAAAGTCTGTTTCATCGACTACAATGTTTCTAGTCAACAATCCAACAATGTGTTGAATATCAGCTCCATTGTCTAATAAGTGAAAGCATCCTCTCAGCTTCTTTCTTATGCAATGTTTGATAGGGATGAGAAGACAACCCAAAGTAACAAACAAAACTTGTGGTACATGATACATGCTCTCATCATGTACAGAACTTGTATAGAGAGAAACAACCTTAGCCTGAGACCTCATAGCAATGTAAGCCTTAGTCCTGATGTATATTGACAATGCCAGGGCTATTTGTATATGAACTTTGTTTGACTCTGAAAGCATTGCTAGTGAGGTCAGCTTCTCAAATGTGTCCCATGGAGGACAACAACCAAAGGACATGCTCAGACGTAGGTTGTTGGCAAGAAGTGTAGGATAACGAAATATGTGAGGCTTCACTAATATACCAACACCTGAGGCTTTGTGTGTCACTGACTGCTCTGGTAGGTAATGATAACTCTCAATATCATATAGAAATGAATGCAACCTTTTTCTGTTTACAAAAGCAGGTTTTGACACAGATGTCTCATACTGCATTATCAGCTGATGCAATGACTCGTATAGCACACCGCTATCCCCCTCACTGCTATAGATTTGTGTGGAAGAAGAAAGCATGTCAGATAGATCTCCTGCTACACCATCAAATGCAGTCATAGCTGATGTCTTGTACAACTCCATAAACCCATCAACAGTCAATGCCAGTTTTTGACCTCCCACCCTACCTGTAGGTATGTTACCTGCCTTTGGTTTAATACCATCTATCCTAAACCCTGTAGTTGGTAGGCCTGTTAGAGGGAGACTTTTGTCTTTCAACTCAACAATATCAAATCCTCCTAATTCAGATTCACAGAGATTCCCTATTCTAAAGTAACTCTCTACAGCTAAACTGGTGAAGTATGCATCCTCACACTCCACTATGAAAGCATACTCTAGATCGGAGTAAGGAGTTGCCTCCCTTTTAGCTACAGAACCCAAACCTATCACAGTAAAGTTACATGGAGCAACCAAACCAACAAGTTTAAGACTTTCTACACAAGAGAAGATAATTTCTCTACAAACCAGTACAAACTCACTGCTACACAATTCACTGACTTTGAAAACATCATCAGTAAACTGCTGCAAGCACTCCATGTTTGATTTACTGAATATGTCCTTAGAGGTCAATAACCTTTCGTACTTGGACAGTCCAACAAACTCTCTCTCAATGTTATTTCTGTACCTCTTTAGGATCTCTTTGTGTCTCTCTGTGAGATCTCTATGTTGGCTGTATGTGAGGGGATGGTTACCTTTATACCAACTCTTTTCTACGTCATAGACTAACTGGCGTCTTTTATCTGTAGGATCCAAGGCTACACAATAGTTAGCTAGCCCATGCGCCTACAACAAAATCACATCACTCGATGTGTATAGTAATAGATATGGTAAACTGTCATACCGCGCTCATCTAACAACAAAGATTCATAATCAGAAGCCATCTATCCCTCCACACTACCTTACTCTTGATGTTTCTTGATTATTTAGGAGACAAGAGTTGAACTCAAGCCGTATATGAGAAAGATAATAATTGGTATATGTTATAGTTAGTGCAGTCAAGTAGTTACTAGCTGTAGGGAATGTCACCATTCAGTAAAAACCAAAACATGCAACAACTCTCTGAATCAATGACATAATTTTGGAGTAGTTGCTGCTCTCTGTAATGCTTACAAACTTGAGTAGATCTAGATCAACTTGAGTAGATGTAGGTCAATTTGAGTAGATATAGGTCAATTGAAAGTTTTCAAGTTAAACAAAAATTTAAAAACTTATTAGAGTTGGTTTCTCTAGGCGTAGCTTTTCCCCGAGGCGCCACGGGTTATGTAGAGCAATGAAGCCAGCTCTGAAATATTTTGCTTTCATCAAATCAGGGTCTGCCAGATACTGACGTTATGCAGAGAGCTTCGTGAATGCAAAAAATTATTGGTACAACAAATCTTAATTTTTTGGAGCTGTTTTATTTGAATGAAGAAGTTTTTTGGAGTTTCTACAAAGCTGCCATTACTTACACACGTTTTTGTAAGAGTTTTGCAATCTAGATCGGAGTGCAAATCTACACCCGTAGTGCATACCGTCAAGCTTGTCTTCAAAGCTTCACTGCTAACACCTGTGCATACACAACACAAACCAATCATTCAGTTCTTATATAACTTAAAATTATCAGTTGTTATCTTATTTTAGCCAATTGTTATATGAACCATGTACTTTGATCTTTGTTCCACAGACACCAATCATACATGTAACAGCACGCTTCCAGTTATTTGTGTACTTGTGGAGTCGGAAAACTATGTTGGTGCAATTTATTTTTAACTCTAAACACGGAAAAATCAAAATATAAACGTTTTATAGTCACAATATAGAAGAGATGGCATGTTGCTAGAGACAAATAGAAATCTTGAACAAATCCTTGGTTCAGCCAGTCAAGATGTGAATATCCAAGACCTTGTAGGGACAGCCAGTGAATTTTTGATGTTATCAAAGCACGAAGCTACCCTAAGTGTGCTGATAGCTAGCCATAGATATTATACATGTAATAACAGAGTTTATATCAGTCGGGTGTACCTGAACCAGAGAATATTCTAGATAAAAAAGAAAGTTCCTTTTGATAAGGTACACAGCAAGTGCCGTACAGCTCTCAACACCCAAGTGTGCTGATAATGTAGGAGCAAACTGGAGCTAAATATAGATAACAAATGTCAGATTACATAACAGGAAACAGAATGCCCCTTTTGGTGATAAATCGCTGCTGAGGCAGAGTCAGCAAGCTGATAGTTTGTCTAACACTTTTTGTGTGGCTATACCATGGATGAAATATACCAGGATTGCCATTTTCGCCCAATCAGGTGAGGCAATTTGAATGGCGAAGTTGGTACCGGATGTAGACCGCAATTGCGCAGATTTTACAAGGAAGTCGTGACATACACTATAGTGAGGGGCCGCAGGTTGTGTTAAAATCTTTTTACAGCAAGCACCGCAATTTTTTAAACGCCCAATAATGAGAACGTACCGGAAACTCGTCACTTTTTTGTGTGGAGTGGTGTAGTTGTCTTTTTCAATGAGACGACAACTGAGCACTGCTTCCACAAGAGACCATGTACGTACCGGATACTGCATAAATATCACTGTCATGGCCACTCCCATAAACGGCCTCACTTGCATCAAAGCTATATTTCATCCATGGGCTATATGTATGAGAGTGTGTAATTTTTGTAAATAGAGTTACTTTAGAAGGTCGTGTAAGGAAATCTACCAAGTATTACACAGCTAATGAATAGCCTGTGGTACAAGTATGAGACTTGCACTCGGCCTGTCACAAGTCTCTAGTCGTTATGTTGGTGAAACCAGTTATTTTGAGATTGAAAACGTTTAATTTGGCTCGGTAATTAGGCTGGAGGCAGTCAAAGATTTGAAAAAGGAGAGAACTAACACAAAGTTGTGCAGTGTATAGCACTGGCTTCCGAGTGACCTTGAGTGACATACGTACTTGCATAGTGTAGTGAAAATTAGTTCCCAGCAATTTCCTATACCCCCCTCCCCCTCCTTCCCTTTCCCATGGCCCCTCCCACACCTCTCAAAACCTTACCCTGTGAAAACTCCTCAGTTCAGAGGCCTTTCCTTGTTCTCCCTTTACTCCAAATTGTAGCCCTCTAGAGCAAGTCCCCTTTCTCTCTACCTACACAATGATGGTCGGGTTGTCTGCTCTTGGGGCCCCCGGCTGAGATGAAACACCCTAAGATGCAGACGAACTGACTACACTGGGATCCACTCAGTAAGGACAGATGTACTCAAGTTGCCTGTGGATTTGAAACCTGTATAAGCCTGCGCTATGGTGGAAGGTGTTGGTGGGTAATAATCTACCTGTTCTTGGTGGACCAATGAAAAACCATAACTTCACATACCTATAATTTTTTAAATGAAGAAGCAATCATTATTATACTGAGTAGATTGATAGCTGCATTATTTAATGTACTTTACTTTGTACTTTGGTATCTTTCATAGGCATTAAATGTATTTATACATTTATACATAACTATTGCTTGCTTTGTTTGGTCATCTGTCTTTATTGTATCTTGTAGATGGTTGATAAGTTGCTTGGAGCTTGAGCCAAGGTCAAGTCGAGGTCGAGCCTTGTTTGAGTTTTGCGATTGAATCGAGGTCAAGTTGAAGTTGAGTGAAAGTCAAATCTAGGTTGAATGTTCTAAAGATCATTGTACTATAGAGAGGATAGAGTATGATGTTAGTTTTCGAATTATCAATATCTCCACTGCACAGTGACTCAATTACCCTCCCTAATACACTGCAACACATTCGGAGATTTCCTGCAAACCTTTACAGTATCTTATAGAGCTGTTTTACTAGGTAGAGGGAATAAAGTTGTGTACCAGAGATGAGTTGTGACTCTCTACACAACAAATTCAGCGTAAACATTTGTCATTGAAACGTTGTGAAACTTCATTCATAAAACTTAATGGGATATTTTTTCAATTTTTGCTTCTGATGCAAGTATCGTTTTACCTTCAGGTAGTTTGACCAACATCCTGTTGATTCTCCCTTCCTCTGATACTTTCTGGCTAACCAATCAACAAAAGGGAAATCTCCCATATTCGACAGATGTCAGCGGGTGTCTGGGATATCTAAAGTTATTGAAATCAATATGAAATTGAAGTTATCTGCCCATGCAGTGAAGTATCATGGCTTTCTTGCAAATCACATAGAAAATCCATCTAAAAAATGGGATCACGGCAGAGTAGTTTCACTTTAGCGATGCAAACGGAAGTATCTTAGAGGGTTGTTGAAGTTATCATTAGGAATCACGACTTGCTTGGCTATTATCCTGATTTGAGAAAATTCGAGCAGTTGATATGGCAAGAATGATGATTTTTAGAAAACTCAAAGGATCAATAAAAGCCTTTGGAAGTTTTTCTTAAAATTTTAAAAAGATTAATTAAATATCACGCTCACAGGTAAAACCATAATCTCGTATTTTCGGTTTAATTGCGTTTGCCAAAGTAAACTAATGAAAGTGTACCCTTGAAAGATTATTGTGGGTCGATTCCACGATGGCGTTGCACTGGTACGATTCATGCTAATGACAATTGTAATTACCACACACCCCATACCTATCTACTGCCATAAATGGGGAGAACATTTGGTTATCTCACTAAAATCAGTTGATTTTCGTTTTAATGGTATGAGTAGTGGCAAGGAAGCTTTTGGTGTCTCCATTACTAGCATTGCCTATAAATCTGCCGAGATCCCATTGTATACCAGAGTGCAAATATACAAAGTTAGTACAAAGTTATACATAACACAGTTAGCAGAGACAGAGTTATAGATCTATCAGATGACATGTGACATATAGCACTACAATACATTACATACCACTTACACACATACTTTGTGAATGTTGTAGTATTAGTGCTGACTTTAGTGCCGATATATACTGTATGGTATATTGTACGTTATACACATCCCCCACAGCTTATCTCCTGTAGAGAAACCATGTAGATATTCCGTATGATTACAGTATATATTAGGTGCGAGATATCACAGCACTGTGTATTATGCATATACTTACTTCATATGTACTAGTACACAGTACTAACTATAGTACAGATGTATACAGTATAATATAATGTATATTATACACATTTCCTACTGCTAAACTATGGCTTGTATCTGTAAAGCTATGTACACACCATAACGATTTGGTGGCCAAAATTGACGCAATTCCAAAACGGCCTAGTGTGAATGCAATAACAGCCGATTTTGTATCATAACGGCCGGCGTTATTGCCATTTGAGCACTGCTCAAAATCGCCGACGATTTTTAGCAGATTCTCAAGGAAACCCCAACACAAAATCAGTGCAGAAGTAGCTTGTGGTCACAACAATAATGATGAAATAATATAAAATCATCAATTCTATCAGCAATAACCAGATAATAATAATAATAATTATTATTATTGTGCAGGATTTCACTGTGTGAGTTGGTAGCTCGGCCTACCTGCACAACTTCCCGAACTGAGTTGGCAACTGTGTCTATCGCTGAGCAATACAACCCGCCCACAGGTCGACTAGTATTCTTGGGAATGGTGTGTGACCATCCTAGTTTACTGTCTAGCTGTCGGTTGCGTTAGCTGTTTCAGTGTGCAAGGCAGAGATCGAACTTTGAAGGGCGAACTAGTCAAAGCTAGGTTCGGCCAGCAGAGGTTCGAGCTGTTCTGCTGAGTGCAGTCAGTGACCGAACTTTGAAGGGCGAACTAGTCAGAGCTAGGTTCGGCCAGCAGAGGTTCAGGCTGATCTGCTTGTATATTACTACTCGAGTAATAGAGCATTCATGCATGTACTTAGCGCAGTGAAGTTATTATTGTTAGAGAACAAAGAAACTTCTGAGAGTGTGCAAGCTGACTCTGACTTTATTTGACAATGACATCAGTATTTATAAGGAGAGTTACATAATAATAAATTGGTACACAAGACAAGACAAAAGAATGCTGTAAGCCACGCCTGATAATTAGAGACTAGACGGGTAGAAAAGATAGTGGGCTGGCTATGTAGTTATGGCTGGGTGCACTCACATGGTGCTAGTATAAGATTGCATAGAATTGAAACGGTAGGGTAAAATGTACATAGATAAAATAGTGTTAGAGTGAAAACATAGAATGAACATAGAACAAGCCGGTAAGTGTTACTGTCAAGTGCCGTCCGCCACATTATTTGAAAACTCCCTAAGAAAATTTATTATTTAATGTATTGCCATTTTTATTTTAACATGATTGATCACTCATCAATGAGCATAAGTTGAAATAATTTAGAAATAATTTTAATTAATTAAAATAAGTATTTGGTTATGCTGAAAAAAAATGAAAAATTCTGTTCAGAACAACATAAATAATTAATAATGCCGCAGCTACAGCTAGTGCATTTACTAATAACAACCATAGACCTGGTGAATAATTGTGAAATAACAGACAGAAATATCAATAGTAATGCTATGGTTATGCACAAAAACAAAATTTGTCTATCTTTTTCACCAAAGAGCAAATGTTTTTCGGCCGAAGTTCTTTTCTAGTGTGTACGCAACCATTGGCCGAAAAAGGGCTCAACTCCAACATGAATGATTTTTTGATCAAAAATTGTTCTAGTGTGTATGCAACTTAACAAAACAAGTGAACGATGATGTAAAATAAACAAAACATTTACATTCTCAACAAGCTGGGACACACAAAATATGACCAATGTCTGAAACAGACATGATAGGTAAATATTAGTAACTGAGTATTACATAACTCGAGGCAGTTATATATAACTTTAGTATAGATCACATGTAACATATCACAATACCATATATCATATACATACACACCTTGTCTACCAATATGCAGTGCTAACCATAGAACAAGTTCATACAAATAGTAAACCTCTCCTGCAACTGCTTCACAATTTGTATCTGTAACAAAACAAGTAATACTTGCAATCGATATAATTTGTTGGTGCAGATATCTTCCAATGTCAAGGTATCTTAATTATAGACTACGTCAGAATAAATTTGAATCTTTGAAACAAAAACACAAAAAATTTTACACACAAAAAAGATATAGTATTTATGTACTTGATACATCTTACACAGTTGATAAAAGAGACCTACAATACACAATTTGTATATATTTCTATTACATAACCTGTTATTATATAACTTCTATATAACTATATTATAATATATACACGGACAGGTACAAGTAAAACGACACCATAACTATAACCTAGTAATATCTAGAATGTTCTACTACTTGTGTACCTCAGCTGATGTATAGGCCATGCGACCACAGACTGGCAATCATTTTAGTCATTATACTGTCTACTGCTGGGAATAATGCCAAGTTTAGCCTGAGTCCCTTGGTAATGGTATAAATCGTAAGCTAGTATTGCAGATTAGGAATGACAAAGGTCAATTTACAATAACATTGCTATCAGTGAAATACAATTGATTACACTGGTGGGTGATGTACAGATATACACAGCTGATATTGTGGTAGGTTTATACAAACTAAAGCCCGTGTAACCCAATTAGTATACAATCAGGTCCCTACAAGAGTAGAGACTGTCTCTGTGGCTCAGAAACACTTCCTGTGCTGAATGAAACTACCAACAGGTTACTGGTTGTCTCTATTACTAATGTTGTATTGGCGGGTGTTGCCAGCCCAACGATAGACAAGCAGGGCTAGCACTGAGGAATGCAGGGCCGGTGTTGACCTCTGTATGGCCTTTACAAGACTGACATTGATCCATTCAAGGTCGGCACAAGTTGCTTATGGGCCTGCAACATGAACCAGACTATCACCTGTATCTGCCGTTCCGTCACGCATGATGGTACATCCAGTGCATGATGAAACCAGACGGACACGTTTGATTTTTCATCCTGTCCGTTGTGCTGTGATTGGTTAGTTAACCCAGTGCAACTCCATTTGAGAAGGTTATATCGATTTTCCACGTATTCACACGAACCATATGTATTTGTAATACAATAGCATATACTATAATGATTGTATGATCACTAGGGTTTACCTGAAACAAAGTCGAGCATATAACTTTCAAAATATTCAGCATATTGGTAATGTAAAAATGCTAAAAATCAATAATTAGAAGCCATAGAAGTTATAAACGATAATGAATCATATACCTAATACTGAAATAAACCTATTGGGGCAATATTGCATAACTTAGCAATAAGGAAAAGGTTTTATTGAAAATGAATATTAGAACAATAGCCAGAAACAAGAAACTTTGTGAGCCACAAAATATTAATCTTGCTCTTATTTGCTCGATAGAAAACTTCTTCTGTTGCTTTAGTTGCCAGCCAGGCTCGTGCGGCAAGCTATCTGTCACCCGGTTATGGTTTTGGGTACGGAAGACAAGCTCATTAGCCTGAGGGATTGAGAAGACCCAATCTACCACTATAGTACCCTAAGGAGTGGATACAAGCAGACCATCAGCTATGGATAGCCATAGGTCCTATCAAGACATGGGGGGTATTCAGGACAGCTCTTACTTATTAACTGCTCCTCCTATTACTAGGGGCTCTTACTATTTAATGAATGTGTTGTTGTACACTAGAACTTTGACTAGTATGTCTGAGCCATGGGTTCTGCCCTTATTGCTAAAGTCTATTGACCAAGTGGCACCGGCCCTACCGGCAATATCTGCCCTGGAGAGAGGTACAATATCTGCCCTGGAGAGAGGTACAATATCTGCCCTGGAGAGAGGTACAATATCTACCCTGGAGAGAGGTACAATATCTACCCTGGAGAGAGGTACAATATCTGCCCTGGAGAGAGGTACAATATCTGCCCTGGAGAGAGGTACAATATCTGCCCTGGAGAGAGGTACAATATCTGCCCTGGAGAGAGGTACAATATCTGCCCTGGAGAGAGGTACAATATCTGCCCTGGAGAGAGGTACAATATCTGCCCTGGAGAGAGGTACAATATCTGCCCTGGAGAGAGGTACAATATCTGCCCTGGAGAGAGGTACAATATCTGCCCTGGAGAGAGGTACAATATCTACCCTGGAGAGAGGTACAATATCTGCCCTGGAGAGAGGTACAATATCTGCCCTGGAGAGAGGTACAATATCTGCCCTGGAGAGAGGTACAATATCTACCCTGGAGAGAGGTACAATATCTGCCCTGGAGAGAGGTAGAATATCTACCCTGGAGAGAGGTACAATATCTACCCTGGAGAGAGGTACAATATCTGCCCTGGAGAGAGGTACAATATCTACCCTGGAGAGAGGTACAATATCTGCCGTGGAGAGAGGTACAATATCTACCCTGGAGAGAGGTACAATATCTACCCTGGAGAGAGGTACAATATCTGCCCTGGAGAGAGGTACAATATCTACCCTGGAGAGAGGTACAATATCTGCCGTGGAGAGAGGTACAATATCTACCCTGGAGAGAGGTACAATATCTGCCCTGGATAGAGGTACAATATCTGCCCTGGAGAGAGGTACAATATCTGCCCTGGAGAGAGGTACAATATCTGCCCTGGAGAGAGGTACAATATCTGCCCTGGAGAGAGGTACAATATCTGCCCTGGAGAGAGGTACAATATCTGCCCTGGAGAGAGGTACAATATCTGCCCTGGAGAGAGGTACAATATCTGCCCTGGAGAGAGGTACAATATCTACCCTGGAGAGAGGTACAATATCTGCCCTGGAGAGAGGTAGAATATCTGCTCTGGAGAGAGGTACAATATCTGCCCTGGAGAGAGGTACAATATCTGCCCTGGAGAGAGGTACAATATCTGCCCTGGAGAGAGGTACAATATCTGCCCTGGAGAGAGGTACAATATCTACCCTGGAGAGAGGTACAATATCTACCCTGGAGAGAGGTACAATATCTACCCTGGAGAGAGGTACAATATCTGCTCTGGAGAGAGGTACAATATCTGCCCTGGAGAGAGGTAGAATATCTGCTCTGGAGAGAGGTACAATATCTGCCCTGGATAGAGGTACAATATCTGCCCTGGAGAGAGGTACAATATCTGCCCTGGAGAGAGGTACAATATCTGCCCTGGAGAGAGGTACAATATCTGCTCTGGAGAGAGGTACAATATCTGCCCTGGATAGAGGTACAATATCTGCCCTGGAGAGAGGTACAATATCTGCCCTGGAGAGAGGTACAATATCTACCCTGGAGAGAGGTAGAATATCTGCCCTGGAGAGAGGTACAATATCTGCCCTGGAGAGAGGTACAATATCTGCTCTGGAGAGAGGTACAATATCTGCCCTGGATAGAGGTACAATATCTGCCCTGGAGAGAGGTACAATATCTGCCCTGGAGAGAGGTACAATATCTGCCCTGGAGAGAGGTACAATATCTGCCCTGGAGAGAGGTACAATATCTGCCCTGGAGAGAGGTACAATATCTACCCTGGAGAGAGGTACAATATCTGCTCTGGAGAGAGGTACAATATCTGCCCTGGAGAGAGGTACAATATCTGCCCTGGAGAGAGGTACAATACTTGAGATTAGTAGCATTAAGTGGTTACCTATACCAAAATCTACTAAAATCTGTCAAACACATTTTACTGTAGAGCTGCTATGATATACAATTTATATCACATTGTACTCTAGTACGTTATGGAGTCAATGTTGTAACAGAGATGTGATGTCATCTGTCGAATATGTCATGTGTCTACCATGGTAGAGCAGACATTGTACAAAGTATACAAATGTGTGAGCGTAAGACATGCATATAAGACTAGTTAACTGCTAAGTATATACTGAGTATGTACTTTATTCCTCACTACGCTCAATATGTGGGAAGTTAGTTTTTTTAGTATTAGTCTTGATAGCTGACTACGCTGAAAATTTGTTACAAAAATAACAGTTTAAATATAATGCAGCAATCCAAATAATAAAAACATAAAAATGGTATTAAATTAAACTGTATACACCCCATTGTGTTTTATAGTTAGTTCTCGGAGTAAAATAGTACAAAAAGCATGTTTGTCATCAACCATAGCCCGATGGCATCACATACCAACGCTGTTTCCTCATTTTCATCGCTAATTTATACAATGGCTGCATTGGCTAGTTGTGATTGGTCAAACAGATACTGTCAGGCCATGTACAGCTGCTATTGATTGAAAAGAAGATAAGCAATTTGTATTTGGTTACTGGAATATCATCAAGGTGTCTGCTGCATATATCCCCTTTAAAAACGATTATACATACTTGAAACAACAGACTATAGTAGGAAGTTATTCACCAGTTTTCCATGCTGATATGGCTCCGTAGCCTGGGATATTGCATGAAAGCTTGAAAACTTGCTATTGCAGTGCGTCTTTGATTTAAAGTTAGCTAGTCACAAAACACGTTCCTCCACTCTATAGCGAGCCCCTGAAGTTTCTTCAGATGCTGTTATCCCCTCTGGTATCTCATGCAAATCATCTATCGTATACTAGCTTTCCGCGTCACGACTTCCTAGTGCTATTAAAGCCTGGTTCCCAATTGAGCAAAAATCGTACGATTTTTGGAGTCTTGCGACTCCTACAATTGTGCACTTGTCAATCTTGCATTATCTTGGGAGTCGTAAGAGTCGTGTGCCCCTGCGATCTATATCGTAGGAGTTTGGCACTGCCAAACTTTCACGACAGCCACGACTAAGATCGGACTAAGATCGTGGCTATTATTTTTGGGAACCTAGTCTTGCGATATCCTACGATCTGATTAACTTGACCTACAAATTATTACTACCACTATTATAATTATTATAATTAATAATAAATGGATTTTCCCTCACTTCACTACTATTATTTTTAATCATTATTATTATAATTGTTGTTATAATTATAAATAATAATTAATAATATTTTGAAGCAGTCAAATTATATTATTATTTCATTAATAACAATATTTTTATTATAATAATATATATAATTATTTATTATTATAATAAAACTCAAATTAATCAATGAAAAATTATTGTTATAATAAATGCATAAATGTATAGATATATTAATAATAATAAATAATCGAAATAACAAAATATATATAATAAAAGTAATTATCATAAATAATTATGGGAGTGATTGATTTTGATTGGCTACTATCAACTAGTAGGTCAAGGCATAAAGATAAATTAAACAATTGGGAACTACGGATCTTACCGGATCGTAGCAGCTAAGATTTCACCCAAGATGGAAAATCTTGGCAGATTTCTACAATTGTGCACTATACTAAGATCAGTGCCAAGATTTCTATGATTAGATTCTTAGAGCCCTAAGATTGCTAAGATTCCCTAAGATTGACAAGATTCAATTGGGAACCAGGCTTTAGTAGCGCTACAGATTAATGGCTCATGGAAATAGGTAAATCGCTACCCTTTGCCATGATGGTTTATCACTATTGAGAAGCACTGAGCCATGACACCGTTAGTAGTAATATATGAGCAGATCTCCCTACCAAGTGTTTTTTTGTGGATTAGACCTTGGAGTTTAGACAATAGGTTACGGCGTTGGATGAATTCGCCGAGTTTATATTGTATTTTACTTGAGGGGTACTTGAGTGGCATTTGAGTGGCATTTGAGTTTTGATTAGTTTTTTACTTAATTTGAACTTATATGGCATATAGATTTTGAATGTATGGCATTCAAGTTTTGATAACTTTTTTACATAACTCGAATTCATATGGTATCTTGAGAGAGAGGGGAGAGGAGAAAGGAGAGAGGAGAGATGGGAGATGAGAGAGGAGAGAGAGGAGAGAGAGTTTTTAGTTTTCTATACATTCATGTATATATGGTTAGTTATGTACATATTTATGGCTATATTTATATCTACATAGAGAGAGGAGATATATCTACATTGAACAAATATATTGATCAAAAATGAAAATTATATGATTATATACCTGATTACATAATAAGTAGGGAAAATCTTCTGGAGAGAGGGGGGAGGAGAGATGAGAGAGGAGAGATTTTTTTTAGTTTTTATACATTTATGTATATATGGATAATTATGTACATATTTATGGATATATTTACATTTACATTGAATAATATACATTTATTACATAATAAGTATATTAAATGCTATAAAATATGTTGGAAAATTACCAAATTAGACCTCTAGATGGTTAAAATCTACAGTATTTGGGAAATAACTGCAAGAGAGGAGAGAGGAGTATTTGGTAGAGGAGAGAGTATGTTGAGAGAGAGAGGAGAGATAAAAAGAGGAGAGAGGAGAGAGGAGATATATCTACATTGAATAAATACAGTGATTAAAAATGAAACAATATGTGAATATATACATTTATTGTGTAATAAGTAGGAAAAAAAATTTAAAATAATTACATGAAATTGAATTATAGCTTTAGTTACATTGGATAGTTTACATTATATAGAAAAGGGAAATAGCTCACCAAGTCACATTGTCCAACTTGTTTTTTGAATTAGAGTCTATCCATCGCTAAAACACTCATCATTTTTTTTCAGCAACATATCCTGTCTCAAAATCATCAAAGTCTCCACATAGAAAATCTTCAAGTTCATCATCATCATCAATTTCTAATACTGTTTTGTTTTGCTTTGCTTGATCACAATATTGTTGCCAATACATTCGACCGAGACGGTATGGAGAGCAAAATGAAAGATCGTATTCTGTCTTAAATTTTCCGTGGGTTGTTTTTCCTCTGTAGATCATCACACCTGGAGTATATTTGTTAGCTTCTGAAGCATATTTGTCTGGTATGACGAGCGTCTTCAACAGCGTTTCTCCACATTGTTCAATGCTATAACGGATACAAATTACATTCGACTGCCCTCCTTTAAATCGATGAGGAACGAATCTATCAACAACATCTTGGTAAGGAAAAATAGCGCCGGGTTGAAAACTATTGAGGGTGTTGATGTTCAAGAAGCGTTTGAGCTGACATTTAGTCAATGTACTAAAATATAGTGATTCCTCTTCAGCTTTCTTTTTGCTTAGAGGATGTGTGCTAACACGTCTGACATCGTACCAAAGAACGTTTTTATTTTTTGGTTTTCCCTTTCTACCCAAATATACAACGTTAAACGGAGGGGGGTAATTATCACAGTTGAAGTTTTTAGCTATTTCAACTGGACAGAGGAGTATTTTGGGTTCGAGTTCATTTATATCTGAAGGTTCATGGTAGTGTACTTGAGAATATCTACACTTCTCCTTACTTGATGGATGTATCACACCAGTCACTCGCATAATGCTTGGGATAGGAAGATCTTCAAATGTTTTGCAAATCGGAACTTTTGGTGAGTCAATCACTTGAGAACCTTTAGACTTTTCTAATTCCCTAGCTCTCCTTTCGTTGAGACATTCAACTGTTAAATGAGTTATAGCTGCGCTCTCCATTGTTTGCTTATCAACGGAAGTAGTTTGTTTTCTCACTGTTTGTTTTCGTTTCCTTACTATTCGCTTTTTTGGAGCAGTTTTCCTTCTCTTAGGAGTTGTTTTGCCGTTTTTCATTTTATTTTCTGTTGGATATGGATCTGTGCTAAGGAGCTCTTCAGAAAGAGCATCCATAACATTCTAAAAATAAAAGGGTAATATTTGCATGAGTGGCTAAGAGTGTATTTATTACTTAGAGTGTCTTATATATATATATATATGTATTTATGCCAAAAGCAGTTAAGATCATAGAGTTATGGTAGATTGAGAATGTGCTTATTAAACTATTGGGATGTGGAGACAGACAACAAAGGATGCATTCAAATATATATATATATGTATTTACTTAATATTATACCGCTTTTAACATCTAAATTGGTAAGAAATAAAATATAATAGTTTGAACAAAATATTGTAAAATAATAAAAAACAACTAAAAATTTTTCATAAATATGTATGAAACGCTTCCAACATTAATTCTAAAATACCTACAGAAGAGGATAGAGCTTTATCTATTTGGACATAATTATAAATATGCTTTCTGAATTTATAAAAAGTTTTTTTGTTCCATGTCATGTTGTATAATTTTTTGAAAACTATTTGATTCCAAGCACTTCTTTCAATTTCTTTTAAAAAATTATTAATATTAACGACTTCCACCATTGACAAAACGATTTCGAAACTGTTTTTTATAATGTCATCAAAACGTTCTGTAGATATATCACGTTTCTTACAACACATCCCCATACTCATCATGTGTTGAGTTATACAGAATATTATAACTTGAAATGTCAAACGTTCTACAGCTTTTTCTTCAACAACATCATTATTTATCACATAGTTATGATACATTTCTGGAAGGAAGTCCTTTAAGTAGATTGGATTTGTTGTTGCATTGTTCTAAAATACAAGTGATAATTAGATAACTAAAATAATTAAAGGTGTTCAACAGGTGTTAAATAGTATTTTTTATTAATTCTTACCTTTTCATCAGGCTGAGATTCCGACTTTAGATACAATGGTTGACTTTCTACGACTTGAGTATTCATTCTGAAAAAAACAGAAAAAATTGGTTCAATTCTTTATAACCAATTTAAAGATAGATATGTCATAAAGCCTTCAGATAGTTGTGTTAGCTAGCGGAAATATTTGAATTTAAGTTTTACCTTTATGAAGAGAGAACTCTTAGTAGTTGCAATGGAAGATGTAGTAGATAGATGTTGCTCCTTTGCTCACTGTTGTTGAACTGGATGCTTTCTGTCTGAAACCGTTGTCTCTTATATAGGTGAATGTGTAAAAATAAATCTTTCATTCCCGCGAAAGCATTGGTTTGTATTCGCGTGAAAATAAATTGTTTATTCCCGCGAAAGCAACGGTTTCCATTCGCGTGAAAATAGCTTATTTATTCCCGCGAAAGCATTGGTTTCTATTCGCGTGAAAATAAATTCTTTATTCCCGCGAAAACATTGGTTTCTATTCGTGTGAAAATAAATTATTTATTCCCGCGAAAGCAATGGTTTCCATTCGCGTGAAAATAAAATATTTATTCCCGCGAAAGCAACGGGTTCCATTCGCGTGAAAATAAACTATTTATTCCCGCGAAAACATTGGTTTGTATTCGCGTGAAAATAAAATATTTATTCCCGCGAAAGCAACGGTTTCCATTTGCGTGAAAATGAAGTATTGATTCCCACGAAAGCTTTGGTTTGTATTCGCGGGAAAATAAAATATTTATTCCCGCGAAAGCAATGGTTTCCATTCGCGTGAAAATGAAGTATTGATTCCCGCGAAAGCTTTGGTTTGTATTCGTGGGAAAATAAAATTTCCATTCCCGCGAAAACAACAGTTTCTATCCGTAGGAAAATAAATTATTTATTCCCGCGAAAACATTGGTTTGTATTCGCGTGAAAATAAATTATTTATTCCCGCGAAAGCAACGGTTTCCATTCGTGTGAAAATAAAGTATTGATTCCCGCGAAAGCAACGGTTTCCATTCGTGTGAAAATAAAGTTTTGATTCCCGCGAAAGCTTTGGTTTGTATTCGCGGGAAAATAAAATATTTATTCCCGCGAAAGCAATGGTTTCCATTCGCGTGAAAATGAAGTATTGATTCCCGCGAAAGCTTTGGTTTGTATTCGTGGGAAAATAAAATTTCTATTCCCGCGAAAACAACAGTTTCTATCCGTGTGAAAATAAATTATTTATTCCCGCGAAAACATTGGTTTGTATTCGCGTGAAAATAAAATATTTATTCCCGCGAAAGCATCTGTTTCCATTCGTGTGAAAATAAAATATTGATTCCCGCGAAAGCATTGCTTTGTATTCGCGTGAAAATAAAATTTTCATTCCCGCGAAAGCAACGCTTTCCATTCGCGTGAAAATAAATTATCTATTCCCGCGAAAACATTGGTTTGTATTCGCGTGAAAATAAAGTATTCATTCCCGCGAAAGCAACAGTTTCCATTCGCGTGAAAATAAAATGTTTATTCCCGCGAAAGCATTGGTTTGTATTCGCGTGAAAATAAAGTATTCATTCCCGCGAAAGCAACAGTTTCCATTCGCGTGAAAATTAAATGTTTATTCCCGCGAAAGCATTGGTTTGTATTCGCGTGAAAATAAAGTATTCATTCCCGCGAAAGCAACAGTTTCCATTCGCGTGAAAATTAAATGTTTATTCCCGCGAAAGCATTGGTTTGTATTCGCGTGAAAATAAAGTATTCATTCCCGCGAAAGCAACAGTTTCCATTCGCGTGAAAATAAAATGTTTATTCCCGCGAAAGCATTGGTTTGTATTCGCGTGAAAATAAATTATTTATTCCCGCGAAAGCATTGGTGTTCTTCCGTAGAAACAATGTTTCATTAATTTAACCTTATGATAAATGGCATGATTTCAGCTATATAAGAAGCACTGTTTTTACACAGAAAGCAGTCACTTCAACATTAGCAACTGAAGGAGCAAGATCTACTACAACATCATCTACTACAACTGCTAGAAGGACTTTTCTGTTTGGAGGTAAGTCAACTTGATTGAGTATAAATTTAATTTTTATCGATTTAGATACTAACAGTGGTATGATATTGAGTAAATATATATATATATATATGTATATATATCTTCAAATTGGTTTGAAAAAGAAATCAAAAAATCATAACATGGATTTTTACTTTATCTTTTAGAATGTCGACACAAATCATTACAAAACAACTGAAGAATAAAGATCCAAAACCTTCACAAGATAAGAAGGTGATTGATGACAATGTACTTCTTCAACGCACTACGATTCCCTTTCAAAGCGCCAGTCTGAATACTCTGGCAACTCTCATCATCAAAAGCGCCTCTCTGTTAAGTACTCTATCTCCAGCTTCCAGAAGAAACATTGAAAACATAGTCAAAGTTGAAGATTTACCAATACCTACAGTTATGCAGGTGTTAACCGTTGAGCTCCATGATGAAACGAACTGTACCATCATCTACAACTATAAAAAGGATGGAAAGGTAGTTAGAGTGAAGAGCACTATTCCATTAGCAGCAGGATTACTTGTCAATGAAGCTTCGCAAATAAGACCACTGGTTTTGATCTACATGGGTGTTGAAAAGACAGGAAAAGCAATTTTTCGTGCTGCTACAGAAACAGGAACTACTTTGAGGTGTAAGAATGCGTTTGATGTATTACCAGGAAAAAGTATGCGACAAATCAATGCTTATTTCGAGGTAGCTAATCTTCAGGATTTCCCAACAGATAGTGTCATATGTTTCCAAAACCCTGAAGTTATAGCAAAATCTGACAGACGATGGAATGGAAATGAAGAGACTCTTCTAGTTCAATACAGAAGTGTTGTAGATGAAGAATTACTGATCGGAGATATGCGCATTCCTCTTCAAATAGCTTCTGCTGTGACATCGGAGAGATTTGGAGTGATTTTGTTCAAGGGTCTGAGTCGAAACGCAGACAATTCAATTTTCTACAACATCAGTGTACTCGCAGCTCATCAAGCCTTCGTCCAAGCCTCGGAACTGGCTGATAATCCAAAATCTGAGGATTTTCTCAACCACTTCGATGATGCTGAAAAAGAAGACTGTGGAGAACAAACTCTCAAGAAGCTAATCTATAACTCAAGGGATTCATATCACTATAGGTAAGTTTTATTAATTTTTACCATAATTTAAAAAAAGTTGATTTGTGAAAATTTTGTGGATTCTTACAATGAAAAACCCCTTAAAATGATAAATTTGTGAACATTTTTGTAAAACATTTTTAAGTTATATATATATTTCGAATTAAAAAAGGATTTTGTTGTGTCATCAGTGTATTTTTTTACATAAAAGTTGGAAAAAATAACAAAAGGTGATAATTATTTTACAAAAATGTTCAATTTTTCACATAAATGATCAATTCATAAACATTTTTTGTAAAACATTTTTAAATTATATCTATTTCGGATTAAAAAAAGAATTTTTTTGTGCAATCAGTATATTTTTTTACATAAAAGTTTAAAAAATAACAAAAGGTTATAATTATTTTACAAAAATGTTTAGTTTTTCACATAAATGATCAATTCATAAACATTTTTTGTAAAACATGTTTAAATTATATCTATTTCGGATTAAAAAAAGGACTTTTTTGTGCAATCAGTGTATTTTTTTACATAAAAGTTTAAAAAATAACAAAAGGTTATAATTATTTTACAAAAATGTTTATTTTTTCACATAAATGATCAATTCATAAACATTTTTTGCAAAACATGTTTAAATTATATCTATTTCGGATTAAAAAAAGGACTTTTTTGTGCAATCAGTGTATTTTTTTTACATAAAAGTTTAAAAAATAACAAAAGGGTATAATTATTTTACAAAAATGTTTAGTTTTTCACATAAATGATCAATTCATAAACATTTTTTGTAAAACATTTTTAAATTATATCTATTTCGGATTAAAAAAGGACTTTTTGTGCAAACAGTGTATTTTTTTACATAAAAGTTTAAAAAAAATCACAAAAGGTTATAATTATTTTACAAAAATGCCTAATTTTTTACGTAAATAACACGTTTTATCACATAAATGACTTATTCATGAGTGTTTGTTGTAAAACATTTTTAAAATTATATATATATATATATTTATATTTATACATTCCGAATCCAAATGAAAAAAAGGACTTTTTCGTGTGTAATCAGTGTATTTCTTTTACATAGAAGTTGAAAAAATAACAAAAGTTTATATTTATTTTACATTAATTTTAATCATACTATACTAATACATCATTTTTTATTTTAGTCCATTATATCGTAAAAAGAAAACAGAGTAAAGAACTTTCCCTAAGAAATATTGAGCTGAATGATGTAACTCAGTGAGTTATTTTCCTGTTATATATAATGTAAACTATCTAATGTAGCTAAGAGTAAAATTTAAATTCGGTAAAATTTATTTATATAATGAATAACTTTTGTATTTTAGTCAATTATTGGATCACAGAGAATACGGAATACAAGAGTTCCTCCCTGGGTCTAATAATATACCAGAAGAATATCAAGGAAGATATTGTTCAAGAAAAGCGCTTTGTAACCATTGATATCGTAAGCTATAGTAGTTTGTATTACAGAAAATTTAATATAAAACAGTTTTATGAATGTAAAAACTAGATATGGTATTTTCTATTACAATTATTTACTTGTAAATTTTATTCAACTAGAGAGGTAATTTGGTGATTTTTTGACAGTTTTTAAAAAAGTTAAAAAGTACAAAAAAATCAAAAAAATATCGAAAACTATATATTTCAATGATTATTTTTTAAAAAGTTCAAAAAATGTAATAAAGCTCTGTTTTGAAACATAAAAAATTTAAAAGGATTGTGTAGGATAAAATTCTCACTCAAAAAATTATTGAAAATTGAATGAAATAAAAAATATTTTCCCAAATACCAAAGTTTTGTAAATATAAAGTGAAAAACTCTATATATATATATATATATACACATTGTTTTAAAATAATATCGAAAACTATATATTTCAATGATTATTTTTTAAATAAAATAAAAAAATTTAAAAGGAAGGTGTAGGATAAAATCCTCACTCAAAAAATTATTGAAAATTGAATGGAATAAAAGAATATAAAGTGAAAATCGCTATATATATTTATTTTTTTTAAAAAAATATCGAAAACTATATATTATAATGATTATTTTTTTAAAAAGTTGAAAAAACAAAAAAACTTTGTAATAAAACCCTGTTTTAAATCATAAAAAATTAAAAAGGAATGTAATAAAAGAATATTTTACCAAAATACCTCATTTTTTTTTGTAAATATCTAGTAAAAATTTCTGAAATATTGTTGGTAAAATTTACTGGAAAATGGTTTCAAGTGTGTCAAAGACTAAATATGATGTTTTCATTGAAATGTTTATTTTCAAAAGATCCAAATAATAACATTGAATCAATTAGTTAAATTTAACAGTCAAATTCTTTTTTATCAAGTAGGCTTAATGTTTCTATTGTGATTAATTCTCAAATATTGTAAACTTGAACTATCTAGAGGAGTAATTTGTCGATTTTGATGTGTTTTTTTAAAAAAATTATCATGTAATACCGCATACTTCAGTTCTAATTCGTTTTGAACAATTTCATGGGAGACAAAGAATAAAAAAGTTACATTGATTTAGTTTTTAGAATTAAAGTTGCTATCAAAAATGGATTGTTCTTCTTTAAAAAAATGATTACGTAATACTACATGCTTCAGTTCTAATTCGTTTTTAGAATTGAAGTCGCCATCAAAAATGGTTTGTTCTTCAATGGGTAAATCCATAACCTCCTCCTCATCATGACAAAAGCTTTCTGATGATTGCATTTTGAAAAACAAATTGCATTGTTTTAGTTTTCCGAATTGAAATTGCCATCGAAAATGGTTTGTTCTTAAACGGGAAAATTCATAGTCTTCTCATCATCATGTCTAAGTTTTCTACCCCAATATCTCCAACCTCTCAGAGATAGGAATTGTTCTGTTTAAAAAATAATGGAAATTGTATATATAAATGATTGTTTTTGAAAAAAATGGTAAATTTTTGAAAAAAATTCAAAAGGAAAATGCAGGATAAAACCCTCACTCAAGAAACTAATTTTGTATGATAGGTTGCTCACCTAATAATAAGAAAATAATGAATGATTTATATTTAAACAATTATTGAAAGAATTAATGAAAATTGAATAGAATAAAGGAAATATTTTACCAAATAGTCTGTTTTTTTTGTAAAGATATACAAACAGATAAAATTTAACCATTTAAAGGATGATTTCTTTTTTTGCAAAAAAAATAATGAAGATTTAATGAAATGAAAGAATATTTTACCAAATACCTTGTTTTTTTGTAAATTTGTACAATTAGAATAAGAAAATAGTGAATAATGTATATTTAAGCAATTATTGAAAAAATTAATAAAAATTGAATAGAGTAAAGGAAATATTTTACCAAACACCCTGTTTTTTGTAAAGATATACAAACAGATAAAATTTAACCATTTAAAGGGTGATTTCTTTTTTGCAAAAAAATAATGAATATTTAATGAAATGAAAGAATATTTTACCAAATACCCTGTTTTTTTGTAAATTTGTACAATTAGATGAAAATTGAATAAATCGAAAAAATATTTCACCAAATACCTCTTTTTTGTAGATGTAAACAAATAGATGAATATCTAACTTTATCCATTTTTTTCCATTTGGGATCATGTTTTGAAGGTTTTCAAGATAGTTTTTAGTAAAAGCTTATGTATTGATTGTCATTACAAGTTGTAGTGTTTGGTATTATTTAATATTTACTGACTCTAGCTATATTATATGAAATTTTCCCTACTTATTGCACAATAAATGTATATATTCACATATTGTTTCATTTTTAATTACTGTATTTATTCAATGTAGATATAATGAGTCGAATTACAAAAAAATATCAAAACTTAAATGCCATACATTCAAAATCTAGATGCTCTATGAGTCAAAGTTATGTATATAATTATGTACAAGATTATCAAAACTTGAATGCCATACATTCAAAATTTAAAAGTTCAAATTAAGTAAAAAAATAATCAAAACTCAAATGCCACTTAAACGCCATTCAAATGCCACTCAAGTACCCCTCAAGTAAAATACAATATAAACTCGGCGAATTCATCCAACGCCGTAACCTATTGTCTAAACTCCAAGGTCTAATCCACAAAAAAACACTTGGTAGGGAGATCTGCTCATATATTACTACTACCGTTGAGCAGCGCTACAAAGTCGTGACATGGAAAGCTACTGACAGTGACGGTGATTAGTTTTGTAATATCTTGTCACATGGAAAGTTTTGTAGACGGCCATTGTGGTCCAGCAGTGTAGACAAGGCAGCTTGTTGTTTACATCTCTCACAAAAATCTTCTCTGCCAACTCCTGATTTTCTTAGATAGCGCTCTTCTTTTGGAGCAACGACCGGCTGATTTGGGGTGGTGAGTATTGATGGCTCTTAACACAATGCTATGACAGGGTATACTTCTTACAATAGCTCACAGTATATTTTTTTATTGGAAATGTACACACTTAACCATGGCACAATTGCATACATAAAATTATCTGGAAATGCGATGTATGTAATTTGAGAAACGCAATACAACAAGTAGCGACGTATTCACGCCAATTATAGCCGTAACCTGGCATGAATTTCAATTCGGACAAGTTTCACAACTTTTACACAAGGCAAGGAGCCAAAAAAAGCAGGCAACGAGCCAATTCAGCTCTAGAGTTGCCACTTGTACGAAGGCTGTAGACAGTTAACTAATGTATCTATCACTCCTCCAGAGAGTGACATACATATGTTGTTACCAGTTTCAGCTGGTTTATGAGGAAGTTTTGTGTTGGCAGCTAATCAAGTATTTAATGTTCTGTAGCCAACATTGCTTTGTATATGCCTATCCCTCTATTGTTTACATTCCATTTCGATGACTTGAACTGGCAATGCGGAGCTAAGTAACGCTGTTGCCCAGCAATAAATAATAAAGCTGACAGTGTGGAGAAGCTGAATTTCACTATCTAAAAAAAGTTTAGAGTTGGCAGGTGCTTGAAATATGTTAAATTGATTACCAACTGTTAGCACTGAGAACAAAGTTGTAGCTGGTAGAGGGGGGGGGGGGCTTCCTCAATGATGAGAGTTTGTGATCACTTTTAAAAGCTATATTATGTAAATGTAATTGTTTAGTATTGATATGAACCCTATGATACAGTAAGTGCACAACTCCCATTTATGTATAAATAATATCATGAGTAGAAAACTCCATAACAGTGTCAACGTACAAGTTAGCCAGGGTGGCTCTCAAGGGGCAGGACTCACCCGCAGAGTCACCCTGGCTACATACAAGTACACACTACCTGTAGCGTACATTAATCAATGGTCGATTTCCTAAACATAGCTGTTATCCGCTGCTATACCACTTTGTCTACTCTCCTTACATCTCCTTTCACTTTCTTATCACACAGTATCAATGAAACCCAAAAGTACATTATTAACTGTCTATTGCAGTCGTTTATTTAAATAACTGAATAGACATCTTGTCAAAAGACAACATGTTTTACATTTAATCTGTAGTAGTGAGTTTGTAATACAACTCCAGCTTTCTTACACCAAATTGATAAATATATTAAATGGTATTTCCCATAACATTTTTTTGTATTTTTTTGAAATTTTTATATCTGCTGCACAGACTAGATTAACATTGTAGAACAGACATGTATACTATACATTAAGAAATTTTTTCTTCCCCAGTCTGCAGTTTAGGCCGTCCCTAGCAAAAACTGGCTGTGGATCTCGTGGGACCGTTCCCTGGGACGGATTGTGGCAACGCCTGGATACTGGTGTTGACAGATCATTTCACCAGATGGCAGGATGCTCTAGCCCTTCCCGATGCTACAGCCCTGGTATTAGCTAGTGCCCTGGACAAGCAAGTCTTCTGCCACTTAGGGATCCCCGAGAAGATGCACACGGATCAAGGAGCTCAGTTAGAGTCTCACCAGACAAAGGAGCTGTGCACTCTGTGGGTATAGAGAAGACCCGTACCACCCCGTACCACCCTCAGGCCAACGGGATTCTTTGAGAGAAACAATCGGGTGCTGGGTGACTCCTTACAATCCTCGCACTTGAGGCTCAGTCCAAGTGATTGGCATTTGCTGTTACCCCAACTGATGAGGGCTTTCAGAGCCATCCCTCACATCACCACAGGTGAGACGGCCATCTATATGATGCTGGGCAGGGAACTGAGGCTGCCAGATCAGATCTCCTACCATCCACCCCTGACGGATTGCCTGCTCATCGCACGAGTATGCCCAGAATCCCAAACTGATGCTGGAAGAAGTGCACGAAGCCCTGCGAGAGCAACAGTTGGAGGTTAGGGTAGAAGAAGGTGAGGAGCGGTTGGCGACCAAGTCTGGTTGGAAAACTGTCGCAGACGCCGTGGTGAGAACCCCAAGCTACAGGCCAAGTTCATCGGCCCCTATTAGATCAAGGAGGCGGGCGTACAGTAATCATACGTACCTCGTTAGCAGACATGGTCAACAGTCTGTACAGAATGAGTGCTGCCTCAAGCCATATTGCCCAAGTCTAGACCCCCCGAGGACAGGCACCCGCAGCTATAGAGCCAAGGAGGCACCCTAACATGCGTGGTGCACGTGCAAGGGCAACCTCCGCTCCTCTATCCCCCTTGTCGGCACTTTATTTACTAAAACCAACCCATTTCGGAATGGAGATGCCCTCCTCTCCTAGGAGGTGCACGCCGAGTTTGGAGCAGCCAGATGGACCAAGGCCTGACAAGATCACTACAGATCTAGCCAGTAGAGACAGGCCCCAAAGACAGGAATGCTCTCCCCTGCCAGTAAAGGGGAGACCTCCCCCCCCCCCCTACAAGTCGAGAATCAGCCACCCCCTGAATCGTACGCTATGGAAGTTAAACATTTCGTTCGGCTACCTCTCTTCTCTTTACTCCCTCTGCCGGTTGTGCAGATGGTGGTTTCTTTAAATACGCATGGATTTGTGTCATGGGTCGTGCGACCCGTATTTACCTCTCTTCCTTGCCTGTGCACATGGTCTTGTGCCAAGGGTCATACGGTTGTGTGTACCTCTCTATTGTACTGCAGGGTTCTGTATGTCAACAGTCTTTCGGGACTCTTCTGTATACTCTCTTGTATACGCCCCTTGTATATACTCTCCGTATTTATCCACTGTACATACTCTCCGGCCCCTCATCTACTCACGGCCACTCTCTGGTTATTAACTATCTCTACTGGAATACAATAGTTGAAGCGGCCTATGTGATAGAATTGTAGGAGCAGCCGTGTTCTGATGAATGAGCTGTAACCACTATCATTAAGAAGTAGATGACCAACTTTGGATGCCTAGCAACAAGTGGAGACTCTGTCCTTATCTGATGAAGATGGTACCAGCCATACAAAAATTGATCTAAAGAAAGCCATGCTAAGGAGTTCCGGGTAGCCATCTTGACTTATATAATCATCATTAATTACAAGGCCTTAGTAGCGCCGGCTTGTTTGTTAACGTTGTTGCATATAGTTTATGTCTGGCGCTATGAGTTATGACTATTAATGCACCTGTTTGTATTTAACCAATCATATTGTATTATTCTTAACCAATCATATTGTGTGCATTTCAACTGCTATGTTTCTGCATAAATAGAAGGGTAGATCGCCCAATGAGTTAGAGTTAGTAGAAGATTTGTAGTGAATGCACCTTAGTACATTTGGGGTAACGTAGTGTGTTCTTGTATAGTCTTGGGCTGAATTAGTGGGTTTTAATTATCGTCAAGCTATTATACACTCGGCGGACTTCTCTCGTTATAAACTTTTGTATATTATCAATGATACATATACTGCTTATAAACCTGCAACTCTCCTGTTACTGTCCTTGCTTTGCCTACAGTACTAAGTTGTTGATAACACGTTGTTGGAAAATAACACATTCTTGGAAGCTGTAACTAAACTGTCTATAAAACGTTCTTGGAAACAATAACACGTGCTTAGAAAGTAGTTTGCGAACCTTGCAAATAAACTGGATCTGTCTGCAATAATACAGATCTCACGGAGTGGAGAACAGGAAGTCACCGGATCGACATTGACTGATCATAACCGTATACATTGGAGAATACTACCCCCATACCGGTAGCTTTGTATAACGAAACATTTGCCTTACACTTAGGACCTCACGATACCACTTGTTTTCTTCGGTTTGCTTCGGTGAATAATTGCATACTAGCTGCTCTCAACAGGTGTCAGTGAAGGCTCTGTTGTCAAACCAACACAGAAAACCTTTACATTATTCCATAAAAACAATATGCTATGTGCAACTATCCATTAGTTGGTAAAGTGCACTTTGGTAGACATGTTTGGTAGACATGTTTGGTAGACATGTTTGGTAGACATGTTTGGTAGACATGTTTGGTAGACATGTTTGGTAGACATGTTTGGTAGACATGTTTGGTAGACATGTTTGGTAGACATGTTTGGTAGACATGTTTGGTAGACATGTTTGGTAGACAAGTTTGGTAGACATGTTTGGTAGACAGGTTTGGTAGATATGTTTGGTAGACATGTTTGGTAGACATGTTTGGTAGACAGGTTTGGTAGATATGTTTTGTAGACATGTTTGGTAGACATGTTTGGTAGACATGTTTGGTAGATATGTTTGGTAGACATGGTTGATAGACATGTTTGTTAGACATGTTTGCTGAATGTTATTACAAAAACAATAATTGGGATTAATTGATAGGTGTTTTTTGATGCCAACAGAAGAAATATTTTTGCTTCTATTTTCCGTACAGTTAGTAGCTGGTTACACCATACCTATTAGTCATAATTGATGTTAACTAATCTGCTAGTATGTTATTCACTTAATTTCTGGTTAACAAGGATCTTAAGACAAAGCTTAGAGCTCTTAAAATGATGACTTTTGTGACAGTTAACTTTGATTATTCTTAAAGTGTGCTGGCCAAGTATAATCTTATAAACTTATGGAGGATGTAGAAAAGTTAGCTCATGCAATGAAAGCGCAGCAGCTATTTAATACATATTTTTCTGGGTCAAAAATGTAATTGAACACTATGAACACTATTTAACTATGAAAAACTGGTTAAATGGTTGAACGCTGTGAAATCAGTTTACTTCTAATAATATGCTACTCAACCATTTGTTTATTTCTCAAACATACTCTATATGTTAAGAGTTGTCTTCTCAGAAGCTTGTGTGCCAAGCTGCTACTTTTTATAAATAAATAAAGCCTATAACGGGTGAGACAATGATGTAAAAAAATTTTAACAATAAAATATTTTTTCCATCGTCGTACAAACAGTTTTGAATGCTCTAGTGATAACATTCTTGAGTTTAAATTGCAACAAACATGTCGTATTTCGGTTATTTTTTATTTGCAGTCTTGAAACGTCAATTTAAAAAGTGACTTCTAATTGAGGTATTCACCTCTTTTTAGTACTTCCATCTAGTCCCTCATAACTTCCAAGAAACCAAAAAACGTTCCAACACATTTGCTCAGAAAGGACTTTGTCTTCCCTTTCCCGTTATTGACTGCAACTCTATAATGAAGGAGTCAATGTGTAATGCATTTATTTTAACAGTGTTGGCATTTGCAGCAAACATATCAATAAATTACATGCTTTTTGTCAATCATAAACAGCAAGAAAATGCTTGAGGAATTCTTGTGTGACAAACAAAACTTAATAGCTCAAAATCAAATAATTATGCAAAAAGTCTTAATTTCTTGTCTAAATCTAAAACTAAATGGACAGCTTAAAATACTTGCTGAAGAGTTGCGTCACTTATTAAATTGTAGATATACATGGTCATTTATGTTAAGCAGCCCAGGATACCTAACTTGAAGAAAATTTGACTTGATTTAAACTTTTTGAGGTTGAAATGTGTTCAGAAAAAATTATATGGACTTGCCCTCTCAACAGTAAAACGATTCCTATAGAGACAGTCAGCATTCCCGAAGGCGCAACAAGTTATATAGAGCTATAAAGTGAGTTATGAAAATTTTGGCTTGTTTGCATAAAAGTAGGGCCTCCTAAATACTGGCATGGTACAGAAATTTTTTTGATTAAAAAAATGATATTGCAATAAATTTTAATTTTTTTGGAGCTGCTTTTCTCAGGTCAGTAAGTGGTTTTCTCTTTGGTAAACCCCCTATTATGCATACACCTGCGTTCACGTGATAGTGTTTGTGATTAAAATCAAAAGAATTAATTAAATTTTTTTATCAAAATAATAATTTTCAAGTGAAAAATTAATCGAACAATTACATTAGTATAATTTTATAACAATACTAGGTAAAAAAAAACATTGTCGAAATTGCATTTTCGACGTTGTCTTTCTACAACAATGATAATAATTAAATCTGAAATACCGACTAGCTTTCGAAGAAAAAAATTAAAAAGCACTAAATAAAAAAAAACTAATGTTTTTAAAAAGTAGCTTTAAACTGAAAAAGTAACAACAATGGTACGAACTACTTGCTGGAGTATAATATAAGTAGTAATATATGAGCAGATCTCCCTACCAAGTGTTTTTTTGTGGATTAGACCTTGGAGGTTATGCAATGGGTTACGATGTTGGATGAATTCGCCGAGTTTATATTGTATTTCATTTGAGGGGTACTTGAGTGGCATTTGAGTGGCATTTAAGTGGCATTTGAGTTTTTGATTATTTTTTTTACTTATTTTGAACTTATATGGCATATAGATTTTGCATGTATGGCATTTGATTTTTTTGATAGTTTTAACATTGTATATAAATGAAAACGTGATAAGATTGTATGGTTATTGGAAGTTAAGATGTCGACAGAGGATGATGTTGAGATGAGACCGATGAATGAAGTTGATACTATTGATGGTACTGAACGTGATATGATAGATGTTTTACCGAGTATGAAGCGTAAAGCGTTGATAATTATGATAATTTTGGTATTTGTCGTAGGGCTTTCCACTTTTGGAGGTGTTACTGAGTTTAGTATGTATGAAGAAGCTATGGAAAAAATACAAAAAGCGAGAAACTCTCCTGTTGGAACCATAAATGAAACTACTGTTGATTGATGAACATCTTTTTATGATGAATGGGAAACCTGAAGATTATGACCCGAGGATGCGATCTCCTTTTACAGCAATGATTGCAGGACCAACAGGATCGGGAAAGACGCAAGCGATTTTTCGAATGATTGAAGCTAGTCAGACTATAGCACACCCTCCACCAACAGAGATTCACTACTGTTATGGAGCCTACCAAAAAGCCTTTGATGATGTATCAGGAGTGATTTTTCATGAAGGCATGATAGATATAACAGTGAGTTTTCCCAGAGATGGTAAAAATCGATGGCTGATAATTGATGATCTCATGGATGAAGTTTCTGGTAAAGCTGATGCTAATGCTTTGTATACAAAACATAGTCATCATTTGAACATAAGTGTGTTTTTTATTGTTCAGAATCTGTTTTTAAAAGGAAATCGTACAATTTCCTTGAATAGTCATTATTTTTTTCTTTTTAAAAACCCTAGAGATGCTTCTTCTATTTCCTATTTGGCTCGACAATGTTTTCCATCAAAAATAAAATATGTACAAGAGGCTTTTGAAGACGCGACAAAGAAACCATACTCTTATTTACGAATAGATACGACTCAACAAACGAATGATCAACATAGACTATTGGGAAATTTTACATCAGTTCTCCCTATGATATTATATGTACCCAAGTAAAAGGATATAAATACAATTACTATTCACTTCACCTCAATCATATTTTGTTATTCAACGACGCAACACGAAAGCATTATAATGTCTAAAGCTTTGGAGAAAAAATTAACAAAAAATGCAGCTGTGTTGTTATCGCTCAACAATACAACCTTTGCTATTCAAAAGTCTGTTATAGCCAAAGCCAAAAAGGAGTTTATTATGACTCTAATGGAATGTGCTAAAGCTATTATAAATGGAACGATACCATTGACATCATCTCAGTATAATGAGTTGCAGCGAAACGTGAAGGATATTAGCGCTTTAGTAAGAAAATCAACGTTAGATGATAAGAAAGCTGTATTGCAAAAAGGAGGATTTTTAGGCGCTCTACTAGGACCTATCATCAGCAATATAGTTCCAGGGTTACTTAAAAGTGTGCTAGGCGGAGGGAGAAGATAAAGATGAAACTCTCAACACGAATGATGCGAAATAGAATGGCGATTTTAGCTCTGGATGATCTGAGTAAGAAAGGGAAAATCGCTATAGTCGAAAAGGCTAACTCAGATTTGTTTCAATCATTGATAGAAAGTGTTAAAAATATTATATTAGGTAATGTTCCTCTTGATTCTGAGCAGTTTATTGAGTTGCAGCGTTACAAGAAGGAGCTACATAAACTTAGTGGTAGAGGGAGAGTTGATGATAAGCGTAAAATTTTGATTCAGAGTGGTAGAGGGAATCTTTTGGATGCTATTATAACACCTATTGTATCTGTTTTATCATCAATAAAAAGATGAATCGACAGCCTTTAACATTCTCCAGACGTAATTTTATACTCACTGAAGATGAATACTATAGATTAACAGAAAGAAAGGATGATAAAACAGTAGTAAAGGAAGAGAAAGCCAGACCTCCATTGTATTATAATCCTATGGAAGCTATAACAGTGAGAAATATGAAGCGAAAGCGAAATGATCTACTGGAAACGGCTTATGATTCTGACTTATCCTCATACGAAAAGTTAGATGAAAATGTTGAAAACCTACGTAGGTATTTGTCTGATGTCAAAAAGATTAAAAATAACCAAAACCAGACACAAAAGGATAGTTGGAATCTCATTAAGAAAAAAAAGACAGAGTCTACTTTTCCTTTGGCCAATAGCACAATTATTGATAATAAACCTAATGTCTTTTCACCAAATGTTGATAAAGACAATGAGTTAGAATCAGTGAAAATGGTTGATGATGATGATGATATTGGGACGGAATTAATAAAAGGAAGGTTGTTTGATACTGAAGACACAACCTTACTAGGAAGTACATTTCTTACTGATGGAGAAGATGAGCACGATAGTGAAAGCGAAAATTTAAAAGATTTTGAAAAAAAAGCAGCTGATTTAACAAAAAAAAAGAGTGATCAAACGATCGCTGTCAAAATGTTGAATAATCTGAGTAAAATTGGTAGATTCGACTCGGAGAAGGACAGACTGAAAATTGGAGAACGTTGGTTGAATCCTAGGACTTCCAAAACTTTACTACGAGACGTTCTAACCGAAGGAGGTAAAATACAATCGGGAAATACCAATTACAGTAGATTTAAAAGCCTGCTAACTGATGAAGGAATCACAACTGTCAGAAAATCCCCGCATCGAACACGTACTCAGAAGAAAAAGTTGGTCGTTCCCGGTACTAATTTATGGACATCGACACGCTAAAAGAGTTGTATTACAATCCTGCATTACATACATCTCTACGAGGAGCTAGAGCTTTACTGAAAGCTCGTAGAAAACGAGAGGGAGAAAAAAGAATCCGTGAATGGTTGAGTGGTGAGGATGCCTACACGTTACATAAAAAAGTTGTAACCAAGTTTAAGCGTCGTCCTACAATTGTAGCTGGAATAGGGGAGCAGCTACAGGTAGATTTGATGGATGTTCGATCTCGAAGAGATGAAAATAATAATACAGCATTTTTACTAACTGCTATTGATTCTTTATCTAGAAAAGGTTGGGCTGTGCCGCTCATCAACAAATCAGGACCGGTAGTAGCAAGAGGATTGAGAAGAATACTAGAAGGGGAAAATTATAAAGCTTTACAATCTGATAAAGGTAAAGAGTTTGACAACGTCAATGTCAAGACTCTGCTAGCGGAAAAAAAGATCAAGCGCTTTACAACCGAAAATGAAACGATAAAGGCATCAATGGTGGAGCGTTTTAACAGAACTTTAAAAGAGAAGATATATAGATATTTGACATATAAAGATGATGATAGATACATTGATGCTTTACCAGAAATGGTTAATGCATACAACAACACAATTCATGGTGCTATAGGTATGAGACCAAATGATGTGAATTTTCAAAATCAAGAACTCGTATGGAATCGTGTGTATGAAGGAGGTGAACATAGTTTAACTCAAGAAGCAAAACTAAAGGTTGGGGATTATGTGAGAATAAGTAAGGCAAGAGGAGCGTTTGAAAGAGGATACACTCCGAATTGGACGATTGAGATTTTTATAATCACTGATGTACTTATTGATGAAAAACCTGTTGTATATAGGGTAAAAGATTTAGCTGAGGAGATGATTGATGGCACCTTTTACGAAAAAGAGTTGCAAAAAGTAAAAAAACCCACGATTTTCAGAATTGAAAAGATATTGGGAAGAAGAATGAAAAGAGGTAAAAGACAGATTCTGGTTAAGTGGTTAGGATACGGAGAAAAGTTCAACGAGTGGGTAGATGAATAGTTTATAAGGAAAGAACGCTTGATATAATCATCATACGTTGGGAAAATGTCGATGCTGATAACTTTACCCTCAAACTCTAGTGGTGAAGAGTTTCCTGATAATAACAATTCCGAATTTACAGTGAGACTGTATAAATATTTGGTTATCAATGGTGGTAAATGGGAGGTAGCTCTGCTAGATATGACTTATTCTAATAATTGGAAAAATGTTACCGAAGGGAAAATATATCTAGAAAAGACTAATGTCTCCGGTAAAAGCGAAAAGTCCTTCATCCTAATCGGTAATGGAAGATATGATAGTATAGAGGAGTTGGAGGAGATTATACGAAAGAGAATGAATGAAATGGATTTAGACAAGAAATTCGCCATCTCCTACAACAAGATCACCAACACTGCTTTACTAACTAACAGTGATCCTGATACTGCCATAAGCTTTTCCAAAGATATAGCATATATTTTTGGATTTGAATCACAAACTACATACCCTCGTGGTAGATACAATAATATCACACCTCCTGATATAAATTCCGGTTTAACATCCCTGTATGTTTATTCCAACATTGTTGATAATAGAATGGTAGGAGATACGAATGTACCTTTATTGAGAGTAGTTCCAGTTCAAGGAAAGAAGAATAGTGTTGTGTATCAAGAATTTAAAAATCCTCACTATGTTGACGCTTCATCACTAAATAGTGATATGATTAAAGTACTTATAACGAGTGACGACGGTCAACGAATACCATTTGATGGTGGAAAGGTTGTGTTGACGGTTCACTATAGAGAGAAAGAATTATAATGAGTTTGGTACGATACACCCCTGAGGATTCAAAAGATTTTTTTGATGAGTACTACAAGATGCAAGCTGGAAATGGAATTGGAGTGTATAGCGGACGACGAGTGATGCCTAATATGAGAGGAAATGGACTTGGTAGTATTTTTTCAAGTTTACTTAAATCTGCAGCACCAATGCTGAAAAGAGGAGCAATTAGTTTGGGGAAAAGAGCATTGTCTGTAGGTGGAAATGTAGCGCGTGATGTCATCGATGGTCAAAGTTTTGCAGCGTCAGCAAAGAAGAGGGGATTGGCAGAGTTGAATGATCTGGGGGGAGATGTGCTCAATGCAGTCCGTCCAGATAGAATGAAAAGGAGAAAAACAAGAGGTGGAAAGAAGAGGAGAGGTGTTGGTAATCGTGGTATATTTTAATAGCAGTAGAATCCGGTATAAAGACAGCTGAGCTTGATATCTATATTCATTAAGCGGTAACGCTTCAAGCATTCATCACTCGCAAAAGATGGCTAGCCTAAATGGAACAACAGGTAATAAGTTGGAAGGTTCTTCCTACAACATAAATCCAACGTTGGATGTATTTGCTACGGAACCAACAAACATATCGGTAGAAAGATCGGAATATGTTGTCATCAGACCTGATAGGTTAGATCCTTATGGTAGTATTGAGTTAACCTTGTCAGGGAGCACTGAACATTACACAGATCTTTACAACTCGTTTCTGCAAGTTGAAGCCACGGTTGTTCAAGATGATGGAACCAATATTTCAGGTAATGATGATGATGCAGTTGTGTGGATGGGGGATTCAATGCATGCATTATTCAGTGAGTTGAAAATGTCGATAGAAGGAACCACCGTTGAATACGCTAACAACTACGGTTTACGCTCCTACTTTTCACAACTACTCGAAAACAGTGCAGAAAGAAAGAAATATCAAGGTAAGATGGAAGGATGGTTGTATGATGATTCAACTAGCAAAGACGCTACTGATCACAAAACCGCTGATAAGAAAAAGAGGAGAGCTCTAATCATAGGTGGAAAGACAATAGAATTAACTGGAAAACCTCATCTCGCATTATTTCAGCAGAAAAAACTAATAATACCAGGTCCTACTATGCAGCTGGAGTTTGAGCGTGCCTCTGGCAAACTAGCTTTGTTTGCTGCGAATGAGTCGCCTGCAGGAGGGGCAAAGATTAGAATTGATAAATTTGAACTTCATCTTTGTAAAGTTAAGGTGAATCCTACAATACAAAACTCCCAACTCAGCTTGGCATTGGAAGGTCACAACTACATTTATCCTGTTGATCGAAAACGGATAAAACTATATGGAATTCGTGCTGGTGTTGCGCAGATCGACATCACTTTGGAAGAAAACAAACAAAAACCTAAACAAATTTATTTAGGTTTAGTTAATCACAACGCAATGAACGGACGTTTCGCCTTGAATCCATATAGAATGCAGCATGCTAGTGTTGATAGTATTGTATTGAGAGTTGGTGATTGTCCAATTGGAAGGAGATTTGAACCAAATTATGCTAGAGGAGTTTTTGGAAGAGAATATCATCAGTTTCTACACGCTACCGGAACTTTGCTTGAAGGTGATAGTCTCGGTATTACGAAAGAACAATACCTTGATGGTACTACACTTTATGGATTTGATTTGACTGGTGATTTTCTTAAAGAAGGTTTTCACTCTATGAAAAATGTCACAACAAGTGTGGAAATTCGTTTTAGCGCTAACACGACGGATGGATTATCCCTGGTAGCATACTTTGTAAAAGACGGTGTGTTGGAGATGGATAGCATTCTTCAATTAACTATCGGAGGAGACGCAGTGCTTTAAACAGAAAGTTACAGATGAATACCATACAAATTCGTTCGATCTTATCTTCAGACGTTTTATGTCAAAGCGTAGGGTTTCATGTTGGAGCTAGAGAACAGTTTTGGAAGCAAATTTGCAATTTTCCAACAGGATGTTTCGTATTCAACACCCATTATTCTCATCAACCCGGAGAGCATTGGTTGGCTGTGTACGCTAATGATTCAGAGGTGGATTTTTTTGACTCGTTTGGACGTTCTGTTTCCTTTTATCCGGATGTAAATGAAATACTAAGTATTCATGGAGGATATGAAACAATACGAAGTAATGAAACACAACTACAAAATTTTTTGTCAACTGTATGTGGCGACTATTGTGTATACTTTTGTTTACTGAGAAGTAGAGGATGGAGTATGGATGAAATTGTTAGAAGTTTACGAGACATAGGAGATAGTGAGATGAGAGATCACTCAATACGGAGATTTATCATACAGACCTATCCTAACTTCGAGTTCATAGAAGATAATACAGTAGAAGGAATAGATGGTGTACATATACAAGGAACTAATTTACTAAGTAAATTGTTAAAATAAATTATTATAATTGATTTTTATTTGATATAACAAATATAATGAATAAAATACAACTTATCTCATTATTTGTGCTAAACACTACAGAACCTATAAAAACTATTATTTTGTAATGTTTCAAGCAAGAAGTAAATAAGATCTTCTCATTTTCTTCCTCAGGAACGCTCTTTAGTTATATCTAAAAGACATAGTAACTAATGACTCTATCATACATAGTTATATGAATTAATTTTACAAAAATACTTCAGATCTTTCTTTAAATAGATATGAAACTTACCATCATAGAAGACGAGTCACATCCTTTGTGTTATCGATTAAGACTCTGATATGCTGTTCTGGACAATTCTCTTTTTCATTTTCATCAAAGTAGGAGAGACAGGTGTGCTGCAGCGAAGTATCAAACAGTTCTGAGACTTGAATGAAAGCTTGAAGAGCTGAGAGTAGAATGATGTCGTAGGAAATCATGTTGTTCGTATTTTGTTTCAGTCCTCTGAATACGATTACACCACTTTTTTCCGCCACCACAGATGAAGCTATTTGAGCAGGGATGCTAAGATCTCCAATCAATAGCTCTCCTTTCACCATACATCTGTAATTAGCCACTATAACATCAGCAGTCTTGTTCCAACGAGTATCACATTTTCTTAGCATTCCAGGATTCTCATAAGCTATAACACTTCCTGTCGGAAAATCGTGTAGGTGAGCAACACTGAAATAAGCCTGTATTTGTCTCAAACTCTTGCCATACAATGAGTTGAATGGATCGTTGATCTTTCGATTACATCCATGAGATTCAGCAGTACGAAAAATCGCATCTCCTGTCTTTCCTTCTCCCATATAAATTAAAACAATTGGACGTGTTTGCTTAGCTTTATTAACAAGCAGTCCTATTTCGGTTGAAACATCACTCTTCACCCGAGTTATCTTCTTATTCTTTCGGTAGTTGTAAATCATGGTGCACTTTGATTCATCACGAAATTCAACAGACAACACCTCCATAACTGTTGGTACTGGTAGTTCTCGGATTTCCATGGATTCTTCAAGTTTTTCTAGACTATCTGGAGAGAGAGAGTTTATTAACCCAGCGCTCTTGTAGGTGAGAGTGGTTAGTTCATTACTTCCAGCATCTTGAAAGGGTATTCTGGTGTGACGAAAAAGCGTTTCATCTCCAACATCCGTCAAAACTAGTTTTTTGCACTTCGAGCCAGTTTCATTCTCATCTTTTGTCAAATCAATAAAAGATCGTTTCCTCATCGATGTTCTTTTTGAAGACAGCTTGTTAGTAGGAGATGTGAATGAAGTAAAATCTTGTTGGGATTCTGGTTCATCAACCACCAATTGACTTTCTGCCATATCAAAGATAGGAGAAGGTGATGGGGAAAGGGTTTGCTGGGATCCTGCTTCTTCATTCATCGGTTGACTTCCTTCGTCTTGAGTATTCATTCTAAAAAAAACAAAACATTTTGTTTAATTTTTCGTAATTAATTTTAAAAGATCATAAAGGTCATAAACCTAGTAGCGTTAGCTAACAAAAAATAAATATTTTTACTCTTACCTTTATAAAGAAGATGAGCTCCTAGTTGTTGCAATGAAAGATTTAGTAGATGTTGCTTCTCCGCTAGTCGTTGTAGAACTGGATGCTTTCTGTGTGAAAACAGTGGCTCTTAAATAGGTAAAGTTGCACTGATTAAATCCTATGAATCAACATTTTTTCACGCGAATACAACCCAATGCTTTCGCGGGAATAAATATTTTATTTTCACGCGAATACAAACCAATGCTTTCGCGGGAATAAACATTTAATTTTCACGCGAATGGAAACTGTTGCTTTCGCGGGAATGAATACTTTATTTTCACGCGAATACAAACCGTTGCTTTCGCGGGAATAAATATTTTATTTTCACGCGAATACAAACCAATGCTTTCGCGGGAATAAACATTTAATTTTCACACGAATGGAAACTGTTGCTTTCGCGGGAATGAATACTTTATTTTCACGCGAATACAAACCGTTGCTTTCGCAGGAATAAATATTTTATTTTCACGCGAATACAAACCAATGTTTTCGCGGGAATAAATAATTTATTTTCACGCGAATGGAAACCGTTGCTTTCGCGGGAATAAACATTTTATTTTCACGCGAATAGAAACCAATGTTTTCGCGGGAATAAATAATTTATTTTCACGCGAATGGAAACCGTTGCTTTCGCGGGAATAAACATTTTATTTTCACACGAATAGAAACCAATGTTTTCGCGGGAATAAACATTTTATTTTCACGCGAATACAAACCAATGTTTTCGCGGGAATAAATAAATTATTTTCACACCAATGGAAACCGTTGCTTTCGCGGGAACAAACATTTTATTTTCACGCGAGTATAAACCAATGTTTTCGCGGGAATAAATAATTTATTTTCACGCGAATACAAACCAATGTTTTCGCGGGAATAAATAATTTATTTTCACGCGAATACAAACCAATGCTTTCGCGGGAATAAACATTTCATTTTCACGCGAATACAAACCAATGTTTTCGCGGGAATAAATAATTTATTTTCACGCGAATACAAACCAATGCTTTCGCGGGAATAAACATTTTATTTTCACGCGAATACAAACCAATGTTTTCGCGGGAATAAATAATTTTATTTTCACGCGAATGGAAACCATTGCTTTCGCGGGAATAAAAATTTTATTTTCACGCGAATACAAACCAATGCTTTCGCGGGAATATATACTTCATTTTCACGCGAATGGAAACCGTTGCTTTCGCGGGAATGAAATTTTTTATTTTCACGCGAATAAAACAGGGATATTTCACGCGAATAACACTATTCTGATAGAGTTTTCGCGTGAGTGTTTTTAATGGCTATAAGCTAAATGAGTAGGAGTGGCTTATACTATATAAGAACAGCTCTCTCTGCATAGAAATCATTCTCTCCAGCAATAAAACATCGACTACTACAGCTGATTTCATCAACTACTACAACTGATTCATCAACTGCTACAACTGATTTCATCAACTACTACAGCTGATTTCTTGGTGATAAGGTAAGAATTAATAGAAAAATTACTTAATAAAAGTTAAAATGTAATTATTTTACAACACTGTTTAATCATCATATACTAATACTTAACATTTTATTTTAGTTCATTATGAGTTCAAAAAGATACACAATCAAAGACTACCTTCCAAAGATATATCATAGCTATATTAAAGAAAATGTTGAAGTACAGGAAAAGATTGGATATCGCTTGACATTACAAGCTATATTATTATGTATGACACAGCATTTGCTAACTGTAGCTTCTTTACATGGAGAACTTTCACCGATACAATACCGACCATACACTACACATAAATACGTTGACAATTCAGTAGAAATATTTAAGCTTATGACTAAAAACAATTTTCAAACAGTTGTAAAAATGTCAAAAACTGTCAGTATTAATGATTACTTAAAGAAAATTCAAAGAAAAGTGTGGAATAAAGAGCTCACTCAAAAATTGATTTCAATACAATGGACTACTGAATTATTATATCATTTTCAATCAGATATATGTAGATACATACAAACGGATGAAAATCTCTCATCATCCATTTTTTCATTTGAAATGATATTGGAACTATTTCAAGCTTACAATATTTAATATGTTCTCTTTATGTATCCCTACTTATTATACAATAAATGTATATATTCACATATTGTTTCATTTTTAATCAATGTATTTATTCAATGTAGATGTATCTCCTCTCTCCTCTTTTCCTCTCTCCTTTCTCTCAAGATGCCATATGAGTTCGAGTTATCAAAACTTAAATGCCATACATTCAAAATCTAGTTGCCATATGAGTTCAAATCAAGTAAAAAAATAATCAAAACTCGAATGCCACTTAAATGCCATTCAAATGCCACTCAAGTACCCCTCAAGTAAAATACAATATAAACTCGGCGAATTCATCCAACGCCGTAACCCATTGCCTAAACTCCAAGATCTAATCCACAAAAAAACACTTGGTAGGGAGATCTGCTCATATATTACTACTAATATATAATATCATAATGCGGATGGTCCCTTCTGTCATAGACTCCATAGACCTCTACATAGCTATTGCGCTTTTGTTGCTGCAACTGAGTTTTCTCAATAGTCTCACAATGGTTAATGAGAAACAACTCTTCACATAAAGTAGTCTTGCAAAGCCCGCCGTCATAATCCCTTTAAGAGTGGGTATCCATTGGTAATTCATGAGAGATAGAATTAGGAGTAAATGAAGAACCACAGTCGTTAAGATTCATGAATGAATTTTCTCTGCTGCTGATATGGCTTTCTTGTCATCGTTTTCTTTTCTGTTGTAACTTTTTCTTGATTTGCTGATGTAAGAAAATGCATTGTTGTAAAGAAAAAACAAAAACAAACACTTCATAAACTACATACATGCATATGGCAGTAACCACAGTTATGCAGTGCTTGCAGAATATTAATGTAAAATAGTTGTGAGAAGTATTAATGTGTTGACTTCTGAAGCTGTTAAGAAAAGATTCAATGCATTTTACTGAAAGATTACATATATTTTAAATGACAAACACTTACAATTGAGAAAACTCAGTTTTTACTAGTAGCATGTAGAAAAACCTTTAAGCGTGTGTTAAGGTTAGTAATAAACAAGATTTTTTGTGTTTTGTTGATTCGAGTAATATACTGGCATTGCCTTTATCCGAGTTCTTTAAACAGTCACTAATGTCAAAGAAACCCAATTAGCCAAGCATAATGTTGTTACATTATACACACTAAGACAGAAGCCATTCTTTGTTTTGACTGATTGAGAACTAGACAAAAGATTCAATTGTTCATTTGGGCTTGACACAAACAAATGCATTGAGACCAGAACAATACAGCAACAATACACAGTACATTACATCTTATTGCATCCCTATGTGGTTTTGTGATGCATCAGAAAACCACTAATAGTGCTTTCAATGTGTTCTTATTTGTTAGTACATTGTGAAAAATGGAGACAAGTGGAATAGCTGTACAACAAGTGGGAACAATGAAGTCAAGTGGAATATCTATACAACAAGTGTGAACAATAAAGCCAAGTGGAATAGCTGTACAACAAGTGGGAACAATGAAGCCAAGAGGAATAGCTATACAACAAGTGGGAAGAATGAAACCAAGTGGAAAAGCTGTACAACAAGTGGGAACAATGAATCCAAGTGGAATAGCTGTACAACAAAGAATAAAATTGAATGGTATGTTATGACTAAATATAAAGTTTTAAATTGTTTCTAGCAAAAAATATGAATAAATGTGCAGAATCCAAATGCTGGCTGACTCAACTCCTCAAATAGTTGAAGCCAGCCCTAGTAGTTATATAATGGTAGCATAATACCCGTGACAGCAAATGTTTTCACAGAAAATTTGTAACACTTCGATGATTTTGAAAGCCTTTCAACTAGCTAACAATGAAACATAAAACTATCAAAGTGAGCTGGTGAATTGTTTATAGGAAATGTCCAGGCAGCCATGGATTACAAAAATATGTGAGTATAAAAGTCAGGAGTCTGTCACTAACCGCAGTACATCTTGTATAAAAACAATGCAGTTTCATACAATCTTGAGAGAAATGTGCACTCTACAATCCAGTACAACCCGCTAATAAATAATTGATTATAACTGCGATTACAATAATTGTTTTGGTTAGGTAGGGTTTTTGCAGCTCTTCAAAACATTGTGAAATTTTAAATAAAATAGAATGATTTTTATATTTTTGAGGTTTTGTCTATATCTTACCTCATCTAAAATTTAAAACTAGCGACTGTCATGATAATGGAGCCAAAAATATAATATTGTTTACCTTAATTATTATTACTATTACATAACTTGTTACAGTAATAAGGTTAATATCATCAAATAATGGCTATCATTTTATCACCTTTTTATTTATGGTTCTTAGTGTATGATAGCTGTTCCAGTATTTATCCAACTGAAAAGAATTATTTACTCGTCAGTGGTATTAATAAATAATATCGATTTTTAAGATTTTGCTCAGTTATGTAAACTGATTATGCAGCTGTTAAGACAAAAAAATACATGTTTATGTTGAATATTCTCTACTTGTATGTGGACCAGCCTTAGCACTCTTTTTTTAAAGATTATTCACGTATACCAACAGCAGCAAATCTCTATTTATCCCGCGATTATAAAAGGATATTTACTGACGGACAATTAATGTACATCATGATGCTGAAAAAAGCTTATGTAATATTTCATTGGAAATAAATTCTGAAACATGAAACTGCTTGTTTTTAATTTATTTACAGCTTTTCAATATTTGTGAAATACTTTGCTGACAAAAACTTCTCCATATGCAAACAGGCCTTTTGTGTAGGCTTTATTGTACCCTTCATTGACCGACTGATGCATAGCTGATGTTGTTGTTTGTTTCATTAGTTGACTGTTGGAAGGATTACATCATGGTCACTTCACGACGTTTGCCCTGCATTGCATTGCTGGTAATTATATTTTTTGTTGCGTCGTGGATGACAACAACACAGAAAATCTTCCAAACTCGAGATGCGAAAGTAATGTCTATCCATCAAATCAGCACCGAGAATCTTACGACAATAAGGCCAGAAGCGGAGGAAAAGCGGAAAAAGGAAGACAAGCTCATTCACCTTTATACAAAGTTTTATGGAGCAAGCTTATTATGGTTTGCATCATACATGCATGCGAAAACTGTTTGCGAGTACAAATGTGTATGGAGTACAAATAACACCGACTACAACAGGAGTGATGCCGTTATATTCAATCTCTATAACAACCTGGACAGAAAAGACTTTGTTATCAGTAAGCTACCTGTTAGAAATAGCGTTGACCAGAAATGGATTCTTATGGTCAGAGAGCCTCCAGCTTTTTATTACCCAGAACAAATGAAACTTCTAAACAACATGTTCAATTTAACAATGACATTTCAAACAACGGCAGACATTTATATTCCATACGGTGGATATTCACGATGGATCAAACACCCACAAACCAAAGTAAGATATGTAAATATACACGAGAGAAGTAAGCTGGTGGCTTGGGTTGTTAGCAACTGTATCACAAGTAGCAGGAGAGAAAAGTACGTTGAACAGTTGAAAGAATTCATTCCAGTAGATGTGTTTGGGGCATGCGGTAAGCGTATTGGACAAAAGTTTATGGGTGCCAAGCAATACAAGTTTTATCTGGCATTTGAGAACTCAGACTGTGAGGATTATATAACAGAGAAATTGTGGTTGAGTCTAAAACGTGGTATGATACCCATCGTTAGAGGCCGACGAGCCAACTATACAAAGTTTGCCCCTCACAACTCATACATACACGCAGATTCATTCCTATCTCCGAAACATTTAGCAGAATACTTGACAAAAGTATCCACAAACTTGACCCTATTTAACAGTTATCATCAATGGAAGCGAACCTATAAAGCTATGTCAAAGATTTTTACGATAAATCATGGATGGATGTGCGACGTATGTAAACAAGTACACACCGCACCGAGGAAGACTGTAGATGTCTATGAACAGTTTAGTGAAACTACGCAATGTATTGCATTCGTAGATGAAAATGGTTTCAGAAACAGAACTGGAGAACATGTGGAAGATTTAGATTGTCAATGAGAGTTCTATATGTGTGTTAAATACTTATGAATACTTTCTGACATTGCTGGGGTCCACTGACCAGTCACCTGTAGTCACATACATACTGCATTCCACTGTGATAGATTAGCATGTCACTCATCTTTCTATTGAAGGGAATGTGTTGTTTGTTTTGTGTAATAAAAATCAATAATAGCAAACACAAACAATGGTTGATGAATCATTTTTTTGTCATTCTCTATCAACTGCTTTGTGCACATAATAGGTTAAGATAATGTTTAGTAACTGTCATGGCAAATGTGCAGACTCTTCTTGTGTTTGAGAGTAATGTGATTGGATTTCTTCGTGTTGTACTTTCGTGAATTACAGCGCCAGCGTTTTTGCGAGAAACAGTACTTGTTTAAAAATTAGGATTCGGCTTTCCTGGATTGATGCCTGATGAATAAAAACAAAGTTGTTTTATATTAAGCAATATTTTCATTTGCGTTACAGCAATAAAAACAATGAATTGTCATCGATTAAGCAACGTTCGTTGATGCAAGGCCATTAGCGGAGGTTTAAATAATCATTGTAATTTATGTTGAATATCTGTGTGCCATAGCATCAACACGCAGTATGTTAGCGATGCCAAAAGTAAGTGTTTATTTTTTGCATTGTTTTAGTAAAAATATATTCCATTATACTCAAAAATATTTTTTTATCATCACATTGATAAACCCGCAAATTTTTTGGCGTTAGCGACAACCAATGGTTGTAAGAGAAGACAACTCAACAAATCCGTCTTTTTACACGGCTACTCATTTTGCTATAATCGTGTTATCAAAAATTTTGTCCAGCTTTGAGAACGTTTAAAAGTTAGTAGTAAAATTACTAGCAGTAACTTCATCATAAGTGTGTGATCGCAGTGAGCTTCAGTCTGGAAAATTTACATCTCAGCAAATAATATAGAAAACTGTGTCGGATACGGATATGAGCTGTAATAAAATCTTGCATGGCTTTTTAAAACAATCTATGTTTAAAAAATGGCACTTAACATGGCGAGTTACACCAGAAGTTTTTTTTGAGTTTTTTCTGACCTTAATTAGTGTTACATCATGCACAGAAGTTATAAAACGTGAAAAAATTTTGAACAAAAATAATGAAATAAAATATACAAAGTTGAATAATGTAATTGTTTTGTTGAATTTAGATTTATGATGTATAACTTTCTAGCATTAAAACTTGATGATGATTATTCACATTGTATAAGTGGACTGTACCAAAGAGATTAAACTATCACAAATGATAATTGATTCAGCAAAGAGCAAAAAATTCGTCACTGGTCAAAAAGCAAGTACCACAGTAGCTACTATTTGGGTTTTTGACCATCTATTATATATAATTTATAATTAACAATAATGATAAATAGAGTCTAATCATGCAGCAATTACTGTTGAATTAATCAATCTCTTTCCGCCATTTAAGTAAATCAACTCCCCTGCTGTTGCCACTGAAGTGTGTCAACTCATTTCTCACCACCTCTTGAGTGGGTAAAACCAATTCTAAACCCTTTTGGAATGGATCCACCCAGTTCACACCACTTTAAAAGTGAGTAGACCTATCTCTCTGCCATCTATGGAGGAGACTGATTTACTTCTCAGCAACTTTGGAGTGGATTGATCTGCCTCACTCCATCTGTTTAGTAGATCGACCTACCTATCCTCACTGTTGTATTGAATGGACCAACCTATCCTCACTGTTGTATTGAATGGACCTACCTATCCTCACTGTTGTATTGAATGGACCTACCTATCCTCACCATTGTATTGAATGGACCTACCTATCCTCACTGTTGTATTGAATGGACCAACCTATCCTCACTGTTGTATTGAATGGACCTACCTATCCTCACTGTTGTATTGAATGGACCTACCTATCCTCACTGTTGTATTGAATGTACCTACCTATCCTCACCATTGTATTGAATGGACCTACCTATCCTCACTGTTGTATTGAATGGACCTACCTATCCTCACTGTTGTATTGAATGGACCTATCTATCCTCACTGTTGTATTGAATAGACCTACCTATCCTCACTGTTGTATTGAATGGACCTATCTATCCTCACTGTTGTATTGAATGGACCTACCTATCCTCACCGTTGTATTGAATGGACCTACCTATCCTCACTGTTGTATTGAATGGGCCTACCTATCCTCACTGTTGTATTGAATGGACCTATCTATCCTCACTGTTGTATTGAATGGACCTACCTATCCTCACTGTTGTATTGAATGGACCTACCTATCCTCACTGTTGTATTGAATGGACCTACCTATCCTCACTGTTGTATTGAATGGACCTATCTATCCTCACTGTTGTATTGAATAGACCAACCTCCTGCCAATTTTAGAGTCGCTCAATCAGCCTCTCAACATTTTTGGAGAAAGTAGATCAACCGCTTATTGCATCTAGAATGGAAGTACCTTTAATTGACAAGTTTGCAGTGCAAGAATAGAAAATAATAAAATACTTGAATTTCAAAGAAAATTAAATAAAAGTAGTAATATAGGATCAGATCTAAGGTTCTCCTGGTCCCAAGTGCCTTTTTGTTAGCACCAGTTACCAGGGGTTTTGATTGGGGGTGCGACCGGAGATGTTCACTGTACATAAGCATTTATTGTATGACTTTAGTGATAAGGTTCTCCTGGTGCCATGCCTTTTTGTTAATACCAATTACCATGAGCACCTGTAATTGTATGGATTATAAGGGTATCCTGGTTCTCTAGATTTAAATGATGCCCCCGTTTCCGTGAACTCGATGAGGTTCCTTTTTGTGCGCACCAGTTTTTTTAATGGATGTAATTACTATGGTGTTGAATGTTGATTAATACATTGTATGGTGTTGGTATGCGCTGGAGGTTATCCCAGATGCTATTATTGTATAAAAATGAAGCTTTGTATGATTGTATAATTTTATTATATAATAAGCACTGCATATATTCTTGAAACGCTATTAACAACACTTCAAAAGAAAGTACAGAAGATCCTAGACATTCATCTATTTGGATGTATCTGGAAATATCAGGTTGGATTTTATGTAAAGTTTTTTTGGTCCATTTCAATTTACATAATGTTTGAAATAGTGTTTTATACCATGCATTTACTTTAATGTTTTGTTAAAATAATCAATAATTTTTACATTTTTTAGCATTTTTAAAACGGCTTGAAAATTGTTCTCTTGTCATAATGCAAAATATCTCCATAAGATTGTCTACTCGACTTGTGTAAGGTCTGTATTGAATCGGAGAAAGTTCTCCATATAAAGCTCCTAGACTCAGCATATGTTGCGTTATGCGAAATATAATGGCTTGCAATGTAAACCGGTAGATCGCCTTGTCCTGCACAATCACATTTTCTTTGATGTACTTGTGATAAATTTCTGGGAGGAAGTCTTTAACACTTACTGTTTTTGATGTCATAATGAACTAAAATAAAAAGCTATGTATTAGTATAGGATAATAAACAGTTAGGTAAAACAATTATAAACTTTTATTTTTTTAACCACTACTAAATAGTATTTTTTATTAATTCTTACTTTATGAGAAGTCTGCTGTTAGCCGTATAATGAGTACTGTACTAGTTGGTTCTTCAGAAGCTATTGCTGAAGAGAATAATTTTTATGCAGGGAGAGCAGTTCTTAAATACTAGAAGCTACACCTACTCATTAAGCTTACATCCAATGAGAATGCTCACGTGAAAACCCTTTTATAATAGTGTTATTCACGCGAAAACCTTCTATAATACATATAAATTATTCACGCGAAGAATGGAATTATTTTACGTTAAAAATTAGTTTTTCGGACAGAAAATGATGTTGTTTTATTCACTCGCAAAACTGTGTTTTATTCACGCAAAAAATTACTTGGTATTTGCGTGAAAAAACAATGACTTATTCGTGTGATAAAAAGATTTTTATTTTGCTTTATTTGCGTGAAAAAATTGGTTTCATTGGCGTGAAAACATGAACTTTAATACGCGGGAAAATTTTTTTTTATTCATCGTTTTTTAATCGCGTAAGAAATTTGTTTCATTCACTTGGATAAAATTGTTTTATTCGCGTAAAAAAGAAACTTTTATTCACTGTTATTTGCGCGAAAAATGTTTTTTTTTGTGTTTTATTTGTGGGAAAAAAACATTTTATTCACGCGGAAACACTGGTTTTCTTCGCGTGAAAACATTATGTTTTAGTTGCGGGAAAAATCTTTTTATTTACCATATTTTACTCGCGTAACAAATTTGTTTCATTCACGCGGAAAAAATTGGTTTTATTAGTGTGAAAAAGAGACTTTCATTCACTGTTATTAGCGCAAAAAATGGGTTTATTTTTCATGTTTTATTCGCGGGAAAAAATAATATTTTATTCACGCAGAAACATTGGTTTTCTTCACGTGAAAACGTGATGTTTTATTCACGCGAAAACCTTTTTCATTTATCCGCAAGAAAAAAAATTTTTCATTCACGCAAAGAACGGTTTTGTTTTGCTAAAAAAGAGACTTTTATTCACCGTTATTCAAAAGGGGTTTTTTTCAGGTTTTATCCGCGGGAAAAAATTAATTTTATTCACGCAAAAACATTGGCTTACTTCGCATGAAGAAGTGATATTTTATTCATGCGAAAATAATTTTTATTTACATGAAAAACAGATTTATTTTTCATGTTTTATTCACGGGGAAAATATATATTTTATATCCAGAAAACTATGCTTTATTCACGCGTAAAACTGTATTTTATTCACGCGATAAAACAGTGTTCTTCGTGGGAAAACCTCTTGATAACATATACGCGAGTTTTTAACATTTTTCGTTGGACTTAATCCGTGTAAACCGGTGCAAGTTTAGCTGTTTAAGAAGCAAGGGTTTTACACAGAAAGCATCCAGTTCAACAACGGGGACTCAAGGAACAACATCTACTACAGCATCTACTGCAACTACAGTAGTAATATATGAGCAGATCTCCCTACCAAGTGTTTTTTTGAGGATTACACCTTGGGGTTTAGGCAATGGGTTACGACGTTGAATGAATTCGCCGAGTTTATATTGTATTTCATTTGAGGGGTATTTGAGTGGCATTTGAGTGGTATTTAAGTGGCATTTGAGTTTTGATTATTTTTTTACTTAATTTGAACTCATATGGCAGCTAGATTTTGAATGTATGGCATTCAAGTTTTGATAATTTTTTTACATAATTATATACATAATTCTAACTCATAGGGTATATAGATTTTGAATGTATGACATTTAAGTTTTGATAAATTTTTTAATTCCTACTCATATGATATCTTGAGAGAGAGGAGAAAGGGAAGCATTAGTTATCTTTAGAGAGAGGAGAGAGAGAGGAGAGAGAGAGGAGAGAGGAGCTACATCTACACTGAATAAATCCGATGATTAAAAATAAAACAATATGTGAATATATACATTTATTGTATAATAAGTAGGGATACATAAAGAGAACATATTAAATATTGTGAGCTTGAAATAGTTCCAATATCATTTCAAATGAAATAGTGGATGATGAGAGATTTTCATCCATTTGTATGTATCTATTGTTGTACTGATGTTATAACTTAGGAAGGAAGACTTCTGTTCTATGTACTTTTGATTCCATAATGAACTAAAATAAAAAGTTATGTATTAGTATAGGATGATTAAACAAAAATGTAAAATAATTACATGAATTTGAATTATAGTTCTTTTTACATTGGTTAGTTAACATTATATAGTAAAGGGAAGTAACTCACCAAGTTATATTGTTCGGTTTGTTTTTTCTTGAGCATAATTTTCATCAAGTGTTTTTGATTCTCTCTCTTCTATCTAAAGCAAAACAAAAAAACAATTACTTTATAAATAAATTCTATCTAATTGGAAGTATTACTTATATCAGTTAGTTTACATTAAATAAAAAACACTCACTAGGTTGTGTTGTCTGACTTGCTTTTCTTGAATATAGTTTTCACCAGGGGGTGTTGGTTCTCTCAAAGATGTAGAAGATGTGTTTCCCGCTCCCATTGAAAGCACTAAGACCTTGTTCTCAACAACCTCATCTGTAGTAAAGTACTTCATCTGGTTGGAATCATCAAGTTTGTTGGATAGGTTTTGAGCCGTTTCTATTGCTAGTAATGCTGTGAATGTGATTATATCATGTCGATGATAACCAAATCTACTAACTTCACGATTTCTTACAAGTATGACTCCTGTTCCAATTCGTTTGACATCGCTAGCATGTTTTTCAGGTATATATAGAACTCCCATCATCAAACCATCGTATTGCAAACATCTGTAGTTTACCAGTAGCGCATCCATCACCACTTCTTCGTTAGGTAATGTTAACTGAGTTGATATTTGAGGAGATTCAAAACTGATTACACTTCCAACAGCAAATTGAGAGAGTGTTGCGATACGAACCATACTGATCAACTGACTAGGTGTTTTTTTTTTTATTAATCTACTTAGCTGTTTAGCTTCCTCAAGGGAAATATTGGATGGAAAGTTGATAGGGTGAAAGATTGGATGCTTGTCTGAATCGAATCCCATAAAAACCACCAGTTTTGGAACATCCGGTTGTGTTGGAGCTAATTTGTTATAATCCTCATTTCTCACCATGGATCTCACTTGTCGCCTGTTGCCAAATGTTTCGACATTGTAGCGGATAATGCATAAGTTTTTATATACATCCTCAGCTGGTCTTTCGATGGAGATTATCTCGAGAAGTGATGGTGTTTGATTTAAGTGAAGTGGTTGAAACCTTCCAATCATTACTCTGTCATTGGTATCGCAAGAATTGAGCAAACTAGCAGCATTTTTTGACGAGCAGGAAAGATGAGAAAGAGATGGTGCTTTCAAAGTCCAAGCATAGTCAATCGTTTTATTTCTATCCGAATCCCATGGCTTTGGTCGAACTGTTTTCAGTTTCCTTTTTATTATATGTGAATCAGGAGGGATATTTTCTTTATCATCAGAGTATGGTTCGAATGTTGAGAGAAATGAGGTATTACGGTCTTCATTCATATTCAGAGCGTTCAGTGAAAAGTTGGAACTGAAAAGAGAGTAAAAAAATATGTAACAGATGGTTGGAATTTTGAAAAATATTTGAAAAGAATAAACTAGCTAGATATTTATAAAAATAAACACATAATCAAAACCAAAAATAATTTTTCTGATGCGTTATGGTGAAACTATTTGATCTTTTATTAATATGTTGGAACTGAAAAGAGAGTAAAAAATATGTAACAGATGGTTGGAATTTGAAAAATATTTGAAAGGAATAAACTAACTAGATATTTATATAATAAACACATGATCAAAACCAAAATAATTTTTCTGATGCGTTATGGTGAAACTATTTGATCTTTTATTAATAAGAACAAAATATTAAAACATAAAATTAACTTTCTGAAGTATTATAGCAAATCTAGTTGAAGTTTTCTATCAATATATGTTAAAGAATTATTTAGTGATTCTCACCTTATTGACTGAAAGTCTTTCTATAGTTTCAAGTAAATGTAGTAGTTGGTGTGTAGATGTTGCTTCCTTGCTAGCTATTGTAGAACTGGATGCTTTCTGTGTGAAAACACTGGTTCTTAAATAGCTAAAGCTGTACTAATTAACCCTATGAAACCTTCTTTATAATATATCTATGACTCAGCAGTTTTTTCACGCGATATTCCCGCGAAAGCTTTGGTTTTTATTCGCGTGAAAATTATTTTTTTTACTCCCGCGAAAGCAACGGTTTTATCCCTATTGAAATAATTGTTTTATTCCCGCGAAAGCATTGGTTTCTATCCGCGTGGAAATAAAATGTTCATTCCCGCAAAACCAACGGTTTCTATTCGCGTGAAAATAAACTATTTATTCCCGCGAAAACATTGGTTTGTATTCGCGTGAAAATAAAATATTTATTCCCGCGAAAGCAACGGTTTCCATTCGCGTGAAAATGAAGTATTGATTCCCGCAAAAGCTTTGGTTTGTATTCGCGGGAAAATAAAATTTCTATTCCCGCGAAAGCAACGGTTTCCATCCGTGTGAAAATAAATTATTTATTCCCGCGAAAACATTGGTTTGTATTCGCGTGAAAATAAAATATTTATTTCCGCGAAAGCAACGGTTTCCTTTCACGTGAAAATAAAGTATTGATTCCCGCGAAAGCTTTGGTTTGTATTCGCGGGAAAATAAAATTTCTATTCCCGCGAAAGCAACGGTTTCCATCCGTGTGAAAATAAATTATTTATTCCCGCGAAAACATTGGTTTGTATTCGCGTGAAAATAAAATATTTATTCCCGCGAAAGCAACGGTTTCCATTCGCGTGAAAATAAAGTATTAATTCCCGCGAAAGCTTTGGTTTGTATTCGCAGGAAAATAAAATTTCTATTCCCGCGAAAGCAACGGTTTCCATCCGTGTGAAAATAGATGATTTATTCCCGCAAAAACATTGGTTTGTATTCGCATGAAAATAAAATAGTTATTCCCGCGAAAGCAACGGTTTCCATTCGCGTGAAACTAAAGTATTTATTCCCGCGAAAGCATTGCTTTGTATCCGCATGAAAATAAAATTTTTATTCCCGCGAAAGCAACGCTTTCCATTCGCGTGAAAATAAATTATCTATTCCCGCGAAAACATTGGTTTGTATTCGCGTGAAAATAAAATATTTATTCCCGCGAAAGCGACGGTTTCCATTCGCGTGAAAATAAAATATTGATTCCCGCGAAAGCATTGGTTTGTATTCGCGGGAAAATAAAATTTCTATTCCCGTGAAAGCAACGGTTTCCATTCGTGTGAAAATAAATTATCTATTCCCGCGAAAACATTGGTTTGTATTCGCGTGAAAATAAAATAGTTATTCCCGCGAAAGCAATGGTTTCCATTCGCGTGAAAATAAAGTGTTTATTCCTGTGAAAGCATTGCTTTGTATTCGCGTGAAAATAAAATTTGTATTCCCGCGAAAGCAACGGTTTCCATTCGTGTGAAAATAAATTATTTATTCCCGCGAAAACATTGGTTTGTATTCGCGTGAAAATAATTTTGTTATTCCCGCGAAAGCAACGGTTTCCATTCATGTGAAAATAATGCTGATTCATAGCAGTGCAACTTAAGCTATATAAGAAGCACTGTTTTCATACAGAAAGCATTCACTTCATCGTTAGTAACTGAAGGAAGAAGATCTACTACATCATCATCTACTACAGCCCTCCTTCTTCATCATTTGAGTTACATAGGAAACAGCTGAAGTTCAAACAACTATGAGTAGTAATATATGAGCAGATCTCCCTACCAAGTGTTTTTTTGTGGTTCTGGTCTTGGGGGTTATGCAATGAGTTACGACGTTGGGTGAATTCGCCGAGTTTATATTGTATTTCATTTTGAGAGGTACTTGAGTGGCATTTGAGTGGCATTTAAGTGGCATTTGAGTTTTGATTATTTTTTTACTTGATTTGAACTCATATGGCAGCTAGATTTTGAATGTATGGCATTTAAGTTTTGATACTTTTTTCACATAATTTGAACTCATATGGCATCTTGAGAGAGAGGAGAGAGAAGACAGAGAGGAGAGAGGAGAGAGAAAGGAGAGAGGAGTTTTATCTACATTGAATAACTATATTGATCAAAAATGAAACATTATATGATTATATACATTGATTACATAATAAGTAGGGAAAATCTTCCTATATAATATAGCTAGAGTCAGTAAATACTAAGTAATACAAAGCACTACAACTTGTAATGACAATCAATGTATACATACATACATATGGTATCTTGAGAGAAAGAAAGAGAGAGAGGAGAGAGGGAGAGAGAGAGGAGAGAGGAAGAGAGAGAGAGAGGAGAGAGGAGAGAAGAGATATATATGGTATCTTGAGAGAAAGAAAGAGAGAGAGGAGAGAGATTTTTTAGTTTTCTATACATTCATGTATATATGGTTAATTATGTACATATTTATGGGTATATTTATATCTACATAGAGAGAGGAGAGAGGAGATATATCTACATTGAATAAATATATTGATCAAAAATGAATCATTGTATGATTATATACATTTATTACATAATAAGTAGGGAAAATCTTCCTATATAATATAGCTAGAGTCAGTAAATACGCACATGTCCATATTCATGTACATGTGCATAAGTGGACATGAATACGTACATGTCCATATTCATGTTCATATTCATGTCCATATTCATGTCCATATTCATGTCCATATTCATGTCCATTTATGTACATGCCCATATTCATGTCCATCTATGTACATACCTATGTTCATATTTATGTACATGTGCATGTCCAAATTCATGTTCATATTAACATTTTATAGCTATGTACAGAGGAGAGAGAAGAGAGCAGAGAGAGAGATTTCTTAGTTTTTTATACAACCATGTATATATGGATAATTATGTTCATATTTATGGATATATTTATATCTAGATTGAATAATATACATTTATGACATAATAACTATATTGAATGCTACAAAATATGTTGGAAAATCACCAAATTAGTCCTCTAGATGGTTAAAATTTACAGTATTTGGGAAATAACTGCAAGAGAGGGGAGAGGAGTATTTGGTAGAGGAGAGAGGAGAGAGAGGAGGCTTGAGCGTAAATATTTCTTTTAGTTATTTACATAATAAGTATATTGAATACTATAAAATATCTTGGAAAATAGTCAAATTAGACCTCTAGATGGTTAAAAGTTACAGTATTTGGGAAATAACTACAATAAAAAACATTATGAATGTATGGCATTTAAGTATTGATAGTTTTTTACATAATTCGAACTCATATGGTATCTTGAGAGATAGAAGAGAGGAAAAGAGGAGAGAGGAGGGGAAATAATTGCACTCAAATGAAAAAAATAAATGAAGCTAAATATTCATCTATTTGTATATATCCACAAGAAAACTGGGGTATTAGGTGAAATATTCTTTTATTCCATTCAATTTTCATTAATTTTATTTGAGTTGAAGTATTATTTACAATGGTTAGAAATTATTAAAATTACTGCTCAATCCTTTATCCAACACCTACAATAATTCTTAGTAATAGTAGTGTAATGAGACAGAGTAATAATCTACACACACCTTGTTCACTATGTATGCTGTAGCACATGCTTTTCCTTTAGTTATCTGCAGTTACTTCAATTGGATCTTATCCAGATGTTTTATAGTCTTTGCTGCTACTGCGTTTTGTCTCAAACAAGAGTCCAAAGTAGGCATTGTGTCTAGAAAATACAAAAAAACTGATTGTTACAATTGATTCATTTTTTTTCATTGGCTTTATCTACATAAAGTAGCGAAGAAAAAGTTTGTGTGAGCATGAAACTATGTAGTAGAGATAAATTTATATCTAGGTTCAATTAGCATTAAATAATCACTTATTATTTTGTTAATAATAAATAATTAGAGTCAGTTACTTTACAGTTTTTTATACAACCATGTATATATGGATAATTATGTACATATTTATGGTTATATTTATATCTAGATTGAATAATATACATTTATGACATAATAACTATATTGAATGCTACAAAATATGTTGGAAAATCACCAAATTAGTCGTCTAGATGGTTAAAATTTACAGTATTTGGGAAATAACTGCAAGAGAGGAGTATTTGGTAGAGGAGAGAGGAGAGAGGAGAGAGGAGGCTTGAGCGTAAATATTTCTTTTAGTTATTTACATAATAAGTATATTGAATACTATAAAATATCTTGGAAATTAGTCATAAAAATAAATAATTAGAGCTTTCTACTAGTGTTAAATGATTATTGATTATTTTTTACCTTATCACCACTTAGAGCCAGATGATTTAATTAACTAAAGACAAATAATTATTTTAGCGTTTCTTACCTTGATGCTCTCCTAGTAGCTGTAGTAGATGATGCTTCTCCGCTTGCTGTGGAAGAACTGGATGCTTTCTATGTGAAAACAGTGGCTCTTAAATAGCTAAAGTTGTACTGATTAAACCCTATGAATCAGCATTTTTTCCAATGCTTTCGCGGGAATAAAAACTGTTTATTCCCGCGAAAGCAACGGTTTCCATTCGCGTGAAAATAAATTATTTATTCCCGCGAAAGCATTGGTTTGTATTCGCGGGAAAATAAAATTTTTATTCCTGCGAAAGCAACAGGTTCCATTCGCAGGAGAATAAATTATTTATTCCCGCGAAAGCATTGGTTTGTATTCGCAGGAAAATAAAATTTTTATTCCCGCGAAAGCAACAGGTTCCATTCGCGGGAAAATAAATTATTTATTCCCGCGAAAGCATTGGTTTGTATTCGCAGGAAAATAAAATTTTTATTCCCGCGAAAGCAACAAGTTCCATTCGCGGGAAAATAAATTATTTATTCCCGCGAAAGCATTGGTTTGTATTCGCGGGAAAATAAACTTTTTATTCCTGCGAAAACATTGGTTTGTATTCGCGGGAAAATAAAATTTTTATTCCTGCGAAAGCAACAGGTTCCATTCGCGGGAAAATAAATTATTTATTCCCGCGAAAGCATTGGTTTGTATTCGCAGGAAAATAAAATTTTTATTCCCGCGAAAGCAACAAGTTCCATTCGCGGGAAAATAAATTATTTATTCCCGCGAAAGCATTGGTTTGTATTCGCGGGAAAATAAATTTTTTATTCCTGCGAAAACATTGGTTTGTATTCGCGGGAAAATAAAATTTTTATTCCTGCGAAAGCAACAGGTTCCATTCGCGGGAAAATAAATTATTTATTCCCGCGAAAGCATTGGTTTGTATTCGCAGGAAAATAAAATTTTTATTCCCGCGAAAGCAACAAGTTCCATTCGCGGGAAAATAAATTATGTATTCCCGCGAAAGCATTGGTTTGTATTCGCGGGAAAATAAAATTTTTATTCCTGCGAAAACATTGATTTGTATCCGCGGGAAAATAAAATTTTTATTCCTGCGAAAGCAACAGGTTCCATTCGCGGGAAAATAAATTATTTATTCCCGCGAAAGCATTGGTTTGTATTCGCAGGAAAATAAAATTTTTATTCCCGCGAAAGCAACAAGTTCCATTCGCGGGAAAATAAATTATTTATTCCCGCGAAAGCATTGGTTTGTATTCGCGGGAAAATAAATTTTTTATTCCTGCGAAAACATTGGTTTGTATTCGCGGGAAAATAAAATTTTTATTCCTGCGAAAGCAACAGGTTCCATTCGCGGGAAAATAAATTATTTATTCCCGCGAAAGCATTGGTTTGTATTCGCAGGAAAATAACATTTTTATTCCCGCGAAAGCAACAAGTTCCATTCGCGGGAAAATAAATTATTTATTCCCGCGAAAGCATTGGTTTGTATTCGCGGGAAAATAAAATTTTTATTCCTGCGAAAACATTGATTTGTATCCGCGGGAAAATAAAATTTTTATTCCTGCGAAAGCAACAGGTTCCATTCGCGGGAAAATAAATTATTTATTCCCGCGAAAGCATCGGTTTGTATTCGCAGGAAAATAAAATTTTTATTCCCGCGAAAGCAACAAGTTCCATTCGCGGGAAAATAAATTATTTATTCCCGCGAAAGCATTGGTTTGTATTCGCAGGAAAATAAAATTTTTATTCCCGCGAAAGCAACAAGTTCCATTCGCGGGAAAATAAATTATTTATTCCCGCGAAAGCATTGGTTTGTATTCGCAGGAAAATAAAATTTTTATTCCCGCGAAAGCAACAAGTTCCATTCGCGGGAAAATAAATTATTTATTCCCGCGAAAGCATTGGTTTGTATTCGCGGGAAAATAAAATTTTTATTCCTGCGAAAACATTGGTTTGTATTCGCGGGAAAATAAAATTTTTTATTCCTGCGAAAGCAACAGGTTCCATTCGCGGGAAAATAAATTGCTTATTCCCGCGAAAGCAACAGTTTCTATTCGCATGAAAATAAATTATTTATTCCCGCGAAAGCAACAGTTTCTATTCGCCTGAAAATAAAATATTTATTCCCGCGAAAGCAACAGTTTCTATTCGCGTGAAAATAAATTATTTATTCCCGCGAAAGAAACAGTTTTTACTCGCCTGAAAATAAATTATTTATTCCCGCGAAAGCAACAGTTTCTATTCGCCTGAAAAAAAATTATTTGTTCCCGCGAAAGCATTGGAAAAAATGCTGATTCATAGGGTTTTATCAGTGCAACTTTAGCTATTTAAGAGCCACTGTTTTCACACAGAAAGCATCCAGTTCTTCAACAGCAAGCGGAGAAGCATCATCTACTACAGCTACTAGGAGACCATCAAGGTAAGAAATGCTAAAATAATTATTTGTCTTTAGTTAATTAAATCATCTGGCTCTAAGTGGTGATAAGGTAAAAAATAATCAATATCAATAATTATTTAACACTAGTAGAAAGCTCTAATTATTTATTTTTAAATTTTATGCTAATAACATCTAAGCTATTTCTTTGTAACATCACAGACTTTGACATTACCAAAATTGTGTGTTTGCCCGAGCACTAGTAAAGTAACCGACTCTAATTATTTGTTATTACTAAAATAATTATTTAATGCTAGTTGAACCTAGATATAAAGTTATCTCTACTAGATAGCTTCATACTCACACAAACTTTTTCTTCGCTACTTTATGTAGATAAAGCCGATGAAAATAAATGAATCAATTGTAACAATCAATCTTTTGTATTTTGTAGACACAATGCCTACTTTGGACTCTTGTTTGAGACAAAACGCAGTAGCAGCAAAGACTATAAAACATCTGGTCAAGATCTACCAACACCAATGATAGATCTAACACAACATGACCTTTTCTCCTACTTATATGATACCAAACCAATGAAGACTCAAACTACATGGATTTTGAAGACAGCACACTTCTCCAACACAGCAAGAATTCCTTTCAAGATCTACCTCCTACTTAGATGATACCAAACCAATAAAGACTCAAACCACATGGATTTTGAAGAATTCCTTTCAAGATCTACCACCTACTTAGATGATACCAAATCAATGAAGACTCAAACTACATGGATTTTGAAGACAGCACACTTCTCCAACACAGTAAGAATTTCTTTCAAGATCTACCACCTGCTTAGATGATACCAAACCAATGAAGACTCAAACTACATGGATTTTGAAGACAGCACACTTCTCCAACACAGCAAGAATTCCTTTCAAGATCTACCACCTGCTTAGATGATACCAAACCAATGAAGACTCAAACTACATGGATTTTGAAGACAGCACACTTCTCCAACACAGCAAGAATTCCTTTCAAGATCTACCACTTACTTAGATGATACCAAACCAATGAAGACTCAAACTACATGAATTTTGAAGACAGCATACTTCTCCAACACAGCAAAATTCATTTCAAGATCTACCACCTACTTAGATGATACCAAACCAATGAAGACTCAAACTACATGGATTCTGAAGACAGCACACTTCTCCAACATAGCAAGAATTCCTTTCAAGATCTACCACCTACTTAGATGAAACCAAACCAATGAAGACTCAAACTACATGGATTCTGAAGACAGCACACTTCTCCAACATAGCAAGAATTCCTTTCAAGATCTACCACCTACTTAGATGATACCAAACCAATGAAGACTCAAACTACATGGATTCTGAAGACAGCACACTTCTCCAACATAGCAAGAATTCCTTTCAAGATCTACCACCTACTTAGATGATACCAAACAAATGAAGACTCAAACTACATGGATTTTGAAGACAACATACTTCACATGGATTTTGAAGACAACACACTTCTCCAACACAGAAAGAATTCCTTTCAAGATCTACCACCTACTTAGATGATACCAACTCAATGAAGACTCAAACTACATAGATTTTGAAGACAGCACACTTCTTCAACACAGCAAGAATTCCTTTCCCAACACAGCAAGAATTCCTTTCAAGATCTACCACCTACTTAGACAATACCAAACCAATGAAGACTCAAACTACATGGATTTTGAAGACAGCATACTTCTCCAACACAGCAAGAATTCATTTCAAGATCTACCACATACTTAGATAATACCAAACCAATGAAGACTCAAACTACATGAATTTTGAAGACATCACACTTCTCCAACACAGCAAGAATTCCTTTCAAGATCCACCACCTACTTAGATGATACCAATCCAATGAAGACTCAAACTACATGGATTTTGAAGACAGCATACTTCTCCAACACAGCAAGAATTCATTTCAAGATCTACCTCTTACTTAGATGATACCAAACCAATAAAGACTCAAACCACATGGATTTTGAAGAATTCCTTTCAAGATCTACCACCTACTTAGATGATACCAAATCAATGAAGACTCAAACTACATAGATTTTGAAGACAGCACACTTCTGCAACACAGCAAGAATTCCTTTCCCAACACAGCAAGAATTCCTTTCAAGATCTACCACCTACTTAGATGATACCAAACCAATGAAGACTCAAACTACATGGATTTTGAAGACAGCACACTTCTCCAACATAGCAAGAATTCCTTTCAGGATCTACCACCTACTTAGATGATACCAAACCAATGAAGACTCAAACTACATGGATTTTGAAGACAGCATACTTCTCCAACACAGCAAGAATTCATTTCAAGTTCTACCACCTACTTAGATGATAAAAACCAATGAAGACTCAAACTACATGGATTTTGAAGACAGCACACTTCTCCAACGCAGCAAGAATTCCTTTCAAGATCTACCACCTACTTAGATGATACCAAATCAATGAAGACTCAAACTACATGGATTTTGAAGACAGCACACTTCTAAAACACAGCAAGAATTCCTTTCAAGATCTACCACCTACTTAGATGATGCCAAACCAATGAATACTCAAACTACATGAATTTTGAAGACAGCACACTTCTCCAACACAGCAAGAATTCATTTCAAGATCTACCACCTACTTAGATGATACCAAACCAATGAAGACTCAAACTACATGGATTTTGAAGACAGCATATTTCTCCAACACTGCAAGAATTCCTTTCAAGATCTACCACCTACTTAGATGATACCAAACCAATGAAGACTCAAACTACATGGATTTTGAAGACAGCATACTTCTCCAACACAGCAAGAATTCCTTTCAAGATCTACCACCTACTTAGATGATTCCAAACCAATGAAGACTCAAACTACATGGATTTTGAAGACAAGATGATACCAAACCAATGAAGAGTCAATGTTACACAACATTACTTTCTCTCCGACTTAGATGATACCAAACCAATGAAGACTCAAACTACATGGATTATACTTCGATGATGCTGAAAAAACTGTCCAGAACAAGAGCTCAAGAAGCTAATCTATAACTCAAGACAATCATATCACTATAGGTGAGTTTTACTAATTTTTACCATAAATTAAACAAAATGCTGAATCTATACATTTTCCAAGTGAAAAACAGACTTTTTTGGTGAAATTAGTGTATTTTTTACAACAAAATGCTGAATATATACATTTTCCATGTGAAAAAAGGACGGTTTTGGTGTAAATAATGTCATTTTTTACAACAAAATGCTGAATACATACATTTTTCAGGTGAAAAAAGGACTTTTTTGATGTAATTAGTGTGTTTTTTTACAACAAAATGCTGAATATATACATTTTCCAGGTGAAAAAGGGACTTTTTTGATGTAATTAGTGTATTTTTTACAACAAAATGCTGAATATATACATTTTTCCAGGTGAAAAAAGGACTTTTTTGGTGTAAATAATGTATTTTTTTACAACAAAATGCTTAATATATGCATTTTCCAGGTGAAAAAAGGACTTTTTTGATGTAATTAGTGTATTTTTTTACAACAAAATGCTGAATATATACATTTTCCAGGTGAAAAAAGGACTGTTTTGGTGTAAATAATGTATTTTTTTACAACAAAATGCTGAATATATACCTTTTCCAGGTGAAAAAAGGACTTTTTTTGATGTAATTAGTGTATTATTTACAACAAAACGCTGAATATATACATTTTTAAGGTGAAAATAGGACTTTTTTGATGTAATTAGTGTATTTTTTTACAACAAAATGCTGAATATATACATTTTCCAGGTGAAAAAAGGACTTTTTTGGTGTAAATAATGTATTTTTTACAACAAAATGTTGAATATATACATTTTTCCAGGTAAAAAAAAGCACTTTTTTGGTTAATTAGTGTATTTTTTACAACATATTTATAAAACAAGTATTTTTTGTTTTGTTTTAGATAGATGAAAGAGAATCAAAAGCACTTGGTGAAAATAATGCTCAAGAAAAAACAAGTTGAACAATGTAACTTGGTGAGTTATTTCCCTTTTCTAATAATGTAAACTATCCAATGTGACTAGAACTATAATTCAAATTCATGTAATTATTTTACATTTTTGCTTAATCATTCTATACTAATACATAACTTTTTTATTTTAGTTCATTACGAAATTAAAAGCACATAGAACAGAAGTCTTCCTTCCTAAGATATAGCATCAGTACATCAAAGACAACATTGTAAAGGAACAAACTATGCATTAACTGTTATTACTTTGTATTTATTACAAGTTGTAGTGCTTTGTATTACTTAGTATTTACTGACTCTAGCTATATTATATGGGGAGATTTTCCTTACTCATTATGTAATAAATGTATATAATCATACAATGATTCATTTTTAATCAATGTTATTATTCAATTTAGATATATCTCCTCTCTCCTCTCTCTATGTAGATATAAATATACCCATAACTATGTACATAATTGACCATATATACATTAATGTATAGAGAACTAAAAGATCTCTCTCTCCTCTCTCTCTTTCTCTCTTTCAAGATACCATATGTATGTGTGTATGAATGCATTGATTGTCATTACAAGTTGTAGTGCTTTGTATTATTTAGTATTTACTGACTCTAGCTATATTATATGGGAAGATTTTCCCTACTTATTATGTAATCAGCTATATAACCATAAAATGTTTCATTTTTGATCAATATATTTATTCAATGTAGATATATATCCTCTCTCTCTATGTAGATATAAATATAGCCATAAATATGTACATAATTAACCATATATACATGAATGTATAGAAAACTAAAAAATCTCTCTCCTCTCTCTCCTTTCTCTCCTCTCTCTCTCTCCTCTCTCATCTCCCATCTCTCCTCTCTCCTCTCCCCTCTCTCTCAAGATACCATATGAGTTCGAGTTATGTAAAAAAATTATCAAAACTTGAATGCCATACATTCAAAATCTATATGCCATATAAGTTCAAATTAAGTAAAAAAAATAATCAAAACTCAAATGCCACTTAAATGCCACTCAAATGCCACTCAAGTACCCCTCAAATGAAATACAATATAAACTCGGCGAATTCATCCAACGTCGTAACCCATTGCATAACCTCCAAGATCTAATCCACAAAAAAACACTTGGTAGGGAGATCTGCTCATATATTACTACTACTATGTATATAATTCATCTAATTCAAAGAAAAACAAGTCTTCATTTGTGATGTAAGTATTTATATTTCGTTTTAATTGTAATCAATTTAAGCGTGAAGACATTTTCTGAACAAAAAACAAGATTATTCACTATTTAAGATATCAAAAAATGCCGTATGTAAGTTTTAATTATGTTTATTCTTATTATTTCAGGGCTTCAAAATGAAAAAAGTACTCCTTCTTCATCCGAATTTTATAGAAAGCAGCTCTCAAGTTCAAACTACTAGGAATATCATTCATTTTAATTCAAAAGAAAGACAAGTCTTCATTTCTGATGTAAGTATTTACATTCTATTACAATAGTAATCAATTCAAGTATATTGAAAAAAAATTGAAACCTTAGTCTTTTTTTTATTTTTTTGCTATAAAGCATTATCATTTTTTTTTTTAGAATAACAACGAACTAGATCAAAAGGAAAGAACTTTCCAACAAAACTTCAACTTGAGTAATAACTGAAGCTACTACTTGTATTATATATAAATAATGTGTCGAGTAACAAACAACAGATATGTAGCAAACACTATTTATAATGAAAAAAAAGAAATGCGAAAAACTCGGAATTGCTTTGAAAATACTAAAGACTGCACCGAATGGATAGATGATAGTTTACTCGTTACTTCGTCGTTGTTTTTACAACGAAATTTTCCTGATACCACTGCAATCACTTATGTCGTCGCAACTTATCCGGATAATCACTGTAGTCTTTTGTCATTAAAATTACAAAAAACTATTGCGCAACTTTCCCCAGCGGACTTTTTCAAGTTCATTTGCAATGAACTCTCTTTTTATGAAAGAGAGACTTTAATGCTTGATGAAAGTTATCGAAGAAAATCATTTCTTACAAATTGGAGACGAGTAGGTAAACATTGTGGTGAAAACATGGCTGCAGCTGGTTTCTATAACCTTGAAAAAGACAACGCTGTTCGATGTGTTTTTTGCCAAGGGGTATTACTAAACTGGAAGGATGAAGATGAACATCCGATGAAAGAACACGCTAAAAGTTTTCCGTTTTGTCGATTTGTTAGAGGATTTAACACTCACAATCGTCTGTATAGACCTAGGAAACTACTTGCAGATGAAATGAAAAACATCTCAATTGTCAAAAGTTATACGATGGAAGAACAAAAGACCAGAAGAGGAGATTTAACTGCAGAAGTATTACCTCTAGGTATATCAATTGATCGTGCTGATACACCACGTTTTGCTACTGAAACATCTAGAGAAGACAGTTTCAAACAATGGAAGGGTAAAGTCTCCATGAAACTCCTTTCCAATGCAGGTTTCTACTATACTAAGTTCGGAGATAGTGTAAAATGCTTCTTTTGCTCAGGTGAACTTAAAGAATGGGAAGAGAGTGATCTACCGTGGGAGGAACACTGTCGATGGTTCCCAGACTGTTATTTTTTACTCGGGAGTAAAGGTGAAGAGTATGTTGAGGATGTTTACATGCGAACGGAAAAAGGCAAAAGGTGTAAGCGACGGGTTGAAAAATATCGAGAAAAAGTAAAACAAATAACGCACAACAATGACACCGAAGAAATGAAACTTATTTGCAAAAAACTAGGATACAGTCAAAACGATATCGAACAAGTTTTAGTGTTAAATGGAAAACCTTTTGAGCGAATAGGTTTTATGATTGAAGCCTTACATATTTTTGAAAATGATTTTACATCTGTTGAGAATTCGTCAACACTGTTAAAAAATGATGCTAAAACAATTGATTCGTTAAAAAAAGATAAAGATCAGCCTAAGCAAAGCAAACTCGCTCAATGTGTGTCTGAGACGCATGAAAAAAAAGTAATTGCAAATCATATCTCTCTTCCGTGTGGTCATCTCATTTACTGTAGTGAGTGTAAGGAAAAAGCACTTACTGAATGCTCATCAGAAGTAAAACCTTGTCCAATCGATGGTTGTCAGGTTGAAATCAAAGCATTTATGAAGATCTACATGAGCTAGCATAACAATTAACCTCAAAAAAAGAAAAAGTAATGAATGATTAAATAGGTATTTCAATTTGAAAACGGATCATTCGCGTTTTGTAATTTAACGGAATAACAACAAATATGTTACGTGTTGAAGACTTTGCTCACCAAGAAGCTTCCGATGCTATAGGACCTAAGACTTTTTTGGCTGAGGTTTCTGATGAAATGTTGAGGATTTATTTTACGGAGGAATGTGTATACTGTGTACTAGGAGGAAGTTTTTACAAGCAAGCAACCAATCTATCGCTACTAAACTGTTACTGTTCACACGTTGATGACGAATGTATCACTTGTAAAAGATATGCCGAAATGGTTGAAGGTGCTACACCTACCAAAAAAGAATTGGGTGATGCTATCGACTGGATTGATAGAAGACAAGTTTTGAAAAATGCTAAAATGGGTTTTTTGGTGCATGATGAATGGATTAATGCTTTTTTGGATCTTTCCACTGATGATTTGAAGTCTCCCTTTTTGTTAACAAATTTGAGAGCACGATTAAATCCCTACCTATTACCTACTAGTCAGAGCAAACTGGCTTATCAACGACTAAAGGATAAATTACTTGCGATAGCGGAAGGATATCCATACGCTCACACTCTTGATGAAAAAGAAGACTCAGTCAACCCGATAATAACTATTGATTCGACAAATATATCTGAAGACTCATAAAAGAACTGCTACAAAAAAAGTTGCTTCATTTATCTCTGAACTACAGCAGAAACATGAGTGGAAAAACTCAAGGATTCAAGTCAATTGGTACATTGGCTGATTTTGTTCCTAAGTTCATAAGGACTCATTTTGAACACATTCCTTTAGAGCGTTCGAATCGTCTTTTTGTTCAACTCATCACCGAAGAAGTATTTTATTTTGTGTTAGGATTCAATCTAGTTCGTAAATCACTACAAAGCATGCTTTTGAGCTGTAATTGTATTTCAAGAGCAAATCCTCTCGAATGCTTAAACTGTTCTAGGAGCTTTGATCCAAAAGTATGCTGTCCGCAAGCCAAGTTGATAGATTTTGAAGATCTCAAAAGAGCGATCGAACTGATTGATATAAAGCAATGTTTGAAAGATGCTGAACTGGGTGATTTGATAGATATTTCGATTTTAAGAGGTTTGACTTCATTTCGCTGGACAGAAACACATGTTCTTTTGTCTCAATCTCGATTGGAACCATACTTACATTTTGGTAACCACTTTGATGAGATTGTTTCACATCTTCAAAATCGGTTGAGAGAGCTGAACAAGCCGCTAGCCACTTACGTATAAATAGAAAAAACATCAAGAAAGAAAGTATTCAACTTTCAACACTGAAAGCGAAAACATTTTAAAAAATGAGCTGCGTATTTATCTTGCTACTGGCACTAACATTTCCCAATGTTAGTGGAGTATTCTATACCAACGAAATTGATGAATGTATAGCCGGAGCTATGGATAAAAATGATGTCTTGGTTTTTTCACCTTTCGAAAGGACTATACGATATAAAGATGAAAATGGAAAAAACTGTGTGCGACTCTACCCTCCTGACTTATTATATTGTGGTTTTTTCATCCCTCAAAGCGCTTCTTGGATCTGCAAGGACACAACTTCTACAGATTCTGTGCCTTGTGATACTACAACAAAATAAGTTTTGAATCAAGCGGAATGTGAAATGGGTATTACAAATAATACGGAAGGACTTACTCAAAATACAAAAGTATATCGAAATGGGGGTTTATGTGCATTTCAATACAACAGCAGACGTGTGATCTGTCCAATAAGAAGACAGTTTGAGACATTCAAATTTGTATGCATGCAATGCGCTCATTCCGATCATTCGATCAACAAGGAGCCTACAGATACCCTGACCTGCAGTACACCAACAAAATACACTCTGAATCAGGAGGAATGCGCAATAGGGGTTAAAAATAATACGGAAGGTCTTACTCAAAATACAAAACTATTTTGGAATGATGAATTATGTGTATTTGAATACAACACCTCACGTTTGATTTGTCCACCAACAGAAGAGTTTGAGACAACCAACTTTGCATGTGTGAAATGCAATCGTTTGACCAACGAGGAGCCAAAAATAGCTACTATCATCACTAACATCAATGGTATTGAAGGTGTAAATTTGTCATTTTCGAGTTTTGAAAGTTTGAAGTCTGTTCAAAACAAGATTATCATCAGTATCACATGTCAAGGAGATACCAAAGACAAATGCAATCCCAAGGTTATATATATAGAGCTTTAGTTGAAGCATATTAACCAAAGACCACCGAAATGCAAGACAGTTAACTCTAGATGATGAAAGCATAAACTAGGTTAAAAGTCTCTCTCTCTGAATAAAAAAATGAGATATCGCATCTATCTCCTATTATTCCCAATCCTAAGCGGTTATTGTCTTGTAACAGAGATTAAACCATTCACTTTATCTCATAGAGCGTCTGGATGTTTTCGGGGAATTCTTAATATGGAAGCGGTTGATTCAGTAACTCGTATTTTAAGAAAAAACTTAAAATATTGTATACAAACACTCACATGTTTCATGGAACCTACTCTCCGACGTAGAAGCTGTGACACTTATGATATGTGGCCTCAACACTACTTTGTTTGCAAAACTGATGAAGCTTTAAATTACATCCGTTTATATGATGAGGGATTACTACCTACGATTCGAAGAATAACTTCAATAATCACCATAACTCCGCAGACAACGACAACAAAAACTACAAACGAGCCAGTAGTTCCAGCTTTATCACCATCAATTCCATCTCTTCCACAAGCTCTGGGTTTAGTCGATTTAATTTTGGAACAGCCAAGCCCTACAAACTCTACTATATACAATTCTGAAGAAATCGAAACTACTACTGATTGTGTGTGTGATAGATACATCATATGCGAAAACAATTCAGTATCAATTACAAATTCAACACCGTCGATTTATAGAGTTTTTATTTATAATGATTTGGAGGGTTTTTCAAAACTTTCTCTGTCTATATCGGAAAATAGTAAACTTAAGCTTGAAGAAAATCTTCTCATCATCATTGAACCTGAATGTGATGATATTTCTTGTAAAGTCATCAAATACTTTACAAATTAAAAAGTTTTTATAGACTTTAACTCTATATATTCAACTTATTACACTCTATTATGATATCTATTTTATTACATTCTCCTTTTTTGTAAATTTGTACAATTAGATGAAATTTAACCATTTAGAGAATGATTTCTTTTTGCAAAAAATTAATGAAAATTGAATGAAATGAAGAAATATTTCACCAAATACCTCTTTTTTGTCAAAGAAAGGTGTAGAATAAAGAGCTCACTCAAAAATTGATTTCAATACAATGGACTACTGAATTATTATATCATTTTCAATCAGATATATGTAGATACATACAAACGGATGAAAATCTCTCATCATCCACTTTTTCATTTAAAATGTATATATGCACACATTGTTCCATTTTTAATCATTGGATTTAGTCAGTGTAGATGTATCTGTAGAATTATCAAAACTTAAATGTCATACATTCAAAATCTATATGCCATATAAGTTCAAAATAAGTAAAAAAAATAATCAAAAACTCAAATGCCACTTAAATGCCACTCAAATGCCACTCGAATGCCCCTCAAATGAAATACAATAAAATACGATATAAACTCGGCGAATTCATTCAACGTCGTAACCCATTGCCTAAACCCCAAGGTGTAATCCTCAAAAAAACTCTTGGTAGGGAGATCTGCTCATATATTACTACTAACTACAAGGAGAACTCGCAGTATAAAGGTAAGAATAAAAAAATAATTATTTCTACTAGCTGACATAGTCAACTCAAACCTCTATGTATTATCTATACTTAAATTAATTATAAAGAAATAAACAAAAATTCACGTTTTCGTATTTTATCTTTTTCAGAATGAACAGACAAGACGAAAAAACAAAGCAATGAATGTAGAAGCAAAATCTCAGCAAACCCTTTCTGTGCCATCTTCTCCTGTCTTCATTACCTCATCAAGAAAAACATAATCTAGAGGATGAAAGTCAATCGATGATTGATGAAGCAGAATCCCAACAAGATTTTACTCCAGCCTCATCTCCTACCAACGAACTGTATTCAAACAGAGCACAAGGGATGAAGCGAGCTTTGGTTGATTTGACAAAATATGATATCAACAATGGCTCGAACTACAAAAAACGAGTTGTGATAGATGTTGGAGACGATACATTTTTTCGTCACACCAAGATCCTCTTTCAAGACGCCAGAAGTAGCAACCTAACCACCCTCACCTACAAGAGTGCTGGACTGTTAAATGATCTGTCTCTAGATCGTCTAGAAAAACTTGAGAAATCTATGGAAATCTGAGATATACCAATACCAACAGTTATGGAGGTCTTATCCGTTGAATTCCGTGACGAAGCAAAGTGTACCATCACCTACAACTACCAAAAAGATAAAAAAAAATTCGAGTGAAGAGTGATGTTTCAACCGAGGTGGGACTGCTTGTTAATAAAGCTAAGCAAACACGCCCAATTTTTGTGATCTATATGGCAGAGGGAAAGACTGGAAATGCAATTTTTCTTTCTGCTGACGGATACCGATGTAATCTAAAGGTGAAGGATCTATTCAATTCATTATCAGGCAAGAGTATGAGACAAATTCAGGCTTATTTCCTGTACGATTTTCCACCAGAAAGCGTTACAGCTTTTGAGAACCCGGGAATGCTAAGAAAATGTCATACTCGTTGTAACAAGACTGCTGAGAGTCTAGTGGCTAATTACAGATGTATGGTGAATGGAGAGCTACTGATTGGAGATATCAACATTCCTACTCAAATAGCATCAGCTCTGGTAGCGGAGAAAAGTAATTGTCACACCAAAAGTATGTGAAAGTTTCCTAGCACATTTGAAACCTAGCATGGATTAACAGACCAATGTCATAACTTTTCAAATATCCACACATGTGATAGATCGTCCTTTTTGTGTCCGGTCATGGAGATAAGCTCAATAAAACGATTTGCCATGTACAACTATCCATTTATCCATCTATCCATCCTATCTACTTTGGTAGACATGTTTGGTAGACATGATTGGTAGACATGATTGGTAGACATGTTTGGTAGACATGCTTGGTAGACATGTTTGGTAGACATGGTTGGTAGACATGTTTGGTAGACATGTTTGGTAGATCGGTTTGGTAGACATGTTTGGTAGGCATGTTTGGTAGACATGTTTGGTAGACATGTTTGGTAGACATGTTTGGTAGACATGTTTGGTAGACATGTTTGGTAGACACGTTTGCTGAATGTTATTACAAAAACAATAATTGGGAGTAATTGATAGCGTTTTTTGGCTGCCAGCAAAAGAAATATTTTTGCTTCTATTTTCTGCACAATTAGTAGCTGGTTACACCATACCTATTAGTCATAATTGATCTTTAACTGAACCGCTTAAATTACTTAAATTCTGGTTACAAAGGATCTTAAGACAAAGCTTAGAGCTCTTAAAATGAGGAATTTTGTTAGAGATGAATTTGACTATTCTTAAAGTGTGCTTGCCAAGCATAATCTTATAAACTTATGGAGGATGTAAAAAAGTTGGCTCATTCAATAAAACTGCAGCAGTTATTTAATTCATAGTTTTGTGGATCAAAAATGCAATTGAACACCATTTAACTATAAAAACCTGGTTAAATGGTTGAAAGCTGTGAAGTCAGTTTACTTTTAATAATTTGCTATATTAAACAACTACTCAACCATCTGTTCTTACAGCAACGTTGTTTTATTTCTCGAACATCCTCTATAGGTTAGGAGTTGTCTTCTCAGAAGCTTGTATTTCAAGCTGCTACTTTTTATGAATAAATAAAGCCTAAAGCCGGTGAGACTGTGATGTAAAAAAAGTTAACAATAAAATACTCTTTCTATCGTCGTACAGGCAACTTTGAATGCGCTTGTGATAACAATGTTGAGTTTATATTGCAAAAAGGAAAAAACCTGATTTCAGTTATTATGTATTGCAATCTTTTTTTTTTTTTACAAGTTAAGTATAAAAAGATTAAACAGGTAACCAATAGTTCAAAGGAGCCAATCAGATAGCTCGAAGCTAGAGATGCGACAGCCTCAGTCCAGGAACCCATCAAAGCAAGGATGGCAAGGCCATTCCACAGGCGCAACAGAACGCAGACTACCCCCGGTCTACCCCCGGACTACCCACAGGCGAGCCGCCAGACGATCAGCGAAGGCACGGCTAGGTAAGTCCTGCAGGTCCCAAGCCAGAACACTGAAATGGTTCGCAGTGACATGAAACATTGATCTTTTTCCTATTTCAGTTTTGGTTTTTAATAATTTGATGGGAAAATTTAAGGCTTTGCGAGTTATAATGCTATAGTCACTCACAATTAAATTGCAATTATCAGTCTGGTTTAGTATGTGATGTTTATAGAAGATGATGAGTCGGGATTTGAATAACATTTTAATAGGCATAATTTTAAGTTCGAGGAATTTTAAAAAACTACTCTTAATTAAGGTATTAATGGTACTAACTACTTGTTGGAATATAATATATACTATCATAATGCAGAAGGCCCCTTCTGTCATAGACCTCCGTAGACCTCTACATAGCTATTGCACTTTTATTACTGCAAGTGAGTTTTCTCAATAGTATTACAATGGTTAATGAGAAACAACTCTACACACAAAGTAGTCTTGCAAAGCCCGTCATAATCTCTTTAAGAGTGGGTATCCATTGGTAATTCATGAGAGATAGAATTAGGAGTAAATGAAGAACCACAGTCGTTAAGATTCATGAATGAATTTTCTCTGCTGCTGATATGGCTTTCTTGTCATCATTTTCTTTTCTGTTGTAACTTTTTTGATGTGCTGAGTAAGAAGTTGCATTATTGTAAAAACAACAAACAAACAGCTTATATACTACATACATGCATATAAAAGTAACCACAGTTATGCAGTGCTTGTAGAATGTGTAACGTAAAATAGTTGTGAGAAGTATTAATGTGTTGACTTCTGAAGCTGTTAAGAAAAGATTCAGCGCATTATACTGAGAGATTACAAATATTTCAAATGAAAAACACTTACAATTCGGAAAACTCAGTTTTTACTAGTAGCATGTGGAGAAACCTTCAGGTGTGTTTAGATTAGTAAAAACAATTGTCTTTGTTTTGATTTGATTCGAGTAACATACTAGAGTTGTCTTTATTTGAATTTTTAAATAGTCACTAATGTCAAAGAAACTCAATTAGCCAAGCATAATGCTGTTACATTATACACACTAACACAGAAGCCTTTCTTTGTTTTGACTAAATGAGAACTAGACTAAGGATTCAATAGTCCATTTGGGCTTGACACAAACAATTGCATGAGGTAGGTGCAGAACTGCTTATTTTGCGGCATAGCCCATGTTATTTTCTACCTTTTGTCCCCAAGAGTATTATCGCAATAAATCGCCAGTTCTGCACCTAAATGAATTGCATTGAGACCAGTACAATACAGCAACAGAACGCTGTACATTGCGTCTTATCGCATCGCCATGTGCTTTTGTGATGCATCAGAAAACCACTAATAGTGTTTCCCCATCTGTTTTTATTTGTTAGTACATCGTTTTCACGTGGGAACAATGAAGCCAAGTGGAATAGCTATGCAACAGAGTATAAAATTGAATGGTATGTTACATTTACATTGTTTCTGGCAAAAAAATATAAGAAATTTACAGAATCCAAATGCTGGCGGACTCAAATCCTCAAATAGTTAAAGTAAGTTAGACCTAGTAAATATAAACAGTAGCATAATACTCATGATAGCAAAGTTTGTCATAGAAATTTTTATCACTTTGAAAATATTGAAAGCCTTTGAACTAGCTAACAATGAAACATAAAACTATCAAAGTGAGCTGGTGAATTGTCTATAGGAAATGTCCAGAAAGCCATTGATTACAAAAACATCTGAGTATAAAAGTCAGGAGTCTGTCACTAACCGCAGTACATCTTGTATAAAAACAATGCAGTTTCATACAATCTTGAGAGAAATGTGCACTCTACAATCCAGTACAACCCGCTAATAAATAATTGATTATAACTGCGATTACAATAATTGTTTTGGTTAGGTAGAGTTTTTGCAGTTTTTCAAAACTCTGTGAGATTTAAAAATAAAATGGAATGATTTCATATATTTTGAGGCTTCGTCTACATCTGACCTCATCTAAAAATTGAAACTAACAACTTTTTGTCATAATAATGGAGCCGACAATGTAATATTGTTTACCTTAATTGTTATTACCATTACATAACTTGTTACATTAATGAAGTTAATGTCATCAAATAATGGCTATCATTTTATCACCTTTTTATTTATGGTCATTAGTGAATGATAGCTGTTCCAATATTCATTTAACTGAAAAGTTTTATTTACTCATCAGTGGTATTAATAATTAATATCAGTGTTATCATTTTACGCAGCTATGTAAAGTGGTTATGCAGCTGTAAAGGCAAAAAACTACATGTTTATGTTGAATATTCTCTACTTGTTAGCACTTTTTTTAGATGATCATTTACGTATATCAACAGTGGCAAATCTCTATTTATGCCGTGATTATAAAAAGATATTTACTGATGGACAATTAATGCTACATCATGTTCCTAAAAAAATTTTATGTCATATTCCAATTGAAATAACTTCTGAAACATGAAACTGCTTGTTTTTAATTTATTTAAAGCTTTTCAATATTTATGAAATACTTTGCTGACAAAAACCTTCTCCGTATGCAAACAGGCCTTTTGTGTAGGCTTTATTGTGCCCTTCATTAATCAACTGATGTATAGCTGATGTTGTTGTTTGTTTCATTAGTTGACTGTTGGAAGGATTACATCATGGCCACTCGGCTACGTTTGCCCTGCATTGGATTGCTGGTAATTATATTTCTTGTTGCGTCGTTGATAACAACAGCACAGAAAATCTTCCACACTCAAGATGCGAAAGTAATGTCTATTCGTCAAATCAGCACCGAGAATCTTACGACAATAAGGCCAGAAGCGGAGGAAAAACAGAAAAAGGAAGTCAAGCTCATTCACCTTTATACAAAGTTTTATAGAGTAAGCTTATTATGGTTTGCATCATACATGCATTCGCAAACTGTTTGCGAGTACAAATGTGTATGGAGTACAAATAACACCGACTACAACAGGAGTGATGCTGTTTTATTCAATCTCTACAACAACCTGGACAGAAAAAACTTTGTTATCAGTAAGTTACCCGTTAGAAATAGCGTTGGCCAAAAATGGATTCTTATAGTCAGAGAGCCTCCAGCTTTCTATTACCCAGAACAAATGAAACTTCTAAACAACATGTTCAATTTAACAATGACATTTCAAACTACGGCAGACATTTATATTCCATACGGTAGTTATTCACGATGGATCAAACACCCACAAACCAAAGTAAGATATGTAAATATACATGAGAGAAGTAAGCTGGTGGCTTGGGTTGTTAGCAACTGTATCACAAGTAGCAGGAGAGAAAAATACGTTGAACAGTTGAAAGAATTCATTCCAGTAGATGTGTTTGGGGGGTGCGGTAAGCGTATTGGACAAAAGTTTATGGGTGTCAAGCAATACAAGTTTTATCTGGCATTTGAGAACTCAGATTGTGAGGATTATATAACAGAGAAGTTCTGGTTGAGTCTAAAGCGTGGTATGATACCCATCGTTAGAGGCCGACGAGCCAATTATACAAAGTTTGCCCCTCCCAACTCATACATACACGCAGATTCATTCCTATCTCCAAAACATTTAGCAGATTACTTGACAAAAGTATCAACAAACTTGACCCTATTCAACAGTTACCATCAATGGAAGCGAACCTATAAAGCTATGTCAGAGATTTTTACGATAAATCATGGATGGATGTGCGACGTATGTAAACAAGTACACACCGCACCAAGGAAGACTGTAGATGTCTATGAACGGTTTAGTGAAACTACGCAATGTATTGCATTCGTAGATGAAAATGGTTTCAGAAACAGAACTGGTGAACATGTGGAAGATTTAGATCGTCAATGAGAGTTGTATGTGCGTGGTAAATACTTATGAATACTTTCTGACATTGCTGGGGGTCTACTGACTGGTCACCTGTAGTCACATACATACTGCATTCCCCTGCGATAGGTTAGCATGTCATGCATCTTTCCATTGAAGGAAATGTGTTGTTTCTTTTGTGTAATAAAAACCAGTAGTAGCAAACACTCACAATGGTTGATGAATCGTTATTTTTTCTCATTCTCTATCAACTGCTTTGTGCACATAATACGTTAAGATAATGTTTAGTAAATGTCATGACAAATGGGCAGACTCTTCTTGTGTCAACGAGTAATGTGATCGGATTTCTTCATGTTGTAGTTTCGTGAAAAACGTTAGCGCCAGTGTGATTGCGAGAAAAAATCGTTATTTAAAAATTAGGATTCGTCTTTCCTGGATTTGATGCCTGGAGGATAAAAACAAAGTTGTTTGATAGTAATCAATATTTACGTTAGTGTTACAGCAGTAAAAACAATAAACTGTCATCAATTAAGCAACGTTTGTTGATGCAAAGCCATTATCTGAGGTTTAAATAATTATTGTAATTTATGTTGAATATCTGTGTGCCATAGCATCAACATTCAGTATATTAACAGTGCCAAAAGTAAGCGTTTATTTTTCGGGTGGTTTTAGTAAAAATATATACATTTCATTATAATTATCAATACTGTTTCATCATTACATTTACAAACTCACAAGTTTTTGGCCTGAGCGACCAGCAACGGTTGTAAGAGAAGGCAACTCAATAAGTTCATCTTTTTGCACGGCTACTCATTTTGCTACAATCGCGTTATCAAAATTTCGTCCAGGTTTGAGAATGCTTAAAAATTAGTAGTAGAATTCCTAGAGCTAACTCCACCAAAAGCGTCTGATTACATGCCATATAAAGCCATGCAGTCACTCAAAGCATGAGCATTGAAATGCTGAGGCAAGTCGTTAATCCAGTTGATTAAGCCTACTGGCAGTATCTTTGTCCCAAATTTTAGCTGAAAAATCAAATTATCAACTTGAAAAATATTCATAACTAATTTTGATTCAGGTAATAAAATTTTATTTATATAATAAAACACATTCACTTAAATTAAAATTTCAAATCATTACAAGCTTTTGAAAAAAGATTTTAGCAAAAACTCTAATCTGTTTCCGTAAGACTAAATACCATGATTGATATGGGAGTTTGTCTTATTTCGCAGTGCTTCGAGGCATCGATATAAAGGCACACTTTCTGAGCAAAATTTGGTTTTCCGGGAAGAAGAGGTATGATTGTTTATTGGTTATTGGTTCAAGCTCCTGCATGTTAGACATATTCGGTGTTTCATCTCATTGCTATGGCAAATATTGATCAATGTGTGTGACCCATGAATAATCCCCAGGCCCAATTTAGGAGTATTTGGAAATTGCTAATTGCTGAGCTGGTGCAAATATGCATCAGTGCACTTTGGAAATGCGTACATTTCTGAACTTCCATAGCAGAGTTTTTCGTCAGATCTGGTATTCGTTTTTCTCTTCACATATGAGTTCCAAATGGTTATTATTGAAGTATTTTGATTTTACCTATTCTAAAATGATTTTTATCTGTAATATCGTTGCAGTTCTTGAGATATTAGCCATCCAATATATCATATGCATATGAGTATCGGTGTGTGTATATTATGGTCAGCGATTATAAATATGACACCCTTGCTGTTAGGGCAGTAACAGGATATGGAAACAGCGTTGCAAGTGGGAACGTAATGTCTAGACTGAAATGTGTTTGTATTTTCATGTTCCAAATAAATCCAGCTAGGGATGCTCTCAGTCTCATCCATTCACCCAGCAGTTTCTGCTGATTTAATTGTTTTTTCTATTCTTGATCCAGGTATTTTTGGGTTTCATTTTTATTTAAAGATGATTCAAATTCTGAATTTTTCCATCGTGTGATTTTTCAGTGTTTTCTCCTCTCTGCACATCGTCATTATCCGCATTGTTATAAAAGACTAAAATTCACCATTTATTTCCTGCAACCTCTAATGCCCTGGTCACACGAGACCGATAAACAAAACTATAACGAAACTTTTTTAGAAAATCGCCGAGGTGCGTTGATAATAGTTTTGTTGTGCTGGTCACACGAGAACTATAATTAGTTTGTTACGCCTAGCGATCACTAGTTTCATCCAATGACAGAGGATTGCGTTTTGTGCGCGGGCCTACTCATACTTTACTGCTTGATGTAAAAGCATGGAAGAATGAAGCAAGGTTTGGAATAGATTATTTTAATAAATAGCCAAGTTTGACCAGCCAGTACTATTCCAATTGTTTGATTATAATTTATTATTATCTTTCATTTATTTAAAACTCATTATGAATATAATAAAATAAATAATTATTTATTCAAAAAAACAAATGTGCTACTACTATGGAAACCATGTGTTCGTTGCGAATGACCCTGACATTGGCGACCAGCCAATAACAGAACATAGAAAATAAACCTATTAATGAGCTTATCTGGTCCAATGGTCCAATCACATGCAAGCATCGCAACCGACGATTTTCCTAAACCTAGCATTGCTTGATCACGACGAAACTGAAATATTCGCTCGGTTTGCTCAGAAACGAATTCGCTGGGCTTGAAAAACTAGTTTCGTTGACAGTTTCGTCAGAGATTCGGTCTCGTGTGACCAGGGCTTAAGTCTGTATTCGTGTGATGGTTAAACCTTAAACTCAAATAAACAGGTAAGAATTTGATAGTATATATAAACACATATCATTTATTAGTGCATTGGAGTGGAACATCATGTGACATGTTGACATCAATTGTGCACGATCGCCGTGAGCTTCAGTCTGGAAAATTTATTTCTCAGCAAGTAATGTAACAGTTTTCCCGGTATTAGAGAGGTCTACTGTTACTGGTATTTGCAAGAGTGCTTTTTTTGACTGGCTTGTCTCTACTTTACGCGGTAGCGTGGCAGCAGAATGACAAGGCTATGATTGTCTATCCTGTGTTGGATAGAGTCGTATGCTGCTAACAAGCAGGCACAACTGTGGTCAGGCAATCGGCCACACAGATATCACAAGGTTGATAGGGTCACAATGATTTATTGCTACTCACACAAAAAATAACAATGTCTAAATGAACGCACATAAATGTAAACTTGGCACAAGTATAGAACAAGAACGGTAATGACTATAACCAAAGAGGGAGTAATCACTCAACGCAGTCCATTTGCTAGTCTTTCCTGAGTCTCTGAACATCCAAGCGTCTTGTCCAAGCGCTATCTACGAACTCCTCACTAGAGCTGAACTGCTGGGCACAATGCTAGCCTATTTATACAAGTTAACAAATCAATAAATAATATGTACATGTGATTTGCTGAATAAAAATACCCCCAGCGAGGCACAAAAGCAATAGCAAGCTGGCATGCTAATTAATGAGTCATAGAATATATGAGAAAAACACTCAAGGCAGGAAAGTCCTTCCTGAGCTTGGCTGAGGTGAGCGATAGTTCATCTGCACTCTGTATTCGTCCAAGCGTAGCCTTGAGTTGAGTAGATATATACATATAGCACCGGCTGGAGATGAGAGCTGCACTGTGCAATTCCATTACAGTAATATAGAAAACTGAAATACCTTCATAAGTGATACCTTATAGGTCATGGATATGAATTTTAATAAAATCTTAAATGACTTTTTAAAACAATCTATGTTTAAAAATTGGCACTTAACATGGCGAGTTTAAAAACTGTCATTTTCTTCAGAGTTCCGCTTTGTTACAGCAGAATATTTTTTGAATATTTGCTGACCTTAATTAATGATAAGTAATTCACAGAAGTTGAAAGACGCAAAAAAATTATTACAAAAAATTAAATAAACTATAAAACGTTTGCTGAATTTAGATTTATGATGTAAAACTTTCTAGCATTAAAACTCAATCATGATTATTCATATTGTAAAAGTGGACTGTACCAAATAGATTAAACAATCGCAAATAATAATTCGTTTTGCAAAGAGAACAAACTCCATTGCTGGTCAAAAAGCAAGTACCACAGTAGCTAATATTCGGATTTTTGACCATCTATTATATATAATTAATGATTAACAATAATAATAAATAAGGTCTAATCATGACGCTATTACTTTTGAGTTCATTTATATCTTTCCGCCATTTAAGTAGGTCAACTCCCCAGTTGTTGCCACTGAACTGTTTCGGCTCATTTCTCACCACCTCTTGAGTGGGTAAAACCAATTCTAAACCTTTTTGGAGTGAATCCACCCAGTTCTCACCACTTTAAAGATGAGTAGACCTATCTCTCTGCCATCTATGGAGGTGACTGATCTACTTCTCACTAACTTTGGAGTAGATTGATCTGCCTCACTCCACCTGTTTAGTATATCGACCTACCTATCCTCACTGTTGTATTGAATGTACCTACCTATCCTCACTGTTGTATTGAATAGACCTACCTATCCTCACTGTTGTATTGAATGTACCTACCTATCCTCACTGTTGTATTGAATGTACCTACCTATCCTCACTGTTGTATTGAATGTACCTACCTATCCTCACAGTTGTATTGAATGGACCAACATCCTGCCAACCATAGAGTTGGTCAATCAGCCTCTCACCAGTTTTGTAGAGAGTAGATCAACCGTTTAATGCATCTAGAATGGAAGTACCTTTAATTGGCAAGTTTGCAGTGGAAGAATAGAAAATGACAAAATATTTCCATTTCAAACAAAAGTAGATTAAAAAAGTTAAATAATTTACTTACTCACTATTAGTTGGAGGCTTGACTCTGATTGTTAAACAAAACTGTCCAAGTTTCTGTGGAAATAAATATAAAGAAATAATTAACAAAAGTTATTGTAAGCTGAAAACTTTACAGATCACTGAACCAGACGATGCCTGAACACTGAAAAAAATTGTTTTTTCATTTTTGTTCCTCCAGAGAAAAATGGCAACCCTATACCTTCATAGTCCAAGGAGATGGGATGGTGCATGGGTGGTCCTAATGCAGAAACATGAATAATAGAAATAACCTTGGCTAGTTTTAACAAAATATCGGTGTTGGTTAGCAGGCTAGATGGTATAGCCAGCATTCAAAAAGCTACGTTTATTTACCAAAATTAAAAAAGTGAAGTACTAACAAAAGATGTTTCTAGAAGCAAGCAACTATTAGCTCATTTTAACTTTCATTGATTGCCAAGTACGTCATTTTTGGATTGTGGGCCTGGTCAATTATTATAAATAATGATAATTTTCTATAAATGGAGTGACATAATCTGCGTTTAAGATGAATTTTGATTGGTCCAATCATTTATTTTTAGTTTTACTGAGGGTCATTGCAACAGGAATAAAGGATCTTTATGAAGACACACCATCAAAAACTGGTTCTAAGATTTAATGTTGGGCTTTACTATCACACTCCATTTTTCATCTGGCTGAAATTTTTACGCTGCAGGCATAAAATCTGAATTAGCTTCGCGAATAAAAACTGAATTAGTGGTTTCTGTCAATACAGTCGCATTTAGTGCACACGCATTGAAAACAAAGTCAACGCTTGTTTATTATGCAAGTTTTATATGTGGAATGGTAACAAGTTATTGATCAGGTGGTCCAATGTGATCACAACCTGATCACAATCACAAGGGTCATCTTATACTCTTTTTACCTATAGAATAGAAGAAAATTGTGCTTGTTTTGGTTAGTTGGGGAACAATAAATGGTATTCATACAAGAATGGACTAGTAATGAGTATGTAGAATAATAATAAATTAAATATTAATGAAAACAAATAGCGAGATATGATTGGCCAAATAACTACTGTACGGCAATGAAATAAATATACTTCCGGTTCAAAGATGACATCAATTTGAGGCAATGTAAAAAATTGGAAGAGGGGATTTTTGCAGGCTTGTAGATCAGCACCGAGTATACCTAGAGGGTTATTCAATGCATCAATCTGCTGCTTAAGACTTGAATATTCAAAGATTTAGCAAGGATATGTTCAATGATGGCATGCTAGAGTTTCATAAGTTTTACGGAAGTCTTAAGACAGTTTTAAACTGCTTTTTATACCAAAGGAGTTAGCAAAGGTAATCTTTTCATATTTTCCAGACTTGTCAATGTCTAAAACATATGCACAAAATTTTTGAAGTATTTAAAACGTCTATTTATGTTTGTTTTTGACGTAGCTTTGCAACAAATGTTGATACTAACCACACAGCTTCACAAAAAATTTATTGTAAAGTTTGCAAGTTTCGCGTGAGTGAAAATTAGTTCGATTTAAGAAAGGAATGCTGAAACATCATGTCAAAATTTTTTTTTTCAGGAGTTGATTATTACAAAAGTTTTTTGGCTATCAATGAGCAAAACTTGGCTACCAATGAGCTTTTGCATTTGCATTTATATCTTTGTCAAATTGAATATATCAATTAATGAGAATTACTTGCTTTTTTAGAGCTGCATTTGTATCATTACCAAGTGTTATTGATAGGTAAATAAAACAGGGGTGAAGTTTTCCACATTCTACCAATCGGAAGAATTTTGAATAAATCAAAAAACTTGATTAATTTGAATAATTCAAAGTTCATCTTCTAATTTGGAACAACCGGGACTTTTTACAACCTGCTTGTTAGACTTCCAATCACCTCCTAATAAATGAAATCAACCGTGATCAGCTGACTTTAGATTATAAGTTGTTTGCCCCTGTATTTCTCTCACACGGGGAGAAAACTCTCAAATATTTGAAAACGAAAGACTAGGGATGACTTTCACCTCTGATTTCACAACTTCTTCAAGTATATTAGAACTTGTGTATTATTTACTCACACAAAATGTTTAAATATTTTGGTCTCTAACTATAAAATTAGCTAACATCCAATGCAAAATTTCTTCCCTGTTGATGATAAATTAAAGTTGCAAACCAAGAACGATGAAAGTTTTGTTAGTGTCAACATTCCTAAAGCTCGATATAAGATTTCATAAAGTACACTGTTAATTAATGAAGTGTTTTGTATTTATTTTTACTCATTTTGTACTTTTGTTTATTGCGGGTTCAAACTCTGGTTGCTTTCTTGATGCTGCTTCCAATTCATGCCAACTGATGACTTTTGAGTTCAACTTTCACTTTTGTTGCTTCATGAGTATTATTTTTATGTTTGTATGAAAAATAGCATGCTCTATGATGTATTGTAGAGATTTTAGGACTAAACTGGGGTAACATGCTTGTACCCAGCGGGCAATCGACCGACGTCTACCTTAATTCAACGTTGATTTAGAGTTGAATTTCCGTTGAACATTCCCCCTCACTTTTTAACCTTGTTTCAACGTTGATGCAAAGTTGAACTTTGGTTAAACTTTCATTGCCACTTTTCAACTTTGTTTCAACGTTGGTTCAATGTTTGCTATTAGATCATTCAAAATTGTTGATTGTACTATGTTGAAACTGTGAAGAGGCAACATAGGTTAACTATATGGACATGGAATGCAGTTTAAAGTTGGGGTTGAAATTTAGATGAGAAATCAACAACTTTTTTTCAACTTCGTTTCAACGTTGATTCAACTTTGGTTTCTCATCTGAGCGAGTTAGTTGATTCCATGATGTTGAAACTATGGAGAAACAACAAAGATCAAATTGATGTTCATGGGCATAATGCTGAAGCTTAGGTTGAAACAAATTTAAGGAATGGTTAATGTTCAACCTAAGTGTTGGAAATTTTGTCTTTGGTGAAACTGAATTCACTTTCGGGTCAACATTCTACTTCATTTCTCTTTCGTTGTTTCAATGCTGTTCCAACGTTGGTTCAACCTTCGCATTCGGATCAATCCAAGTGGTTGATTTCGCTACGTTGGAACTATGGGGAGATCCCACAAGTGATATATGCGCTTAGGGAAACCATTTCAAAGTTCAAGGTGAGTTTTAGTTGAACACTCAACCTCATTTTTTAACCTAGTTTCAACATTGATTCAACGTTTGTTCTTTGACCTCTCAAAACTGTTGATTGTACTACGTTGAGACCACGGAGAGACAACGATTTGGAAAAACAGCTGTTTGATTGTTTGGATTGCAATGTAATTGAACTATCCACATCTTTTCCAAATTGGTTTCAGGGTGGATTCAACTTTGGTTTTTCAACCAGTCAAACTGATCAGTTGTACTATGTGAAAACTTTTGAGCAACAGTAGTGGTTAGAAGTGTGTTTGTGGGAACAATACTAAAGTTCAGGTCAAAGCAAGTTTGAGGATTAGCAAACCAGTCAACTTTTTTTGCTCAACTTTGTTGGGATTGTGAAACAGACCAATACATTCATCATCAGTTGTACCATGCAAGTTCAGCGTCGATTCAATGTTGGCTATTTTACAACTATGTCGATTGTGTGCTTGCAAACCATGGAGAAATAAGTGAGGATTGAGCTGATCACATTGCTCACAAACACTCATGGACACCTTCATACTTATGCTATTTCACCCCAGCACAGCAATGTTTAGACATGGACAATAGTCATGGTAACAACGCTAACCAATCAAAGTCTACTAGATCTCCTAGGCCCGCCCACAATTTCATTTAAACTTGTATGTATATCATTTTGTGCATTGCTATTAATTGGTGTGTTTTAACAATAGCAGATCTGAAGAAAGTGTTGGTTGCATTTAGGGAATGCTCAATTGAAAATTATTTTCAACCGGAACCTCTATCTACCAGCTATACTCAAGTGCAACCATTACTGATCCATTAAAACAAATCAAAGTAAGTACATTTGTCACTGCCTGCTTCAGTAACAACACTAGCAAGCCTATTTTTGCTGGGAAGTTGAAATTCATTGGCATAAATAAGTGTTACTATTTTATCTTTACCTACCATTAAAAAACATGTTGTCATATCGGTTAGATGAAAAAAACATGTTGAAGTTGTTTTGGTAGCTAAATTTTGTTGGTCATAGTTGGTTGAGTATTTACAACACAATATGGACAAACCCTAATTGTACAATTATTTGTTGATTGAATTTAAATGTTTGCTCAACTCTTCTGCTTAGGTGGTTACACTAGTTTTCCATGTGGAGTCTCATCACAACATTTGCTGTCAAGCAAGTTTTGTCAAACACAAATGTGTAGTCACTTTTTCTGTCACTTGCAACACTTTAGCAAACGATCATTGCTGAAATTGTAGTTTTTTTGTTCTTGACTTCCGAACTCGACAAACCAATAGACTCCTTTTAACGAACAACATAACTTTGTAAATTTTGACTCATCCAAGCTTTCAATAGTGTATGTAAAATAGAACATCACTTGTTGATAAAATTTATGTAACAACAACTGTAATTGATTGCTGAGCAGGTAAAAAAAACGCTTTAAAATGCTTATTTTTCTTGAAAACTATTAAAACTGGTTGCATTTGTGCGTTTTGGGTCTAAAAATTTTTCCGTTCAAAACTCTAGTACTTGTTGAGAAGTTGCAGCATTAGTTTGTTATCACAGATGGTATGGTGTTCAATTTTTTAGTCCAAACATTACTCTATGATTGGAATTGCTGTTGTCAGTGTAGAAGTTTGGACATTACCTTGTCCTCTATTTGATAGTTTGAATCTAGTTTGCACTTTACCAAAAGGAGTTGAGAGACAGCTTCATTCAATATTTAGTTGAAGTTGACTAAAGTTGTTAGCTGTTGTGTAACCACTCAGTATAGTTATATAACGTCTTTGCCACAGATAATGAACTGATATTTAAATAGACAAAGGAACCCAAAATCTATCATTGAGACAAGACTTTCTCCTTTGTTCTCTAAATGATGCTGTTGTGTAAGCTATTGAAGTTCGGTGCCATCAAATTGACTAAGGTTTGAGTAAAATTTAAAGCAATTATAGCTGCACTTGTGTTGCGCATCACTAAAATCAGATGCCACTTGAGCTGGGATATGGGTAATGTTGGCCAAAGTGTGAGATAGTAGATAATCAAAATATATATATCGGCACTGTTCAGAACATTTTTTTGTACAATAACAATAATGAGTTTGAGAATATGTAACTACTTATATTCATTTCTGGTGTCAGAGGCTTTATTGCTGGTTTCTCATTTCCTCCAAGATAAAATCGAATGACAGGATGTTTTGATTTAATTGTAGATGCTGCGCAAAATTCCGGTTCCAGAAGAAGTGAGTTTGGTTCTATCCAAATTCCAATACCTTACAATGGTAAGTAACAATATCTCCCGAGCACCAGCGTCTAAATTTTTGGGAAGTTAGAAATATTGTGTTAACAAATTTTGTTCTTTAGGCTTCATTGAATATTTGGTACGCAAAATAAACAAAACAGGTGACAAGTAGCTTGGTTTCTTTTACATGAAAAAGATACTCAGAAACCAACTATCAGTTTTGCATTGTGTATATTTATACCTGTGCAATCTACAGTTTAGAATCAATTAATAGTTTGTTGCTCTACTAGATACAAACAAACAACCATGGAGGGCCACGGATCATGATAATTGTACATTGCCTCAAAAAGTAAAGTTGTTCACTATTTAAACTACAATTAATTTTATTTTTTTTACAGGTTCAAATAAAAAGTGTCATCTAGAGCCAACATATCTGACAGATGCTTCAGCAGCTGAACTTTGGACTCATGACATTTTCTTTCACAACCACTGGCAATTCATTAATTTAATTTACATATCTGAATTTAAACACTTTTTTAAATTCTACTTGTTCCTTTAATAAGAACACTTTATATATAGGGATAGCAATCTACTACACAATAGCGAATATGAATTATCAACAGGGATTTATTAATTGAAAAAGAATGTTGTTTTGTAGTTTTTTTATGAGATAAGATGCCAACGCCAGATTCTAACTGCTAAAAATCTGTAACTCATTCTATGCTAGTTCAACTTTAATGTTGGAAAAAAATTTGAAATATACTTTAAATGACACTGGATTGAATAAAATGAATTATATGTAATTTCTATGCTTCTCTGGCATTGATTCAACATTGTTGGTACATATTATTGACTTCTCTTGTTCCACCATTACTTAATATGTTTTTCTTGTTTATTTTGTGTAAAATCCAACTTTGTTTCTACCTTCTAATGCTGCTGTTTTTCTAACATCATTTAATGTAACATGTCCGTATTTTTGCTATGGATTCAACATTGTTTCACCATTGAATCCACACCTGTTTTTCAACCATAAATCACTGTGACTTCTTTTCTTTATTGATAGTGAATAAACATTGTTTCAACCTATGATCAATGGTCTTCAACCACGTTTCACCAACTTTTCTTTACTTTTCGGGTGCTGATTCAGTGCTGTTTTTTCTTTGAATCAACGTCTGTTCATTTACCAAATATCAACGGTATATCTCTGCTTTGCTGGAGTTGATTCAACAGTGCTTCTCAATCAAATCAACGGATTTTCTCCAACCATATATCACCGAAAATTCTCAGCTTTTTCAACGTTGACTCAATGCTGTTTCTTCTTTGAAACAACGTGTGTTTGTTAACCAAATATCAACAATTAATCTCTGCTTTGTTGGAGTTGATTCAACAGTGTTTCTCCATCAAATCAACGCATTTTTTTCAACCACATATCACCGCAAAATCTTGGCTTTTTCAACGTTGATTCAATGTTGTTTCTTCTTTGAATCAACGTCAGTTCTCAAACCAAATTTCATCAAAATATCTCTGCTTTCCTGGGGTTGATTCAATGTTGTTTCTCCATCAAATCAACGCACTTTTCAACCATATATCACCCTAAATTCTCGGCTTTTTCAACGTTGATTCAACATTGTTTCTCCCTCAAATCAACGTTTTTTCACATACTAATTTTCAACGTTGAATCTCGTTTCACTTTTAGCCCCAATTTCTACGTAGTTTCTCCGTCGCATTCAACATAGTTGCAACATTGTTTCAATGTGTCTTTGCCCGCTGGGTATGAATGATTTTTAATCATTTAAAACCAAAGTAAAGAAATCTGTTTCAGGAGTATTGTCTATAAAGTTTGTAACATTATTGGTGTAACATGCTTAATGAACGTTTTGCAAACGTTTTTTAACAACATTGGCGTAACCTCTTTAACACATCTCTTACATGACACGAGCCCACTCGGAATGAGTACAGTAAACCGGTAATTGTCTGATCACAATTTCCATGTGAGCAAAGTAAGAGTAAGGTCTTACATTTTGGTATCATTCTATTCAGAATCATTTGCTGTATAATTCTAAATTATCTTTAATACATGGCCTTAGGCTAGTTTTGACTTTTACAATTTTTTATTTTTGGTTTTTGTTCCTTAGCAACCAGCAATGGCGCACAGATTTTTGGTGCATGCGGTTGCTTCTGTTTTTTAGAATTTTTTTTTTAATAGATAGATTTTCAAAAAATTAAATATAAGGATAGTGAAAGCACCATGTTTTGAGCATAGTGACCAGTTTTGGTGAAATTTCGAGCACGGTAAGTGTAGTTTCTCACTCATTGTAATAATAATTAATAATTATTTATTATTACCAAAATCGTCATTTTTTTCATTGTAATTATTTTTTTTATTTAAGATATTTAGCACAATTTTTTCTAAAACGAAGGAAATAAACATCCTAGCGCTCATGTTCACCAAGTTTCATACTGATTGGACAAGTTTCGGCTGACTTATGAATTTTTTTAACTTTTCGTTATTTATAATAATTATTACCGAAAACGGACTTGTTTTCGGAGCTAATTTTTCCCATCAAAACGGTAGCGGCTGTCAAAATAAGTTTAATATTCAGAATCCCCATGGTCTTCTAATCATATACACCAGTTTCTATGAATATCAAAACAATATAAGGTTGTTAATTATTTATCAATAGTAGCCATCTTTTTTATTATTATTACCCACAACATCATTTTGGGACAAATAATTAAAGTATTTAACAGGGTTCCATTGGCAAAATAAAACGTAAATTTGAGAGATAACCACTGAAACATTGTCTTGGCAGTCTTTTGTTGACTTTCAAGCATTATAAGTATTTTTTTCTCTAGTTCACAAAAACCAATTAATAAGCCATTACAGATGTTGCGCAATGGCATTCTTGTGGTTTTGTGGTTTTTGATTGAGGTTTTGAGGGTTTTTTTTTTTCAAAGCCCAACCTAGGAAATAAATAATCATTTTAGAACAAAATTTTGCCACCTTTTCATTGCTGCAATTTTTTTGTTTCTAGGACAAATATTTCTCGTGTAAAATGCAAATCCATACATTGGCCTCCCCTCGGCCTAGCTTCGTGGTTACTTGCTATGTCGCAATAAGGGCCCAAAAGGGTAGGCGGGGAAAATTTTTTTGGTTTTTTCTGTGTCCATGATAATGCCCCTATAATTTTTAAGGAGAATCTTATCGTTCTTTTGGTATTTGTTTCACTGTTGTAGCTGCATCGAGTGGGCCGCTAAAAAATAATGAAAGTAAGCGGAAAACCACGAAAACCACAGAAAGCACCCTGTAATGAATGTGTTTTAATGAATGTTTTTAAAGCAATCTATAACAACGTTGCTGTAACATGTCTAATGAAGTTTGTAAACATTTTTATAACGACATTGGTGAAACATGTTAAATAAACGTTTTGTAAACAGTTTATAATGACATTAATGTAACATTTTCAATGAATGTTTTGTAAACATTTTATCACGACATTGGTATAACATGTTCAATAAGTGTTTTGTGAACATTTTGAAATGACAACTAATGAAAACGTTAAAAAAACATTTGTGTGATGTTTTGGGAGGACAATGGGTGTGACATTGCAACAATATTGAAAAGTGCCTACAAAAAGTCATGAAATAAACATCATGCATACAATGTCCAGAAGAAATTATTTGACATCCAGGCAATTTTGATGCAACATTATCATATATCATCACCTCAAACATTGCTCGAATGTTTGTGGGTAACATCGTGAATAACGTCTTATGAAGGTTTGAGGATGTCTACAGAAATTTGTCAAAGAAACGTTCTGCGCACAAGGTTTAGGGAATGTTGATTGACATCTCGGCAACAATAATACAGCATTTTGAATTATCGCTATACAAACATTGTATGAACGTTTGTCCATAACATGGGGAATAACGTTCAAGTAACGTTCGAGGGTGTCTACAGAAAGTAGTGAAGTAAACGCGCTGCACAAAACGTTCAGGGGACCTTCACCAACATTCAGACAACGTTTGTACAACATTCACCTGCTTGTTGGGAAATTATTAACCAGCGGCTTGACTCTGCGCGTTAAAATTTTTTTTTAAAAACGAGCGAGATATAGACCGAAAAAATGTTGAGAAACAACTGCCACATCATCCAAGGTAATGTGGCGGTGCAAAGGTCATCCTGGTGGAGAAACAGGAGAACATAAAAAGCAATCATCCAAGCCTTAACAAAATGCTGGTTCTGGGTGGAAAGATAGATTACTCAAGCAAAGCTAAAACTTTATATCTCTAAACTTTTTCTATGGCCTCAATTTTTATTTTTGAATCATGTGATTTATATTACATTACTATATAGATGACTTATTTGACTAATAGTCATTCTGCAGGATATTCAGTAAGTTATAAATAGCAACAAAATTTTGTGTTTTTTAGCAAAAAAATGTCTTAGACTCATCCACTACTTCAACTTATCCCTAACCACAATATTGTGATTTTGTCCGCAATAACTTTTTCATACCAGGAGATGGCGAAGTATGCAGAGTATTTTAAATAGAACGATAAAAACAAAAAGCAGTGTTGGCTGAGTTACTATCAAGCAGCATAAATGAAATATTGATATTTGGTACTTGAAGTATGTTGTATGATTGGTATTATGCACTTAAATAGTTGAAGAAAACTATAAGTGTTAATATTTTTGATGTAATATTTGATGAATGCAATGTAGAGAACAACTTACAATCTATAATACTAATAATACGTAGTTTCTAAGATCAATAGTTGAAATGCAAAACTCTGGGATTGAAGTTTTTGCGCCGCAGCAAGCTTATTATCTCTAAAATGTATCCCTTAATACATATTCCAAAATGGTGGTGCCTTCTGTATCTGTGCATAGAGTTGAGATAGTGCAAGTTATTTTATTTGAAATAGAGCTCTAATCTCAAGTGAGTTTTAATTAAAAAATGTTTTAGCTAATGATTGATAAACTTTAGTTAAGAAGTTTTGCATCAATGCTTGTTATGAAGACTAGATAGACAATCAGTATATTATTGTAACAGACTCTAACATTTAGTCTGCAGTTCTGGCTATGTGAACTGTAGTTCTGGCATGTGAACTGCAGTTCTGGCTATGTGAACTGTGGTTCTGGCTAGGTGAACTGCAGTTCTGGCATGTGAACTGCAGTTCTGGCTATGTGAATTGTAGTTCTGGCTATGTGAACTGTAGTTCTGGCTATGTGAACTGTAGGTCTGGCTATGTGAACTGTAGTTCTGGCTATGTGAACTGTAGTTCTGACATGTGAACTGTAGTTCTGGCTAGATGAACTGTAGTTCTGGCTATGTGAACCTTAGTTCTGGCTATGTGAACTGTAGTTCTGGCTATGTGAACTGCAGTTCTGGCTATGTGAACTGCAGTTCTGGCATGTGAACTGTAGTTTTTATCTACAAAAATCTATGTTATAGTTAACACAAAACTGCAAAATTGAATGTTGCTACCCCGATAACATCAAACTTTAAATAATAGCAGACTTTTATCTCTAGCTCATGGCCTGTTAAGTTGATGACAGTTTCAATACTAGATTTTCTGTATTTCGGTTTCTTGGAATAAGAGGAAGCATGTAATAACTGTTTTTGATATTTCAAGATCTTCGGGAATAATTCAGTGGTCAAACCTACAGTGATTGGTTTGTGTCTAATGTTAAATCTCAAGAACAGTGGTGTTAAGGATTAATCAAGTTTTTGCATCAAGATATTGCCACAAACCACAAACTAATTTATAGAATCTTTTATTTTATTCCTTCTGTCTGAGACTTTTATGTAGTGTATCCTTCAAGTTGTGTTACAACCAACTAAAGCATGCATTCACTAAACTGGTTGATTACAACAAATGTGTGTTTAAAGTGCTAAACTTTTGTGTTTCTGCTCGTTTTTCGTCATAAATTAATAATTACTTCTATCTGGTTCCCATCCAACATTTTGTTGTCATATTTACAGAATATCTGGTAACTCAGAAGTTTATTTAACGCGACAAACAATGATTTAGGTAGTCAAGAACATAATGCTCAGATAGATCAGATCCAAAGACTATAATAACTTAGCTCATGACAAAGTACCTGCAAAATACTACTTATCACACAAAAATTATACAAACACAAATTAAATATTGTAAATTATGTTTCGCACAACAGCTTCCTTGCTCATAACAGTGTCACTAAACACTAGTCTGTGTTTAACTGGGAATGACTTGAACTTTTCCACACTTGAAGGAAGTTGACTGTCGAATTTTACGTAGATATGATGGATAGATTATAACATACACCATAACATTAGCTATTCCATAAAATGCTTGACTATATACTGCTACCCATTGATAGATAATGCGACTTTTGGTAGACAGGTCTTCTGATGCCATTACCACTATCACAAAAACAATAATTGGTAGCACAGTTGCATATAATATAATGCATGTACTTGTGATATATCTTGTAGCAGATTTGACTTCTTTATTTGTAACGAATGCTGTACGTCGTAGTTGGTTTGCTCTCAATCTATGAATGATTTTCCCAAACAAAATACTTGTTGCAATCGATGGTAACCCCATTCCAATAAGTAACAGGTAACTTAAACCCTTGACTTCTGAGAGACTATCCTCGGTGGAAACTCCATAGACGGTGCTAACACAAAGTCTTTTCGGCGAAATACTGACTCCGATGATTGATAACAGGGTGTTGACTAGCCAACCCAAGACCGAAAGTTTACTGATGTTCTTTAGAACTTTGGAAGTTTTATAGTCAAAAGGTCTACAAACTGCATAATATCGGTCTACACTAGCTAACATTAACTGGTAGTATCGGCATTGAATAGCACACTCTGTAGCTACCAATAATATTGTACTTGCTGCCATCGGTGCTGTCTTTAGATAATCATAGGTTGAACAGAGTAAGCACACAGCAGCTAATATACTTACAAAAATGTCAACAAGAGTCAAGTTTATAAGGACATAGTAATAACTGCCTTTTTCTGCCTTTGCAGTAATCTTGAGTCCAATGATATGCAGAATATTAATAACAGTGGAAAGAGCATTAAGAGAAGAAGCAGCAGACAACAAACGGTTGTCACAGCTAGCAGTAGTGTTTTGGCAATCTCTCAATGTAGTAAAGTTTGTTGATTCCATTATCTGGTGCTCACTCTGCATCTTACCACCAGAGCTAACAGTCTATAACTAAAATGTTTGATCAAGTTTTACAACACTAAACTTACATAATATAAAATAAGAAAGTGCAATGATTGGTAGAAAGGCTTTCATAGTTAGTGTGCGTGATATCGATTGTTTGAAACGAGATAATCTCAATTCTAGACTTGTAGCAAAGCCAGTTAGTTGCTTCGTATAATAATAGTTTTCAGTGTTTCCTTGAAATAGTTCAGTAGCTGATCGCGGAATGACTTTTTCGTGTGTCCTTGTTAAATTTTAAGAATCGCCGCATAAATCTGTAAGCCATTTTATTAAGTGTTGAAAATAAAGAATGCTAAGCTATAGCCACGAATAGCAAACTACATCAGAGAATCTTTCGTCTTAGTTTTTCTGTCTGAGACTTTTATGTATCGTATGTTTCAAATTGTTTTCCATCAGATTAAGGCACGCAAACCGTCTTCCAACAGATTAAGGCACACAATCCGTCTTTCAACAGGTTGGTCGCATCAAACATGCTTGTACAGGTCTCCACTATGAGTTTATGTTATGTTACTTTTCCTAAATCGATCATTTTTTTGTTTTGGTCTCATCCAACAGTTGGTTGACATATTATTGAAATATCTGGTAAAATAAAATACGCTTATGTTTTTTGTACTACTTTTGAGTTTATCTAACTCAATAAAACTCTGATTCAGGTAATCAAGATCAGATTCCATAAAGCAATCAATCAGCCAATGTCAAATAACCTGCAAAATGCTGTCCATCACATAAAAATGAAACAATAAATGCAAAACAAGTATTGCAAACTGGTTTCCTACTACAGCTTTCTGGCTTGTAACAACATCACCACACTCTTGTTCATTTAACTGGTAACAACTTGAACTTCCCAACATTCGACGTGAAACGACTATTATGCTTTACGTTTTTATTACAAATAGAATACAACATAATCATAACATTAACTATTCCATAAAAATATTTGCTATGTACAACTATCCATTAATTGGTAATGTGCACTTTGGTAGACATGTTTGGTAGACACGTTTGGTAGACATGTTTGGTAGACATGTTTGGTAGACAAGTTTGGTAGATATATTGGGTAGACATGTCTGGTAGACATGTTTGTTAGACAAGTTTTGTAGATATGTTTGGTAGACATGTTTGGTAGACATGTCTACCAGACATGTTTGGTAGACAATTTTGGTAGATACGATTGGTAGACATGTCTGGTAGACATGTTTGTTAGACATGTCTACCAGACATGTTTGGTAGACAATTTTGGTAGATACGATTGGTAGACATGTCTGGTAGACATGCTTGGTAGACACGTTTGGTAGACATGTTTGTTAGAGCTGTCTGGTAGACATGTTTGGTAGGCGTGTTTGGTAGACATGTTTGGTAGACACGGTTGGTATACACTTTTGGTAGACATGTTTGCTGAATGTTATTCTCACTATTACAAAAAACAATAATTGCTAGTAATTGATAGTGTTTTTTAGCTGTCAGCAGAAGAAAGATTTTTGCTTCTATTTTCCGTACAATTAGTAGCTTGTTACACCATACCTATTAGTCATAATTGATCTTCAACTAAACTGCTAGCATGTTATTTACTTAAATTCTGGTTAAAAAGGATCGTAAGACAAATCTTAGAGCTCCTAAAATGAGGAATTTTGTTACGGTTAAATTTGATTATTCTTAAAGTGTGCTTGTCAAGCATAATCTTATAAACTTATGGAGGATGTAAAACAGTTAGCTCATTCAATAAAATCGCTGAAATTATTTAATACATAGTTTTCTGGATCAAACTATTGAACACAATTTGACTATGAAAACCTGGTTAAATGGTTGTACGCTGTGACGTCTATTTACTTCTAATAATTTGCTATATTAACCAACTACTCAACCATCTGTTCTTACTACAACGTTGTTTTATCTTTTTGAACATTCTCTAAAGATTAGGAGTTGTCTTCTCAGATGCTTGTGTGCCAAGCTGCTACTTTTTATAAATAGATAAAGCCCAAAACCGGTGAGACAGTGATGTAAAACAAATGTTAACAATGAAATATTTTTTCTATCATCGTACAAACAGTTTTGAATGCTCTTGTGATAATACTCTTGAGCTTAGATTGCAAAAAAAAAACTAGTCTGATTTTAGTCATTTTTTATTGCAATCTTGAAACGCCATTTAAAAAAATGACTGCTAGTTAAGTCATTCATCTCTTTTTAGCACTTCCATGTGATCCTTCATAACTTTCAAGAAACCAAAAAACCTTACAACAGATTTTCTCAGAAAGGACTTTGTCTTTCCTTTCCCTTTTTTGACTGCAACTCTATAGTGAAGGAGTCAAGTGTAATGCATTTAACAGTGTTGACATTTGCTGTAATCATAACAATTAATCAAATGCTTTTTGTCAATAAAAAACAAATCAGAAAATGCTTGAGGAATTCTTGTTTGATAAGCGAAACTTAATAGTTCAAAATGAAATACTTATGCAAAAATTTCCTAACTTCTTGTCTAAATCTAAAAATAAATGGACAGCTTAAAATACTTGATGAAAAGTTGCTCCACTTCTTAAATTATAGATGTACCTGATCATTTATGTTAAAAGGCCTAGGACACCTATTCGAACAGGATTTGATTTAATTCAAACTTTTTGAGGTTGAACTGTGTTCAGAAAAATTATATGGAGTTGCTCTCTCACCGGTAACATAATTCCTATAGACACAGTCAACACTCGCCAAGGCTCAATTTCTTCCCAAAGGTGCAACAAGTTATAAACAGCTATAAAGCAAGTTTTCAAAATTTTGGCTAGTTTGCATAGAAGTAGGGCCTCTTAAGTATAGGTATTGTGCAGAGATTGCTTTGATTGCAAAAAGAAATGATATTGCAGCAAATTTTAAATTTTTTGGAGCTGTTTTTCTCAAGTTCGCAATTTGCTTTGTCTTTGGTAATCTCGCTATTATGTATACACCGGCGTTCACGTGATAGTGTCTGTGATCAAAATCAAAAGAATTAATGAGATTTTTTTATCAAAATAATAATTTTCAAGCGAAAAATGAATCAAACAAAAACATTATTATAATTTTATAATAATACTTCCGAGAAAAAAACATTGCTGAAGGTTTATTTCCGATACTATGTTTTACAACAACGATAATAATTCAATCTGAAAGACCGCCTGTCTTTCCAAGAAAAACAATAAAAGAAACTAAATAATAATGAATAAAATCTTTAAAAAGTAGCTTTAAGCTGAGAAAGTAACAAAAATGGTACGAACTACGTGTTGGAATGTAAAATATGATATCATAATGCGGACGGTCCTTTCTGTCATAGACCTCCATAGACCTCTACATAGCTATTGCACTTTGGTTGCTGCAAGTGAGTTTTCTCAATACTTTTACAATGTTTGATGAGAAACAACTTTACACACAAAGTGGGCCATGAAAAGCCCTTCCTAAGCCCTTTAAGAGTGGGTATCCATTGGTAACTCATGAGAGATAGAATTATGAGTAAATGAAGAATTACAGTCTTTAAGATTCATGAATGAATTTTTTCTGCTGCTGATATGGCTTTCTTGTCCTCGTTTCCTTTTCTGTTGTAACTTTTTCTTGATTTGCTGATGTAAGAAGTTGCATTATTCTAAAAAAAAAACAGCTCATATACTACATACATGATAAAAGTAACCAAAGTTGTGCAGAATATTAATGTAAAATAGTTGTGAGAAGTATTAATGTGTTGACTTCTGAAGCTGTTAATAAAAGATTCAGCAGATTATACTGAGAGATAACATTTATTTTAAATGACAAACACTTACAATTGGGAAAACTCAGTTTTTACTAGTAGCATGTAGAAAAGCCTCCAACCTGCGTTTAGATTAGTACAAACAATAGTTTTTGTGTTAATTTGATTCGAGTAATATACTGGTGTTGCCTTTATTTGAATTCTTTAAACAGTCACTAATGTCAAAGAAACCCAATTAGCCAAGCATAATGTTGTTACATTATACACACTACCACATAAGCCATTTTTTGTTTTGACTGACTGAGAACTAGACTAAGGATTCAATAGTCCATTTGGGCTTAACACAAACAAATGCATTGAGACCAGTACAATACAGCAACAATACGCTGTACATTGCATCTTATTGCATCCCTATGTGGTTTTGTGATGCATCAGAAAACCACTAATAGTGTTTCACATCTGTTTTTATTTGTTAGTACATCATTTGCAAGTGGGAACAATGAAGCCAAGTGAAATAGCTATTAGCTAGTTCAAAGCCTTTCTATATCATCAAAGTGTTAAAAATTTTCTGTGAAAAAATTTGCTGTCACGGGTATTATGCTACGATCATATAATTACTAGGGCTAGCTTCAACTATTTGAGGAGTTGAGTCAGCCAGCATTTGGATTCTGCACATTTATTCATATTCTTTGCGAGAAACAATTTAAAACTTTATATTTAGTCATAAAATACCATTCAATTTTATACTTTGTTGCCAATGAAACATAAAACCATCAAAGTGAGCTGGTGAAATGTTTATAGGAAATGTCCAGAAAGCCATTGATTACAAAAATTTGTCAATATAAAAGTCAGGAGTCTGTCACTAACCGCAGTACAACTTGTATAAAAACAATGCAGTTTCATACAATCTTGAGAGAAATGTGCACTCTACAATCCAGGACAACCCGCTAATAAATAATTGATTATAACTGCGATTACAATAATTGTTTTGTTTAGGTAGGGTTTTTGCAGCTCTTCAACCCTTTGTTAAATTTTAAAATAAAATAGAAGGATTTTTATATTTTTGAGGTATTGTCTATATCTTACCTCATCTAAAATTTAAAACTGGCGATTGTCATAATAATGGAGACAAAAATATAATATTGTTTGCCTTAATTATTATTACTATTACATAACTCTTACAGTAATAAGGTTAATATCATCAAATACTGGCTATCATTTTATCACCTTTTTATTTATGGTTATCAGTGAATGATAGCTGTTCCAGTATTTATCTAACTGAAAGGTTTTATTTACTCATCAGTGGTATTAATAATTAATATCAGTTTTATCATTTTACGCAGCTATGTAAAGTGGTTATGCAGCTGTAAAGGCAAAAAACTACATGTTTATGTTGAATATTCTCTACTTGTATGTGGACCAGCCTTAGCATACTTTTTTTAAGATTACTCACGTATACCAACAGCGGGAAATCTCTATTTATGCCGCGATTATAAACGGATATTTACTGATGGACAATTAATGCTACATCATGATGCTGAAAAAAGCTTATGTAATATTTCAATGGAAATAAATTCTGAAACATGAAACTGCTTGTTTTTAATTTATTTACAGCTTTTCAATATTTGTGAAATAACTTTGCTCACAAAAAACTTCTCCGTATGCAAACAGGCCTTTTGTGTAGGCTTTATTGTGCCCTTCATTGATCAACTGATGCACAGCTGATGTTGTTGTTTGTTTCATTAGTTGACAGTTGGAAGGATTACATCATGGCCACTCGGCGACGTTTGCTCTGCATTGGATTGCTGGTAGTTATATTTGTTGTTGCGTTGCTTATGACAACGACACAAAAAACCTTCCAAGCTCGAGATGCGAAAGTAATGTCTATTCGTCAAATCAGCACCGAGAATCTCACGACATCAACGCGAGAAGCAAACGAAAAACAAAAGAAGGAACTCAAGTTCATTCACGTTTATACAAAGTTTTATAGAGTAAGCTTACTATCGTTTGCATCATACAAGCATGCGCAAACTGTTTGCGAGTACAAATGTGTATGGAGTACAAATAACACCGACTACAACAGGAGTGATGCTGTTATATTCAATCTCTATAACAACCTGGACAGAAAAAACTTTGTTATCAGTAAGTTACCGGTTAGAAATAGCGTTGACCAAAAATGGATTCTTATAGTCAGAGAGCCTCCAGCTTTCTATTACCCAGAACAAATGAAACTTCTAAACAACATGTTCAATTTAACAATGACATTTCAAACAACGGCAGACATTTATATTCCATACGGTGGATATTCACGATGGATCAAACACCCACAAACCAAAGTAAGATATGTAAATATACAAGAGAGAAGTAAGCTGGTGGCTTGGGTTGTTAGCAACTGTATCACAAGTAGCAGGAGAGAAAAGTATGTTGAACAGTTGAAAGACTTCATTCCAGTAGATGTGTTTGGGGGGTGCGGTAAGCGTATCGGAAAAAAATTTAAGGGTGCCAAGCAATACAAGTTTTATCTGGCATTTGAGAACTCAGATTGTGAGGATTATATAACAGAGAAGTTCTGGTCGAGTCTAAAACGTGGTATGATACCCATCGTTAGAGGCCGACGAGCCAACTATACAAAGTTTGCCCCTCACAACTCATACATACACGCAGATTCGTTCCTATCTCCGAAACATTTAGCAGAATACTTGACAAAAGTATCAACAAACTTGACCCTATTCAACAGTTACCATCAATGGAAGCGAACCTATAAAGCTATGTCAAAGATTTTTACGATCAATCACGGATGGATGTGCGACTTATGTAAACAAGTACACACCGCACCAAGGAAGACTGTAGATGTCTATGAACGGTTTAGTGAAACTACGCAATGTATTGCATTCGTAGATGAAAATGGTTTCAGAAACAGAACTGGAGAACATGTGGAAGATTTAGATCGTCAATGAGAGTTGTAGGCGTGTGGTAAATACTTATGAATACTTTCTGACATTGCTGGGGTGCAATGACAAGTCACCTGTTGTCACATACATACTGCATTCCACTGTGATAGATTAGCATGTCATGCATCTTTCTATTGAAGGAAATGTGTTGTTTCTTTTGTGTAATAAAAATCAATAATAGCAAACACAAACACAATGATTGATGAATCATTTTTCTGTCAATCTGTAAAAACTGCTTTGTGCACATAATAGATTAAGATAATGTTTAGTAACTGTCATGGCAAATGTGCAGACTCTTCTTGTGTCAGCGAGTAATGTGATTGGATTTCTTCATGTTGTAGTTTCGTGCGCCAGCGTTTTTGCGAGAAACAGTACTTGCTTAAAAATTAGGATTCGGCTTTCCTGGATTGATGCTTGAGGAATTAAAACAGAGTTGTTTGATAGTAAGCAATATTTTCATTTGCGTTACAGCAGTAAAAACAATAGATTGTCATCGATTAAGCAACGTTTGTTGATGCAAGGCCATTAGCGGAGGTTTAAATAGTCATTGTAATTTATGTTAAATATATGTGTGCCATAGCATCAACATGCAGTATGTTAGCGATGCCAAAAGTAACTGTTTATTTTTTGCATTGTCTTAGTAAAAATATATTCCATTATAATCAAAAATATTATTTTATCATTACATCGATCAACCCTCAAGTTTTTTGGCATTAGCGACAACCAATGGTTGTAAGAGAAGGCAACGGAACAAATCCGTTTTTTGCACAGCTACTCATTTTGCTATAATCGTGTTATCAAAAATTTCGTCCAGCTTTGAGAACGCTTAAAAATTAGTAGTAAAATTCCTAGCAGTAACTTCATTGAAAGTGCTTAATAACTTGCCATATAAAACAATGCAGTCACTCAAACCATGAGCATTGAAATGCTGAGCCAAGTTGTCAATCGAGTTAATTAAGCCTACTGGCAGTATCTTTGGCCCAAATTTTAGCAGAAAAATCAAATTGAAAAATTATTCAAAACCAACTTTTGATTCAGGTAATAAACTTTTAGTTATGCAGTACATTCACCTAAATTAAAATTTTGAACCATTCAAAACTTTTGAAAAATGTTTTCCCAAAAAAACTACAGTTTCCTTAAGACTAAATACCACGATTGAGATGGGAGTTTGTTTTATTTCGCAGTGCTTTAAGGCATCAATATAAAGGCAAACCTTTGTAGCAAAACTTGGTTTTCCGGGAAGGAGAAGTCTGATTTTTTATTGGTTATTGGTTCAAGCTCCTGCAGGTTAGACTTTTTCGGTGTTTCATCTCATTGCTATGGCAAATATTGATCAATGTCTGTGACCCATGAAGAATCCCCAGGTGTGTGATCCATGAATGATCCCCAGGTGTGTACCCATGAATAATCCCAAGGTTTGTGACTCATGAATAACCCCCAGATGTGTGACCCATGAAAAATCCCCAGGTGTATGACCCATGAATAATCCCCAGGTGTGTGACCCATGAATGATCCCCAGATGTGTGATCCATGAAAAATCCCCAGGTGTGTGGCCCATGAATAATCCCCAGGTGTGTGACCCATGAATAATCCCCAGGTGTGTGACCAATGAATAATTCCCAGGTGTGTGAGCAATGAATAATACCCAGGTGTGTGACCCAAGAATAATCCCCAGGTGTGTGACCCATGAATGATCTCCAGGTGTGTGACCCATGATTGATCACCAGGTGAGTGACCCATGAATAATCCCCAGGTGTGAGAGCCATGTATAATCCCCAGGCACACATTAGGGTTGTTTACAAATTGTTAATTGCGCTGGTGCAAATACGCACCAGTGCGCTTTAGAAATGTGTAATTTCTGAACATTCATCGCAGAAATTTTGTTCATATCTGGTGGTTTTGCTTTTCTCTTCACGAACGACTTCCAAATTATTATTCTCAAAATCCATTGATTTTGTTTATTTTGAAAGGATTTTTTAACTGTAATATCGTTGAAGTTTTTGAGATATTGGCCATCCATTATAACATATGTACGTTATGGTCAATGAATATAAATATATTATCTTTGCTGTTACGGTAGTAACAGGAAATGGAAACAGTGTAGTAAGTGGAACATAATGCTCAGACTAGAATGTGTTTGTATTTTTCATGTTCCGAATATATCCATCTATTCACTCTCCAGTTTCAGTTGATTTATTTGTTTTTCTATTCTAGATTCAGATGTTTTTGGGTGTTATTTTAATTTGAAGGTGATTCAATTTCCGAGTTTGGCCATTGTGTGCAAGTCTCCGATTTTTCAGAGTCGTCTCCTCATTGTACGTTGTCCTTATCCATTTTGTTATAAAACACTAGAATTTACAATTTATTTTTTGCAACCTCTGAGTCTGTATTTGTGTGATGGTTAAACTTTAAAATCAAATAAACAGGTAAGAATTTTATATTATATATAAACACATATCACTTATTAGTGTATTGGAGTGGAACATTATGTGACATATTGACATCAATTGTGCATGATCGCCGTGAGCTTCAGTCTGGAAACTTTACTTCTCAGCGAGTAATATAGAACACTGAAATACCTTCATATGTGCTACTTTGTCGGATACGGATATGAGTTGTAATAAAATCTTGCATGGCTTTTTAAAACAATCTATGTTTAAAAGTTGGCACTTAACATGGCGAGTTTGAAAACTTTCATTTTCTTCAGAGTTCTACTTTGTTACAACAGAATTTTCTTTTTGAATTTTTTCTGACATTAATTAGTGTTACATAATGCACAGAAGTTATAAAACTTGAAAAACTTTTTAACAAAAACAATGAAATAAAATATGCAAAGTTAAATAATGTAATTGTTTTGTTGAATTTAGATTTATGATGTATAACTTTCTAGCACTAAAACTTGATGATGATTATTCAAATTATAAAAGTGTATAGTACCAAATAGATTAAACAATCACAAATGATAATTGGTTTTACAAGAAACAAAAACTTCATCACTGGTCAAAAAGCAAATACCACAGTAGCTACTATTTGGGTTTTTGACCATCTATTATATATGATATATAATTAACAATAATAATAAATAGAGTCTAATCATGCGGCAATTACTGTTGAATTAATCTATCTCTTTCCGTCATTTAAGTAAATCAACTCCCCTGCTGTTGCCACTGAGGTGTGTCAACTCATTTCTCACCACCTTTTGAGTGGGTAAAACCAATTCTAAACCCTTTTGGAATGGATCCACCCAGTTCTCACCACCTTAAAAGTGAGTAGACCTATCTCTCTGCCATCTATGGAGTGGACTGGTCTACTTCTCATCAACTTTGCAGTAGATTGATCAGCCTCACTCCACCTGTTTAGTAGATCGACCTACATATCCCCAACGTTGTATTGAATGGACTAACCTCCTGCAAATTTTAGAGTTGCTCAATCAGCCTCTCACCAGTTTTGTAGAGAGTAGATTGACCGCTTACTGCATGTAGAATGGAAGTACCTTTAATTGAAAAGTTTGCAGTGGAAGAATAGAAAATGATAAAATACTTGAATTTCAAAGAAAATTAAATAAAAGTAGTAATATAGGATCAGATGTCCCTCCTGAAGATAAGGTTCTCCTGGTCCAAAGTGCCTTTTTGTTAGCACCAGTTACCAGGGGTTTTGATGGGGGGTGCAACTCGAGATGTTCACTGTACATAAGCATTTATTGTATGACTTTAGTGATAAGGTTCACCTGGTGCCGTGCTTTTTTGTTAACACCAGTTACCATGAGAACCTGTAATTGTATGGACTATAAGGTTATCCTGGTTCTCTATATGTAAATGATGCCCCTGTTTCCATGAACCCGATGAGGTGCCTTTTTGTGTGCACCAGTTTTTGTAATTACTATGGTGTTGAATGTTGATTAATACCTTGTATGGTGTTGGTATGCGCTGGAGGTTATCCCAGATGCTATTATTGTATAAAAATGAAGCGTTGTATGATTGTATAACTTTATTATATAATAAGCACTGCATATATTCTTGAAATGCTATTAACAAAACTTCAAAAGAAAGTACAGAAGATCCTAGCCATTCGTCTATTTGGATGTATCTGGGAATATCAGGTTGGATTTTATGTAAAGTTTTTTCGGTCCATTTCAATTTACATATTATTTGAAATAGTATTTTATACCATGCATTTATTTTAATTTTTTTTAAAATGATCATTAATTTTTACATTTTTTGGCATTTTTAAAACGGCTTGAAAATTGTTCTCTGTCATAATGCGAAATATCTCCATAGGATCATCTACTTGACTTGTGTAAGGTCTGTATTGAATCGAAGAAAGTTCTCAATATAAAGCTCCTAGACTCAGCATATATTGCGTTATGCAAAATATAATGGCTTGCAATGTAAACCGGTAGATCGACTTGTCCTGCGCAATCACATGCTCTTTGATGTACTTTTGATAAATTTCTGGGAGGAAGTCTTTCACAGGAACTGTTTTTGATGTCATAATGAACTAAAATAAAAAGCTATGTATTAGTATAGGTTAATAAACAGTTTGGTAAAATGATTATAAACTTTTATTTTTTTAACTACTACTAAATAGTATTTTTTATTAATTCTTACCTTATCACTGAGAAGTCTGCTGTTAGCCATATAATGAGTACTGTACTAGTTGGTTCTTCAGATGCTATTGCTGGAGAGAATGATTTTTATGCAGGGGGAGCAGTTCTTAAGTACTAGAAGCTACACCTACTCACTAAGCTTACATCCAATGAGAATGCTCATGCGAAAACCCTATTATAATAGGGTTATTCAGGCGAAAACCTTCTATAATACATATAGATTATTCACGCGAAGAATGGAATTATGTTATGTTAAAAGCTTGTTTTTCAGACAGAAAATGATGTTTCATTCACGCGTAAAACTATGTTTTATTCACGCAAAAAAAACTTGGTATTCGCGTGAAAAAACAATGACTTATTTGCGTGATAAAAAGATTTTTATTTTGCTTTATTTGCGTCAAAAAAATGGTTTCATTCGCTTGAAAACATGAACTTTAAAACGCGGGAAATTTTTTTTCATTTACCATGTTTTAATCGCGTAAGAATTTTGTTTCATTCACCCGGATAAAATTGTTTTTATTTGCGTAAAAAAGACTTTTACTCACTGTTATTTGTGTGAAAAATGTTTTTTTTCATGTTTTATTTGCAGGAAAAAATATTTTATTCATCCGGAAACACTGGTTTTCTTCACGTGAAAATATAATGTTTTAGTTGCGGGAAAAACTTTTTTTTATTTACCATGTTTTACTTGCGTAAGAAATTTGTTTCATTCATGCGGAAAAAATGGGTTTTATTAGTGTGAAAAAGAAACTTTTATTCACCGTTATTCGCGCGAAAAATGGGTTTATTTTTCATGTTTTATTCGCGGGAAAAAAGTATATCTTATTCACGCGGAAACATTGATTTTCTTTGCGTGAAAACGTGATGTTTTATTCACGTAAAAACCTTTTTCATTTACCATGTTTTATTTGCGAGAAAAATATGTTTTATCCGCAAAAAAAAACTTTTTTATTCACGCGAAAAACGGTTTTATTTTGCTAAAAAAGAGACTTTTATTCACTGTTATTTGCGCAAAAAATATGTTTATTTCAGGTTTTATCTGCGAGAAAAAATTATATTCTATTCTCTCAAAAACATTGGTTTACTTTGCATGAAAAAGTGATGTTTTATTCACACGAAAACCTTTTTTATTCACGCGAAAAATGGATTTATTTTTCATGTTTTATTCACGCGGAAAAATATATATTTTATATGCAGAAAACTATGCTTTATTCACGCGTGAAACTATATTTTATTCACGCGATAAAACATTGTTCATTGTGGGAAAACCTCTTGATAACATATACGCGAGTAGTAGTAATATATGAGCAGATCTCCCTACCAAGTGTTTTTTTGTGGATTAGACCTTGGAGTTTAGGCAATGGGTTACGACGTTGGATGAATTCGCCGAGTTTATATTGTATTTCATTTGAGGGGTACTTGAGTGGCATTTGAGTGGCATTTAAGTGGCATTTGAGTTTTGATTATTTTTTTACTTAATTTGAACTCATATGGCAGCTAGATTTTGAATGTATGGCATTTAAGTTTTGATAATTGTTTTACATAACTCGAACTCATATGGTATTTGGAGAGAGAGGAGAGAAGAACAAGGAGATATAACTACATTAAACCAATATAGAATGTATGGCATTTGAGTTTTTGATAATTTTTTTACATAATTCGAATTCATATGGCATCTTGAGAGAGTGGAGAGAGAAGAGAAAGGAGAGAGGAGAGAGGAGTTTTATCTACATTGAATAAATATATTGATCAAAAATGAAACATTATAAGATTATATACATTGATTACATAATAAGTAGGGAAAATCTTCCTATATAATATAGCTAGAGTCAGTAAATACTAAGTAATACAAAGCACTACAACTTGTAACGACAATCAATACATACATACATACATACATACATACATACATACATACATACATACATACATATGGTATCTTGAGAGAGAGAAAGAGAGAGAGGAGAGAGATTTTTTAGTTTTCTATACATTCATGTATATATGGTTAATTATGTACATATTTATGGATATATTTATATCTACATAGAGAGAGGAGAGAGGAGTTATATCTAAATTGAATGAATATATTGATCAAAAATGAATCATTGTATGATTATATACATTTATTACATAATAAGTAGGGAAAATCTTCCTATATAATATAGCTAGAGTCAGTAAATACGCGCATGTCCATATTCATGTACATGTACATAAATGGACATGAATAGGTACATGTCCATATTCATGTCCATATTCATGTCCATATTCATGTCCATATTCATGTCCATATTCATGTCCATATTCATGTCCATATTCATGTCCATATTCATGTCCATATTCATGTCCATGTTCATGTCCATATTCATGTCCATATTCATGTCCATATTCATGTCCATTTATGTACATGTCCGTATTCATGTCCATTTATGTACATACCTATGTTCATATTTATGTACATGCGCATGTCCAAATTCATGTCCATATTAACATTTTATAGCTATGTACAGAGGAGAGAGAAGAGAGGAGAGAGAGAGAGAGAGATTTTTTAGTTTTTTATACAACCATGTATATATGGATAATTATGTACATATTTATGGATATATTTATATCTAGATTGAATAATATACATTTATGACATGATAACTATATTGAATGCTATAAAATATGTTGGAAAATCACCAAATTAGTCCTCTAGATGGTTAAAATTTACAGTATTTGGGAAATAACTGCAAGAGAGGAGAGAGGAGTATTTAGTAGAGGAGAGAGGAGAGAGGAGGCTTCAAAAAAGAGCTACAAAAAACTAATCAGTACACAACTCAGTTTATTAGGTAGTAGCGCTTCAAGGAGGTACAAACACCGATTGCTGACAAACAACAAATTTTAATGCAGATTGGGTGAGGTAGCTTTTTTTAGACCCTATAATCATCCTGATTGCACAGGTTTTAATATCAATACAAAATGGTATTTCCTGAATATGGTGAACGTTATTTTGCTATACCAGAAGAGGAGTATCATAGTTTGATGGAAAATATCAGTGGGGCTAAATCAACTGACCAAGACAAGTTTGCGTCATCATTGTATGACAACCCGACAAAAGACAAAATGGTGAGAGATATCGAGAAAATCCAGAATATTTTGGTTGAAACGAATGAAATAGTAATGGGAATCAAAAACGAGTTGCTTGAGCGCAAAAAGACAAATGAAAATGTTCAAAGCACAAAAACCTATCGGAGTGATGTTGGAAAGATTAGGGGAGAGTACAAGCAACCAAAGAGCTGGAGCTCTGCTAAAACACCATCATCGTTTGATAGAAACACAATTGACGATGATAGCAATAGAGATTCGGAGAGAATGATGCAACAATTAGAAGAGTTTAAAAAGAAAGTATCCAACATGACAGCTAGTAAAGACAATCAAGCGTTAGGTGTAAAAATATTGTACCAATTGAGAGATTCTGGAAAATACGATTTGGATACTGACAGGATAAAACTCAAGGGAAGATGGCATAGCACTAAGCTATCAAAGAATTTGTTGCAAGATGTACTAACTGATAAAGACTCAATAAGATCAACAAAAGATAACTACAGTAGATTTAAAAGTCTGCTCACCACTCAAGGAATCACAACTGTCAGGAGATCCTCATGAAAAACTTATTTTAGCTACCTAGTTGTTAATTCAAACATCTTAGCAACAACTAGTTAGCTCAAACATGACTTTGCTATACTATTTTTTTTGGTTAATGTCATTGTTGAAAAGTCTATGTTTATTGCTAATGCTTGCTAATACATTACAGCTTAATCCTTTATCCAACACCTACAATAATTCTTAGTAATAGTAGTGTAATGAGACTGAGTAATAATCTACACACACCTTGTTCACTCTGTATGCTGTAGTACATGTTATTCCTTTAGTTATCTGCAATTACTTCAATTGGATCTGATCCAGATGTTTTATAGTCTTAACTGCTGCCGCGTTTTGTCTCAAACAAGAGTCCAAAGTAGGCATCGTGTCTACAAAATACAAAAATTGCCATCTTAACTATCCAATCTAAAAAGACAAAAAATAAGAAATATTTTAAAAAATGCGAGCTATTTATTATTATTTAATCATAATACAAAGAAGATAACATTTTTATCAATATCCAAAGACAGGGTTTGTAACACAAACGGATTTGGTTGTAGGAGGCTATTTCTCCATAGTGCAAGTAGGTAAGTTTTTCAACTAGTGGTAAATAAATATTTGTCATTCTTTTATTATTTAGATCACAAGACTTGAACAAAATTCAATAAAGTAACAATGAAAACCAAATGAAATCACAATAATATTAACAATAGTAATAATAATAAGAATAATAATCATCATCAGTAAAAATTATTTTTCATATTAAATACAATGAATAATAACTGTTATATGTTGATAATAAAGTAAAACAATACAATAATGAAAGTTGTAATCATTTTTTGGCTGTAAAGTTCTAAATCAACCTGTCGTTCAAGATGTCATTTAAGGCTAACCTACTTTTTCTCTCGGACCTACGACAATTCTGTCAATCAATGCCAAAAGACTGCGATCTTGAGCGGAAACAGGATAGGTTCTATGAGCATAAAATTATCTAGGAGAGATACTTCTATGGTCAAGAGAACGACTCCATATCGTAATATGAGGATAACTCCATAGTGCAACTAGTTGAGTTCTTCATCTAGTGTTAAATAGTTATTTATTACTCCTTACCTTAATACAGAAAGTCTCCTAGTAGTTGTAGTAGATGTTGATCCTTCAGTCACTGTTGTTGAAGTGGATGCTTTCCATGTAAAAGCGGTGCTTCTTATATAGCTAGGTTGTACTAGGTACCGATTGACACGAGTTGATTCCAATGAAAAGCCTTTATAATATATAAGCAGGTCTTTACGCGGAAAACTCACGCGAAAACCGAAACTAAAAAAATTTCTTCGCGGGAGTTTTCCTTCTTATAAGTCATAAAGGTTTTACGCGGAAAACTCACGCGAAAAGGTTAAACAGTAAAAAAATTCTCTTCGCGGGAGTTTTCCTTCTATATACTATAAAGGCTTTACACGGAAAACTCACGCGAAAACGGGAAATACAAAGCAATTCTTTTGCGGGAGTTTTCCTTCTTTTATGTTATAAAGGCTTTATGCATAAAACTCTCGGAATTTTTGTTACCGTTAGTTTTCCGCGTAAGGCCTTTATAGTACATAGAAGGAAAACTCCCGCGAAGAATTTTTTTTTATTTTTCCGTTTTCGCGTGAGTTTTTTGCATAAAGCTGTCATAACGCATAAGAAGGAAAACTCCCGCGAAGAAGTTTTTATATAGTTTTGGTTTTCGCGTGAGTTTTTTTGCGTAAAGCCTTTATAACATATAAGACGGAAAACTCCCGCGAAGAATGTTTTTTTTTAGTTTTCGCGTGAGTTTTCTACGTAAAGACCTTATATATTATAAAGACTTTTCATTGGAATCAGCTCGTGTCAATCGGTACCTAGTACAACCTAGTACAACCTAGCTATATAAGAAGCATCGCTTTTACACAGAAAGCATCCACTCCAACAACAGTGACTGAAGTATCAACATCTACTACAACTACTAGGAGACTTTCTGTATTAAGGTAAGTGATTAAAATTATTAATTAACACTAGTTGAAGAACTCAACTAGTTGCACTGTGGAGTTATCCTCCTATTACGATATGGAGTCGTTCTCTTGACCATAGAAGTATCTCTCCTAGATAATTTTATGCTCATGAAACCTATCCTGTTTCCGCTCAAGATCGCAGTTTTTTGACATTGATTGACAGAATTGCCGTATGTCCGAGAGAATTAATAGGTTAAAATATTAAATGATGTCTTGAACTACAGGTCGATTTTAAACTTTACAACCAAAAAATGATTAAAACGTTCAATATTGTATTATTTTACTTCATTATCAGCATAAAACAGTTATTATTCATTGTAAAAATAAATAATTAGAGCCTTTTTACCTTAACTCTACTTAGAGTCCTCCTAGTGGTTGTAGTGATCTAAATAATAAAATAATAAAAACTAGTTCCAAACAACTAGATGATTTAATTAACTACAGACAAATAATTATTTTAGCACTTCTTACCTTGATGCTGGTTGCTCTCCTAGTAGCAGATATGTGAATGAAGTAAAATCTTGTTGGGATTCCGGTTCATCAACCACCAATTGACTTTCTGGCATATCAAAGATAGGAGAAGGTCTTGAGTATTCATTCTGAAAAAAACAAATATTTTGTTTAATTTTTTGTAATTAATTTTAAAGATCATAAAGTTATCTAGTAAAGATAAATTACCTAGGAGTGAATTCCAGTTGAGGGTTCATATTTTTATTAATGAATAATTGAAATCTCTACTAGTGTTAAATGATTACTGATTATTTTTTACCTTATCACCACTTAGAGCAAGATGATTTAATTAACTAAAGACAAATAATTATTTTAGCGTTTCTTACCTTGATGCTCTCCTAGTAGCTGTAGTAGATGATGCTTCTCCGCTTGCTGTTGAAGAACTGGATGCTTTCTAAGTGAAAACAGTGGCTCTTAAATAGCTAAAGTTGCACTGATTAAACCCTATGAATCAGCATTTTTTCCAATGCTTTCGCGGGAATAAAAACTGTTTATTCCCGCGAAAGCAACGGTTTCCATTCGCGTGAAAATAAATTATTTATTCCCGCGAAAGCAACGGTTTCTATTCGCGTGAAAATAAATTATTTATTCCCGCGAAAGCAACGGTTTCTATTCGCGTGAAAATAAACTATTTATTCCCGCGAAAGCAACAGTTTCTATTCGCGTGAAAATAAATTATTTATTCCCGCGAAAGCAACGGTTTCTATTCGCGTGAAAATAAATTATTTATTCCCGCGAAAGCAACGGTTTCTATCCGCGTGAAAATAAACTATTTTTTCCCGCGAAAGCAACAGTTTCTATTCGTGTGAAAATAAACTATTTATTCCCGCGAAAGCAACTGTTTCTATTCGCGTGAAAATAAATTATTTACTCCCGTGAAAGCAACGGTTTCTATTCGCGTGAAAACAAACTATTTATTCCCGCAAAAGCAACTGTTTCTATTCGCGTGAAAATAAACTATTTATTCCCACGAAAGCAACTGTTTCTATTTGCGTGAAAATAAACTATTTATTCCCGCGAAAGCAACGGTTTCTATTCGCGTGAAAATAAACTATTTATTCCCACGAAAGCAACTGTTTCTATTCGCGTGAAAATAAATTATTTACTCCCGTGAAAGCAACGGTTTCTATTCGCGTGAAAACAAACTATTTATTCCCGCAAAAGCAACTGTTTCTATTCGCGTGAAAATAAACTATTTATTCCCACGAAAGCAACTGTTTCTATTTGCGTGAAAATAAACTATTTATTCCCGCGAAAGCAACGGTTTCTATTCGCGTGAAAATAAATTATTTATTCCCGCGAAAGCAACGGTTTCTATTCGCGTGAAAATAAACTATTTATTCCCGCGAAATAGTGATGTCAAATGAGACAAAATTAGCGAGACGGGACGAGACCGAGACAACAAAAATTTCCGAGACGAGACCGAGACGAGACTGAGACGCGAAAAACAGTTTTTGGATGTTTCCACAAGCGGTCTTTTTTTTCAAATTATGAAAAGAATATGTTTTGTAATACTTTAAAAAACAAACATTACAATGATAATGAAAAACCCATAGGTAATAGTTATGTGAAATGGTTGGAGAACCTCTCGATTCACACTATCATCCTATAGTCAACCTCTACTCTATTTGGATGTTGCTGTGTTTTTGTCTTATATTATGGTGAACAGAACACAAGAGCCTTGCGCTAGAGGAAGAAGTTGAAAAAATGAGTTCTGAGATGCCTGGAAATGCGTTCTAAATTCAAGGATGTAAATTGATGATGAATATATTATAGAAATATAAAACATTAATTATTGAGTTAGCAAAGCAAACCACCTGCACCAAACCACGTAATATAAAATTTGGATGTTTTGAATGCCACAGTAATACATACCTGTGATGCTAGGTTGCGATAGATAAATAATAATAAGTATACATTAATTCTAATTATAATAATAATAATAATAAGTAATAATTATATTAATGATTTATTATAATAATAATTATATTAATAAATAATAATAATAATAATAATAAACCAATAATAATAGTAATAATAATAATAATAATAGCAGTAATAATGATAATAATAATAAAAATAATAATAATAATAATAACAATAATGATAATAATAATGATACACTAATACTACTTACATTTATTACCAGTAGCCTAGTAGTAGTAGTAGTAGTAGTAGTAGTAGGTAGTAGTAGTATTATTACCAGCATGAAAAGTTTTCATTTATTTCTGCTACTAAGTGACTATTGATAATTTTTAATTATTTCATATTATCATATTTATTACAATAATTATAATACCATACTAACTCAAAATAATTAATTGGGCAAAATTTTTTCAAGGTCTGTGCAAGAAGGTAATAGTGTTCTTGCCCAAATTTACGTTGCTGCTCACTAGTTGTTTTGATCAAATAGCATTGTGGGCTGTGTTCCAGGGAATGGCCAGTGATAGCTAGCCTTATCAATTGTTTCATAACAAAAAATACCAGCACACAGGTTAATAAGTCTCTTGTCTAGGAGGCTAGAAATGTTTATACTTCTAGAGAACTTTACAGTAGCACATAACTCCAACTAAAAAAACTTCCAAAAAATCAAGCTAATTAATAAACATACTGTCTCGGTAGCAATAAGCAAGTGAGGATCGGCGAGACGAGTCAAGGGCTCGACCATGCATGACTCGAATTTTCGAGACTTGTCCCGGATCGTTGACATCACTACCGCGAAAGCAACTGTTTCTATTCGCGTGAAAATAAACTATTTATTCCCGCGAAAGCAACTGTTTCTATTCGCGTGAAAATAAATTATTTATTCCCGCGAAAGCAACTGTTTCTATTCGCGTGAAAATAAATTATTTATTCCCGCGAAAACAACTGCTTCTATTCGCGTGAAAATAAATTATTTATTCCCGCGAAAGCAACAGTTTCTATTCGCGTGAAAATAAACTATTTATTCCCGCGAAAGCATTGGAAAAAATGCTGATTCATAGGGTTTAATCAGTGCAACTTTAGCGATTTAAGAGCCACTGTTTTCACACAGAAAGCATCCAGTTCTTCAACAGCAAGCGGAGAACCATCATCTACTACAGCTACTAGGAGAACATCCAGCATCAAGGTAAGAAATGCTAAAATAATTATTTGTCTTTAGTTAATTAAATCATCTGGCTCTAAGTGGTGATAAGGTAAATTATTATCAATAATTATTTAACACTAGTAGAAAGCTCTAATTATTCATTTTTAAAATGAGTGTTTGTCCAAGCTCTAGTAAAGTAGCCGACTCTACTTATTTATTATTAACAAAATAACAATAATTATTCAATGCTAGTTGAACCTAGATATAAATTTATCTCTACTAGATAGTTTTATACTCACACAAACTTTTTCTTCCCTACTCTATGTAGATAAAGCCGATGAAAATAAATGAATCAATTGTAACAATCAATTTTTTGTATTTTGTAGTTATGATATCTACTTTGGACTCTTGTTTGAGACGTCTCCTACTTATGTGAATTCCTTTCAAGATCCACCTACTTAGATGATGCCAAACCAATGAAGACTCAAACTACCTCAATTTTCAAGACAGCACACTTCTCCAAAACAGCAAGAATTCATTTCAAGATCTACCACCTACTTAGATGATACCAAGCTAATGAAGATGAAGACAGCACACTTCTCCAACACAGCAAGAATTCCTTTCAAGATCTACCACCTACTTAGATGATACCAAACCAATGAAGACTCAAACTACATGAATTTTGAAGACAGTCGACTTCTCCAACACAGCAAGAACTCCTTTCAAGATCTACCAGCTACTTAGATGATACCAAACCAATGAAGACTCAAACTGCATGAATTTTGAAGACAGCATACTTCTCCAACACAGCAAAAATTCATTTCAAGATCTACCACCTACTTAAATGATACCAAACCAATGAAGACTCAAACTACATGAATTTTGAAGACAGTCTACTTCTCCAACACAGCAAGAATTTCTTTCAAGATCTACCACCTACTTAGATGATACCAAACCAATGAAGACTCAAACTACATCAATTTTGAAGACAGCGCACTTCTCCAACACAGCAAGAATTCATTTCAAGATCTACCACCTACTTAGATGATACCAAACCAATGAAGACTCAACCTACATGAATTTTGAAGACAGTCAACTTCTCCAACACAGCAAGAACTCCTTTCAAGATCTACCACCTACTTAGATGATACCAAACCAATGAAGACTCAAACTACATGAATTTTGAAGACAGCATACTTCTCCAGCACAGCAAAAATTCATTTCAAGATCTACCACCTACTTAAATGATACCAAACCAATGAAGACTCAAACTACATGAATTTTGAAGACAGTCGACTTCTCCAACACAGCAAGAATTCCTTTCAAGATCTACGACTTACTTAGATGATACCAAATCAATGAAGACTCAAACTACATGGATTCTGAAGACAGCACATTTCTCCAACACAGCAAGAATTTCTTTCAAGATCTATCACCTACTTAGATGATACCAAACCAATGAAGACTCAAACTACATGAATTTTGAAGACAGCATACTTCTCCAACACAAAAAAAAATTCATTTCAAGATCTACCACCTACTTAAATGATACCAAACCAATGAAGACTCAAACTACATGAATTTTGAAGACAGTATACTTCTCCAACACAGCAAGACTTCCTTTCAAGATCTACGACTTAATTAGATGATACCAAATCAATGAAGACTCAAACTACATCGATTTTGAAGACAGCGCACTTCTCCAACACAGCAAGAATTCATTTCAAGATCTACCACCTACTTAGATGATACCAAACCAATGAAGACTCAAACTACATGAATTTTGAAGACTGTCGACTTCTCCAACACAGCAAGAATTCCTTTCAAGATCTACGACTTACTTAGATGATACCAAATCAATGAAGACTCAAACTACATGGATTTTGAAGACAGCATACTTCTCCAACACAGAAAGAATGCCTTTCAAGCTCTACCACCTACTTAGATGATACCAAACCAATTAAGACTCAAACTACATGAACTTTGAAGACAGCATACTTCTCCAACACAGCAAAAATTCATTTCAAGATCTACCACCTACTTAAATGATACCAAACCAATGAAGACTCAAACTACATGAATTTTGAAGACAGTCTACTTCTCCAACACAGCAAGAATTCCTTTCAAGATCTACGACTTACTTAGATGATACCAAATCAATGAAGACTCAAACTACATGGATTCTGAAGACAGCACACTTCTCCAACACAGCAAGAATTTCTTTCAAGATCTATCACCTACTTAGATGATACCAAACCAATGAACATTCTAAAAATTACTTATATTATATTTCGATGATGCTGAAAAAAACTGTCCAGAACAAGCGTTCAAAAAGCTAATCTATAACTCAAGGCAATCATATCACTATAGGTGAGTTTTACTAATTTTTACCATAAATTAAACAAAATGCTGAATATATACATTTTCTAGGTGAAAAAAGGACTTTTTTGATGTAATTAGTGTATTTTCTACAACAAAATGCTGAATATATACATTTTCATGGTAAAGAAAAGGACTTTTTGGGTGTAATTAACGTAGTTTTTACAACAAAATGTTGAACATATACATTTTTTCAGGTAAAAAAAAAGCGCTTTTTTGGTGTAATTAGTGTATTTTTTTACAACATATTTATAAAGCAAGTATTTTTTGTTTTGTTTTAGATAGATGAAAGAGAATCAAAAGCACTTGGTGAAAATAATGCTCAAGAAAGAACAAGTTGAACAATGTAACTATGTAAATAACTAAAATTCAATGTAGATATATCTCCTCTCTCCTCTCTCTATGTAGATATAAATATAGCCATAAATATGTACATAATTAACCATATATACATGAATGTATAGAAAACTAAAAAAATCTCTCTCCTCTCTCTCTCCTCTCTCTCTTTCTCTCAAGATACCATATGTATGTATGTATGCATTGATTGTCATTACAAGTTGTAGTGCTTTGTATTACTTAGTATTTACTGACTCTAGCTATATTATATAGGAAGATTTTCCCTACTTATTATGTAATCAATGTATATAATCATATAATGTTTCATTTTTGATCAATATATTTATTCAATGTAGATAAAACTCCTCTCTCCTCATACCTCTCTCTCTTCTCTCTCCTCTCTCTCAAGATGCCATATGAGTTCGAATTATGTAAAAAAATTATCAAAACTTAAATGCCATACATTCAAAATCTAGCTGCCATATGAGTTCAAATTAAGTAAAAAAATAATCAAAACTCAAATGCCACTTAAATGCCACTCAAATGCCATTCAAATGCCCCTCAAATGAAATACAATATAAACTCGGCGAATTCATTCAACGCCGTAACCCATTGCCTCAACTCCAAGATTTAATCCACAAAAAAACACTTGGTAGGGAGATCTGCTCATATATTACTACTGCGAGTTTTTAACATTTTTCGTTTGACTTAACCCGTGTCAACCGGTGCAAGTTTAGCTGTTTAAGAAGCGAGGGTTTTACACATAAAGCATCCAGTTCAACAACGGGGACTCAAGGAACAACATCTACTACAGCATCTACGGCAATTACTAGGAGAACTCTCTGTATAAAAATAAGAATAAAAAAATAATTATTTCTACTAGCTGACACAGTCAACTCAAACCTCTATGTATTATGTATCTTTAAATCAATTATAAAGAAATAAACAAAAACTCACATTTTTTTATTTTATCTTTTTCAGATCGAACAGTCAAGACGAAAAAGCCAAGCAATTAATGTAGAAGCAAAATCTCAGCAAACTCTTTCCGCGCCATCTTCTCCTGTCTTCATTACCCCATCGGAAAAAAATAATCAAGAGGATGAAAGCCAATTGATGATTGATGAAGCAGAATCCCAATAAGATTTTACTCCAGCCTCATCTCCTACCAACGAACTGTATTCAAACAGAACACAAGGGATGAAACGAGCTTTGGTTGATTTGACAAAAGATGATATCGACAATGGCTCGAACTACAAAAAACGAGTTGTGATAGATGTTGGAGACGATATACTTTTTCGTCACACCAAGAACCTCTTTCAAGACGCCAGAAGTAGCGACCTAACCACCATCACCTACAAGAGTGCTGGACTGTTAAATGGTCTGTCTCTAGATCGTCTAGAAAAACTTGAGAAATCTATGGAAATCCGAGATCTACCAATACCAACAGTTTTGGAGGTCTTATCTGTTGAATTCCGTGACGAAGCAAAGTGTACCATCACCAACAACTACCAAAAAGATATAAAAAAAATTCGAGTGAAGAGTGATGTTTCAACCGAGGTGGGCTGCTTGTTAATAAAGCTAAGCAAACACACCCAATTGTTTTGATCTATATGGCAGAGGAAAGACTGGAAATGCAATTTTTCGTTCTGCTGACGGATATGGATGTTATCTAAAGGTGAAGGATCTATTCAACTCATTATCAGGCAAGAATATGAGACAAATTCAGGCTTATTTCAACGTAGTTCACCTGTACGATTTTCCACCAGGAAGCGTTATAGCTTTTGAGAACCCCGGAATGCTAAGAAAATGTCATACTCGTTGTAACAAGACTGCTGAGAGTCTAGTGGCTGATTACAGATGTATGGTCAATGGAGAGCTACTGATTGGAGATATCAACATTTCTACTCAAATAGCATCAGCTCTGGTAGCGGAGAAAAGTGATTATCAAACAAAAAGTACGTGAAAGTTTCCTAGCACATTTGAAACCTAGCATGGATGAATAGATCGATGTCATAACTTTTCAAATTTCGACACATGTGATAGATCGTCCTTTTTGTGTCCGGTCATGGATATAAGCTCAATAAAACAATTTGCCATGTACAACTATCCATTTATCCATCTATCCATCCTATCTACTTTGGTAGACATGCTTGGTAGACATGTTTGGTAAACATGATTGGTAGACATGTTTAGTAGACATGGTTGGTAGACACGTTTGGTAGACATGTTTGGTAGACATGGTTGGTAGACATGTTTGGTAGACATGTTTGGTGGACATGTTTGGTTGGTAGACATGTCTGGTTGGTAGACATGCTTGGTTGGTAGACATGTTTGGTTGGTAGACAGGTTTGGTAGACACGTCTGTTAGACACTTTTGGTAGACACGTCTGGTAGACACGTCTGGTAGACGCGTCTGGTAGACGTGACTGGTAGACGCGTCCGGTAGACGAGTCTGGTAGACAGGTTTGGTAGACATGTTTGGTAGACATGTTTGGTAGACATGTTTGGTAGACACGCTTGGTAGACAAGTCTGGTAGACAGGTTTGGTAGACATGTTTGGTAGACATGTTTGGTAGACATGTTTGGTAGACACGCTTGGTAGACAAGTTTGGTAGATATGTTTGGTAGACATGTTTGGTAGATATGTTTGCAAAATGTCATTCTCACTGTCACAAAAACAATAGTTGGGAGCAATTGACAGGGTCTTTTGGCTGCCAGCAGAAGAAATATTCTTGCTTTTATTTTCCGTACACTTAGTAGCTGGTTACATCATACTTATTAGTCGTAATTGATGTTTAACAATATAAACTGCTAGTAAGTTATTCACTTAAATTCTGGTTAACAAGGATATTAAGACAAAGCTTATAGCTCTTAAAATGAGGACTTTTGTTACAGTTGAACTTGATTATTCTTAAAGTGTGCTTGCCAAGCATAGTCTTATAAACTTATGGAGGATGTAAAAAAGTTAGCTCACTCAATAAAACTGCAGCAGTTACTTAATACATAGTTTGTGGGTCAAAAATGCAATTGAACACTATTTAACTGTGAAAAACTTTTTAAACGGTTAACGCTGTGAAGTCAGTTTACTTCTAATAATATGCTATATTAAACAACTACTCAACCATTTTTCCTTACAACAACGTTGTTTTATTTCTCGAACATCCTCTATAGGTTAGGAGTTGTCTTCTGAGAAGCTTGTATTTCAAGCTGCTATTTTTTATAAATAAATAAAGCCTAAAGCCGGTGAGACAGTGATGTAAAAAAAATGTTAAAAATAAAATACTCTTTCTATCGTCGCACAGACAACTTTGAATGCGCTTGTGATAACAATGTTGAGTTTATATTGCAAAAACGAACAAACCTGATTTCAGTCATTTTGTATTGCAATCTTGAAACGTCATTTTAAAAAATTACTTCTAATTAAGGTATTAATGGTACTAACTACTTGTTGGAATATAATGGGAATATAATATGTAATATCATAATGCAAAAGGTCCCTTCTGTCATAGACCTCCATAGACCTCTACATAGCTATTGCACTTTTATTGCTGCAAGTGAGTTTTCTCAATGGTCTCACAATGGTTAATGAGAAACAACTCTACACACAAAGTAGTCTTGCAAAGCCCGTCCTAAGCCCTTTAAGAGTGGGTATCCATTGGTAATTCATGAGGGATAGAATTAGGAGTAAATGAAGAACCACAGTCGTTAAGATTCATGAAGGAATTTTCTCTGCTGCTGACATGACTTTCTTGCCTTCATTTTCTTTTCTGCTGTAACTTTTTTTTGATGTGCTGAGTAAGAAGTTGCATTATTGTAAAAAAAAAAACAAACAGCTCATATACTACATACATGCATATAGAAGTAACCACAGTTATGCAGTGCTTGTAGAATGTGTAACGTAAAATAGTTGTGAGAAGTATTAATGAGTTGACTTCTGAAGCTGTTAAGGAAAGATTCAATGCATTATACTGAGAGATTACATATATTTCAAATGAAAAACACTTACAATTCGGAAAACTCAGTTTTTACTAGTAGCATGTGGAGAAGCCTTCAGGTGTGTTTAGATTAGTAAAAACAATAGTCTTTGTTTTGATTTGATTCGAGTAACATACTAGAGTTGCCTTTATTTGAATTCTTTAAACAGCCACTAATGTCAAAGAAACCCAATTAGCCAAGCATAATGCTGTTACATTATACACACTAACACAGAAGCCATTCGGCGTTTTGACTGAATGAGAACTAGACTAAGAATTCAATAGTCCATTTGGGCTTGACACAAACAAATGCATAGAGACCAGTACAATACAACAACAGTACGCTGTACATTGCGTCTTATCGCATCGCTATGTGGTTTTGTGATGCATCAGAAAACCACTAATAGTGTTTCCCCATCTGTTTTTATTTGTTAGCACATCGTTTTCACGCAGGAACAATGAATCCAAGTGAAATAGCTATGCAGCAAAGTATAAAATTGAATGGTATGTTACATTTACATTGTTTCTGGCAAAAAAATATGAAGAAGTTTACAGAATCCAAATGGTGGCTGACTCAACTCCTCAAATAGTTAAAGTTAGACCTAGTAAATATAAACTGTAGCATAATACTCATGATAGCAAAGTGTGTCATAGAAATTTTGATCACTTTGAAAATATTGAAAGCTTTTGAAATAGCTAACAATGAAACATAAAACCAGTGATTACAAAAATATGTGAGTATAAAAGTCAGGAGTCCGTCACTAACGGCAGTACATCTTGTATAAAAACAATGCAGTTTCATACAATCTTGAGGGAAATGTGCACTCTACAATCCAGTACAACCCGCTAATAAATAATTGATTACAACTGCGATTACAATAATTGTTTTGTTTAGATAGGGTTTTTGCAGTTTTTCAAAACTCTGTGAGATTTAAAAATAAAATGGAATGATTTCATATATTTTGAGGCTTCGTCTACATCTGACCTCATCTAAAAATTGAAACTAACAACTTTTTGTCATAATAATGGAGCCAAAAATATAATATTGTTTACCTTAATTATTATTACTATTACATAACTTCTTACAGTAATAAGGCTAATATCATCAAATACTGGCTATCATTTTATCACCTTTTTATTTATGTTCCAGTATTTATCTAACTGAAAGGTTTTATTTACTCATCAGTGGTATTAATAACTAATATCAATTTTTATCATTTTGCTCAGCTATGTAAAGTGATTATGCAGCTGTTAAGACAAAAACTACGTGTTTATGTTGAATATTCTCTACTTGCATGTGGACCAGCCTTAGCACTCTTTTTTTAAAGATTATTCACGTATACCAACAGTAGCAAATCTCTATTTATGCCGTGATTATAAACGGGTATTTACTGATGGACAATTAATGCTACATCATGTTGCTGGAAAAATGTTATGTAATATTTCGATTAAAATAGATTCTGAAACGTGAAACTGTTCGGTTTTAATTTATTTAAAGCTTTTCAACATTTATGAAATATTTTGCTGACAAAAACCTTCTCCGTATGCAAACAGGCCTTTTGTGTAGGCTTTATTGTACCCTTTATTGATCAACTGATGCACAGCTGATGTTGTTGTTTGTTTCATTAGTTGACTGTTGGAAGGATTACATCATGGCCACTCGGCGACGTTTGCTCTGCATTGGATTGCTGGTAATTATATTTGTTGTTGCGTCGTTGATAACAACAGCACAGAAAATCTTCCACACTCAAGATGCGAAAGTAATGTCTATTCGTCAAATCAGCACCGAAAATCATACGACAATACGGCAAGAAGCGGAGGAAAAGCAGAAAATGGAAGTCAAGCTCATTCACCTTTATACAAATTTTTATGGAGCAAGCTTACTATGGTTTGCATCATACATGCATGCGAAAACTGTTTGCGAGTACAAATGTGTATGGAGTACGAATAACACTGACTACAACAGGAGCGATGCTGTTATATTCAATCTCTATAACAACTTGAACAGAAAAGATTTTGTTATCAGTAAGTTACCCGTTAGAAATAGCGTTGACCAGAAATGGATTCTTATAGTCAGAGAGCCTCCATCTTTCTATTACCCGGAACAAATGAAACTTCTAAACAACATGTTCAATTTAACAATGACATTTCAAACAACGGCAGACATTTATATTCCATACGGTGGATATTCGCGATGGATCAAACACCCACAAACCAAAGTAAGATATGTAAATATACAAGAGAGAAGTAAGCTGGTGGCTTGGGTTGTTAGCAACTGTATCACAAGTAGCAGGAGAGAAAAGTATGTTGAACAGTTGAAAGAATTCATTCCAGTAGATGTGTTTGGGGGGTGCGGTAAGCGTATCGGAAAAAAATTTAAGGGTGCCAAGCAATACAAGTTTTATCTGGCATTTGAGAACTCAGATTGTGAGGATTATATAACAGAGAAGTTCTGGTCGAGTCTAAAACGTGGTATGATACCCATCGTTAGAGGCCGACGAGCCAACTATACAAAGTTTGCCCCTCACAACTCATACATACACGCAGATTCGTTCCTATCTCCGAAACATTTAGCAGAATATTTGACAAGAGTATCAACAAACTTGACTCTATTCAACAGTTACCATCAATGGAAGGGAACATATAAAGCTATGTCAAAGATTTTTACGATCAATCACGGATGGATGTGCGACTTATGTAAACAAGTACACACCGCACCAAGGAAGACTGTAGATGTCTATGAACGATTTAGTGAAACTACGCAATGTGTTGCATTCGTAGATGAAAATGGAGTCAGAAACAGAACTGGAGAACATGTGGAAGATTTAGATCGTCAATGAGAGTTGTATGCGTGTGTTAAATACTTATGAATACTTTCTGACATTGCTGGGGTCCACTGACCAGTCACCTGTCGGCACATACATCCTGCATTTCACTGTGATAGATTAGCATGTCATGCATCTTTCTATTGAAAGGAATGTGTTGTTGCCTTCGCATAATAAAAATCAATAATAGCAAACACAAACAATGGTTGATGAATCGTTTTTCTGTCATTCTCTATCAACTGCTTTGTGCACATAATAGGTTAAGATAATGTTTAGTAACTGTCATGGCAAATTGGCAGACTCCTCTTGTGTCAGCGAGTAAAATGATTTGATTTCTTCATGTTGTAGTTTCATGAAATACAGTACCAGCCTGTTTGCGAGAAACAGTGCCTATTTAGGATTTGTCTTCCTTGGATTGATGCCTGATGAATAAAAACAAAGTTGTTTTATAGTAATCAATATTTACATTAGTGTTTCAGCAGTAAAAACAATAAACTGTCATCAAGTAAGCGACGTTTGTTGATGCAAGGCCATTAGCGGAGGTTTAAATAATAATTGTAATTTATGTTGAATATTTGTGAGCCATAGCATCAACATGCCGTATATTGGCGATGCCAAATGTACTTGTTTATTTTCTGCATTATTTTAGTAAAAATGAATTTTTTTGCATTTATTTAGTAGAATTAGATATATTTCCTTGTAATTCTAAATATTGTTTCATCATTACATTAACAAACTCACATGTTCTTTGGCCTGAGCAACGAGCAATGGTTGTAAGAGAAGGGAACTCAATAAATTCGTCTTTTTGCATGGCTACTCATTTGGCGATAGTCGTGTTATAAGAGAATTCGTCCAGCTATGAAAACGCTTGAAAATTAAAAATTTTACCAAAAGTGCTTAATTATGTGCCATATAAAGCAATAGAGTCACTCAAACCATGAGCATTGAAATGCTGAGACAAGTTGTCAATTGAGTTGATTAAGCTTACTAGCAGTATGTTTGGCCCAAGTTTCTTTATTTATATAATACATTCAATCAAATTAAAATTTCAACTCAATACAAGCTTTTGAAAAAGATTATAGCAAAAACACTAATCTGTTTCCCTAAGACTAAATACCTGATTGAGATGGGAGTTCGTTTTATTTCGCAGTGCTTTGAGGCATCAATATAAAGGCAAACTTTTTGAGCAAAACTTGGTTTTCCGGAAAGCAGAGGTCTGATTTTTTATTGGTTATTGATTCATCTCTTGAATGTTAAACATTTTCGGTGTTTTATCTCATTGCTATTTCAAATATTGATCAATGTGTGTGACCCATGAATAATCCCCAGGTGGTGACCCATGAATAATCCCCAGGTGGTGACCAATGAATAACCCCCAGGTGTTTGACCCATGAATAATCCCCAGGTGTGTGTCCCATGAATAATCCCCAGGTGTGTGACCCATGAATAATTCCCAGGTGTGTGACCCATGAATAATCCCCAGGTGCGACCCATGAATAATCCCCAGGTGTGTGACCCATGAATAATCCCCAGGTGTGCGACCCATGAATAATCCCCAGGTGTGTGACCCATGAATAATCCCCAGGTGTGTGTCCCATGAATAATCCCCAGGTGTGTGACCCATGAATAATCCCCAGGTGTGTGACCCATGAATAACCCCCAGGTGTGTGACCCATGAATAATTCCCAGGTGTGTGACCCATGAATAATTCCCAGGTGTGTGACCTATGAATAATCTCCAGGTGTGTGACCCATGAATAATCCCCAGGTGTGTGACCCATGAATAATTCCCAGGTGTGCGACCCATGAATAACCCCCAGGTGTTTGACCCATGAATAATTTCCAGGTGTGTGACCCATGAATAATTCCCAGGTGTGTGACCTATGAATAATCTCCAGGTGTGTGACCCATGAATAATCCCCAGGTGTGTGACCCATGAATAATTCCCAGGTGCGTGACCCATGAATAATCCCCAGGTGTGTGACCCATGGATAATCCCCAGGTGTGTGACCCATGAATAATTCCCAAGTGCGTGACCCATGAATAACCCCCAGGTGTGTGACCCATGGATAATCCCCAGGTGTGTGACCCATGAATAATACCCAAGTGTGTGACCCATGAATAACCCCCAGGTGTGTGACCCATGGATAATCCCCAGCCCCACATTAGAAGTATTTGTAAATTGCTAATTGCACACCTGGTGCAAATTGCGCTTTAGAAATGTGTACATTTCTGAACTTTCATCGCAGAATTTTTCATCAGATCTGGTGCTTATTTTTTTTTCACAAACGAGTTTCAAATTATTATTATTAAAATCCATCGATTTTATTTCAAAATATTTTTTTGACTGTAGTATTATTGCAGTTTTTGAGATATTTGCTGTCCAATATATCATATGAACACTGGTGTGTGTAAGTTATGGTCAGCGATTATAAATATATTATCTTTGCTGTTGTGGTAGTAACAGGAAATGGAAACAGCGTTGCAAGTGAGGACATAATGTTCAGACTAGAATGTGTTTGTATTTTTCATGTTCCAAATAAATCCAGCTAGAGACGCTCTCAATCCAGCTAGAGACGCTCTCAATCCAGCTAGAGACGCTCTCAATCCAGCTAGAGACCCTCTCAATCCAGCTAGAGACGCTCTCAATCCAGCTAGAGACTCTCTCAATCCAGCTAGAGACTCTCTCAATCCAGCTAGAGACGCTCTCAATCCAGCTAGAGACGCTCTCAATCCAGCTAGAGACGCTCTCAATCCAGCTAGAGACCCTCTCAATCCAGCTAGAGACGCTCTCAATCCAGCTAGAGACGCTCTCAATCCAGCTAGAGACGCTCTCAATCCAGCTAGAGACGCTCTCAATCCAGCTAGAGACCCTCTCAATCGAGCTAGAGACGCTCTCAATCCAGCTAGAGACGCTCTCAATCCAGCTAGAGACCCTCTCAATCCAGCTAGAGACGCTCTCAATCCAGCTAGAGACGCTCTCAATCCAGCTAGAGACGCTCTCAATCCAGCTAGAGACGCTCTCAATCCAGCTAGAGACACTCTCAATCCAGCTAGAGACGCTCTCAATCCAGCTAGAGACGCTCTCAATCCAGCTAGAGACGCTCTCAATCCAGCTAGAGACGCTCTCAATCGCATACATTCATCCGGTGGTTTCTCATTTGTTTTTTCTATTCTTGATTCAGATATTTTTGGGTTTCATTTTAATTTTTAGGTTATTTAATTTCTGAATTTGCCTACTGTGTGCAACTCTCCGATTTTTCAGAGTTTACTCCTCATTGTACATCGTCCTTATCCACTTTGTTATAAAACACTAAAATTCACAATTTATTTCCTGCAACATCTAAATTATCATTTGTCTTTTCCTACAACATCTAAATCATCATCTGTATTTGTGTGATGGATAAACTTTAAAATCAAATAAGCAGGTAAGAATTTGATACTATATATAAACACATATCATTTATTAGTGTATTGGAGTGGAACATCATGTGACATGTTGACATCAATTGCGCATGATCGCCATGAGCTTCAGTCTGGAAAATTCACTACTCAGCAAGTAATATAGAAAACTGAAACACCTTCATAAGTGCTAAGTTAAAGTGCTCTTTAAAAATAATGTATGTTTAAAATGTTGCACTTAAAATGGCGAGTTTAAAAACTGTCATTTTCTCCAGAGTTCCGCTTTGTTACAGCAGAATACTTTTTGCATATTTGCAGATCTCAATTATTGTTGCATAATGAACAGAAGCTATAAAACGCGAAAAACTACTTGACAAAAAATCGAAATAAAACATACAAAGTTAAATTATATCATTGTTTTGTTGAATTTAGATTTATGATGTAAAAATTTCTAGCATTAAAACTTTATCATGATTATTCAAATAGATTGAACAATCACAAATGATAACTCGTTTTGCAAAGAGAACAAACTCCATCACTGGTCAAAAACCACGTACCACAGTAGCAACAATTTGGGTTTTTTACCACTTATCATATATAATTAATAATTAACAGTAATAATAATAAGTAAGGTCGAATCATGCGGCTATTACTATTGAGTTAATTTATATCTTTCCGTCATTTAAGTAGGTCAACTCCCCAGTTGTTGCCACTGGACTGTTTCGACTCATTTCTCACCACCTCCGGAGTGGGTAAAACCAGTTTTAAACCCCTTTGGAGAGGATCCACCCAGATCTCACCACCTAAAAAGCGAGTAGACCTGTCTCGCTGCCATCTATGGAGTGGACTGATCTGCTTCTCAGCAACTTAGGAGTGAATTGGTCTAGTTCCCTCCATCAGTTTAGTCCATCGACCTACCTATCCTCACTGTTGTATTGAATCGACCAACCTTCTGCCAATTTTAGAGTTGGTTATTCAGCCTCTCACCAGTTTTGTAGAGAGTAAACTAACCGCTTATTGCATCTAGAATGGAAATACCTTTAATTGGCAAGTTTGCAGTGGAAGAATAGAAAATGATAAAATACTTCAATTTCAAAAAATATTAAACAGTTTACTTACTATCTATCATTTGGAAGATTGGCTCTTTTTGTTAAACAAAACTTTCCAAGTTTAGTTGGAAATAAATAAAATAAAAAAAAGTTTAAAAAAGTTTGTTGCAAGCTTAAAACTTTACAGATCACCGAACCGGTTGATGCCTAAAAACAGAAAAACATTGTTTTTCCAATTTTTCTTGTCTTAGACCTTCATAATCCAAGGAGACAGGATGGTGCAGGGGTGGTCCTAATGCAAAAACAAGAATAAAAACGTAACTTGGCGAGATGTTATAGGCACAGCTTGAAGAGGCTTCTCAAAGTGGGATGGTACTCCCATCCTAAAGATCACATTCCTCTATCAGGACCTTGGGCTAGTGTACAAAAAGCAGCAGTAACGCTAACCAAAGGTGTTTTTAGCAGCATCTTTACTTACCCTAAACCCTCTCTATGGGTTCGATAGGTTTATTTCATTTCTTGAATTACCTGATTTTTATTAGCATTCCTGTGTAGCAAGTTTTCAGTCTGTATGATATTGATAATCAACGCTTTATAAATGGCCACTAAACTTTGCCTTCAGTTAAACAAAAATATCCTTACCACTATAATACTACTTTAGCTAACGCCAAACTATAGCATATAAGTTTGATGCGCCATAACATTTGAATGCGAGAAGAAAAACATGATGCAGTTTTTATCACCCGGCATAAATGAGATGATGATATTAAGTTGTTGAATCTTGCCCTATAACTGATATTATACGCACAACCAGTTGAAGAGCAATGGTACTCTAAATGGGTTACCAAAAATATATAATGCAGCATTGGGAGTAATTGTAATAATCAAGTACGATTATTTTAAATAATTTATTTGTTCGTACTCATCGATCAAAATGTTTTGCAATAGCCTATGGGAGGTTGGGATGACTTCTATCAGTCCTGAAGTTTTTAGGAAAATCCTTAAGAAATTCTAAGAACTTAGTTTCTAGAATTGCGCCAAAACTTAAACCTTTTAAAATTTTAAACCCATTAAATTTTGATCTCTATTTAACAATCAATTAACATTTTTTGTTGTCATTAGACAATTAAATTTAATCAAGCTTACAAGAGAATTGATTAATGCTAATTAGCAAATCTTAGAGATCCTTAGGACTGATAGATGTCATCCCAGCACCACTAATGGAGCTATAATACTGTAAAAGATTTCACTGTGCCATTACGGAACTACTACAAAAGAGGAAATACCCAGTTACAATAACTGACAACAATGAGCTTGTCTTTCTATTAACAACTCCTCAACGTAGGGTAACAGCTGTGCAGGGCTGTACCGGGTTGAGTAGAATCAACTCTTGCCTAGAGAGAAGTAGTGTTGGCTTCTCTAACAACTGAATGTGTACCGAGTTACACAGGGTTCTGCTAGATCCGAGAGAACTCAGACAGTTTAACAAGGCAACCAGCCAGACTAAATACGAATAGTCTATATCAACAATTTTATTGTAGAAGAATACATGTATTTGCACAAGCAACCTTCTTGTACAAACTCCAAAACATCTCTGCCTCGTTGGGCTACTATCAGTGCAGTTATAGCAAATTATATGTAAATAAGGTGATCGAAAATTAACACATATGATTGGCTGCTAGAAATCAGCCCATACTGATACAAAATATATTGCGACACACATCAGTAAGCTGGCACATTATAAACATAGTCAATGGGGATAGAGACAATAAGAGTACATACGCCAGGAGTCGCTAGAGTTTCAAGGTAATTGATTCTATTGGCTGACAATAAAAATAAGATGAGGACCGTTGGTAGTATTCAAGTCAGCCGCCTCAAACAAATACCATCAAATTAAGCGCAAGAGTTATCATCTCCAAGCCCACCGTTGACATTTATTTTTAACATGACAGAGAGGGTAGTGAACATAAACTACCGTCTTTGGCTTTTACATCACGATTATACTAATATCGACAACTTTCAAAGTCTATGGCCATGATATCTAGAGATATATGTGTTTCTGTTTTTTTAAAAACACAGAATATTGTCATTTTTTTATTAGTGCAAATTGCTAGCTTTATCCCTTTGACAGGTAAATTTTTTAATTTTCACTGTTGAAGTAATATGTTTTCTTTCTTCTGAATGCATGTTGCACAAATAAAAAATGGATTTAGGAACAAATTAACTAACAAATCTGAAGCATACACTGGTATATAATTCTATCTAGCGAAAAACTGTTTCCGTTAAATGAATCGATTGTGGAAGACCGTTACTATCTACATTGCACACAAAAAATCTGGCGCACTAATAGTTAGATCTGCCAATATTTGAATGTGAGAAGAAAAACATGATGCAGTTTTTATCACCCGGCATAAATGCGATGATGATATTAAGTTGTTGAATTTTGCCCTATAATTGATATTATACACAGGAAGGACAGCCGCTAGTAATAGAGGGGGAATTCCCTTATCCAGCTTCTTCCTAAAGCCTGCCTGCTGTAGTAGGTAGTGCTATCAACAGGCTTGTCCAGACATGCCTGCTAGAACATTCATGACTCACTTTGCCTGCAGTCAATAGTACATGGTAGATAGGTAGATGCTCAGAGCAAGCAAGTACCACTTGCAGGCTACTAGCGCATTGGCTACTCTATTGTCTGTATATGAAGTGCTATATACAACGGATTTATCCAGATCGAAAGCACGACTCCTAAATTTATCAACTAAATATCTGATATACATTGACTAATCAAACGAACAACATTTAGGCAGGTATTAAAAGTGTTGTGCGTGACATCAAAAAGCGCTTTTGGGGTGACATCTGTCTGTCCTGAAACTTTCCAGAGAGTCTTGAAAAAACTCTGAGGGTTTACTTTTTAAAAGTTGCTGCATTACATCCCATATTCATTTTGAAATAAATATTAAAACAATTAAAATTTCACATTTATCTAACTATTAATTAACATGTTTTGTTGTTACTAAACAGTTAAATTTAATTAAGTTTAAGTAAGAGTTAATTAAAATTAATTAGGAAACCTTATGGGTTTCTCAAAACTTCAAGACTCATAGATCTCATCTAAAAACTGAAAATGCAGGTGGTGATAATTGAGCGCTGCAGGAATTGACTAACAATGCTGTATCAGCTGTACAACTTGATGGCCACATTCTTGTCTCATTCTCTCAGCCAATCAACATCGAGCAGGGAGCTTTCTATGAGTATGTTAATCAACCAAACTTTGTTGATGTTGTGTGGGAATAGATGTAATTGGAGCCCCTGTGGAAACCTTACCATTGTAGCCCTAGGTATTGTGAATGTAGGTAAGTCTATATTATTGTAGCCCGAGGTGTTAAATGTGCAGGTAAGTAGTATTCATTGTAGTTTTTTATAAGTCCTTACTCCTGCTGTCATGGAGAGAGTGGGGATGGAGAATACAAAAATTGAATTTTACGCTCATACATACAACACTATACAGTAAGCTTGCAGAGATCATTGACTTCTCTTACATATTGTACTTTGGAGTTATGTGCCAATGAGAAATGAGAGCACAACTGCCATGAAGTCCAACAATACTTTCACCTGCAACGGCTTGTGTAATCATGCGTGCATCAAATATAGCACAATATACCAAAAGGCACATGCTTAACCAGAAATTATCTCAATATAGGTGGAGTCTATATTGTGGGCGGAGATATAGGAAAATATCTCAACATTCTTTCCTCCTGCTCACAGAGGACAACGTTCTTGTTCTTACATTTTTTTATTATGTGCTCATTGGTTGTGGAAAAGCAACTACTAATGCAGAGAACTGCAAATTGCTAACAATTTTAACAACAATAACCATTGTAAGTGGAAATTGTCAAAATACAAAATGGCTCAGTCTGTGTACACTGGGAATAAAAGACTTCTCTCCACATTTACTTAGCTACTGAAGTCAAAATTTCTTCAATTTTTTGCAATTGATTGCCTAATTGAGGATTTGTTACCAGGTTTGTATGTTGTAATTGTACATACCTAGTTATGAATTTAAAAAATGTAGAGAATTTCTGAAAACAAATGAGATGTGATATAATTACTTGCAGAAAATCGTAGCACAGATAGAGCAAGTTCCATGCATAGACTGAGTCTCCAGGTACACGTTATAACTTTCATAATTTGAATTTATAAATATCCAAGTTTTATTAGAAACATACAATTAATAAACGTACATAAAGCGCTAAAACACAAAAATTGCAAAGAAACATCTAATTAAAACTACAGGAAAAATTCCTTGGATTTGTTGGTAAAAGTGGATTGCTCATGTACAAAACAGGACTACTACAGCTACATGAACTCATATGACATTAAAAACCTACCAGAAGGACACAAACTCTGATGACATCACAAACCAATCACAACTACACAAACTCTGATGACATCACAAACCTATCGCAGCTACACAAACTCTCTGACATCACAAACCCATTACAACTACACAAACTCTGATGACATCACAGACCTATCACAACTACACAAACTCTGATGACATCACAAACCCATCACAACTACACAAACTCTGATGACATCACAAACCTATCACAACTACACAAACTCTGATGACATCACAAACTCACTGAACTGTAGCTGACAAGACTTAACAAGTTGTATACTATCTATAAGTAGTCTAGCATCTCTATTTAGTGTTTTGTACAATGTAATGTCACTCTTAGTTAGTCTACTGTATGTACTAGTAATATCTACTACTAGTTGGGAATGTTCTAGAGACTGTGATGTGTACCCAAGATGTAACAACAACTGACCAATAGAGAGATGAACTTGTGCAAGCAATGAGGGTTTACTGAAAGTGAATGATTGGCAATTACTCAAAGCTTTATACAAACACAACCAAGCTTTTCTCCATCTTTGTACTTGTATATAACAACTACCCATGTGATGTAATATTTCTGTTTGTAACACATTATCTGTGTCAGCTTTCTTGAGTGCAATCTGCAAAAATTGTATCTTGTGTTTGTATGAGAGCTGATGGGGCTGTAGATTGGAGAATTCAAGCAATGACTGAGAAGTCAAAACGGAATTGCTGATATTCACAGAGACAACCAGAGCTTGAGTACAACATTCAGAGGCATGGACATGTCTGTTTACCACATTATACAGACATGATAGATGTAGGTAGCAGCTAGCAATCACTTGCTGGATAGCATTGGATGCAGGCTGGGATTTTGCTATTTCCAATGACTTGAGAAGTGATTCAAAGGAGTCAAGATGATTGCCAAGGTGTTTGTGAGAGAGACCAGTATCTCTGTAACATTTAGCTATGTTTATGTGTGTGGAATCATTCCCATACACAACCTTCATCATAGCCAGAGATCTAACCTGATATCCCAATGCTATATCATAGTCTTCCATAGAGCTATCTACCCTAGCAATGTCATAGTAGATCTTTGCTATACAGGGATGGTTGACATCTCCATGAAGAGCTTGTCTCATACTGAGAGCAGAATTCAAATATAACAATGCTGAAGTACAGTTATACATGACATGGTATACTCTACCAATTATATTGTAGATGTCAGCTATACGAGGATGTGTACAGTGAGCACCATATAGTATTTTCAGCATATCCAATGCTTTAGTACTGTATTCTAATGCTGTATCATGTTCACCCATGTCAAGGTATATCTCAGCTAGATTACCATAACACAATGCTATGGGCCTCTCATTATTATCAGCAGTACACATGGCTTTGCTCTCTGATAATTCTTTCAAGCCAAAGCCTAATGCAGTGTTGAGGTTGCCAAGCAATATGTGTGTATCAGCAAGGTGACTGTATGCTGCACGGACATTCCCACGATTGGTATTTGTACTACACAAGACAATAGCTATATCTAAACATCTCATGTGGTATTTTAAAGCAGCAAAATGATTACCAAGTTCACTATTCACTCTACCTAACAAATGCATGCAGGCATACATTGACTGACTGCTTGTATTCTCACCATACAAAGCAGTTACTATATCCAATGATTTAGTACCAAAGTCTAGAGAACTCCGTAGATTACCCATATTTAGATCTACTCTGCCAAACCGATATGTGATACCAGATAAACAACTGAGAAGAAAACGCACATCTACAGAACAAGCTGTCACATCTGTCACCAATACTTGCCAGTCTCTAGCCATTTCAGGATCAGACAACTCTTTCAACTGATTTACTGACATGGTGTGACAACACAACAAGAGCTGACATAGAGAGAGTGCAGTGGTGAGTGATTGAAGTGCCTCATCAAACTGAGATAGCTGCTCATGACTACAAGCTCCCCCTATAATGTCACATGCCTCCATCACAAGTCTATAGATATACAATGTATGAACAGATACATGTCCTTTGTACATTCTATCTGACAGATCCTGCAGCAAGTCTTGTTCTTGTACTAAATCCAGAGCTTGTCTACAAGATCTTATAGCTTGGTTACACAGAGACTTGCAACCTTTAGGGTTATCTAGTTGGTGCATGCAATCAGCAATATCAAGTTTACAACGAGCTATTCCTTCCTGTGTAGACTCGTATGTCATCGACCAACTAAAGAAATCAATGGCTGCTGCAAACCTGCCGCTGTAGTACAAAACAGCACAAACAAGCCGAAGGTACTTGAACTCTCTGGGATCAGACTTTGTTGTATGGTACTTACTACGGATTACTTCTTGAAACTTCTCACAACGAGCACCATCAATACTACCACCAACACACAGATCAAGCACTTCCAAAGCATTAGTCAAGTCTTCAACAAAGAGAAACAACTCAGCCTTCAACATAAAGTCTGCTTCATCAACTACAAAGTTTCTAGTCAGCAAACTAACAATGTGTTGAATATCAGCTCCATTGTCTAATGAGTGAAAGCATCCTCTCAGCTTGTTCCTTATGCAATGTTTGATAGGAATGAGAAGACAACCCAAAGTAACAAACAAAACTTGTGGTACATGATACATGCTCTCATCATGTACAGAACTTGTATAGAGAGAAACAACTTTAGCCTGAGACCTCATAGCAATGTAAGCCTTAGTCCTGATGTATATTGACAATGCCAGGGCTATTTGTATATAGCCTTTGTTTGACTCTGAAAGCATTGCTAGTGAGGTCAGCTTCTCAAATGTATACCATGGAGGACAACAACCAAACGACATGCTCAGACGTAGGTTGTTGGCAAGAAGTGTAGGATAACGAAATATGTGAGGCTTCACTAATATACCAACACCTGAGGCTTCGTGTGTCAATGACTGCTTTGGTAGGTAGTGATAACTCTCAATATCATGTAGAAATGAATGCAGCCTTTTTCTGTTTACAAAAGCAGGTTTTGACACAGATGTCTCATACTGCATTATCTGCTGATGCAATGACTCATATAGCACACTGCTATCCCCCTCACTGCTATAGATTTGTGTGGAAGAAGAAAGCATGTCAGATAGATCCCCTGCTACACCATCAAATGGAGTCATAGCTGATCTCTTGTACAACTCCATAAACCCATAAACAGTCAATATCAGTTTTTGACCTCCCACCCTACCTGTAGGTATGTTACCTGCCTTTGGTTTAATACCATCTATCCTAAACCCTGTAGTTGGTAGGCCTGTTAGAGGGAGACTTTTGTCTTTCAACTCAACAATATCAAATCCCTCTAATGCAGATTCACAGAGATTACCTATTCTAAAGTAACTCTCTACAGCTAAACTGGTGAAGTATTCATCCTCACTCTCTACTATGAATGCATACTCTAGATCAGAGTAAGGAGTTGCTTCTCTTTTAGCTACAGAACCCAAACCTAACACAGTAAAGTTACAGGGAGCAACCAAACCAACAAGTTTAAGACTTTCTACACAAGAGGAGATAATTCCTCTACAAACTTGTACAAACTCACTACTACACAACTCACTGACTTTGAAAACATCATCAGTAAACTGCTGCAAGCACTCCATGTTTGATTCACTGAATATGTACTTAGAGGTCAATGACCTTTCGTACTTGGACAGTCCAACAAACTCTCTCTCAATGTTATTTCTGTACCTCTTTAGGCTCTCTTTGTGTCTCTCTGTGAGATCTCTATGTTGGCTGTATGTGAGGGGGTGGTTACCTTTATACCAACTCTCTTCTATGTCGTAGACTAGCCGATGCCTTTTATCTGTAGGATCCAAGGCTACACAATAATTAGCTAGCCCATGCGCCTACAACAAAATCACATCACTCGGTGTGTACAGTAATAGATATGGTAAGCTGTCAGTAGTAATATATGAGCAGATCTCCCTACCAAGTGTTTTTTTGTGGATTACACTTCGGGGGTTATGCAATGGGTTACGGCGTTGAATGAATTCGCCGAGTTTATGTTGTATTTCACTTGAGGGGCATTTTAGTGGCATTTAAGTGGCATTTGAGTTTTGATTATTTTTTTACTTAATTTGAACTTATATGGCATCTAGATTTTGAATGTATGGCATTTGATTTTTTTGATAGTTTTTACATTGTATAAAAATGGAACGTGATATGATTGTATTGTTATTGGAAGTTAAGATGTCGACAGAGGATGATGTTGAGATGAGACCGATGAATGAAGTTGATACTGTTGATGGTACTACACACGATATGATAGATGTTTTACCGAGTATGAAGCGTAAAGCGTTGATAATTATGATGATTTTGGTATTTTTCGTAGGGTTTTCCACTTTTGGAGGTGTTACTGAGTTTAGTATGTATGAAGAAGCTATGGAAAAAATACAAAAAGCGAGAAACTCTCCTATTGGAATCATAAATGAAACTACTGTTGGTTGATGAACATCTTTTTATGATGAATGGGAAACCTGAAGATTATGACCCAAGGATGCGTTCTCCTTTTACAGCAATGATTGCAGGACCAACTGGATCAGGAAAGACACAAGCGATTTTTCGAATGAGTGAAGCTAGTCAGACTATAGCGTACCCCCCCACCAACAGAAAGTCACTACTGTTATGGAGCCTATCAAAAAGCCTTTGATGATGTGCCAGGAGTGATTTTTCATGAAGGCATGATAGATATAACAGTGAGTTTTCCCAATGATGGTCAAAATCGATGGCTGATAATTGATGATCTCATGGATGAAGTTTCTGGTAAAGCCGATGCCAATGCTTTGTATACAAAACATAGTCATCATTTGAACATAAGTGTGTTTTTTATTGTTCAGAATCTGTTTTTAAAAGTAAATCGTACAATTTCCTTGAATAGTCATTATTTTTTTCTTTTCAAAAGCCCTAGAGATGCTTCTTCTATTTCCTATTTGGCTCGACAATGTTTTCCATCAAAAGTAAAATATGTACAAGAGGCTTTTGAAGACGCAACAAAAAAACCATACTCTTATTTACGAATAGATACGACTCAACAAACGAATGATCAACATAGACTATTGGGAAACTTTACATCAGATCTCCTTATGATATTATATGTACCCAAGTAAAATGATAAAAAGACAATTACTATTCGTTTCACCTCAATCATATTTTGTTATTTAACGACGCAACACAAAAGAGTTATAATGACTAAAGCTTTGGAGAAAAAATTAACAAGAAATGCTGCTGTGTTGTTATCGCTCAACAATGCAACCTTTGCTATTCAAAAGTCTGTTATAGCCAAAGCCAAAAATGAATTTATTATGACTCTAATGGAATGTGCTAAAGCTATTATAAATGGAACGATACCATTGACAACATCTCAGTATAATCAGTTGCAGCGGAACGCGAAGAATATTAGTGCTTTAGTAAGAAGATCAACGTTAGATGATAAGAAAATTGTATTGCAAAAAGGAGGATTTTTATCGGCTTTACTAGGACCTATTATCAGCAATATAGTTCCTGGGTTATTTAAAAGTGTGCTAGGAGGAGGGAGAAGATAAAGATTAAAGTCTCAACACAAATGATGCGAAATAAAATGGCAATTTTAGCTCTGGATGATCTGAGTAAGAAAGGAAAAATTGCTATAGTCGAAAAGGCCAACTCAGGTTTGTTTCAATCATTGATAGAAAGTGTTAAAAATATTATATTAGGTAATGTTCCTCTTGATTCTGAGCAGTTTATTGAGTTGCAGCGTTACAAGAAGGAGCTACATAAACTAAGTGGTAGAGGGACAGTTGATGATAAGCATAAAATTTTGATTCAGACTGGTAGAGGGAATCTTTTGGACGCTATTGTATCCCCTATTGTATCTGTTTTGTCATCAATAAAAAGATGAATCGTCAGCCTTCAACATTCTCCAGACGTATTTTTATACTCAGTGAAAATGAATACTATAGATTAACGGAAAAAAAGGAGAATAAAACAGTGGTAAAGGAAGAGAAGACCAGACCTCCATTGTATTATAATCCTATGGAAGCTATAACAGTGAGAAATATGAAGAGAAAGCGAAATGATCTACTGGAACGGCTTATGATTCTGACTTATCCTCACACAAAAAGTTAGATGAAAATGTTGAAAACCTACGCAGATATTTGTCTGATGTCAAAAAGATTAAAAATAATCAAAATCAGGCACAAAAGGATAGTTGGAGTCCCATTAAGGAAAAAAAGATAGAGTCTACTTCTCCTTTGGCCAATAGCACAGTTATTGATGATAAACCTAATGCCTATTCACCAAATGTCGATGAAGACATTGAGTTAAAATCGGTGAAAACGAATGATGATGATGATGATGATGATGATGATGATGATGATGATGATGATGATGATGATGATGATGATGATGATGATGATGATGATGATGATGATGATGATGATGATGATGATGATGATGATGATGATGATGATGATGATGATGATGATGATGATGATGATGATGATGATGATGATGATGATGATGATGATGATGATGATGATGATGATGATGATGATGATGATGATGATGATGATGATGATGATGATGATGATGATGATGATGATGATGATGATGATGATGATGATGATGATGATGATGATGATGATGATGATGATGATGATGATGATGATGATGATGATGATGATGATGATGATGATGATGATGATGATGATGATGATGATGATGATGATGATGATGATGATGATGATGATGATGATGATGATGATGATGATGATGATGATGATGATGATGATGATGATGATGATGATGATGATGATGATGATGATGATGATGATGATGATGATGATGATGATGATGATGATGATGATGATGATGATGATGATGATGATGATGATGATGATGATGATGATGATGATGATGATGATGATGATGATGATGATGATGATGATGATGATGATGATGATGATGATGATGATGATGATGATGATGATGATGATGATGATGATGATGATGATGATGATGATGATGATGATGATGATGATGATGATGATGATGATGATGATGATGATGATGATGATGATGATGATG